>CM070724.1:25804993-27028089 GCA_036346275.1 Otatea glauca
TTTTCAGGACGAACCGAGCGGGGAGGTAGCAACATAGCGAAGTACAGCACCGTCTGAGTGGGGAGGTGACGTGGAGACGGTGAGGCAGGGTGGCGGAGGTCGAGAAAGCGGAGTGAGCGAGGTGGGAGGTGGTCAAGCGTTACAACCAAAAGCTCCTCCCAGTGACTTTAGGGGCTGTTTGAAGTGTGCTTGACTTTGGGCCAAAAGCTCCCCCCAAACAGCATGGCTGCAAAGCAGCTAGGAAGCTAAGCCATAGCAAAAGCACCCCCAAAAGCTAAAGGCCTGTTTGGGAGAGGTGCGGCTGGGCTGAAAAGCTGCTTTTGGTTTTCTGGGCTGTAAAGCAGCTGTAGCTAGCAGTTGTGGCTTTTCTTATTATGCTGTTTGGCAAATTAGCTGCTGTAGCTGTGGCTTTTCGGGACGAACCGAGCGGGGAGGTAGCAATATAGCGAAGTACAGCACCGTCTGAGTGGGGAGGTGACGTGGAGACGGTGAGGCGAGTGGGGAGGTGACGTGGAGACGGTGAGGCGGGGTGGCGGAGGTCGGGAAAGCGGAGTGAGCGAGGTGGGAGGTGGTCAAGCGAAGCCACAACTGAAAAGCTCCTCCCCAGCAGCTTTAGGGGCTGTTTGGGGGGGCTATGCTTCAGCTTTGGGCCAAAGCTCCCCCCAAACAGCATGGCTGCAAAGCAGCTAGGAAGCTAAGCCATAGCAAAAGCACCCTAAAGCTGCTGGGGAGGAGCTTTTCAGTTGTGGCTTCGCTTGACCACCTCCCACCTCGCTCACTCCGCTTTCCCGACCTCCGCCACCCCGGCTCACCGTCTCCACGTCACCTCCCCACTCAGACGGTGTTGTACTTCGCTATGTTTCTACCTCCCCGCTCGGTTCGTCCCGAAAAGCCACAGCTACAGCAGCTAATTTGCCAAACAGCATAACAAGAAAAGCCGGTTTGCTAGCTACGGTACTTTACATTAACAAACCAAAAGCGACTTTTCACCCACGCACTCCCCAAGCAGGCCCTTAGCTTTGGGGGTGCTTTGCTATGACTTAGCTTCTAGGCGCTGCGGCCATGTTTGTTGAGGAGCTTTTGGCCCAAAGTCAAGCCACCCCAAACGGCCCTATGGATGATGAGTGGGCGATGTGGTGCACACGTTGATCCACGTGGACACCACTTCAGAGTAAAATAATCTAGAGCATATGTGACCTGGTTTTGATATTTTACAGTTTACGTTTAGACAAATTTAGAGCTATGAGTTAAAAAATGAATTCAGCCTATATAGTTCAAGGTTGTAAATTAGAATTTTCTTGATTGAAAACTTCTTGTTTGCAATTGCAGTGTTGTGAGCTACCAGAAAAATTCAAAAATCAGAAATATCGATCCAAAAAATTGGTCGAAAATCGTAGAGTTTCAAAATCAAAATTTTTGAATTTTTTTTGGAAAATCGGCCGATTTCCATGGAAAATCGTTGGGCTAGTTGAACTTTTTTGGGGGACGATTTTTTAAGCGATTTTCTTAGAAAATCAAGCAATTTCACCAAAATTCGAAGGGTTTATGTCGCATAATTTTTTTTGATTTTTTTATTTTTTTTTTGAATTTGACTGATTTTCCAAGCGATTTTTGAAGTTGAGCCGCATTGATACGGTCTAAAATCGTGATTTTCAACCAATTTTCGTCGATTTTGCGTTGGCATCTCCTCTGTTCTCGTGTCTTGATCAGACATGACCAAATGAGCGGCCCGGCCGATTTAAAAAACGGCACAGCCCGTTTCGACAAGACTAATAAACGGGTTGTGCCCGTCTTGTACGTCTTGAGGATCCGCCCAAGGGCGACCAGCGGGGCTAACAGGCCATGTCAGTATCGAACGCGAGGTTCAGCGCCGTGTCGGCCCGTTAGCACCAAAAGAATTAAAAAAATACGAAAAAATTAGAAAAACAGAAAAAGTATCAAAAATGCATAAAAATATGAAACAAATTAGAAAATGGAAAAATGAGAATAATTAGAAAAATTCGAAGGGTGTAATTTTTTTTTAAATATATATAAATTAAGAAAAAGCTAAAATATGAGAAAAATTCTAAAATGAGACAAATAATTTGAATAAAATAATGAGCATTATTGATGTTTGGCTGCCTCGTTAAAAACTTTGCCAAGTAAAAAATCAATACGAGAAAATATTGGTAAAGAAAAAAGAGTACAACTTACAGCTCAGTGATACAGGAAAAAAAGTGAAGATTACAATTATTTTTCCTTATTATCTAGATAAAGATTTTCGAACGTCTCCGCTAGCTCAGCATTTTCTGTAGTATGTTGAGATCGTTGATCACCTTGTTCCCAATCTTTCACAGTGAGAAGTATTTCCACCATCTCACTTGTCAGATTTGTTCTTCTCTCCTCGATTATTCTTCCAGATAGACTGAAAGCAGACTCCGAAGAAACCATGAAGACAAGAACTGTTAACACATCTCGTGCTAATATGGAAAGCACCGGATATGTTATCTTGTGCTCGTGCCACCACTGCAAAATGTTGAAGTCCTCTTGCTGCTTTTGGTAGTTGACAGTGTCGCTGTTGAGATAGGCAGTTAGCTCCCCACCACTTAATGTGTCCGCACTTGTCGTTGATGTAGTTGAACTCCTTGAGGAAGAGCCACATGCACCCCATATCTTTCCCCACGCGGTTTTCTTCTTACCTGTTGTGGGTGCTGGTGGAGGTCGCTACATGCTAACTCCAGTAAACTTCCGATCATACTTATCATAAACTTGAGATAAGTTAGCATGGACAGTTGAAAAGTAACTAGAATAATCAGTACCTACCGCATCACTTAAAAGTGAGAGAGCATTAGAGAATCCTTGAACTTAAGCTCTATGATATAAAATAAATGCAAATGCATATAACATAGGAATTTCTCCCCAATATTTCAAAAATTTAGTTTTCATAGCATAAACAACTTCACGTAAGATATTATTATTTCCATGGCTTTTTAAGTGGGTAGCAATTTCTAAAATATGATGCACAATTAAAGAAGAGTTTGCGTAATAAATTCCAGATAAAGTAACAGTGGATTCAAAAAAAGTTCTAAAAATGACAACAAATATTTAGCAATATACCAATGTTGCTCTGTGAGTAGTGGTTGACCATCCTGTCTACGATAGTGCGTGTTAATAAAAACAGAAAATGTGCTTTCATATGGTATAAGAGACTTAGCATCAAGTAAGTATAATTCCATCTAACAGGCATATCCAAACCAAACTTGCGCGAACGCATATACATTGCAATACGATAAGTCTTATATGTTGTTACTCGTGGATTAGAATTATTTAAGAAAGATATTGTAGTGAGAAAAGGTTCAAGATACTGATTTAACCTCTTCAAACCAGATTTAACTATAAGATTAATAATATGGCAAGCACAACGCTGATGTAATAAGAAAGATTGAGCATATGAATTGAAAAGCAGAGTAAGAATGTTCATGGCAGAAATATTTGAAGAAGCATTATCTAATGTTATTGCAAAAAATCTTATCACTAAGGCCAAAATCTTTCACAACTTCTACAATACAATCAGCAATATTTTCACTAGTGTGTGCTACATCAATTAATTTGAATCCTATAATTTTCTTTTCCAGTTGTCATTCATTGTTTACATAATGAGCAACTACACTAAGGTAATCCTCTTTAGCTCTACCACTCCATATATCAAATGTCAAAGACATAGAAAAAGTATAGGTGCTAAAATTTTCTTTTAGCTTATTACGATAATTATTATAATATTTAATCAAATCTCTAGTTGTTGTCAGTCTAAAAACTGCAGAAAACCTAGGATTATGAATGGTCCTAATATAGTTTTCAAACGCAACTAGCTCACCAAAGTTTAAAGGAAGATCTTGAGAAGCGATTAAATGACAGAGAGATTCACGAGCTACCTCAGGATTGTAGTCCCAGTTACGTATTGTACCGTCGGGGTTGTACTGCAGCTGCGTCTGTCTCAAAGCCATCCCGCTTTTTGTCTAATGCTCTCAGCATGCCTCTTCAAGTGCCCCGTTTCACCTGAAGATTTCGCAGTTAAATTATGCTTAAAATATTTGCAAATAGCATACCTGCTCTGGACGTTGTCCGATGTCTCAAAAGTCTGCTCGAAATCTTCTCGGACTCCCAATGTACTGCGTCTTGTTCTTTGCACCCGGTGCTTGCCGACGCAGTAGCACTTGTAGAGCTTGAGGATGGCACAACTCCTGCAGTTTCTTGCGCTTCATAGGATGCAAGAAACTCTTTGGGTGAAATCCTGAAATCAGAAGCTGGAAAAAACGAAAAATCCCCGTGCTCCATAAAGCAAACTACAAGAAATAATTACGCTATTAGTATTAAAATATGATTTAAAATACTAATAACATTAAAAAATAAATCACAATTATTACTTTGATTTCTTGACAGAAGTCGGAAGCCGAATTTTGGATTTTTGGCAAAAATATTTTGAATTTTGCCAAATTACCACCAAGAGAAAGAATTTCCACAAGAGAATGAATAGAAGAGAAGCAAAATTGCTGGTGTGAAAATGGAGGGGGTAGCCACCTATTTATAGGAAAAAATTCGGGATTTTTTTGATTTTTTTCGATTTTTTAAGCCTTCAACAGCTATAAAACGACTATTTTTCAAACTAAACGAGCTAAATGGGCCGTGCCTACCCCTAATCGTGCCGGGCCGCACTAGGCCGTGCCGTGCTGGCCCACCGTACCGTGGTACCTGCCCAAACACGACACAGATGAGTAGACTATACCCGTATAACCCATTTACGATTGGATCGTGTCGTGGTCAGGTCGGATTAACAGTGGCGTTGCTCGGGCGGGCCGTTTGGACATGTCTAGTCTCGACTACTACTTCTACCAGAATTTTTTTTAAATAATATATTTTTAATCAAAATTTACAGAAAAAATATGCCAAAAAAAAAATAACAGAAATACCCACCTGTCGCATTTTGGAATTGCGACAGGCTCTCTGTCGCAATTTCAAACTACGATAGAGAGCTTGTCGCAATTCCAAAATGCGACAGAGAGCCTGTCGCAATTTGGAATTGCGACAGAGAGGCTATCCCGACCGTTGAGCTCTCTGTCGCAATTCCAAATTGCGACTGAGAGACCAACTACACGAACCCGAGGCCCTCGGCCTCATTCTCACGCACGCAGAAACACAACCACGCCGGAGAGAAAAAGAGAGGAGGAGAAGGAGAAGAAGAGGAAGAGAGGAGAAGGAGAAAGAGGAGGAGAAGAGGAAGAGGAGGAAGAGGAGGAAGATCCGAGTTTCGTCGAGATTGGAGGCAATCTCTTGCGACGTTGTTTTAATTTATAATTTAGTGTTCATATGAAATAGATTATTAAGTATATATTTACAATTTAGTGATCAGAAGACGATTTAGTCGTAGAACTCGCGATTATTTATTTAAATTTAGACGTGTAGACTCACAACTGGGAGGACACAATTTCAATGTGGCAGCGTACCACATCCGTAGCAAAAATCCGAAATCAAGGGTTTTCGGCCTTAGTCAATCCGAAACCCAGTTCCGTCGCTCCGGGGCTAGTTAGCACGAGAAGAGAAGGCGTATTTTAGGTTTTTTGATGAATTTTCAGAACCGACAAGATTGAAATGATGATAACTTTTGAACCATAGCCCCGAATTTAGTGAAACCAATTTCTAAATTCGTGTAAAATCCTGTAGATTAAGAATATGCAAAAACGATTTGAAGATGAGTATTGTATAATTTTTGTAATTCAAAGAAACAAGTAGATATTAATAATGCCTTTCGAATAAAATGGCTTCAAATAAAGTTGAGGTGAAATAAGATAAATTTTTACGAAACCCCTGGTTTGCATGCAGTTCAAATATGTAGAAATATTGATGTGTAACTTTATTGTGTGTCATGTTCGAGTAGAATGAAGTATTAATCCGAAACCAGATTAAAGTCGCTCCGAGGGTACTTCGCGGGCGGAGAAAATCCGCTTTCCAACAGAGAGAAGGCGTATTTTAGGTTTTTTGATGAATTTTCGAACCAACAAGATTGAAATGATGATAACCTTTGAACCATAGCCCCGAGTGTAGTGAAACCAATTTCTAAATTCGTAAAATCAGTAGAAAAATTTAAGGTTCGCACTAGCAAAATGTAGTGCGATTGTTAGTACTATAGTTTATTTAAATTGACGATAGTGATCGGGTCATACATACCTTTCCCTTTAATTATTTAGTTGTATGGAGTTACAATAGATATGTTTTGACAGTATGGACAAACGCAGTAGAATTTAAAATACACTACGGAGAAGGGGTTCATGAGATGGGTGCGAAGGGTGGAACTTATTCATTTTCCATGTGTCATGGCGGCTGTCACGTCTGGTGGCGTTAAGTGGGGCACTGTTAATGATGGTTGTACCACATGTTTTCGTTGGATAGTAAATTGCATGACCTGAAGCCGCACGCGTATGGTCTCGGAGAAAGGATTGCACGTCTTGGGAGTTAGTAGAATCAAGGGTCCAAGTCACGGAGCTCATACGTAAGATTGTTAGCGAAAATGGTTGGCCATTAGTGTTGTTGGCGCAAGAATTTGAGAAAAGCAATCTTGCCGCCATCTGACGCAGAGGATGTTGGCGATGAATCGGAGGAAATTGGGGAGAGCAGCCAAACCGAAGAACGCTCGGTGAGGCAGGACGCCAGCTCTAGTGATGAGGGTATGGGAGGCGAGGAAGTTCATGTTCCAATGCAAGATGTTCAGGTACCTTCGGGTGTGCCGGACGAGGGAGAAAATATGGAATCGTTGGTTGGAGCGATGGAGGTGGAGAGTCAGGAATATGAGGATTTGAGTAACGACGAAGATGATGAAGAGCATTTCCCCGCGGAGTGGGATGCATGTCAGTTCGATAGATTGGTGGTCAACGAGGGTGAACACTTCGCCTGGCAGTCAGATCGTAATGAAGTGACGCAAGGTACTATTTACAAGAATAAGTCTGAGGTTCAGGAAGCAGTGACAGCATGGGCAGTGTCGCTTCGTAGAACCTTCAAGGTTGCGAAGTCAGACCAGCGGGTGTATGATGTGAGGTGCCAAATGGAGGGTTGCACATGGCGTGTGCATGCGTACCAGCCTAAGTGGGATACTATTTGGAAGTGTTCTGTAGTTGTCCCGCACACATGCGTGCTGATAGAATCGCTTGATCGCATAGAAACATATCTTGACTTTTATTGCAAATGCAATGTATGGGAGATTGTGGGCAACTGGATTTGCGACCACGTGCCATCATACTTGCAATAGAGCAGAGGTTTCAAGATACACCATAAGCTATGCGAAAGCATGGAGAAGCGGCGAAGGTATTGGAAACTAGATTTGGTACGTACGAAGACTCGTATCAGAACCTACAAGGTATGCTCGAGGTGATCAAGGAAAGAAATCATGGAACTTATATCGATATTTGTGAGTAGCCCTCGCAGCGCTTCCCTGGGAAGATGGTACTCAAGCGGGCATTCTTTGCTTTCGGTGCATGTGTCAACGCGTTTAGACATTGCCGTTCGTTGTTATGTGTGGATGGGACATTCTTGACTGGAAAGTATAAAGGCCAGATATTGACTGCCATAGGAGTAGATGGCAACAATCAGGTTCTTCTAGCAGCACTCGCATTTGTGGAGGGTGAGAACACGGACAGCTGGCTTTGGTTTCTAAGTAACGTGAAAGCCGGCGTCGTGGATCAGCGGCCTGGTGTGTGTGTTATACACGATCGGCATCCCGGACTATTGAAAGCGGTCGTGCAGTTGCAGAACGGTGCAAAAGAAAGAAATGCATGGCCTGATCTGCGGAGTAGGTGGTGCAAGCGGCACATGGGCGCTAACTTCTACAAGCAATTCAAGAATAAGGAGCTTACGAAGCTTTTTAAGAGGTTGTGCGACCAGACCCAACAAAGAAAATTTGATGCACTGTGGAAGAAGTTAGACGAGCTGAAATCAAGGCATACAACAGAGGTAGCAAATAGGCCAATGCCCGGCACAGAGGAGGCCCCAGTGGCGCTGGAAATGTTACCCACGGACCCTCCGCATTTGGACCGAAGGAATGGAAGATCCACAAAATGCTTCTCCGAATGGATAGAGCATGAACCTAGAGAAAAATGGGCATTGCTTTATGACACCGATGGTGCCCGGTATGGTGTTATGATGACAAACTTGGCTGAGGTTTACAATTGAGTCATGCGAGGCATGAGACCCCTTCCTCTTGTTGCTATAGTAGAGGGTGTTCTTCATGGTATTGCGAAGTACTTTGTGGATCGCCATGCTAGAGCATCAGTCCATATGAGTAACCCTGATGTCAAATACTCAGAGGTCATTTGTGCGTACATGGAGGAGAAAGGCAAAAAGGGGGAGATGCATAGAGCATTGAAGATGGGCACGAGGGTGCTTCGTTTCGAGGTTCTGTGTAAAGAGAAAGCTGGTCGTGGGACGAACCGGCGCAAAGTTGCTCATGAATGCATTATACTTCGGCAAACTTGTGTCTGCAGCTGCAACAAGCCTCGTCTCTTACATAAGCCATGCTCGCACGTAATGGCTTCCTGCTCAACATTCCGTATGGATCCAGGTATATTTTTGTCACAATTCTTCAATAGGGAAGCGGTGACGGCAACTTGGAGCAGTGAAATTTACGGCTTTCGAGTGGTGGGTCTGTTCACGGAGCATCGGAGATGGGAGATACACGGTGGGTTCTCGATCTCGGCGAGCTCAGGGCGTGGGGCGACGACAAACAAGGCGTATAAGGAGCGGCATGGGCCTGTAAAGCGGGCGTCGTGTGAAGAAATGTTTAGTTTGTAAGGAGACAGGGCACTCTTTCAAGAATTGCCCAACAGTTCGGAGGTCGTGACATGGTTGTATGGGTTTTGCATGTGAAATTGAACTAGTTTTCTCTTATGTCAACGTGATATGTCAAATTAGTATGTGTAATACATGTAAGGATGTATGATGTGTAATGCACGTATGGACATGTATGGAGTAGAAAGTTGTTCGTATTTCTGGATTTTAGTTGGTTCGAATTTATATGTGTGATGCATGTATGGATTTCAATGTTGTTCGCGTTTGTGGATTGTAATGTATAATAATATAATTTTATTGCAATTATATCGTTGAACTCTTTATTGTGTTGAAATTCTATTTCTAATTATTGCATTGTATTTCTAATGATTGCATTCCATTTGTAATTATTGCATTCGAATTGTGCATTTGATTTCGTACTAATGTTGTTTTACTCAATTGCAGGTATGGCGAACGTCAGGGAGTACGAGTTGCTGGACCCAGTGGTTGACGCGACTCATAGAAGTCGGTTGGCCACCTTGACACTGCAGACGGAGCCACCTTGAGGTGAGTGCCCTTCACTTGCGGACCCCGATGAGAGCGTGGCGGGTCGACCCGCGATGGGTTCCCAGGTTCGTACACTTCTCCTGTACTTCTCTTACTATAGACTGTACGTGCGAACTAATAGTTAGTGCAATGTTTTCCTGTAGGCTGAGAGCGGCAGGGTTACTGTCGGTCTGCCGCTAGCACGGATGGTGGAGGCGACTACCGCCGATCGCGAGATAAGCGTGGTGCCTCCGGAGGTTCCGTACAACGAGAGCTCGCTCACCGCACCGTAGATCGTTGGCGACCGAGATGCACACGTTCACCTCCCGTGCGGTGAGATGGCGCCGACAACGGAGGGCGTGAGCTACCTCTGGGATTACCTTGCACGGGGCAGATCGCTCGACGACGCGTCCACCGGAGTGGCGACGAGCTCCTAGCCGGTCACGACGTGCTACCACGACCGCGGCTACGCACCTTTCGCTTGCGCGCGGTCCGACGCAGTGGTGTCTGATTCTCGTAAGTGATATTGACTTTATCTACATTTTATTTTCGTATGTCTTACAGTTCTGGAACTGATCATTACTTCATGCAGCCCGAGAAGATGGCAGACGGAGCCGGGGAGTACGTAGTTAGTCGCCACTTCGAGGCGTACCTGCTATGGCTCTTCGGCTGGGTCTTGTTCTCCTCCTCCCACGGAGACACCGTCGACAGGCATATGATCCAGTACGCCAGGTCGATCGCAGACGCCGACATCGAGGACATCCCGCAGCTAGCGTGGGGACCGGCTATCCTGGCTGCCACGTACCGGGGTCTTTGTGACGGTTGTCGTCGCGTGGGGGACTGGTCGATCCTCGCGGGCTGTCCTCTATTCCTGCAGCTGTGGTCTTTCGAGAGGTTCCAGATCGGTCGGCCGCACATGGATCTGGGACCCTACGGACCGAACTTATACGGCGCCGCCGGGGATGACATCGACCGTCCTACCATGGGGACGTTATGGTGTCGCCGACGGGTTAGTAAAATAATCTTTACCTACCTTTCTGTAAAAATTCCAAATTTTTTTGTCTAACTTCGGACTATTCGTTTTCTTTGCAGCCGACTTTCACGCCTGTCACGTCGCACGCTTCGTACCCCGAGTACGTAGCGATGTTCGACCAACTCACGGACGACAGCGTGATCTGGTGTCCTTACCTCCTGGAGCTAGTCCACACGAGAGCTACTGGCGGCCTCTCCCTGCAATGCACCCGTGATGTCACCTTCTGGTTGACACGGTGCCACCTCGTGTTCGACGTCTACGTGGAGACGTACGTGGTGCACCGTGTCATGAGATAGTTCGGGCTGCGCCAGGTCATCCCCGTCCCCACCGGTGAGGTCGTACCACGTGTCGTGCACACGTGAGTGCTCTTCCCCGTTAATTCGAATTTTATTTTTTTGTGCTGTTTTTACTATTATTTTTGCGTTGTTTTTGCTAGTAACGTCAGTGCTAATTTTGTCATGCAGGATGACACGGAAGGGTTTCGTTGGGACCGCGAGCTGGGTGACACGTATGTTGCCGCACGCTCAGCAGTGGGCGCATGCGTTGGCGGACGTTCACGAGGAGGCTGCCCCGTACGACGAGTACATCCGGTGGTTCGATCGCTGACACGCAGCGTCTGGCGTTGTCGCGTGTCGTCGAGTCACCTCAGAGGCACGTTGCCTCCACGGCGGACACCTACCCCCGCATCGGACTCGGAATTTCACGCCCGTAAGTACTTCTTTCACATGCCATATATTGTGTCGTTCGCAATTTCACGAACTAACTAGTCTTTCAATGCGTGCAGGCGACCTTGGCGGGAGATCGTGGAGGACGCGGATGGGGAAATCTTGCACGACTAGGCGAAGCCGGACAGCCGGAGGTCACGGTAGACTTCGTGAGAGAGTTCGTGCGGCGCGTCTGCAGCGAGCCGCTCGCATCGTCTAGCTCACGTCTGCGCAGAGGCCTCGAGACATCGGCGTCCTCCGGTTCACGGGACGTCTGTCTGATGAGGCCGACGCGCCGCGGCCGCGGTGGGGCAAAGACGCACCTGACGCGGCCCCTCCTCGGACATGCGGGGATCTAGCTAGCAGCGTTCCGCGCCTTACGTCCCGATGACTGCAGGTACACCACGTGGTCTACTTTTATCTATTATGTTCTTCACATTATGTGATGTACTAACATGAAATTTTTTTCGACAGCGGTCGATCCAGCCCCTGACTTGAGTGCGAGCACCTCCGCTGGCTTCTCTCCCCTCGACGACACCTGCTTGGACTACTTAGTAGATCCCTACCAGCAGTCCACGGGTATCGTTCTTGGTGCCTCTTAGCTCGACGACGCGCCCGGGCCCACTCAGCCTTCACAGGACGCCTACGCTACTCCGACAGCACCAGTATGGCCTGCTAGGAGTACTCGTGGGCGAGCTCTGACCGAACATGGCCAAGCGGGCGCCCGACGCAAGACGACCGATTAAAATCAAGACGACCGTTTAGGCACGGCCGTTGGCTTATAAGCGGGTTGTGCGTCGGCCGCTGCGATGCGGGTGGCCTGAGCACGGCTTGTTGCTGTCGGGCCGTGCCATGTCGGCCCGGTCCTTCGCGGGCTAAACGGGCCGGTCGGCCTGGTAGCCCGTTTAACTTCAGAAAATTTGAAAAAATCAGAAAAAAATTAGAAAAAATTAGAAAAATAGACAAAGTATGAGAAAAATACAAAAAAATTCAGAAAAATACCTAAGCGGCCGTCGGTGTGTCGACCAGCCGTGCGCGCCTCCGCCCAAGCACGGCAGACGGTGGATTTGGGCGTCGCTAAGACGACCCGCTTAGGTTTGGGCCGTGCCGTGCTTGGGCCGGGCGCATAGTGCCGTGCCGCGTGCCCGCCCGTGTGGCCCGGCCCATCTGGCCATCTCTACTCCTAACCACCTGACGTATCCGTCCGGGCATGTACAACGCCGTAGGAGGCACAGGGACGACATGAGGAGTCGCACCTCATGAGGGTCCACTAGCTTTTTCTTTCATATATTTTGTACTGAACACAAAATGATGCTTTATTTCCTCATATTACGTCAAATTCAGCTATGGAATTTTGTTTTCATAAGTTATGTTTTATTACGGTATGATCACTATAGCTTTTCATGGATTTCGTAAAATAACAGATTTACATGACAAATTATGGAGTAATAGCCCTAAAACACCCTTCGACATATGTACGACCTTGCAGCAGCTTTTTACGTGCGATTAGACAACTCACGGGTGCAATGCTTTCAACCTTTTCAGGCCGATTTGACCACACGCTGACAGACCTCTACTGTTTCGCACACAGGCTTTGTCACACATGCAGGCACAGTTCAAAGTGACCACTCACTGCCTACTTTTGTTAGTGCTGACAGGTTGTGTGGCTTTTCTCAGAGGGTGACAAGTCGTGCAGCCTTTCGTAGAAGGTGCAGGTGGTGCAGCTTTGATGATGGGTGACACATCGTGCAGCTTTTCACAGAGGATGCGGGGCGTCAAAGCCCGGACAAGTCTTTGTAGTCGTGCGGAGTAACCCTCACCACCACTATAAAACCGGCCTAGGGGTAGACATCCAACACCGCCAAACAAGCAATACACGCCGTCGGTGAATCTACACAAATTAGGGCGCGATGTCGTTCTACCGTCGCCTCTTGAAGCGAAGTCATCCCGCCTTGAGTGCCCGGATACGATGGCGTTGGCGCTTGATTCTGCTGGAGTTGCCCGACCGTCAAATGCGACCGCAACCTTCCGGCGAAGATGATGCAATCTACCCACGGAGAGGCGGCGCCGGGCTCGCTCTTTGTTGTGCCGCCCTATCGGGTAAACCTCATCGATGTCCATACAATACAGGTAGCTGGGCGTTTCATGCATCGTTCTATCTTTTCTCGGCTGGCAACGGTGTTGCTTCTTCCAATGGATCGGCGGCCGAAGCGAGCGTGACTACGAATTTGTCTACAATCGCTATGGCGCCGACCCGCCGCCAGAGAACTTCAACGGTGGAGAGGCCGCGGGATCGTCCCGTTCTAGGCGACGAGTTTAGGGCGGTGGGCAAGGGGCCAACCAATCGGTGAGTTTCATGCGACAAACTCATGTTTCACTCACAAAGTAGTCATTCTAAACCAGTTCATCGCATATAGGAGTTCAAAAACAAAATTGCAAAATTGCTCGAGTCAAAGGAGAAACCTCCTCGGGGCCACCCAAAGCGCCGACTTTGCGAACACGGCCTTGAGGCGATGGTTTATACCGCCACGATGAACTAGCGGACGGAGATTCTCTTGGTGCCCTTGGCGAGGATGAATGGTGCGGCTACTTCAGCCAGGTGGACCAAGGCGTACCACCCACATCTCAAACTTCCGTATGGGATAGCTGGGAGCAACCTCCCGTGGTGCTACTACCGCCCGAAAAGCGGACCGAATGCGCCTCGATGTTATTCAACGACTAAAGCGGGTATCTTGCAATGATTGCAGGCACGCGCCGGTTATACAAGGTAAGCCCAACACACACCTCCGCACCATATAGTGGAGTGCGGTAAACAGAGCGGGCGTCTCGGCAAGTTTACTGGCAGCGCCAACGCACTGAAGTGAAAGAGGTACCTCCTCTCGAAGAGCAAGGGACAAGGGAAGCATCCGCCGAGGTCCGCACCACGCAACAAATCCTTGACGCGTTAAGCGGACCATCAGGGACCCGGGTGGTATTAACATAGGGGATCAGGGAATCGGGATGACATGCCCATATGGGAGGCAACAATCCACATAAAAAGACCAAAAATTCTATCTTATACACTCGAGGCGTCGGCATAGGCCACCCAATCGGACGGTGAGAGCACTTAGGAACCCCATGGAGTTCTTTCACGGTAGGGATTGAGTGGTGTCCAAAACAAATCGGGAAAATTTACGGGTCATGTAATATGCAGAAAATGTGGGACATCATTCCCGCTCTACCCAAATAGGCTAACGATCACTTGTTCCACCATGACAAGCGGTGCTTTCGTTAGTTAGTTAGTCAAGCAATTTCATCACTCTTTGTAATGCCCTTGTAATATAATCTAATCTATCGCTTATTTTATCATCCGAACTTTGGTGTATGTGTCCTTATATATGTTTAACAAATAATTTAAGTGCTTCGTGGGAACTATTCGTAACATGAGTGGTTGTCGACTATAATACTTAGGGTTATTGCACTAGTGCAAATTAGATGCAAGCGACGTGAAAATTAAATATTTTCGAATATAATTGTGCACATATGAAAGATCAAATGTGGTCCATTGTTCATAAAAATTCCATTTAGAAATGATTTTTACTTGAACTGCGAAAGGGCTAAAAAATATGACATGAGTGGTTGTCGACTATAATACTTAGGGTTATTGCACTAGTGCAAATTAGATGCAAAACGAGGTGTAAATTAAATATTTTTCCAGAATATCATTGTGCACATATGAAAGATCAAATGTGGTCCATTGTTCATAAAAATTCCATTTAGAAATGATTTTTAACGGGCCTGCGAAAGGGCTAAAAAACATCACATGAGTTGTTGTACACTATAATACTGTGTTGTCCTTTAATTTTGAAAATTGCCTTTATCCACATCGTTGCTGTTTCACCTGTCACCTCCTGTCGCCCAACCAACGGGCGACGGAGGTATATTTTCGAAATTTTTCGTATTTCACATATATTATTGCAATTTCAATAAAACATCTATTATTTCCTAAATATATATATATTTTATCAACTTGAGTAAAAAATGTATTACTGGACGAAATAAATCATCATTTTTCTATGAATCGTCGTCTCCGTTCAAAAAATGCCGAACAACGATATCCGTTTTTTTCGACATAATATTCTCAAATACTACATGACTTTTCACTGACAGATATGAACTTTTTTTTAATTTATTATATTCTAGTTTGAATTGCAACACAACACTGTGAAATGTATGGATAAATTATTTATGAGGATATTCCTGTCGCAATTCCAAATTGCGACAGAGGGCTCAACTGTGCCGATAGCCTCTCTGTCGCAATTCCAAATTGCGCCAGGCTCTCTTTCGCAAGCTCTCTGTCTCAATTTGTCGCAATTCCAAAATACGACATGTGGGTATTTCTGTTATTTTTTTTCGGCATATTTTTTCTGTAAATTTTGATTAAAAATATATTATTTAAAAAAAATTCACTTCTACCAGCTGTTCTGCCTGCCCAAAACCCCCTCGCGACTCAGCCCTCAGCACCACCCAGCAGCCGCGGAGACCGCCGATCCTAGCCGAGGAAGTCGCCGCCGGCGAAGAAGATGTCGTACCTGCTGCCGCACCTGCACTCGGGGTGGGCGGTGGACCAGGCCATCCTCGCCGAGGAGGAGCGCCTCGTCATCATCCGCTTCGGCCACGACTGGGACGAGACCTGCATGCAGGTGGGTACTCTCCTGTTAACCTCTCCTAACCCTATCCCTAGTTTTTGAACACCTGAACATTGTACCGCTCGTGGTCTGTCTCGATCGATCCATGCAATTCCGTCGTGGGTGGATAGATTCTTCCACGATGCGATGCCTATCCCTTGTTGTTTGTGAGTGATTCTTCGATTGGTTAGCTGGGTCGGTGGGATGAATGGGTGCTGAATTCGTTGCAGGATCATTTGCGTCTGCTAATTTATGATCGATTCCTGAAGTATGGGAATCGGCGAGTTCTGAATTCGTGAAATCGGATAGTGATTTGTTGACTATTGTGAGACCTAGGCGAGCTTGTTTTAAAAAATAGCTTAGGTGAAATTTAGGGATCTTGGAGCTCTACGTCTGCACTTCTGCTTGCTGATTCGTATGGAAATTAGTTGTTCAGAAATCTTACTAGTAAGGATTAGTTGCGAGACAGTAATAATGATTCCTTAGGTGGATCTTAGGGATATGGGGGTGCTGGTGTTGTTTAATTGATTGGTATGGGAACAAGCTGTTTTACAGCCAGCCTTGGTACTTGGCAGCTGTACTACTCCCTGGGATGGACACCCCTGTTTTGGTTTTGTTCTTCAAATAAGAGTTATTTCTCATACAGCTTCCTGAATCCTGCAGAGCTGTTGCCTTCAACCTTTCTATTTCAGAGGTTAGTTTGTTAGTTCCAAGTTCTGATAAAAATGGGAGGAATTTATGATTTTTCCTTCCTTAAAAAAGAAGTAAAGATTTTGCTGAATCCATCCATGCAATTCCGTTGTGGATAGATAGATTTTCCCCCATGCCTCTCACTTGCTGTTTGTGATTGAATGTATCAATGGGGTGCAAGGATGCTGAATTCGTGGCAGGGATCATTTGGAGTTACTAATTGCCGATCAATTCCTGAAGTAAAGGAATCGGCGAGTTCTGAATTCGTGAAATTGGGTAGGATTTTTGGACCATCGTGAGACAATACAGATAGCTTAGGTGAGTTTGTTCCAAAAATTAGCTTAGGTGAGATTTAGGCATCTTGGAGCACTACTTCTGTACTTCTGCTTACTGGTTCTAATGGCAACTAACTGTTGAGCAATCTTGGTACTTTAGCAGCTGTACTCCTCTGTGTTCTCATGTTGGTTGGTAAATTCCATGGTGGATTAGTTGTGAGATAATGCTAATAGCTTAACTGGGTTTTAGATATTGGGGCACTGGTGCTGCTTTAACTGATTGATATTTTTATTAAGACACTTAACTGATTGATATGGGAACATATTGTTCTACAGCCTTGCTACTTTTCATCTGCGCTACTCCCTGCAATTTGTACCACTTTCTTTTTTCTGTTTTTCAGATAAGAATTATTTCTCAGACACCTTCCTGAATTCTTTCTATTGTCGGAGTTTAATTTGTTAGTTCCAAGTTCCAACAAAAGTGGGAGGAATTTAGGATGTTTCCTTCCTTAAAAAAAATGTAAAGATTTAGATTTCACATCGAAAAATACTTAGCAACTGTAATAGTCTCTGTGATGAAGCTATCCATCCCTGCTTTGGTTTTGATATTCAAATAGAATGCTTTCTTATACAGATTTCAACAGGGTTCCATAGGGTAGTCAATTTGTTCCAGCAAAAGTGGGAGGAATTTAGGATGTTTTCTTGAAAATAAATAGATCTATTGATTTCAGCTTGAAGAGCCATGCTCAATTTAGTATCTATATTTCACCTTTCGCAGAATTGAAGCCTTACAACTATGAAACTAAAATGAACGACCCACTAGGTTCCTTACCTTCCCACACATTTCTGTCAGGTCATTGTGTTCAAACTTCAAAGTTCAAAGATTGATTAATGGATTTTTTTTAATTCAGGGGCCAACTTCTTTCAAGTTTCAATGTTTTACGAAATATATTTCCATGTGTTGAGCTATTTTATTTTCTTTGTTGTAGTTTTACTTTGCCTTATCCTTTGGTTGTACATCAATTTTAGCACTGTTGTATGCTGTGAAATTTATTCTGACTTACCACTTGTTTATCTGTTAGATGGATGAAGTGTTGGCAGCAGTAGCTGAGACCATAAAGAACTTTGCGGTCATCTACCTGGTTGACATCACTGAGGTTCCTGACTTCAGCACCATGTATGAGCTGTACGATCCATCAACGGTGATGTTCTTCTTCCGGAACAAGCACATCATGATTGATCTTGGGACTGGAAACAACAACAAAATCAACTGGGCCTTGAAGGACAAGCAAGAGTTCGTCGACATTGTGGAGACTGTCTATAGAGGTGCTCGGAAGGGCCGTGGTCTGGTGATTGCTCCAAAGGACTACTCCACCAAATACCGTTACTGAGGCATTTGTGTCTGGCTATTCTTGTGCAATTTCTAGCCTACTCTGTTCGGTAAATGCCAGTACTCAGGCCAGTACTGAATGCCAGCACTGTAAACTAGCAAAAGTGTCGCTTAACAATGTCTGGCCATTTCATAAACCTGTAATGCTTGACTTGGTTGTTGAAATAGTAAAAGAGCACATGCATTGTGTTGGCGTCAAAAACTTGATGTAGGGTTTCTGACAACAGCACACCAGACGAACACCTGGTTCAGAGCGTGCCAGTCGATTTGACCTGGAATCGACAAGGTAAAAACAATAAAATTCACTCAAGCCGATCGTTAAGATCAATCGGCTTATACTCAATCAGCTTGAAGCCGATCAAGATCAAAGTAACAAGGTAAGTCTAATTAGCGATTAAAGCTAATCGGAGGATAAAAGCGGATCGATTACGAAGAAGGCGATGCGCAACAAAATCGTAATAAATCGAACACAGGCGTAATTGGCGAAGATCAACAATCGGCGATCGCAACTTTATTGACCAAGATCGATTACAAAGGCTAAATTACAAGAACTACTCCTAGTCGACGGGAAAAATAGATGAAAAGTAAAGTCGATTGTTTGTATGTGTTGATGATTATTTCTTGCGGTTTGCTTGGCTCTTCTTTTATACCCTTGCCGATCGTATCCTACTCCAACACGTTTCAAGGTCCGTATCCGTATCGGCCTTATCTTTAGAGGTTGTTTCCTTAAAATCTTAGTTTTACCAAACATCTCGATTCTTTCCAAACTTCTATTAGCTCCTGCATCTTTAATTTGTATTTGCACGATTTAGACTAACTTGCGAATTTTGGTGCAAACATATGCCCCCATTTTTGAGAGATGACTTGTCATCCGTCAAAAATCACAATTATCGGCTTGTGCAATCGGCTAACGTTTGATCTTCACCCATTAAGCTTCTTTGCTTTATTCGCGCCAGTAAATCTCGACATGCGGGTAGTGCGTTTTTAACCGCTCACGCCTTTTGAAATTCACTTCCGCCTTTTCAAATTTTCTTTGTCCTATAAAATGCGGCCCCACCTCATTCATTCCTCACACGCACAAGCTCTCGAATCACCTTCAATCGGCTTGAACTTTCCGTTTAAAGTACTCTTGAGGCAATTCAACTCATTGACTTCCTTCATCGGCTACAATGGATCCTAGTCGGTACTTATTCGATTCCGCACACGACAATGGCCAATATTTTTGGGTCCTTTGGGAAATCTAGGCGTCCATCCGTAACAAACCAAGAAGTCCCTCGATTACCTCTGTAAACCTGGTCATAACATAGAGGGTGGAATAAGAGTTTGTGGCTTGGCCGACGACTCTCAAAGGATGGAGAAATTGGTTTATCAGTAGCAGCACCCAAAGAGGAGTGAATGGGAAAGAATGGGCATAGTGAGTGTATTTCACTTTCTTTAGCCGACCACAAGCCAATGAGCCCTTAGTGGCCACGGCCGTTATTTTGGTCTGATTTGTTTTAATGCTTTCTTATTCCGACCGGTCCCATCGGCCCAACTCTTTTAGATGTTGCTCATTTGTGTTGTCTTGGCGGATGGAGATCAAATATCGACTTTTAGTGGAAAACCAAAATATAGGCTCATCCGATCAAGGGAGAGGTTGGGCCAAATATATTGGAAATAATAACAAGGTCAATGGCTTAGTATCGGACGAGGAACATGTGGCTTTTACGAATCTTTGGCTAGACCGTTTTATTACGTGGTGCATCTCTTGGACCAACTCAAGTATATCAAATGATAGCGAGCGACTTGTTGAGGGTCGTCGGTGGCTTTAGGAAAAATCTTCTTGGGTCTTGTGTACCAAATGCTTTACATAATAAGGAGTCGGCTTTATACGGGTTTTGGAAAATTCACCGTTGGTAATGTAGGTGGCCCAATGTGGTTTGTGCAAATATGGTACATCTTGTTTATTGGTAGTTCTTTTAATTTGGATTTAGCCAATGATACTCCTTTTCCAAGGGAAGATATACGAAGGGCACCTATTCAATTTAGAGAATGCCGATCCTTTGGTGAAAGATTTATGATGTGCTCGAGAAATGAGACAAGGGCCTTTCCCGACAGTTTGTAGAAGGTTTACGTCATTTTTCTTGCAATTGGACACGAAAGTTTCAAGCGACAAGATTTCTTTAGCTACTGATCTTTCAAACCGATTTTCTTTGGCCTTCTTTTCTTCATCCGAAGCCGATAGCTCTCGATGCCTCGGGAGACTCGGACTTGTATAAATTTTATTTCTCCATGCATATTCCATGTCGGCCTTCATACTCGGAATCGGACTTTCCGGCCTTCATCGAGTTTTATCACCCTTCAATATATGCAAGGCGGCTCGGCTTTGGCCAAGTGATACCAAGTCGCCACTTCTAGATCGGCTTCAACCAAGAGCCGTGGTCCGCAATGCCACATCCGCGAGGCTAGTTACTCGAGTTAGCCGAGCGAACTCCAAGCGCTTGATCTCCTCACTTCCATCGAATGCTCGCGCAGAGGTTTCACGACATGGTGGTCGGCTATCGCGACATGTTTGTATATGGAGAAGACCCTTCGACTATTGTCAAAGAATTTTTCCAAATCTGCAGAGACATCCTTAGTATCTAACGTGAATCTAGCAATGAAGCTAGCTCGTCGGGTTATACTAACTCAAGCTTAGTAGATAAGGTATCGGCTTTGAATAATCTTGCCTCATGCATCGGCCTTAATTCGAATGCATTTTATAATCACACTTCCTATATATTTGCAGGCTAAGGATGTTGGCAAGAAGACTGTTTCTAGCCAATCTGGGAATGAGCAAGGCAAGAGAGCTTATCCATCGACTGGCCTTACAGGCTACACCTCCGGCACTCTGGGAGTGCATAGTCCTTCTTTGTCGGATATCGAGAAAAAACAGCCAAGTAAGCATAAATTAGCTTTGACATTTCCTCTTCCTCCTTGGTTTAACCTTTATCCGATTTAAATTTCGAGAAAAGAAGAAGGCAAAATATACCAAGGCTCCAACAAAGAAAGGACCCAAACCTAAAGAGCAAAGCGGCGAGTTCGCCTCATGTATCGGCTATTGGAAAGGTAGGTCACAACACTTTGTGCAATAACTCTTATACTCCAATGCATTGGCTTATCTTTTATTTTCTTTAGCCAACATAATCTGCTCAAGTCGAGAAGATCCTTACCGATTTTCGAACATTTCAATCGCTCCAACTCTTGCACGAGCCAACTCTGCTTGATCATCGATTTCCGGAACCATCGGATCCGACAAATCGCTTGGATTTTCACGGCGATCTTGACGACCAGAGATTATAGCTACGACGACTATGATGCGTAAATCGAAGAATACTTGAAGTATCGAAAAGGCATCGGTGTGGTTACCTCCGCTCGTGCATGAAAGAGCGTCTTGGCAGCTTTTCAAGCTTGTGATGCAACCACGATCGGAGATCTGGTTAACAATCACCGATAAGGGATGCCATGGCTGCCGTTGAAGCCGATCTTCCTCCGAAGCAATGCAAGCTCTTACGGATGTATGTCATTTGGACGATGTAAGAAAAGAAGTTGAGGAGGCGAAGAACCGGATCAAGCGCCGTGAGGCCCAAGAGGCCGATCGGAAACTCTGGAGGGCGGTTCGCGATGCCAAGGCCAAAAGCGCAAATTTGATCTTGGTGCTCGGCATCTCAAATCGACCAAGGAAGCTCTCTTGAAATTGGAAAAAACAAAGAAATTTCTCCGGGAAGAATTGGTCAAGCTCGAGAAACAAATCGGAAAAGGCCAACAAACCTTGGAGACCCATCGCGACGGAGTGAAGGAAGAAAAACTTAGCATTGCGTTGGTGTTGAAAATGTGACCAAGCAATCGGCCAAGGTAAAAATGGTGCCGGGAATGCCAAGGGCGATGAGCGTCTTCGGGCGAAATCAAGGGATCATTGCAAAGGCGGTGGTGTTTTATCGGCTTTGGGCGCGACTCTTCCAGATCGGCATCCAATAAAACTTTATTGTTACATTTTGGAAAACTTGTCTGAATCATCACGAATATTCTTGTAATCTGTACTTGTTATGTTTATAATCGGCTTTTAACCGATTTTATCTTGCTTACATCTCTAGTCGTAATCCTTTCACCGATTAACGACATCGTGTTAATCTTGACCCGAACATGATTTTAGTCGGCTAGGCTCCGATCCAAGCGCTAGGATAATATTTCTTTAGATATTTCCCATTAATGGCTTTAGGCGGGACATGCCCTTCAAGTGTTTCCGATGAAGTACGAGTTCCCACCGACTAGTCGATTAATCTTGTATGGTCCTTCCCGTGGCGACCATTTCCCAAATCGGTTATCTTTGGAACCAACGGTAGTATAGTTTTCCATACTAAATCGGCTTGATCGAAAGATTTAGGCAAGACCTTTTGTTATCGCCTTTGCTACTCGATCTTGTTCTTCTTAAGCCGATCAAGTGTAACCAAGCGTAACCCGACCAACTCGTCCAAGTTGTCTATCATTAAATCGTTGTAATCTTGAGCCGACAAACCATTTTGTCCGGCTATTAAGTATCGACTCAATGTTGATCTCCACAGGTAGAACGGCTTCTGTCCATACACCAACCGGTAGGGTGAAAGCCGTTGCCCGTGATAAGATAGCCGATAGGCCCACAATGACTCCGATAGTGTCAGTGCCAATTCCTCGGCTTTTCATCAATCTTTCTTTTGATTAATTTAATAAGTGTTTTATTAGGCGACTCGGCCTGTCCATTGCTTTGGCGTAATCGGCGAGGAATTTAACAATTTGATCCCTAGACTCGTTGCATAACCTTGAAACTCGTTAGACATGAATACCGTCCCTTGATCGGTCGTGATTGTCTGTGGTATTCCAAACCGATGGACGATATGTTCATTCACGAAGCTAATCGCCTCAACGCTAGTCACCTTCTTAAGTGGTATAGCTTCAACCCATTTTGAAAAATAATCGGTTGCGGCCAAAATAAATTTATGGCCTTTACTTGAAGCGAGAAAAATTTGGCGATTATGTCTATTCCCAACCTCTGAATGGCCAAGGTTTGATAATTGGATGCAAAGCCGATCTTTGGTGCTAGTTATGCGTTGCCAAACTTTTGACATGTCGACATCCTTTGTAATATTTGAAGCAATCTTCTAGCATCGTTGGCCAAAAATAACTTTGTCGCCTAAGCATCCATTTCATTTTATGTGCCGATTGATGAGATCCACAAATTCCTTCATGCACTTCACCCATCGCCACTCGGGCTTCTTGACCTCAAGGCATTTTAGCAACAAGCCTTCCATAGTCCGATAATCGATTGTATCGTCCATGATAACGTACTTCAATGCTTGTTGCCGTATCCTTCGTTCGTTGGCTTAGATGGATCAACTAGATAATCTTTTATTTGCGTCCTCCAATCGGCAATATCCGTGCACATTATTGCTTTATCTACAAGTTCGGTTTCGACTTGGCCAACATCTCTATACCACGATGCTTGTTGGGCCAAAGCATTAGCTCTGTCGTTCAATCCTCGAGGAACATGACCAATAAAAATGATGTAAAAGAGCTTATCATCTCTAAGCATTGTTCTAAGTATTTCGTTAGTACTTCATCTCGACATTGATATTCTCCTTTTATTTCTTTGTACTACCAATAGTGAATCACCATACGCTTCAACCGCTCACTCCAATATTTTCCAACAAGCTGTAAGCCTTTGAGTAACGCTTCATACTCGGCACGGTTGTTTGAGCATCGACTATTTAGCGAAATGCAAATTCAAAGCTATGCCCTCTAGGTGAAGTGAGTACAATGCCGATACCATATCCTTCCTCGCATCTTGATCCATCAAAGAACGATCGCCATGGCGCGATCAAGACTAAGTTTGCCGTGTGTCATGTCTGTTATAAAATCGGCTAGGACTTGTCCCTTAAGCGCTTTGGTGATTCATATGATAAATCGAACTCGACCAAGGCGTAAGCCCATTTGCCAAGTCGACCTCGCAAAATTGGAGCCGACAATATATACTTTATAACATCGGTTTCTGGATGACTTTACAAGCCGATGCTAGTATGTAGTGCCTTAGCCTTGTGCATGAAAAGTACAAAGATAAACATAATTTTTCAATGAAAATTACTGACTTACGCATCTAGCAACCGTCGGCTTAAATAAAAGATAACCCTCTCTTTACCATGTACTTCTTGTGCCAAAACAGCTCAATAGTATCTTCTTCATTTGAGACATACAATCTGAAAGGAACACCTTTTTGAGGTGCAACCAGATGGAGGGTTGGATAAATACCTTTTACTTCGTCAAATGCTTTCACGATCGGCTCCCCATATAAATTCTTCATTGTCTTTTAACTTCAGTAAAGGAGTAAAAGCACGAATCCTACCAGAGAGGTTCGAGATGAACCGACGAAGATAGTTAATTTTGCCGATCAACTTTTGTAATTCGTTTTTACATGTTGGCGGTTTGGTATTGGCTATGGCTTTGATCCTTGTTTGGTGACTTGATTCCTCTTTCATGTACCATAAAGCCCAAAAGCATCCTGCCGACACGCCTAACGCACACTTGTAAGGATTCATCTTCAAACCATGCGCTCTTATGTTTTTGAACACCTCTCCAAATCGGCGGATGTTGGAGATTTTTGCGATTTTACCACTACATCATCTATATAAATCTCAACGGTGTGGCGATTAAATCGTGGAAAATAAGATTCATTGCCCACGATATGTTGCACGGCGTTTTCAAGTCGAAAGTCATTCTGATCCACTCGAATAAACCTATTGCGGGACATCGAAGGTTGTCTTGGGTATATCGG
This sequence comes from Otatea glauca, assembly GCA_036346275.1. NCBI lineage: Eukaryota > Viridiplantae > Streptophyta > Magnoliopsida > Poales > Poaceae > Otatea > Otatea glauca. Next base: position 25,829,909 of record CM070724.1, read on the forward strand.
CTACGCCATGAGTATCGATTATATCCGGCATTACCGTCAAAAAGCTTATGATCTTATTTCCTGATGCAGCATCGATAAGCATATCGGCTATTGGCATAGGGTATTCGTCTTTTGGCGTCGCCTTGTTCAGATCTCTAAAATCGACACATACTCGAAGTTTTCCATTTTTCTTCATTACTGGAACGATGTTGGAAACCCATTCAGCGTATCGGCAAGGCCTGATAAACTTTGCTTCTAACAATCGTTCTATCTCTTCTTTTATGACTTGGTACAAGGCTGGATTAAAACGCCTGGGATACTGTTTGAACGGTCGATAGCCCGATTTAATAGGTAGCCGATGTTCCACCAGCTGACGGCTTAATCCAGGCATCTCGTGATATTCCCAAGCGAAACAATCTTTATAATTCCTAAGTATTTTTATTAATTTTTCCTTGTACTTTACATCTAAATTTGCACTGACAAAAGTTGGTCTTTTTCTATCACCTTCACCTATATCGACTTCTTCAAGCAAGTCGGTGGACGTGAATCCTTGACCTAACTTTTCGATTTCTTCATAGTCTTCTATGACTTCGTAGCTATCGTTGTTTGCCGATAGCTTTGCATTTTGTTTTGTAGCACCCTCAATGCTTTTCTTGTCCCCATCGGCGCAATACTTCATTTGCCCGATCAAAAGTGCCGAGCTTGACATCGATCGGCATTAGTCGGTTGCTCACGCATATGAAGTCGCAATCGCCCGATTGCCTTGCCCGATATGCACCCGACTTCTTCGTGTTGCCAATTTGCATCGGAACTAGCCATGGCGATGTGTGCGATGTATCGGTGTGACGATTTCAACTTCTTCTCCGTTCCATTGAACTAGTGCTTGGTGCATGGTCGATGGGATCTGACAATTTGCATGAATCCAATCTCGACCGAGCAAAGACACTATAGTTTCCTTGGCGTCAATTACAAAGAACGGCGTCGGCAAAGTCTTACTACCGGCAGTTAGCTCGTGACCATGACACCTTTTGCTTCGTAGGGTCGCTGTGAAGTCATTCGAACCATGTTAGTTTTAATTAAGTCTTCATCGGACTTACCCGACTTTTACATGTCGTGTAAGGCATTAGATTCACTGTGGCGCCTCCATCTACCGGCATTCTTGATATCGGCTTGCCATTTATATATCCTTTTAGGTACAATGGTTTGAGATGCGATGATCGTCTTTGGGTTTCTCAAAGATGGCGTTACGTACCGGAGCATAAGCGAGCAGCGGCCTCATTGGCGATTCTCTTCGACTTTGAACTCGGTAGGCAAGGTGAACACCATGTTGGCGTCCATGGGAGGTGTATCGTCCCTAATCATGGGAGAGTCAGGTCATCACCGATTCGAAATCTTCTTGCTTGATCTTTTCTTCTCCACTCTTTCTGACGCATCTCATTGGGCGAAGTTCATTAAACGCCGTCTCTTTCTTTCTCGGCATCGGCTTCACGAATTTCTTGTGTCCTTAGCCTCTGAAGCCGTCGTCGTTGTGATTTGCTCGGGCTCGATGGGCACCACAGGTTTAGGTTCCACCGGCTTCGTATCGACCGACCAAGTCTTCTTGCGTAGAAGCGGTTGTGTGTGTCTTGGCTTGGCTTTGCTCTTGATTTGGTTTAGATAATCTTTCATGGACCGCCTTACGTGACTTCGTCTTGCTCTCGATCGGCCCGGATAGCACGTGGTCCGGCGATTGTGTTAATAACCGTCTCGAGGATAATGTTCCATCAGGCGGTATACGGTGATGCAGCGCTACTCTCCTCTCCCAGCAAAATTGCCAAAAGGGACACCTTCTATGTGCCCTCTCCACGTTCTCTGTGCGGTACAAATTATCCGACCGGCGGGTGTGGTACCGTGGTCGGCTATTCATCCCTTCATATTTCTCCATTAATTGTGAGAACGTAGGAACTGGCCTTTTCGCTCGCTGCCTTAATGGAACCTTTTCTGCTTTGTACCATTTGCCTATCTGGGGATTCCCCTTAGGTTTAATGGTCCTTGAATTTTTTCCGTCTCGATCGGCTTCTATTTGTACGGAGCCGATGGTAATCTTTAGTGTCTGGCCGCCGTCCGAGCTCGATTGTATATCGTCTTGTTGATCCTTCTTCTGCTCATTTTGCATCGGCTCTTTTCCTTTAGCGAGCATTGTACCACATTAATAGGAAATGGATCGGCGTCCACCGCATGGTCGGCTCATCGGCGAACTTCAACCGACCATCTTCAATGGCGATGGATCATTGACGGAAGATATTGCGGTCATTAGTGTTATGTGAATAAGAATGATGCCACTTGCAATACTGCGTTTTTGATCTCGTCGGTTGATGGTATTACATGTCCCTCCAACAACCGTATTATTTTTCTTGCAAAAGTAAATCAAAATGCGATCGCACTTGGAAGCGTAAAAGAGTATTTGGCCTCCGACTTGTTCCTAGTCGGCTTCACCAAGAAACGGACTAAGGATTTCTTAGACCCTCTTATCCATTCGGCTATGTTTATACCTTCCTCATCCTCCGACAAATCACTAGGACAATACTCAACCATATTAACCTTGGCCTTATCCTTCTCTTTATTATTGCTATTATTGTTCTTAAATCTGTCTTTAAATACTTTGTGATCAGTAAATCGGCTTTCTTGAGCCGATACACGGTGCAACAAATGGCTAAGGTCGGTGAATTCTTGTCCTCCGAATTTCTCCCTAAGTGGCGGGATCAAACCTTGAAATGCTAAATCGGCCAATTGGTTGTCAGGTAACGTGACACTAAAACACCGATTCTAATTTCTCTAAACCTCTTGATGTAATCTATTACCGATTCCCCAAATTTTTGACGTACCGAACTCAGATCTGAAATTCTAAGCTCCAGACTGCCCGAAAAGAAATATTCATGGAATCGGCTTTCCAAATCGTTCCACAGATGGACCGAATTCGGAGGCAAACAAGTAAACCAAGTAAATGCTGCCCTGAGACAAAGATAGCGGAAATAATCTAATTTTCAAACCGTCGGATCGGGTCGCTTCACCGCGTGTGCGATAAAGCGCCCAACATGCTCCAAGGTTGTGATCGAGTCATCCCGGAGAATTTGGCGAAGTCCGGGACTCTGAAATTATGAGGGTAGGGCATACGATCTATGTAATCGAGTGCGGCTTTCTATAGCCGATCACTTTTCCTTTCGGTTTTATGCCAAAGCCGATCCCTCAAAGCGGTGCAGATCGATCGGTCCAATCGGCATTATCGGCCAGCGCAGCAAGAGCCCTCGATAATGTCGATCATAATCTACATCCCGCCCCGAGTGCAAGCTCGGGTTGCCAATCTACGCCGTGCGTCTTCGCGATTCGATTATCTTGATCGTGCGATTATGCCTAATTGTGGTTCGGCAGACGGGATAAGCGGTTACGAATCGTTACTACCTGTGTGGACCCGGGTTTCTAAGCGGGGTAGGCTCTTGGGATGTCTCTCGGATCAATCGGTTGTGAAACCGATTGGGGAAAAGCGTAAAAGGAGCCGGCGGCGTAGGTTGATGGGCGAATCCAACTTAGCGTCGGTATAGGCGTGGTAATGGCTCACCCCACTTGACCGAGGATCCTAGGCGGTATGACCGTGGGTTGTGTGGGCATCATCGTGGGAGGTGAGGTTATAGCCGATGGTTTAGGATCGACCGGTGTGCTCTGCGTGTTTTGTGATCTTGAAAAAGCGGGATAATTTGGCGAGCTTGTAGTGGACCTAGCAAACTTCTGGCGAGGCCAACTCACGGGCTATAGTTTTGGCGCTATTTGCTATCATCGGCGAGGGTTGTCACTAGAGCCGATGATTGATTTATCAAGGCGTGGTGTACAGATTGATTAATCATAGCGATCATTCGGCTTGAGCGGTAGATATCGGCTTACTTGTTCGTATGCCCGCATCACCGTATGCGTTGACCGTCGGTAGGGCGGATTTTTGAGTAACGCCACGTCTTGTTTTCGATAGCAACTTAGCATCATCTCTTCAAGAGCAGCTTTCAGAGCTTCAATTTCTTGGCGTTGTTCGGACAAATCGTCCATTGTTGGGACGATTATAGCTTCGAGTTGAGATCCGATGGCGGAATCGACTTCCGATGAAGACATTACGGGTCCCACTGGCGTGCTAAGAGTGTGTTGGCGTCAAAAACTTGATGTAGGGTTTCGACAACAAAGACACCGCATTTAACACAGTTCGAGAGTGCGGTCGATTTGACACGGAATCGACAAGGTAAAAACAATAAAATTCACTCAAGCCGATCGTTAAGATCAATCGGCTTATACTCAATCGACTTGAAGCGATCAAGATCAAAGTAACAAGGTAAGTCTAATTAGCGATTAAAGCTAATCAGAGGATAAAGGCAGATCGATTCTGAAGAAGGCGATGCGCAACAAAATCAAGAATAAATCGAACTCGGGCGTAATTGACGAAGATCAACAATCGGCGATGCGCAACTTTATTGACCAAGATCGATTACAAAGGCTAAATTACAAGAACTACTCCTAGTCGACAGGAAAAATAGATGAAAAGTAAAGCTAATTGTTTGTATGTGTTGATGATTATTTCTTGCAGTTTGCTTCGGCTCTTCTTTTATACCCTTCGGCCGATCGTATCCTACTCCAACACGTTTCAAGGTCCGTATCCGTATCGGCCTTATCTTTAGAGGTTGTTTCCTTAAAAATCTTAGTTTTACCAAACATCTCAGATTCTTTCCAAACTTCTATTAGCTCCTGCATCTTTAATTTGTATTTGCCTGATTTAGACTAACTTGCCGAATTTTGGTGCAAACACATTGTCAATTGAATTGACTGTATGGTAAAACCGATTTTTGGTTTGAAGCATTGGAGTGTTGCTGAATCAATGGACATTTTGTTTCGTTATGATTCAACACACCTCAACGTTCTAATGGGTAGAAACGTTGTTGGTGTGTTGTTCATGTTAGGATTACGTTCAAAGTCTGTTATGTTGCCCTGAAGCAAATCTGTTATTTCCAGGATTGTGATCATAAGTCCATACGTCTATTATAATTCGATCTTTCGTATACATAGTAAGTGTGTGCATTTTCGGTAAGAGGGCGTAATGTGGTGAACTAAAAATTTGGCCAGCCTTATAGGCGGCTTGAGGTTTCGTAGGTTCGTTAAATTACAGTAAGCACCAGATATTTGGCATTGTGTTGTTGAGCACTAAGTTTTGGTAACATTGATACTTAACACCAAGTAATTTATCCTAATAATACACTGACCACTTTGAAGCTATTGATGGTAGCTTTTTAACCTAATAGTTGGGTCTCACATGCCATTGAGGCATGGCAACTTCCACAGTTCTCTCTTCCCTCTTCTTTCCAGTTTTCCACCATAACTGTGGATAGGAGATGACATGGATGAGGGGGGCTTGTTCTAGCTTCAGAAAACCAGTGGAATTAGGAAGACAATACTACAGCATAAAAGGGTTAAAATGAATATACTTAGACCACCAGTTGAATCAACACCTATCTCGATTCACTCCTATATACACTGATTTTTATGACCGATTCGAATAAAATTTGGATGATATAAATTTATCCCAACTGACTGATGGCATACAGTTGTGATACATGAATCACTGGATGTATATATGCGACTAGCTGCTGGCAATTCCAATCGATAAGCCACTGATCCCACTCGGACTCGGTCTAGAATTTTATACGGTCGTCCATAGAACCGAACCGAAATGCCAACTTTTGACTGCTCCACGTTGCCACTGACGTTTGCACATACGGCTGGAGCTTGAGGTACACCATATCCGATCCCCTACTGCAAACATCCGCACAGAACACTGCTCACCTCCATTATCTCGTATTCTCACCGCCACCTTCTCGAACCCTTAAGCTGCTCCACCCCAGCTCCCTACCTCGTGCCTCCTTCGACCCTACGCTTCCACTCTCACTCCCCCTCCGCCGGTGCTCCTCCTCCTCCTCCCTCCCCCTCGTGCACTTTGCGCTGTTGCTGCTGCTTCTGCTAGTGGCCATGGCGGCGAGGTCGGCCTCCTCGACGTCCCAAGGCACCTGAGTGGCTCCCTTTTGTCCAGTGCCCGAGATGCCGTGTGGAGGTGCTACTAGGGGCAATACAAGTGCACTAATTATGCAGCAGAGAGGGCCAAACGGGCCACTCAGCACGGCACGGTCCGTTTCGGCCCGGTTTGTAAACGGGTTGTGCCGTGCTAGCCCACATGCCAGCGTGCTAGCCTAGGCACGGTTCTTCGCGGGCTTAACGGCCGGGTCAGTCCGGTAGCCCGTTAACATCAGAAAATTCAAAAAAATCAGAAAAAAATAGACAAAGTATGGCAAAAAATGTAGAAAAAATATAAAAAAATTCAGAAAAATGGGAGAAATTTAGAATAATTAGAAAAACTCGAAGGATGTAGAAAAACTTTTTATATATATATATAAATTAAGAAAAAGCTAAAATATGAGATAAATCCTGAAATGAGACAAATAATTTGAATTAAATAATGAGCTTTATTGATGTTTGACTGCCTCGTTAAAAACTTTGCCAAGTAAAAACTCAACACGAGAAAACCTTGGTAAAGAAAAACGAGTACAACCTATAGCTCAGTGATACAAGAAAAAAAGTGAAGATTACAATTATTCTTCCTCATTATCTTGATAAAGATTTTCGAACGTCTCCACTAGCTCAGCATTTTCTGCAGTATGTTGAGCTCGTTGATCAGCTTGTTCCCAATCTTTCACAGTGAGAAGTATTTCCACCATCTCACTTGTCAGATTTGTTCTTCTCTCCTCGATTATTCTTAGGATAGGTCAAAGCGGACTCGAAGAAACCATGGAGACGAGGAACTGTTAACATATCCCGTGCTAATATGGAAAGCACCGGATATGTTATCTTGTGCTCGTGCCACCACTGCAAAATGCTGAAGTCCTTCTCTTGCTGCTCTTGGTAGTTGACAGTGTCGCTGTTGAGATAGGCAGCTAGCTCCCCACCACTTTATGTGTCCGCACTTGTCGTTGATGTAGTCGAGCTCCTTGAGGAAGAGCCACCTGCACCCCATATCTTTCCCCACGCTGTTTTCTTCTTACGTGTTGTGGGTGCTGGTGGAGGTCGCTACATGCGAACTCCAGCAAACTTCCGATCGTACTTATCATAAACTTGAGATAAGTTAGCACGAACAGTTGAAAAATAACTAGAATAATCAGTACCTACCGCATCACTTATAAGTGAGAGAACATTAGAGAATCCTCGAACTTTAGCTCCAGGATCTAAAATAAATGCAAATGCATATAACATAGGAATTTCTTGCCAATATTTCAAAAATTTAGTTTTCATAGCATAAACAACTTCATGCAAGATATTATCATTTTCGTGGCTTTTTAAGTGGGTAGCAATTTCTAAAATATGATGCACAATTAAAGGAGAGGTTGCGTAATAAACTCCAGATAAAGCAACCGTAGATTCAAAAAAGTTATAAAAATGACAGCAAGTATTTAATAATATACCAATGTTGCTCTTTGAGTAGCGGCTGACCATCCCGTGTACAACAGTGCGTGTTAATAAAAACAGAAAATGTGTTCTCATATGGTATGAGATTCTTAAGCATCAAGTAAGTAGAGTTCCATCTAACAGGCATATCCGAACCAAACTTACACGGACGCACATTCATTGCAATACAATAAGTCTTAAATGTTGCTACTCGTTGATTAGAACAATTTAAATAAGATATTGCAGTGCGAAAAGGTTCAAGATACTTATCTAACCTCTTCAAACCAGATTTAACTATAAGATTAATAATATGGCAAGCACAATGCTAAGGTAATAAGAAAGATTCAGCATAGGAATTGAAAAGCGGAGTAAGAATGTTCATTCCAGAAGTATTTGCAGAAGCATTATCTAATATTATTGCAAAAATCTTATCACTAAGACCAAAATCTTCCACAACTTTTACAATACAATCAGCAATATTTTCACATGTGCTACATCAATTAATTTGAATCCTATAATTCTCTTTTCTAGTTGCCAATCATCGTTTACATAATAAGCAACTACACTAAGGTAATCCTCTTTAGCTCTACCACTCCATATATCAGATGTCAAAGACACATAAAAAGTACAGGTACTAAATTTTTCTTTTAGGTTATTGCGACAATTATTATAATATTTAATAAAATCTCTAGTTGTTGTCTGTCTAGAAACTGTAGAAAACCTAAGATTATGAGCGGTCTTAATATAGCTTTCAAACGCAGCTGACTCACCAAAGTTTAAAGGAAGATCTTGAGAAGCGATTAAACGACAAAGAGATTCACGAGCTACCTCAAGATTATAGTCCCAGTTATGTTTCGTACCGTCTGGGTTGTACTGCAGCTACGTCTGTGTCAAAGCCATCCCCGCTTTTTTCTACAGCTCTCAGCATGCCTCTTTAAGTGCCCCGTTCTACTTGAAGATATCGCAGTTAATTTATGCTTACAATATTTACAAATAGCATACCTGCTCTGGACGTCGTTTGATGTCTCAAAATCTGCTCGAAATCTTCTCAGACTCCCGATGTACTGCATCTTGTTCTTTTCGCCCCGGTGCTTGTCGATGCAGTAGCACTTGTAGACCGTGAGGATGGCACAGCTCCTGCATCTTCTTGGGCTTGATATGATGCAAGAAACTCCTTGGGTGAAATACCGAAATCAGAAGCTGGGAACGACGGAAAATCCCCGGGCTCCATAAATCAAACTACAAGAAATAAGTACGCTATTAATACTAAAATATGATTTAAAATACTAACAAAATGAAAAAATAAATCACAATTATCACCTTGATTTCTTGACAGAAGTCGAAAGCCGAATTTTGGATTTTTGACAAAACTATTTTGAATTTTGCCAAATTACCACCAAGAGCAAAAGAATTTTCATAGGAGAATGAGTAGAAGAGAATGCAAGATTGTTGGTGTGGAAATGGGGGGTGACCACCTATTTATAGGAAAAGATTTATGATTTTTTTTATTTTTTCTGATTTTTTTTTAAAATTTTAAATCTCCAACGGCTATTTTTTAAGCGGGCTAAGCGGGCGTCTTTGTCTGCATGATCTTGGCCCAAATGCGCAGACAGTTGGTGGGCCATGCCAAGACGACTTCGTTACGCTGGGTGCTTGCGTGCTCGGCCGAGCCAGCGATCTGCGTGCCTCGGGCGGCCTGTTTAGCCCAAACCCGTTTGGCCATCTCTATTATCACGATGGTAGATCGCTGTTCAAGTCCTGGGCTAGGCCGAGCTTCGGGGTGGGACTGCAGAAGCCCAACCTTGAACGGGCTGGCCCAAGTTTGGCTTGGCCTGACATAGGCCATGTCCAAGCCCCTGAATAAAATAATACTATCTAAATTGTTTGGAATAAAACATCATTATTTAATTCATTTTTATAATAAAATATTATTATTTAATAATTTTTTAAGAAAAGATATTATTTTTTGTTTTATTATTGCTATTGGGATTTGTTGAGCTTTGGGTACAAAATCTTGGCCAGAGCCCGGCCCAACTTGAGCCGAGCCTGAAAAAGTCGGGTTGAGTTGCACATGAATAGGTCTATGCAGGGGGTAAGCATAATCTTTGTTGGATGACGTTCGTGAATTTTTTTGGTTGCGAGTGTACGCTGTTCACAAGTTTTTCGGGTGTCTCAGTGATTTAGGGCTTTTGGATGGTGGCGGCGGGTAACCAGAGGGCATTAGGATGACCATTTGTAGTTGGAAGGGTTATGCAATGGTAATATCCAGTTTTTGAGGATTCAAAATTTTTTTGAGTAGAGAGTAGGTTCCCAAAAATTCTAACCAATTTTCTTCGTGTTAATAAAGCTTAATTAGCAGTATTCTAAATTAAATAGATTTAATTTGAATAATCTAAACTTAAATTTCTTTGGATTTATTTGAATTTCCAGCCTTTTCTTTGGATTCATTTGGTATTTCTTTAATTCGCGACACTGTGCTTCTTCCACATCCAAACATGATTCCATGCCGCTGTCGTGTCCCTCCGGGACACCGTCTCTACAATCACCTTCACTGTCTATTAAAGGCTACCTGGACCTCACCTTCCGCCTCGCCTCCTCATGCTGCCCCTAATAACCTTAACATTGACGCCCAATACCCCTATGTCTGTTGTTCCTGCGGTTGTCTTCTTGGCATTCGATTGTGCTCCGCCGCCGCTAAAGCTTTGTCGTCGTGTTTCTATCAATCAAGTGAGTCTCTTATAAATCCAACTGCGTCACATCGTGTTCCATCTTTCAATCTACTCATCCCTCTGTTTAATTGGGTTTTCGTTCGCTATGCGCATAGATCAGAGCCACGCAACTTTTCTATCACTGCCCCTTCATCATCCGATTCTATCATTGTCGATGGATTTCCACCGCTGTCATCCTCGTAGTCATGATCACCATGTCGCATTCTACCCGATGCTCCCCTTCCTATCGCCGAAGCATCGACAGAGGCTATAGTCGCTGTTGCTGCCATTGCTTTTGCGGCGTCGCAGCTTGCCGCCAGTGAAACTAATCGTGTCATCATCTTTGGCTTGTCGCTCTCACTACGTTGCATCTTTTGCCCATCCAAAACACGCGCCCACCACTATCGTTGTCGTTTGCTAGAGCACCAATGGCGATAGTGTCGTCCACATCACCTGCCACCTCGCCGTCACCTTAGTGCAACCCGTTGCCATGTTGTCCACATGGCCACACAAGTGGCACACCCGAAACCCTAACCCTAGACGGTTCTGTGGACCTAGTTCACCGTGAACTGAGTCATCTACGCATTGACCCCACCTGTCAATGCACTATTATATAGACCTAGCTCACCATGCGCCATAGAACAAAGTCATGGAGCTAATCCATAGACTGAGTGACCACCAGTCAACCTCTGTTCTTTTTAATTAAATAAACCCGAAGGAATATTCTTCTTTATCTCTCATTTATCAATATTTTCCTCTTTGATCAAACTTTTGAGAGTCCATTCTCCTTCTTGCCAGGTCTTATTACGTCTGTTCAAGTTCCTAAATCATCTAAAATCAAGCCCTATCTTCTAGCACTGTCCATTCTTGTTGGACATAGATGTCCGGGAGTCGTCTGAAGGAGGTGAAGGCCAAGCAAGTAGAAGATCAAAGATAAAGATAAAGGAACAACATTATAGCAATAGCAAGACAAGTTTGTATTTGCTCTTTCTCTTTTGTTAGACATAGACGTCCGGAAGTTGTACGAAGGTGATAAAGGTCAAGGAAATAGGAGATTGAAGGCAAAGACAAAGAAACAACATTATAGAAAGAGCAAGACAAGTTGTGCTTTGATCATGTTGCACCTATATTTTTTAAAAAAATTGTTTCAAATTATTGCATGCTAGTTCAACATATTAAATCTTTAATTATTTCGAGATTAGTTATGCAATCCATTTGAATTATGCCTACAATTGTCATTTGTATGCCATAATCATTTTTCACCTTAGATTGGTTAATTATGGTTTAGTCGTGACTAGAATGCTTCGCCATGCAACGTGTTAATATCATTTTGAAATTTGCAAAACACATACATGACCAAGTGACTATAGAATATCTTTGTGAAAATGGTGTGTCATGTGTTGTCACTCGATGATGATGATGGCATGTGTTGCATTATAACTAACAGGGGTGTGACCTGATTTAGACTTGGGCAAATGGAGATATTGCATGCTTTGTTTAGGCAGCCGTCCTGGTCAATTAAGGACTTCACTTTGGCAGCATTGAATTGATCCCTAAACGTACAACCACACATTTTAATGGGAACAACCTAACTTAGTAAGTTACCGAGGATCAGCATTGATGCCTCAGGTTGTAGAAGTATGTTTGTGTAGTTGCTTATTAGGGCTGTACTTGGGAACTGGAGGGTGTAGTAGCTTATTAGAGCTACATCATGGATAGACATAGTCTTCAAATTGAACATTGGTCTTCGGGCTATGACTCGCTTATTAGGGGTACGGTTACCGGCTTTATGCCTGACGAGAGCGTCAACATTAGAGCAGAGTTTCGAAAAGGCTTTGTTATGATATTCTTACCCACACTCTATCATGTTGAGTGTGAACGGTCAATATAAATTGATTATATCTTGTAGGTAAAGTTGTACAACCACTACAGAGTGTTAATCAAACTACTCAGATAGCCGTGTCCGTGGTCATGGACGTGCTCAGGGATTTGACATGAGAGTTAGATTTTTATAAAACAAAACCAAGAAGGTGGCTATGTGAAATAACTGGTTTAGGCTATGTGCAACCTGTGTTAAAGTTCTCAAATATTGTTATTGCTATTATTTGTTGTACTTATACTTTCAATCGAGTTATTGTATTTAAATTGCAAATGTTGCTTTGTGCAAAATAACTATGTCAGCCATCATTTAGAACAAGCATTGGATATAGTTAAAGAGACTTGCATTCTATGTGCACGACTTGCTAAGTATCCCATATGCTCACTCTTGCTATAAACAATGCAGATAATTTGCTGAAGACATCATTGGTCATGAGGACTATTCTGAAGTTCATGGAGAACTAGGTCATGCTACCCTAGTCGATTGTCTGTAGGCATATGGATGAGTTTTACCTGAAGATATTATGGCCCTATTTGGTAGAGCTTCAGATCCCAGCTCCACCTCAGGTCTGGAGCTTGTAGGCTAAAATAAAGTGAATTAAGTTTATATTTTTAGTCTAAAATGTAAACAAAATGACCCATCTAAACATTTTTAATGTACCCACAACTCCAGCTCCATAAATTTCTGGAGTTAATAATACCATGCTCCACCAACTTCACAGATTTTGGTGGAGCTGGAGCTATGCCAAACACCCCCTATATTTCTTTTCGCTTTAGTTTATTTGAGTTGTTTGCCTTCCAAGGTACTAATTGTAAGTTTTTATCATAAGATCACTACTATGATATTTAATGATTGCTTCTTTATTAGTTATCGTGCATGTGGAATGATATTCTATCGATGTTGCCACTGTGTGCACTATCTTGATGTTGGACTAGTGCAATATACACGGATGGTCTAGATTTGTATATTTGGAACCCAATAGCAATGATGAATAATCAAATTGTAATGCTAACTGTTATGATTGAATGAAAAAACTACATTTACAACCTTGAACTTTGCCAAAGTCTATTTTTCAACCCACAACTTTTAAACCGTCTAAAACACAATCTTGAAGTGTTAAGAACAGGTCACATGATCCTCTTGACCCATTCCAGGACAGTTTTGTATCGACGTAGCTTTGACGTGGTAGTGGTTTTGACACGTTAGCGATGACTCATGTCCTAGTCAGTGGTACACGTAATAAATCAGAAAAACACTGGTGAGGCCTATATGTTAGAATTTTGATCTACAATCTTCTTCCTCCTTCACCATGGCTTAGTTGGTTCTTGCTCGTGCCTCTCCTCCCTTTTGATATGGCCCCACTTGTCAACACCACATTGAATTGTTTTTCTTGTATGCAAATCAAGATCAAAGAATACAGTGGTGTTGTTTTGAGCAAGAAAGAATAAATCAAGCATGTGATCGAGGGGGAGGTGAGGGAGGAAGGCCAAGAAGGATGGTTGGAACCATAAAACATGATAATTATATTGTGCTAGCAATGCGTAAATTATATGGAGGTAACACATATGCTACTTATGGATGCATAGGCCAGCCAAGGGCACGGTCGCATGGGCCAAGGAGCTATAATCGCATGGGACAACCAAGGGTATGGCCACATGGGCCACATGGATGGAGGGTATGTGGGCTTGCACATGATTTGGGAAGAGAAAAGTACAACCCAAGTCGTGGGAGAGAAGCAAGGAAAGAGTCCGACTCAGCTTGAAAAGAATGAAAGAAATCTACTAGGATTGACAACATATACTGAATTAAAAAGTCCATAACTTTAACGTTCGAGCTCGGATTTGACGTTCTTGTACTTTCTTTAAAGCTTACAAGTTTATCTTCATATCGTTCCATAGTGAGACATTCTAATTTTGCTCCCTTCTATTTTTAATTTGGCCGACAAGTTTCAGCCTGCTTGTTGGCTGAATTTTAGTTTCTAAACTTGTAATATCTTTATATCTTTTAGAGTCCAAGTTGTATATGTTTAAGAGGTAAATTTAAGTCCATTTAGATGTATTTTGGTCATGCATTGTGCACCAATATAAAGCTAAGGGGTTTACCCCATTGACAGATCAGTCTATGCATGAGAAATAAAGAAAAGACATGGTTGATTTGTGGCGCTATTGAGCGTGTGTGTGCATGAGAGTTTCCCATCTAGGGTTTTTAGTGTGGAAGCAAGGTCGAGAACACATTGTTCTTGGAGATTATTCAAGGGGTCTACATGATCCATCTCTTCAATTTGTGGCTAATATTGCTAACGGTTTGGAGAAGTCTTTAGACTTTCTTCTAGATTGGTTCTTGCTATTCTAGTGCAAGTTGTGCCATACCTTTGCAAGAAGAGAAGATGATGCAAGAAGGTCGGAGTGTTGCTGCCTTTGGTTTCATCTCTTTGGTTGAAACCCTAGTTCGGTCGAAAGAACAAAATGGAGAAGAAGTTGCTATTGAAATTGAGTACCGTGAAGATCGGGCCACCCCTACGTACCAACCCCTTAGTTGGCCCGTATCACTTTCTCTCCTATTCTACCGTGGGAGGTCCTCGAAGCTTTTTCATCTTATACCTTCTATTGGACCAGCATAGCACGAATCCAAATCTCTCTCCCCTCTTCCATTCTCCTGGGAATACCGCAGACATGTTCGTTCTAGAGGTTCTGCTCATGCGTATTGCTCGTGGCGGCACCTGTGTGTGTGACTGGCTGAAAGAGGCAACTACGTGGCGCTTGGGCAATCGCAATCTGGGAGGTAGCGCTGGTGCTCTCTACCCACCAAGCATGATGATCCTCTTTGCTTCAACAACAGCAGCACCATGGAAGTCGTGGATTTGAAGCTTGAAACAAACAAAAGAAGGAAGAATGACAAGAAACATAAGTGATGGTGTGCTTGTGTGTGATTGGAAACTAACCAACAACTTAGTCAAATTGTAATGCCCCAAAATCCCTACAAGTTATTATTGAGTTTCCAAAATCTTTTCCTAAATTTACAATGAATTTTCAAAAAATTTTGCATAAAGGAAATTATTTTCCTAATATTTAGCCGCATTTTTAGAATTTGAAAAACTAATTAAAACTTGAAAATAGCCAAAAACTAATTTATTTAGGTTATAAATAATATAGTGTACCTCCCCAAAAATATGTAGAATTTTTGAAGTTGGTTTGCTAATTTTGAATATTCAAACTCGATTTTTATAATTAAATAAATTAGAAAATAAATTGAAAATCAGCTCCGTCGATGGGCCGAATCTTTCCCTATTGTCCCAGTTTGGCTCTTGTTTTGGCCCATTTCTAGCCCATGCATTGTCCTCAGCCTTGTCTTTAGGTTTTCGCCTTCTCTGTTCCATTCTTTCTCCATCGTGATAGCCTACCCCCCTATGTAATCGTTGTCTTCCTTGCGCTGCTCGTCCACCATGGAGACAGAGCTTTGGGCATTGTAGCTCTATAGTGCACGCTTGCAAAATTTGATGCATCTGACCTCCTCGATACTCCCTTTTTGAAGCCCTGAGCTGTCCCCTCCTCCAAGTCGAAGATGGCGTCTACCCGAAGCCATCACCACCCGAGTTATCGTGCCTTCTCCCCATGTGGCCATGAGAAATCATTGAGCATAGTGCCTTCATCTCGCCATTTAAGGCAAACCGAGTGTATCACGCTTTGTTCCAAAGCTTGCCATCTCCATTGATCCCATTCCCACATAGTCATCCTTTCTGGCTCACTCGGAACACCACCTTCATCCTCGGCTCCGGCGTGCGCACTCCGCCATTGTCATACCCATATCACATTATGCCTTTTTATCTCCTCTTCAGAAGCCCTCAAGCAATTTCTCAATTCGAGTAGTGTAGCGTTGGATCCACACCTTCTTCATCTCCATCCGCCACTATCGCTACTGTGCAACCCTATCTCCGGTGGGCCCCGACATGAACATGGTCCCTTTTAGCATCTCCATGACCTGTTGAACCCCATATTGTGCTCCATTATAGCTCGAAGCCTTTGAGGAGAGCCACCAATGTTCGAGCCATCACCACTGCCCTATTCATCATCATCCAGCCACCGCAAGCCTTCTTCATCACCATTGACCTCTCCATTGAGATCAAGGTGAGGTGCAGAAGCTAGTTCATCCCTCAATTTGGCTTAAATTACTAGTTTCTGCCGCCTTCACCGTGGCCATCCATGGTGCCGTCGTAAGTCATGGCTGTCAGCTCACTTTCGATGACATTGGTCCCCAAGCCATCTCCTACAGCTTCACCCAGGTGCCCTATATCTCATGGGATGACCGAGCTAGCCCCGCTACGTCGAACCCTATTCCTCTCTCTAAATTCTTTCTCTTTGACCTGTGGGCCCCAATGATTATATTAATGATAGTAATTAAGATTTGTTAGTTTAATTAATTCTATTTAAAACTTATGAGTCAATAACTTGTGGCCTCAGTTAAGATAAATAAGTAGATTTATAATTTAAATCAGTTTTAAGTATTGTGTCATTAATATGTGGACCACACTTGCCACTCTTTTTCAAAAAATAATAAATTATGTCTGGTAGGTCCCACCTGTCAGCCTAACTGGGGAAGAACCTGGTTTTCCAATAGAAAGAAAAATGGAAATTAAAAATAAAAACTATGCACAGTAACTTCCTTTTTGTTTTTCTCAGATTTTATCTCCCGGCAAAACTTTGATTGCTTATAACTTTTGCATCTGAACTCGAAATTAAGTGAAAATAGTTTCTAAATTTTTTCTAAAATCTTGAGCTTTCATAATATGCAAAAATATTTGGAATTTTACTTTTTTTTAATCCATTTAGTATTTATTTGTGTTATCTGTCTTTATATGGTAGATTTCGACGTCGCGGAAATGCTTCGAGATTGATCCAGAGCAAGAGACAAGTGTTCAACAGCATGGAAAGCACCCCCTTTGACCATGTTTATCTCATAATTCAATGTTATGTATTTTATTTGCTCAAACTATTATGCATGCGAGTATTTTCGGTAAAATTGTTATGTTGGTTAGATTTATAGTTATACCGATTCGTTGCATTGACCCTACTTTGAAAGTCGCCAAACTTACTGTTGTCACCTTAGAACTGATATTCATAGCTTGTATGATTAACTATAGAATTTTATAATAACTCTAAGATATAGTTGTTTTGTCATGCCTAGTTTATCAGTATGTGAGATGATAGAATGGATACCCTTTCAAAAAATAAAAATGGTTATGTTCCTGGACCAGTGTGGTCACCCTTGATATTTTACTAGAAAACAAAACTAAAAACTATGAATTTGACTAGAGCAAGATATTTATATATCTTGTGCTGTGATAAAGGGACCTCACATGTGTTGGTTGGTTGTTCGAGACTCTCGCTCATGTCGGTACGTTAAGAACCGTGAACTTATGTGTTGCTCATCTAAGCCTCTCGTACAATCATAAGTACCTTTATGGGAAGGCCCTAGTGTAATAAGTTGTTTGGGCCTAATCCTGTTGCCATGGTAGATTAGAGTTCTATTAGCGCCAGGATGGTGGTTTGAGGGGGTTCCCACGCAGGAACTGTATAGGGCCACAACCTCCAACACAACAGTGGATTCCTTGGGGTCAATAGGTCAAACTCTAGAGGGAAAAAATTCAATAGGCAGGGCAAGGTTGGGGTCGAATAATGTAAAGGTCTTGTCGTGATCTCTTAGTCGCACACCAAAAGAAGTGTGTCATGGCTGACATTAAAAGTTGATCATGCCTTGTGGGTAAAGCAATACAATCTCTGTAGAGTGTAAATCTATTTAAATAGTCATGCCCCCGGTCATGGGCAAAGCTTAGTCATGTTGCTAATGCTAGTTTTATGTTTTTCAAAACTTGGTTGGGAAGGGACGGTATCCTGCTTTTGTACCTTGGTCACGAGTATGTGAATGATGTTGTTCATAGCCATGGAGAGTCATTTGTGGTTATGCTTGTGTTACTCACTTACTACTTTATATCAAATGTCAACTGCTTTTACAATTTTTGATTGTAATCTATTATTCTCTATTGCAAATAAAAATTTTCTTTGTGCAAAATGAAAAATTTGGTAGGATAGCCAATTTCTTTGACATAACCTTGTATACTATATAACCTTCACTTAAAAGTATTACGGAGTACGATTTTTGTACTCACCATTGCTTGTTGAACATTATCAGAGCAAGAAGAAGGAAACTCCTCGATGTCATGGACATGGGCTAGTTGCATTCGCGCACAAGGAAAGGGTAGCTACCATATTAGTTAAGATGTCATGGACATAGGCTAGCTACATTAGCGCACATGGAAAGGGCAGCAACCAAATTGGTTAAGATGTATTGTTAGTTAAGGTTTTGATTAGATATCAATCACTTAGGGATAAGAAGGTATGATTTGATTAGATTACAATCTCTCAGAGATGAAAATTAGTTAGTTGTTTCCAATCTACTTATGATGGCTATATAAGGCTAAGCATTTGTCATCTATTGGAATTAAGCAATGAAGATGAATTAATCTAGTGTCTCTACCAAGATTCTTCACCCTCATCTATAGTCTAATTCTCATCCTACCAAGCCGATGCCACTTGGCCTTCCTCCGGTGGTGTTTACCTCGTTATGAACTATGGTTCATGACAATTTGGTATCGGAGCCACTCACTATGGCTTCTGATGCTAATATTTCTGAGGTTTTCAATGAGTTGGGGGCTGATTTCGCTGAGATAAAGCCCCTCTTGTTGAAAGTTCAGGCGCAACTTGTATCAAAGGAGAGGTAGCATCACACGGAGTTAGCCACAACTCCACTAGTGGCACCCCTAACATTGGTCAAGGAGGAGTCGCAGCGCGTTGTGATTTTTGTGCTGCCATCGCTGCCTGTGGTTGCACTAAGAGTGTCCTCATCAAGGAAGAAGGTGGTTGCCAAGCTACCTACTCGACGTGTTTGGCTAGTGCCGTGCCTTTGGGGTTGCGGTGCACAGCGGGTGTTGTGCGGGGGATAGTGATATTGTTGCATCTCTCCCATCGTTGTCACTTCTTGTGGCAGGAAGCGCACCAATGGTGTTCCATGTCGACGACACTCACCATCATCGGTAACATCCTCGACGTCGGGCAGCGGTAAGGCCCTCAAGCCTTCGCCACCAACCGTCATCAACACCATGTCAAGTTCCCTTGCAAGGCATCACAATTGCTCTGAAGTGGGGTTACAAAGGGCTGCAACCATGGCCGCCACCATAGCTCGAGGACAAGCTGCATGTCCGGGAGGGGTGTAATGTCAAGTACGTGGGCTAGCTGCATTGGCACACAAGGAAAGGGTAGATGCCATATTAGTTATGATGTCATGGACATAGGCCAGCTGCATTGGCACACAAAGAAAGGGCAGCAACCAGATTGGTTAAGATTTATTGTTAGTTAAGGTTTGATTAGATATCAATCCCTTAGGGATAGGAAATTAGGAAGGTATGATTAGATTAGATTATAATCTCTTAGAGATGGAATTAGTTACTTGTTTCCAATCTACTTATGACGGCTATATAAGGCTAAGCATTTGTAATCTATTGGAATTAAGCAATGAAGATGAATTAATCTAGTCTCTCTACCAAGATTTTTCACCCTCATCTATAGTCTAATCTCTCATCCTACTAAGCTGACAACACCTGGCCTTCCTCCCGGTGGTGTTTACCCTGTTATGCACTAAGGTTCATGACAACTAGTTGTCATGTCCGAGGGACCGTAACCAATAGGTGTGCGGTGTAGGGGGCTTCGGCCAAGGCTTCTTCTTTGGACCCGTGGCTTAGGCTAGTGGTGGTAGGTAGAGGGAGCAATGCGCATGGAGGGAGAGGTGCAAGGGATAGGGAAGGAGAGGAGAATAATTGATAACTTCTGGCTTGATTCAATAGCAATCTATCCTCCCCTTTAAATAGGGCTGACATGGCCAAGATATGTCACGGATTGGACCCCGAAGGAGCGCTTGGACCGCTTGATGAACAAAGATGCTGTTGGAGCAGCTTCAAGACGGCACGCACATGCCAGAGGTGATCTGCCTAGGATGAACTATAGATTAAGATGTCATCAAAAAATAAAAGAACGAACCGGCGGAGGAATGGTTGCAGCACTTCATTCATTATAGCTTGGAAGGTTGCTGGTGTGTTTGTGAGGCTGAACGACATCACGAGGAACCCAAAAAGTCCCTGATTAGTGCGGAATGTTGTCTTCTCTACGTTGGGTGGGTGCATGTGTACTTGGTGATAACCTGACTGTAGGTCTAGTTTAGTAAAAACTAGGCTCCCTGCAGTTCATCTAGTAGCTCCTCGACCACAAAAATTGAAAATTTGTCTTTCACTGTCTTCTCGATGCAGAAATGCCACGACCCGTCTTGTTTTTTAACTAACAAGGCTGGCGCTGAAAAAACTGATGAGCTCCTGCGAATGACGCCTTGAGTCAGCATGTCGTCGCACTGATGTTCCAGTTCATCTTTCTCGGCCTCAGTGTTAGGGTACGGACGAACCGCTATTGGCTCTATTGTTGGTAGTAGGTGGATGTGGTGGTCATGGGCACGTTGGGGCGGTAGACTATGCGGCTCCTTGAATGGCTGTCAAGCTTCTCCAGGAGGTTGGCCATCATGTCCTAGCCGATACAGGCCAACATGCGCATATCATAGCATGGTGTTGCCAAGCCTTGCTAGATCACCTGTCATCCGTGATGAGAGAAGGACATCTTCAGCAGAGCAAAGTCCCACAAGATGGTGTAGGATCAAGGATAACCGACTGGAGGGGGTGAGGGTGAATAGGAGGTTTCTAAATTTTTTGATTCTAAAATCAAACAATTAAAACACTAGGTAAGAATTGCGATCTCCTTCAACTTTGCAACTAAGTTCTCTAGTAAATATCAAGTACTCTAGCAATTCAAGTATGGATGAAGTAGAAAGCTAAGCACAAATAATATACTTGAAAAGCTAGAAGATTGAACTAAACACTAGAAGAGTAAATACAAATCACAAGAGAGCAAGAGACAAGATTTTTGACCCATGGTCTTGGAGACTTGCCGGTTTCCCCTACTCCACGTTGAGGTGACTTGAACAACTTCAAGCTGGCTCCACCCGCTTGAGCCTTCCTCGATCACTAAGGTAGTTCTTCCAGGCCCCGGGTAGGCGAACTCCGGCTTTCACAACTTGCCGGGGCTTCTCACAATCTTCGTTGAGAAGCTTATCGCGCACCATCGCCTCCAAACCGTCTAGGAGGTGGCAACTTCCAAGAGTAATAAGCCTTGACGCTTGCTTAAGGTCAAATTAAAGTGTCTAAAGGCTCAAACTAAATGCAACACTCAAATTTTGCTCTTCACTCTTTCAAATGAAAATTGAATGCACTTTTGGAGAGAAGAAGACTTGCTAGAGCTCAAATATCATCAATGAGGACCAAGAGACACTCTAGAGTGCAGGTGGAGGTGTATTTATAGCCCCATCAACTTTTCTAGTCGTTGGAGCTCGAAATGAGCTGAAATCAGGATTTCCAGTGCTACCGCCCATGTAGGACCGGTAGCACCAGGCTCCAACCCAACAGTTGGAACAGTGCATTAAATGCACTACCAGAGACCGTTGTGCAGAGGGTCGGTACTCGCCTAATCGGGACCCAGAGTAACCTGGGTGCTTTTATTTTGCTCGGCGGAAGGAGCTTCTTTGGAATTTTAGCACCGGGCTAAGGGGCCGGTGCTACCGCTCGCCCGGTAGCACCGCGCTACCATGGGCGGTAGCATCGGACAGCCCGACTGCCCAAAAAGGAAACTCTTTGGAATTTTAGCACCGGGCAGAGGGGCCGGTGCTACCGCTCGCCCGGTAGCACCACGCTACCATGGGCGATAGCACCAGACCGCCCGGCTACCCAAAAAGGAAGCTCTCTGGAATTTTAGCACCGGGTAAAGGGTCGGTGCTACCGCTCGCCCGGTAGCACCGCGCTACCATGGGCAGTAGCACCGCGCTGCCTGGTCCCCAAAAATACCCTTCTAGGGTTTTTACACACCGCTCTGGGGCCGGTGCTACCGCTTCCCTGGTAGCACCGGGCTACCATGTGCGGTAGCATCGGATGGCCTAAAATGCCCAAAATAACCCCTCTGGAATTTTCACACCGGACATTAAGGCTGGTGCTACCGCTTGCCCGATAGTACCACCCTACCATGAATGGTAGCACCAGACTTCCAGATTCTTTCTTTCAATAAATATGGAATTTCAATTTGAATTTTTTATGACATGATGCATGATTTTAAGTATAGATTTGAGCCTTTAAACTCTAGATGACATGAAGATAATCGTCAGGACCCCTCTTAATAGTATGGCCCTAATTATAGCAATCTGATCTTTTCTCCAAACTTCGAGATCGGTAAAAGCTATGAAAAAAGTCCTTAAATATTTATACCTTAGCCATTTTGACTTGACGCGTTGATCTTCTCTTCATCAACTTCATGCTTTCATAATCATCAAAACTTTGGACCAACATATTCTCAAAATGCTTAAATGGGAAATGTTAGTCCTTTAACCGTAATTGTCATTTATTACCAAAACCAAATTTAATTGGGGGCCTTGATGCTTTCAGATGGGCCCAAGCGTTCGCAGCTACTTGATTCCGAGGACAGTGTTGAATCCCTCCAAGGGAATGACAAAGTAGTCTAGCATGAATGTTTATTTGCTAATGTTGATAAGTAGATCATCACAAACCCACTACATGCGAGACGATTGCCTTTGGCCACCATGACCTATAGCCCCTTGCGGTTATGGAGGGGAACGGTTGCCCTTGTTGTTGCGCCTTCAGATATGAAATTGTGCGTCGATCCTGTGTTGAGGAGGGCAACAAGATCTGTGCCACCCATCGAAACTTGAAGCTGCATAGTTTCACTCTAGCGCGGGCTCACGCCGGCGAGCGCATAGAGGGATATTTCAGGGTTATCATCAGCCTCTACGTCCTCCTTGTCTTCGGGTGATGGTGACCATAGCACAAATAAGCGCTTGCACCAATGGTTTGGTGTGTACTTTTCTTCACAGTTGTAGCAAAGTAAGAAGTGAAGAATTGTTGGTAACATTCAAGAAATAATTAGAAAACATACGAAGTGTGGCGAAGGGCTTACCTCCGACATGAGGGGCTAGACCAGCGTGTCTAGCAGCTCGCCCTGTCGCGTAAGTCGGCGTGACGGTGGGACAGGAGGACGTGGGGTGTGAAGAAGTACCTGGAGCACTCCTCCCTGCAGTAAGCGGCACGCCGCGAGGGCCGTCAGCCACATCGTGAGGCGTGCGGCAACCTGCCAACTCGAGGGTGCGTCTGGCGCTCTCCCTGAACCTCGCGAAGAAGGAGGTCACGTCCTCCTGGTCACGTCTATCCACGAGATAGGCGAGACAGAAGCTCCAGCACTCCTCGTAGTACCGGGCTAGCACATCACCGAAAAATACATTACGAATTAACCTAACACATTAATCTGGAAAGTGCAATACGAAAATCGTCGTACATTAGACAAAACTTACCGCGTGCGCGTAACCGAGTCCGTATGGCGGGATATGTGTCCCTCACCCTGGGGATGTGTCTAGGAGGATCCAGGTCGACACGTACCAAACGCACACGGGTACGGGAAGTGTACCACTATCGGTACCCTGGTACGTCTGCGGGTCGTACGGCGCATCCTCGGCATGGACGTCGTCCAAGGCTCCTCCCCACTCCTCGACCCACGGCGCCATACGTACGTGCCATGGGGTGCCCCCATTCCCGCCCCTCCTAGTCTGCCTGCGGATAAGCAAAAATATAGCATTATTACATGTCATTACACCGTACAGATTAGAGAACATCGATGTAGGGAACTTACGTGTGGACGCCGTGTGGGACCTGCCGGCCGACCTGGACCGAGAACTCCTATCGTAGACCGAACTGCCTCATCACTCGATGGACAGCGTAGCCCTCGACCAGGATGTCGAACACGAGGAACCGACGTGTACGCCAGTACGCCGCGTCGCGTGTGCATAGGGTGGACAATCCACCCGGCACACGTAGCCCGACGTCTCCCGCTGTGTACGGCGTCCAGCGTACGCGGTCCTCGGTGAGGTGGTCGAAGGCAGCGACGAACTGCGGGTAGCTAAGCCGCCCCGTGCCGTGTGCCCACCTAGGCTGCAGTGACGACAAAAAAATCAACATTACAATTAGTACTGAGAAATGTTAAAGCGTAGGTTTCACAACCGTGGTTTGCAATATCTTACCCGTCGGTAGCACCAGATGGTGCCCATAGTCGGCGCGTCGACATCGTCGTCACCATCGCGTAGAAGAGGACTCGTGTCGATCCTGGGGTGCCCGATCTGGAACCTCTCGTATGCCCAAAGCTGCAGAAGTAGTGGACACCCGGTGAGGATCGACCCGTCGGCGATCCGCCCACAGCCGTCGCAGAGCCCACGGTACGTCGCGCAGTGGACCGCTGACCCCTAGGAGTCTCGCGCACGGCGTCAAGGGGTGCGTCGCGATCGCCCTCATGACCGGGACGAAGTGCACATCCACGCTATCCCCGTGGGAGCTCGTGAACATGCACCAGCCAAACAGCCAGAGCGGGTACGCCTCAAGGTGGCGGCTCACCCTCTGCTCGTCCGCAGGCTCAACGATGTGCTCCGCCTGTAAATTTAAGTTTTATTTTTAGTCTAGCCAATATATATATGTGAAGTTAAGTTTGAATGGTTAGTTGCTTACCACGAACTGTCGAAGCCACCTGTGTGTGGGACCATGGGTGCTGGTGAAGACTCGATACGCAAGAGGCGGTAGCACACCATGGAACCGCGCAAGTACCTCATCCCGCCACAGCGGGTCGACGTCCTGCGGCACCACAGGGTCACCAGCGATCAGGAGACCGAGGAGGTAGGAGACGTCCTCCAAAGTGATCGCCATCTCCCCGACAGGTAAGTGGAAGGTGTGCGTCTCCGGTCTCCACCGATCCACCAGGCGGTGAGAAGGGACTGTCAAGCGAGGCCGGTGGCTCGCGTCCCTCCCTGCGCACTGCGTGCGCCTCCACCATCCGTGCGCTGGCGGCAATCCTCACCGCTCGCACCTACGAAATGTAAATATTAAATTAATATGAGCACCGCACTAGTTAATTAAAGCAGATTATGAATCTTGCATCGGAATATTTTGAAATTAAAAGATAAATCGTTGCTCGGGATCCAACGTGAATCGAGGGTCGAGCTCCCGCGGTGGCCTCGGTCGAGCACGCCCAGCTCCGAGGAACTGTCCCTCCTCCGGTGAAGCGGTGGCGAAGTGTGCAGTGACGACCGTCAACAAGCTGGTCTACCAACTCAAAGGGCCAGTCGTCATCCACAGCCTGGTGAGCCATACCTGCAAATTACAAAAAGGAAAGTTATATACAAATAAATACACAAGCATCAGAACAATACATCGAACCAAATGCGTACAAATAAATACACATGCATCAGAACAATACATCGAACCAAATGCGTACAAATAAATACACAAGCGTCCACAAACTCTAATCAAACAGATTACAACGCACACTACATCAGCAAAATATATTAGAACAGATTACAACGCACATTACATCATCAAATTATATTAAAGCAGTTACAACGCACATTACATAAACAAAATATTAATTTGACATATAGCATCTAATAGTTCAAACAGCTTCTCCGGTAGTCCGACGACGTCGTCCACCACACCTTGCAGACGACGATCCTTCCCCCGCCGTCGGGTTGCCATCTCCTCCTTCGTCCTCTTCGTTATGTGGTGGCGGTTCTTGAGCGTGTGACCTGCTCGCTTGCACTGTGAATATTTCTTCACGCGCTTACCGGTTTGGACTCATCCATATCATTCCCGACACGCTGGTTTTGCGACGACCTCCTTTGTATGATCTTGCATCAAAGTCAGGGACCCAGAACCTTTCATCGACACCAGGGGTTGTGGTGAAACAACCGACAACACCATAACCATACTGACTCATCGCCCTGAGTTGCCATCACCTTTTCCTTTGTAAAATATTCAGATAGATATGTACCGGGTCGCATTCCAAATAATGCACATGCAGCTATCACATGAGAACATGGCCTGTGCAACAGGAGGGGCTTGTTACACGAGCATTGACATTCAGCCTGTAAGATGCACTCTTGGGTGATAACCTTCTGGTTTTTTCCCCACCGTCCTTTATCTCTACATATCACCTCGAAGCGCAGTGTTCGTGAACCTACTTTGATAGATCTATGCTTGCCCGCCTTATTACTCTTCTCATCCATGTATTTACTTATCATGCTTGAGTACAAGGTATTCTCATCTCTCATTACTACTTCAGTAGCTTTATGCCTATCCACAAAATACTTGGTTGTATCCCGCAGCACTCCCTCGACAATTCCTACCAACGGGAGACACCTCATCCCTCTCATTACCCAGTTGTACACCTCCGCCAAGTTGGTCGTCATGACACCGTATCTAGCACCATGTGTGTCATGTAACAATGACCACTTCTCTTTGGGCTCGTGCTTTATCGGTCAGAAACATTTGATCGGCCTTTACTGCGGCGACGACTCGTCGCCTCATCTTCTGTTGCGAGAGGAATAAAGGCTCACTGCTCACGTGTTACTCGCTAGTAGTCTCTTTGTGTTTTTTGTTAGCTCATCAAGATTCTTCCAAAGAGTACGGAACTTGCTATCTTGGTTCTGCTTACATAGCCTCTTGAACATGTTCATCAGTTCCTTGTTCTTGAACTGCTTATAGAAGTTCGCGCCCAAATGCCTTATGCACCATCGGCTCTGCAAGTCACTCCAGGGAAATGGATCCTCTTCCCCTGTTTGCAAGCGTCGATGGCACTAAGCGCACCAAAGCATGCTCATCATGCAGTATGCACACATGTTGGCGAGTCTTCACCACCCCGATCTTCAAGTTCTGCAGGAACCACAGCCAACTCTCATAGTTCTCGGTTTCCACGAAGGCAAAGGCAACAAGCAGAATCTGGTTGTTTGCGTCGACGCCCACAGCTGTCATTATTTGTCCTTTGTATTTTCCGGTCAGGAATGTGCCGTCCACACACAACAATGGACGGCAGTGATAGAACGCCCTAATGCATGCTCCGAATGCGAAGAAAACTCTCTTCAAATGCCTCTTGTTGGCCACTTCCTTGACGGACGATCCGATAATCATAAAAGTACGAGATTTCTTCCCAGAATGCAAGCCGAGCGGTGCGGGCAGATTATGGTACGAGTCTTCAAATTTCCCAAATCTCATTTCTAAGGCCTTACCTTCGCGCCATGCCTTCCCGTAGCTAATTGTGTCTTGAAATCTGTTCTCAATTGCTCGGATAATAGCACGGGCTCAAAATTCAGGTTCTCAACTATCTCGGTACATGACACTCGCGATATACCCGAAAGGCAGTACTGTGAGCCACGTGGTTTCCTCGATCATACAACTATGTTGTTCAACCTTGAACATAGCGGTGGGTGCCCCATTTGGGCTTTGCGCGTGCACTCTCGAGGGCACCCTGCATCTCGCACACCACGTCGTAGCAGGTCGGGGTGGACTTCTTAATCTGAAAGTTCTTCTTAGTGATAAGGCCCAATCTTTGATAGCATCCCTGCCTTGCCTCTTTTGTGGGGTACATCTTTGTTAGGTCTCACCTCATTGTCGCTACACTGCCAAGGTGTATCATTGCCTTCATTCACAACCAGGTTATTAAATTGATGTGTGCTCCAATCTGCTGGCACAAGTAGCTCAACATCTTCATCTTCATCTTCCGCATCCGAGTTATCGTCATCTTCCACTTCTGCTTGTTCATATTCAAGGTCTTCCTCTTCCATATGTGCTATTACTTCCTCAATTTCCTCACCTTCGTCTACTTGCCCCCGCGCAGCTTGCCCAATGTTTCCATCATCATCCCCAATCTCAACTTGCTCACCAGTCTGGTAGCCAATATCCTCATTGCAACCCTGAACATGCGGCTCCCGGCTAGACTCTCCAATTTCAGTGTCGCCATAAGTGAACTCATTTTGAGGCTCACTACACTCACCGGCGTCCGGTAGGTGGTGTTGAGGGCAACAACCCTTTCATACGCTTGCACTAAAAGCACTGACACCATCCACGTTGCTCGCCCCTCGCATATGACCTCCAAGCTGCAGTTCCCTTCAGCTCAACTAACTCCCAATAAACAGGATCATCTCGCATGGTGCAAAGGCAAGATAACTTTAGCTGACACTTCTCTTGTTACATCCGAAACGTATAACACAACCAATTCAACACAGCAGCAAATGTACGCTCTTCGACCCTACTTAAACTTCTATCCACATACTGAAAGTTACTCAGATCCGCACCCTCCGAACCATACATGACAACTCCTTCTCCATAAAAGATTCTAAAAGGAACTCGTTCTGACATATCTGCGAACCTATTCATTAACACACAAATTAATTACTCTTCGTAAAAGGTACTATAAACTATACGTATGTATATCTACACTTGCGAAAAATATCTACATTACTAAAAATATTCATCTCTGCACTTGTATTTCTAAAAAACATCTACAGCCCTAACAATATATATACTTGCACTTCTACATGTAAAAAAACATATCTATCGACATCTATCTCTAAACACCGTAACATCATATTATTATTCGTAAAAACAACTATGTACATGCATTTCCACAAACCGACTAAATTACTAAAAATATAACTAGATTCAACAACATTTTGTTGCTAAGCACTACCATGATTTCTTGCTACACACTAAACAAATCGGATGCTGCTAAAGCCGCCACCCTAAACACTAAACAAAATAAACACTACATTTAACTAGATCTAACCTTAAACACTAAACAAAATAAATACTACATTTAACTAGATCTAACCCTAAACACTACACAAAATAAACCGCTAAAATAACTAGATCAACTGACTGTATGTACAACGCAAAAAATCGTATATTTTACGTAGATAATTACTCATGTTTTGGACCGGTGTTTGTTCATGGGCCATCCTTACCCTAAACACTAAATTACTAAAAATATGAACACTACATTTAACCCTAAACACTAAACAAAATAAATCGTGAAAATATTTACATCTAACCCTAAACAAAATAAACCGTGAAACTAATTACATCTAACCCTAACCCTAAACACTACACAAATTAAACCGCGAAAATATTTACATCTAACCCTAACCTTCCTAAACACTAAAAAAAACCGCGAAACTAATTAGTTCTAACCCTAACCCTAACCCTAATCCTAACCCTAAACTACATAAAATAGAGCATCAAAAAATTACCTGCGCAGTCGCCGCTATTCTTCCCCTTCTTTTCTTCTCTTCCTCCCTTCTTTTTTCTCTCTTCACCCTCTTCTCTTCTCTCTGCCGTTTTTCTTCTCTCACGAGCACAGTCTTTATCTCGGCTCAAATCGCCCTCCGGTTGGGAGACAGGAGGCCGCCCGCGCCCCTGTCGCCCAACCGTGCGTCGATTTCAGCGTTGTCGCCCGTTGGGAGGGCGACTTTCCCTTTCTCGCCCGTTGGGAGTGCGACGTGCACGTGAGCTGCCACTTGTCGCAAATTGGTAGGGCGAGTAGCCCCTGTCGCCCAACCAACGGGCGACAAGGGTATATTTCTGCAAAAAAAAATCGTGGTATACTTTTGCAATTTGAATTAAAATATGTATTATTTTTTAAAAAAATTTCTCTTTCCACGGCCGATGGGAATCAATTCACTCTTATCGAAATTTATCCTCATACCAGACATTTGTTCAAAACAAATAAAAAAACATTTAAGATGTAAAGCAAAACTCTCACTATTATCAAGGAATAGGAGAGTATCATTGGCAAATTGCAAACTAACAATGCCTCCAGGACAAAAATATTCACAAAGACCTTTTAATAAACCATTATTAGCAACTTTTTGTAAAATCCTAGTAAAAACGTCTACAACCAAATTGAAAAGAATTGGAGATAAAGGATCACCTTGTCTCAAACCCTTACCAGTTTGGAACAAATTGCTTTCAACATTATTTATTTTGACCCCACAGCCTTTATCCAACATAGTATAAATCCATAATTGCCATTTAGCCCCCAAACCCCTTTTAATAAAAATATCTAGTAAGAAACTCTAGTTAACCTTATCATAGTGTAAAATCTCAAAAAATGAGTTTTGGAATGTTTGAATTTGAAAATGAACCATTTGCATTTTTCTTGAATTAATCAAAGCTTAATTTGATTTTTTTATTAATGAAAGGATTTAATTTGACTAAACTATACATCAAACAAAAGATTTCCAGTTGTAATTGGGTTCATTGTGCTTCAAGGAATGTTTCTGTATTTTTGGAGATTTTTCAAAATGTATTTTCTATTTATTTGAATTTATTTATTTTTATTCGAATTTCTGGAAATTTCTTAAATAAGAAAATGTTTTTATTTTCAAAAATCTCATCGGGCTGAATTCTTTCCACCGGCCCGGTCCCTCGCGCGTCGCCCAACCCGTTTCCCCCAACGCTGCTTAGCCCAGTCTGCGCTAACCCACGCTGCATGGTCCGTCGGATGGACGACACGTGGGCGGCTGGGATGCAGCCGCGTCAACACGCGCCATCGCCTCTCGGAAAACCCTAACCGCTGCCGCTACCTTGGCGTTCGTGTCTCGCACGCCTCCCCAGGGCTATTTAAGGTCCCGAGGACCCCTGTGCGAGCTTCCCCGTCGCACGCCACCTCTTTTGGCCTAGCCCTTGCTACCCGATACGCCGCCGTCTTCTCTCGCGAGCTCGTCGGAATTCTCCACCACGGTCGAAGCCTTCCGCTACCTCTATCTCCTCCGTTGGACCCTCTTCGCCGTAGCCGAGCCGTTCTTCGTGTCGCCTGAGTTGTGCTCTTCCAGATCCGCACTGAGCCGTGCCCGATCTGTTGCTTTTCCGTCGAAGCCCACATCTTCTTCTCCATGGCCGGTGAGTTGCGTCGCCACCCTCGCTGTCGTGCTTCGTCGCGGTGTCTTGGTCGTCCGATCGCACACGTGCGCTTCGGATCTGGCCACGCCCTCGCCATCGTGGCCTCGCTTCTCTGCTGTCTAATCTCGCACCGCCGCTGGATGTGCGACGCGTGGCCCGTCCACGTCAGCGCCTCGCCAGCGGCCCACGTCAACTGCCATGTTAGTCCTATCGCCCACGTGCTGCCTCGTCAGCAGTGACGTCAGCGGTGACGTCAGCCCTAGCCACTGATCCCATGAGCCAGGCCATCGTGGACCAGGCAGTGACGTCCCGCGCGTTAGTTGTGACGTCAGCGTGATGCAATAAACCTGATTTTTCTTTAGAAAAATAATTCTAGAAAATTGTCTTTTTCTATTTTCTCTGATCTAATTTTCTAGGAGCTCGTTCTCTCTCATACAAACTCCAATTGAGGCGATTCAAATTTATAAATTTTTCTTAAATCAAGATCTACCTCACAGAGCCATTTATTTTCAATTTTGAGCTTGTTTGAGTCTCTGTTTGGTATTTATTTTGTTTCATTGCTTTCTTTTCCGGTAGACGCTAATTCCGAAGGAGCGAACGAAGATTTCGAAGACCAAGACTCAGCACTATATCAGTAAGGCAAGTGTAACCTTTGATCATATTGATCCTATGTTTGCAAAGTAATTTGTTTTATACAAATGCATGCTATTTGAGTATCAATGCTTATTTCATGGGAATAGATGTATACCAAGTTGATATTATGCCACCTTGATTATTGGAATACCATGCATCCATTGTTAACTCTAGGTTGGGATAGCACTAGTTGGACATGATCATATTACCAATATTGGGTTATCGTAGCTATGCTTAGACCTGCTTAGTTGTACGATGGGATTCATATCACATGTGAATTAATGTTAATATTGACTTAATGAGATATTGAATTGTGTCCGATAGCTACTGTTGTAAAATTTGTTGTACCATGGCAGGGTTGCCATTGGTCTTGGTTGAATGAATTTGTTTTCCCTCGGGCAAGTGATCGTGCAGTAAATGGGGTGATTTCTAGCACATTGGGATGTAGATGTCTTGCTTGAGATAACTTAAGGACTTAATCTTATGCACCATTGAACTGGGCCTAACCGTACTACCACAAGTCTGGTATGGGATAGACCTAGCTGATTAATTTGCAATATCTAGCCTTGAGTACTGCCAATTTGTGGTGTGGGTTCCAGGATGGATGAGTAGATTCACAAGGCACAAGAGGAGGCCTAAGGGGTGAAACCTTAGCGGGCAGTACCGAGTTTAGACAGTGCATTGTAAATGCTTTGTCATGATTCTCCACCGACACATCAAAGGATGTGTGTTTATCGCGTGGCAATATGAGAATATCATGTCTTGTGGTTAAAGCTGTACAACCTCTGCATAGTGTAAAACTATTCGAATAGCCGTGTCCGCGGTCATGGACAAGTCCAGGAATTTCACATGAGGTATAGAGTGTTTCATGAAATGTTGGATGGTAGAATTGTTGGGATGTGAACAGGGAGTTCACTGTTGTTTTGTTGTCTAAAGTTATACTGTTGAATTTAGTGGTTTGATACTTATTTTAGATGATGTAGGGTGATGCCTTGCCATTTTGTTCATGTTGTCTACCATTGATTTACTAGTTATTTATTATCTTTTTTATCAATATGTTTTCAATCTATTTACTGTATTCCAATTCAAGTTATTGCTTTATGCAGATGAACCATATGACTATCCTTTGTCAAGCCTCACATGAATATATTGCATCATTTCCCTACAGCTTGCTGAGTACTTTTGTACTTACGGCTTACGCCTTTGGTGATCAGTTGCCGAGGAAGGACCAGGAAATAATGAATATCGTGTAGAGGAATATTATGAAGACTACGTGGATTAGGAAGGCATTTCCCCAGACGATTGCCTGTGGCATGTCGAATGGCCCAAGTTATCTTATTTCTATTGCAATAGTTTATTTGTTTCTTAAGCCCTTAAGGCATAGTGGTGTAAACTTTGACCATAAGGTTCGCTGCTTTATTTAATGATGATTTGCTTCTTTCATAGTTAATTCATTGTATGGAATGATATTTCATCTATGTTTCCACTGTGTACACTAGCGTGATCCTGGACTAGTACAGTATACACAGAAGGTTTCGGATTTACAAATCTAGGTACCGACACATAGGCTTCCTCAAAATCAAGTTTAAGAACAAGACCTTTTCATTTGCTCTGATGAATTTTATGAATAACCTCATGAGCAGTAACCACAGTCTCTAAAATATATCTATTCTTTAAGAAAGCAGTCTGATTTTGAGAGATAATTCTACTACAGATAGGACTAACCCTATTAGTTAGCACCTTAGTAATAATCTTGTAACTACAGTTCAACAAACTGATAGGCCTGAATGTTTAATATTCCTAGCATTGTTCTCTTTAGGAATCAAAGTGATCATAGCAAAATTAAGCCTAAACAAGTCTAGCTCAGCTTTTTCCATGTCTCTAAACAAGTTTAATAAATCGTATTTAACCAGATCCCAAAACTTTTGATAAAACATAAAAGGAAGACCATCAGGACCAGGAGCCCCATCGGAATAAGAATCAAAAACTGATCTTTTAACCTTGTCTTTAGTAAAAGGAGCTTCCAATAACATGTTTTCCTCATCAGAGATCCATTCATCCGAACTAAAGAAATGCTCATCTATATTAACATTAGGCTTAGCTTCAAAACCAAATAAGGACTTATAATGATCACAAGCAATAGAAAGCATTTCACTGGAATCATGAGAAGGCCCATTAGGCCCTTCTAGGACAGTAATAAAATTCTTCCTTCACCTTTGATTAGCAACAGCATGAAAATAGCTAGTGTTCCTATCACCCTCTTTCACATTCCTATCCCTCGCCCTTTGTCTAGATTTGGCTTCTTCAATGGCCCAAATACTCTCTAATTCTTTTTTAACAGTCACCATTCTATTCTTCTCTTCATTAGTAGGAGTTCTAGACTCAAATATAACATCCAGATCCACAAATTCATCTAATAGCAATTTCTTTCTTCTCTTTGTATCAGATTCTACATTAATACTCCAACCTTTAGTAACCTTTCTAATATTCCTAATCTTAGATTGCCATATGTCAATAGCCTTCTTTTCTCTAACTTGGATCTTCCAAGCATTATGAACAATATCACTAAAATCATCATGAAGAAGCAACCACTTCTCAAATTTATAGCTAGATCTGCCAAAGGAGCACCATCCCCTGAATCCCACAGAATAGGGGTATGATCACTATAAATCCTGGCAAGGGATGAAGCAATCGCTAAAGGGAAATATTCCTCAAAAGGACTACAAAATATTCTATCAATAACCGACATGACTAAATTATCTTGATTGTTAGCCCAAGTAAAGTGCCTACCTATTAAATGTATCTCCATAAGCCCCCACATGTCTATCCACTCATTAAATTTATTACACCATCTGTGATCAACTTTTCCATTACTTTTGTCAGCCTGAGTTCTAACAAAATTAAAATCACCTCATAAAATAATAGGAGTATGATCATCCAAAACAAAAATTTCAAGAAGTTCAGAGATAAAAGCCTATTTCTCCTCCTCATAAGGAGACCCATAAACAACAAGTCTCCAAACAAACTCCATTTGTTTGGACTTAACCAGGCATTGAACAGAAAAATCTTTAACCTCCACATGTAAATTTGCCATTATATCAGCACCTAAACCAACCAGGATACCACCTGCAGTGGACCTGGCCGGTAACCAATGGCAATCAAAATTTTTGGAACCACTGATATTGTTAAGAAAAGAATTACTAAAATTTTCCTTCTTAGTCTCTTGAAATCCTACAAAGTCCGCCTTATGATTCCTAATAAGATCCATTAAACACTAATCTTCCCAGGTTGTCCTAAACCTCTAACATTCCAAAATAGACCTCTCATATCCCATCAGCTTTCCTGGGGTGCTTGCCCCGTCTATATTTACCAAATGTGGTCCATTCACCTAAATCAAAATCAACACCAGCTACCTCCTTCAGAGGCACTGGAGAAGGATTTTGAAAACTATTATTTTCCTCACATATATATCTACCCTCATTTTGACATCACATTCATTAACTATAGTGCAGTCTCCCACAGAGACATTATGCTCAAAATTCATTACTCTTATAGCATCAATTTCTTTACAAACAGTGATGTTATCATTTTTCTCTAAGTCAGAAACACCCATAATAATATCAACTTTCTCAAATAATTCATTTAAATCATAAGCCGTAAAAGAATGAAAGGAGTTTTTATTCATTATACCTTTAGGTTTGGGGTAGCCCTCCAGATTCTTTTGTTGTTGCAGTTCTTGGGTTTTTTGTAATATAGTTTTACCTTGATCTTCAATTCTTTTACTCCTCTTCTTATTAGGAACTGGACCCTATTGCCTCTGTCTTTTATGAATCAGATTACCATGAGAGAACTCCATACCTTCATCCTCTTGAGCATTTTCAACTTTATCCACTGTGACTTCATCTTCCTTATTACCAGTTTTTTCCTGACAGTCATGGGCATACATTGACCTTTGAGAGGCGGGGAAAGAATCTTCAT
The DNA here is from genome assembly GCA_036346275.1 of Otatea glauca. NCBI lineage: Eukaryota > Viridiplantae > Streptophyta > Magnoliopsida > Poales > Poaceae > Otatea > Otatea glauca. The sequence goes on from CM070724.1 coordinate 25,865,505, forward strand.
AGAGCACCTCACTATGCACTGATCTAGCAGATTTCAGAGGATCCTAACATCCTTCATTTTCCTCCCTAGTTTCATCCAATTCTTCATCAGAGCTAATCATTTCCAATTCTCTAAGTAATCTATAGCATTTATCTTCATCAATCACTTCCTCTTTGTATGCTTTGCTCATATTTTCCTGAAGCATCTGAACCCAAGACTTTCCTTCATTGACACTAGAGTTAGAATATTCCTTGACTTATGAGCCGAATCATCAAACTCCTGAATCAAAGCAACTCTTTTCTTAGGAGCAGCAGATTTAGAACTATTTGTTTTACTGGCCTGCCTAATGGAGGATCCAAATTGCTTATGTTCAACTACAAACTGATTTTGTTTAGTGCCCATCACATCTTCTTTATCTCTCAAGTTCTTTTCCTCTTCATCCAAACCATCAAACCCATCGTCGTTGTCATCATTTCCATCATCTTGATCACCTCCCTCAATTGGAACAGGGGTCTCATTTTTTTCTACCAGCAAATTTATCATAAACAAAACCTTTTCTGCTCCCATTAACCTCTGATGAGGGATCTTAGTAGGGTCTCTACAAGTAATTTGAATTCTAGCAACCTCATAAAAACTCTTAAACAAACCAGTCCAATTAACATTGACTAATAGACCAAAACAAGAGGCGAGATGATCAAAACTTTCCAAGTGCACCATTTGGGGGGAATACCTCTCACCTGGACCCATGTTTCTTGGAGTTCATCGAAGGCATCTATCTCTCCTTTCCAAGCTTCAATATAAACAGTCGCACCTGGCTTATTCAAGTTAAAGCTAGGAAGGAGAGTAAGATCTGAGACTTTCTTCTGAGGTGGGAATCAAACTAGGAATCTGAAATCTTCCATTTGTCTAATTTTCCAAGGCCACTTAGCATCAAAAATATCTGCTAGATTCTTTTCCAATTCAGCTAGACCAATCTCCCCTTGATCTATAGTAATGATTCCACAATTGTTAAATCTAAAAGAAGCAGTCCTACTAGATTCTGGAACTTCAAGCTGAAAAAAACCTAACCCATTAGCAGCACTATCAATATATCTAGCAGAAAGATGTGGTTGCAATTGAACAAGGCAATGATCAACTTGATGACTCGACTCTTCACAGAAACATAATTTTGGATTCTTACAATTTCCAACCAAATGACCTGGCTCACTACAATTATAATAGATCGAGTTAACATACTGAATCTCAACCCCTACTGAGTCTGTAAGAGGAATACCTTTAGCTTGATTGGCCACAGCATGTTGTGTATTGGGGTTTTCTGATGAACCTTGGTTTTGCTGCCAAAGAGCTTGTGGTGGTCGATTTGGAGCTTGGGTTGGGGGAAACCACTAATTCAGATTCCCTTGAGGATGACGCCCCCTTTGGTTTCTCTAACCCCTAAATGGAGGCGGCGGACTCCAGCCACACCCAAAACCCCCTCCTCCACCTCTTCCCCATTGATTCCAGGCACGATTTGTCATCTTCACCACCGAAGCAAATGATGGTTTTCCTTTTTCTCTTCCACAAAAATCTCTTGCGAAGCTTAGGGAATGTGGATTTGGGGAGAGATGATCTCGATGTGAGATAGGGAAACAATCAGAAATAAAAAATTTCCCCGACGAAATCAAGTCTCTTGGGATCCAGATGAGTGCCTCTCGCGCCTTCTGAACCCTAGCTCGGGGAGGAAGAGGGCTAGGAACAATCCAGAGTTGTCCAAAAAAATCTTCAAGATTCTCCTCCTCTACCTCCACTGCGTCTGGGCCCAAGGAGGTGGGTGTCGTGAAAGCATTGGACCCCAGTGGAACTTCGTCTTCCCCAAACTGCCCTCCATCCGAATGAAAAGCAGCCGGTTCCGAACAGAGATTAGCCCCATCCGATCCGTAACGCCGAAACAGCCGAACTCCCGAGATCCCTCCCAAGTGGTGCCTACCGGGGAGGGGTAGACGACGACGAGAACACCGAGTCGCCCTCTTGTGTTCGCTCCATCCCTCCCGTGTTCCAGGAACCTCCACTGATCATCCCAGCCCCAATAGTATCCTGATGCAATTGCCAGACTGCCTTTGGCTTTTCTGATGATAGGGGAATCAAGGAATCTAATCCAGATCTCAGAGCACGGAAGTGCATCAAAAACATTTGTGTACACGTCTTATATGAATAACAAAAAATAAATATCTTATATTATAGAACGGAGAGAGTAAAATACTATGAACACCGGTGCAGTCTCCAGATGTGACGTCTGCGATCACAATCTCCCATCCCTTCACAGGGTGCCACCGGCTGAAGGCATAGGGACATGGACCAGCCGGCCGGCAACATCACGAGGAACAGGTGAATGTGCCATACTATATTTTCTATCGAAATGGCAGCAGCAGGAGATCCTCGTGCTAGAATATACTAAGAAAGAGTAGGAGATCAGGAGATTATAGGAAAGGGGAATAAAAGAAAGAAAGAAAGGCAGCTAGAAGCCAGGAGCTACTTTCACCCAAAAATTAAGAAAAAAATTGAGCAATCTTGATAGAATGAAATATACACACAAAAACACTCCACGTATTTGTGCTCTTACATTTTCTAAAAATGGAAATTGGAGGGTTTCCATCTGTTTTTTAAAAACAATTTGTGCTCACACATCATCGAAGAGAACTGGAAGAAGAAAACAAGGCAGATAGAAGAAAAGACAATGTAGAATGGTACCTTACAAATTAAGGGGTGGGTGAATGGATCACATTGTGCTGAAAGGTAGGTTGTTAATTTGGTTGAATTAAATTATGCTGAGGATTTGAGGGCTTCAGGTTACAATAGGACATTAGGACCCAAGTACGTGATAATGCACTGATCTCCCCAATGATATAGATGACTATGTCCATCGAATTGGGAGGACAGGACGCGCGTGCAGGTAAATATGGTTTGGCAACTGCATTTTTAAACAAGGGCAATGGCAAGGCCATTTGCCATTGAGCGTGCTCATGCAAGAGGCCAATCAGGAGGCTCCTCAATGGCTTGAAAGGTATGGTGCCGGTTCGGCCGACGGAGGTGGTGGTGGTGGTAGAAACCGCAGATCAGGTGGCCGTGACTTCCGGCGAGACAGAGGCAGCGGTGGTGGAGGCGGAGCTTATGGAGGTGCCGGATATGGGGGCGGTGGCTACGGTGGTGATAGCAGCAGCTATGGTGGTTCTCAAGGTGTAACTAGTTCTTGGGACTGATCCTGACCCAGATCAGTCGTCCGTGAGAACTGGAATATGAAACAATCGTGATCTATTGGCCTCCCTTTGGTGAAACGGATGTTTGGAATTTGTAGTTGCCTTGATGATGGTATGGTGTTGGAAAAGTACGGCACCCTCACCTTTGTTTCAGGTTCATTCGTTTCTATTTCCACTGTACTAGGAATTTTGTACACTATCAAAATCTTGTTCCGAGGATAGCTTGATGCTTTCACGTACTAAATCGCATCCCACATGCAGAAGTAATGCACATTAGAGCTTCATGAAATACGTACGTGAATAAGGGCTTTGGTGCAACAAACCACGTCAGATTTCGTCAGGCTCTCGGCTCCCATTACTTTTTCTGGGACGTTTCGTCTGTTCAAGTTGATCCATTACTCACAACTCTTGCGCTGTCGACCTGGTTAGCACGAAATCTCATCCAAATCAACTGGATTGAACCAAACTCAGCGGCATAAATCTTCCCAACCTCTATTATTGACTACCAAGAGAAGCTGTTAGTACTCGTCAAGCTTTGGACGCTTGGATCAACTTACCAATTTTTTTCCTTTTTCATACATGGTTGTACTCCCTCCGTTTCCTTTTATAAGATGTATTTTAGCTAGCCACATGGACTAAGGTCTTTTTTGTTTCGGTTTTTTTACTAGCTTAAAAGCAGAAAAATCAAAGTCGAAACAAACGACTGACTTTTAAGCCGGGCTTAAAAAAAACCAAAAACCTCCATATAACTATAAGCCAAAAACCAGGTGGGAGGTGCTTTTCTGGGCTTTTTGGGATGAAATAACCTTTTGCCACTCGAAGTCTCCAAAATTACCCACCAAATGCCATCATATATAAACTCAAGAATTCTTCTCCCATCTTCTCATTTCTCCTCGTCTTCTCTGGCTCCCCTGTGCGACATGCCTTCTTCCTCCGCTGCTCCGGTCTCTGCCGTCCCTGACCTCCTCCCTCCTCCGCTGTCCCCAGCCTCCTTCCTCCTCCACCGACCCGGATCAAGTTGATAAATAACTGTAACGACCCCCATTTTTACAAACTTGCAAAAATGGAAATCTAATGTGCATTTCCGTACTAGTCCCATGATCAGTAGCTAGTACGCACATACACCAATTGGAATCACAACCATACAACAAATATTAATTAAGCGGAAGCTATTACATAAAGAAAACTCTTACAAATCAGAGATAAAGTAGCATAAGAAGCAAAGTCTTGTAGTGTGCCCATCCAACACCCGCAGCAACCGACAAGGCATAATCCCTAGAAAGATTCGACGAAGAAAAACCCGCAACTGCGATTTAAAAGGAACCTTCAAGCTCGGCAACTTAACCACCTAAAAACCACATATAAGCAAGGGTGAGTACATACGTACTCCAAGACTTGAGCAAAGCCTAATATATATGCGAGGCCATTTCAAAGGAGGCTACTACAGTTAATTTGCATAAAGCGAAATTGACATTGTAAAACAAGTTATTTGCAAGCGGAATTTATAAAAGCATAATTGGTGATATGAAATAAGTAAGCATAAGTAATATATATTCACAACCCATCGTGAATATCGAATAATCCGAAATGGAATCCATCAATGTCGATCCTTTGACATGAAAACAAAAGTCGCTAAACAAGTTCCATTCCACAACCCATTTTAGAAAATTAAACATTTAACTAGTGCAAGTTCACCAAGTTTCCCATGACCGAGGGGACGGCTAATCGATTAGATTTACACTCTGCAGAGGTGTACAAGCTGTACCCACAAGTCATGACCTTTTCTTTTGCCGCAAGTTTCACGCACTTTAAGCGTGTGGCGAATGTTCATGACGAAAACCTTTACATTATCTAATCTAACTTTGCACCAAAGACCGGACGATAAAACCCACGCTATAGCTAGGAGAACTCGAGCATAGGAATGTTGGAACTCCCCATAGGCGTGGCGCACACCGTTATATTGGTAAGTGTTGTTTCCAACACCTCGGTGTGGGCACCCGTGAAACAAACCCGAAAGGAAAGCCCTTACTACTTGACCTACCAATGTGCAAAGTTAAACTAGATAACTTAATTGGTTTAAGGAAGCCCCATAACAACACTTGTGGTTTGCACGAAATATCTTGGATCATACAACACCGAGTTCGGTCCTTAAATTGACAGGCGATACTCCACCCTAACTACGTGCAAATCCTCTGCACCTCCGGCTATTGCCAATAATCGCCCGCATCGAAACCATAGTTTTATTTTGGGTTTTTAATCAAAATACCCATAGCCAACAGCTACAATGACAACATTTTCCATTTCACAAAGAACACATTTTGATCTGATCATCATCATCATCATCATCATTTGATCTAAAAGCATGGCTAAGCATGGATAAAAGTAATCGTATATACCCAGGGCGACATTAAGTAATTGTCTAAGCTTAATCTATGGTTATCAAGGTTCACATATTCATACTTATCAAGGAAGTTTCATGAGACAACAGGTATAACTACCAGTACCATAAAATAGCAATTTACTGTAAAGTAAGCGTATGCATGAAACATTTTAATAAACAATGCAAATTAAATTATGGGATCAAGATGGTCAAAGGGGTGCTTGCCTTGCTCATATATCGTTTACACGAAGACGCGATCGCGAGACAGCGGAGGCAACGGCGGAGGAAGGGACGTCGAATTCTACGTCGATTGATTGGAAAATAGCAAATAATAAACTTCAATAAAAGCGAAAAGAAGCATGATGAGAAAATCAAATAAAGATTCATTGCATAAACAGGATGATTTAGGGTTTGAATTATTTACGACCTCATGATTTAGATACTTACAAATTCATATTCTTAATGGTTTTGAGATAACGAAGCAGGGTTTCTTTTATAGATTATCTTCTCTTGATTTACGAATTCAAGAGGCTAAAATTATGAATTCTAGTATTTAGAACTTGAATTATAGATGCTAAAATTATTTGGATTAAAAGAATTGAAATACCAATTAAAGGAGTTATGCAAAACATACTTAATTCTTTAAGTGATCCGCATAAGAAACGATCCGAGCGAGTTATGGTGATAAGGTAGCTAATTAGATTTATTTATAGTTTTTAAGAAGGTTCGGTGATACAAATTTATTAACTTCAAATTCTTTATTACAAAGTTCACTTAATCCTTATTGCGGTAGGGTTAGCTAAACATAGAACGAAGGGTTATTTGACTATTACGGTTTATATGTAAAACATGATGAAATAAGGTTATTTCTTGAATTAGATAGCATATACTTTGAACAACATATCTAGACTGATTTTATACATTTTAGCTTTTAGGCGAGACATTATTTTCTTAGTTGGCGCTTATATGACATTAAAGGTTACGACAATCATACTTTTTAGGGGTATTCAACTAGCAGGATTTAATTGAAATGAAAGTTGTAAATGAAATATTTTTCTAGAATATGGTATACCATATCCTAAATATCATTTCTAAACTGATTTCTAATACATTTGCATTTAGGCGAGAGGTTCTACGGATCGATGAAAAGGCTTGATAGTTCAATTTACTACTCGACTACATTTCGACTTTTGATATAAGGTTGCGACTACACGCCTAGGATAATTTATCCATTTTTCAGGCATTAATAGGGCATGACACTAGAAGTGATTTAAAGTTGGTTTCGCGACAAATGGCTTTTATCCGCGATGTTTTTCCTATAAGGATTCATTAGGGTTTAACCTTATTTTATTTCAACCTAGTATAAACATAAGGTATTTTTGTATTCACAGCAGGGGTACTATTTTTTTAAGGCTATTAAATTTGGTTTTGTCAAATTTGAAGTTTATTTGTAATAGTTACAACTATTCCAATTATGCAATTATTAACACTTTAATTATTTATCACTTACTGTTTTATGTAATAAACTTTTAAATATTATTTTACATCTGGAAACCTTATACTACCAGAGGTATGATAAAACTGGTTTAGTGATTACTCGAATTCATTTGACCCATATTCTAACATATTTAGCTTTCTATCCATATACATTTACACATTTTATGTTTAAGCTATTTCATTCTTTTCAAGTTAATTCAAATCAAGTTGATTTATTAATTATCTTGGAACAGTAAGGTATTCTACTGCCATGATATTATTTAGAAGTCAATTTTACTTATTCTATATTTCTTTTTACTCAAATTATGTATATTTGAATTTCTAATGCATTGATTATAATCTTTAATAGAAAGTAATTCAAACAATAATGAAACTTAAATATTTTTGTATATTTGAACTCAGGAAGTAGAGTGTTTCACTAAATTTAGTTTCATTCTACCTAAAGTTTGTTTACAACATTTTAATATAAAGTGTGTTTTTAGCCCTTTCTTTCAAATTTGAATATCAAATTTAACCATGGAGGTTTTCAAAATGTTATTGCATATTCTGAAAGAACTAGATTTTAGACGAATTAAGAATTTTATTTCACTTCATTTGGAGCTACAATACAAAAGTTATAAATGTTTGAATTAATTGGGTATACAAAATAATCGGAAAAAAATGAGAATTACGTTTTCATAATTTGGAAAGCGTATTTCACCGTAGAATGGGCGTTGCTTGTCCGGTCGATGAGGGGCCCGTGGGTCGATGAGGAAAAACAGAGCGGCGGCTAGAAATTTGCTCGCCGCGATGCTCGGCGAGATTCCGGCATGATGAAGGCCACGGCTAGCGCGATGGACCATGGCGCGCTGGGAGGTGCCGTCACCGCGAGGATGGCCGAGGAGGCTGCCACCGCGCATCTTGCGGAATGAAGAAGAGCTCGCGGAGGCGAAGAGAAGCGAAATCCGGTGGAATCGGTAGCGATTTAGGTATCCACGCAACTCGGGTTCCATTTTTCCGGTTGGCGGGTGGAGGCGGCGGGGTGGCCGCCACCGTCGGTCGTGGGGAAAAAGCAGCGCGATGGTGAAGATTGATCGCCAGAGGGAAGTGAAATTGATGAGCGGGATAGGCTCGGTGATGCCCAAAGATGCCTCGGGTGCAATGAATTCGATTGATACGTGCGATTTTTGCTCAATCGCGATTCTCCCCTTTTCGGTTTTCGGCAAAATGGAGAAGCTCTGAGTTTGGCTTGATTTCTTGGTTCGGGAGCGAATGAGGAGAAGGGAAGCCTCAAGGTGCTGCACACGAGCTATTTATAGCCGAAGGACTCGGGTTGCCGAGATTTGAGCAGCGAGAGGAGTTGCGGCGGTTACGGCGCTCTTTGGTGAAGTGGCGACGCGTCTCGGCGGCGGCGATTTGATGCGAGATCGACCGAGGTATGGCGCGCAGAGACCAAGGGCGGCGTGGCTCGGTCGAGCAGGAGTGGCGCGAAGATGCATTGGATCGGCGAGAAGCGAGGCTCGGAGAGTTCTTCGCGTTTGTCTCGGCGAGAGGGAAAAGGAGGAGGCGGTGAATTCAGGGGCTGACAGGTGGGTCCCGGGGCCACTGGCATAGAGAGTGGCGTTTTCCCGTCGCCGCCAGTCAACCGTTACGGAAAAGTGATGGCCCCACACGTCGGTGAGAGAATTCGAGCCAAAGTGATAAGCTTCAGCTAGACAGCTCCATGTGAGCATTAAAACGGCCATCAGATCACTGCGTAATTTTGTGAAACTTTTTGAATGGTCTCTACTGGTAGTCTTCTTACCTCAGTAAAATTTGTAGGTCAAAATATCTTGTAATTAATTATTTAAAATTCTGACACTGTAGACTTGTACAAGATTTGAATTTCGGTTTTGTATTTATTTAAAGGTTCAAACCTTATTATTAATTTTTGAAACTTTTATGAGGGGTTATACCTAGGTTAAGAATGTCTCTGTAAAATTTTCAACTCAAAATATTGGGTATTTATTTTATAGAAATTCTGACATGAGAATTTCTAGTTTTTGATGGTCTCTGTTTTTGAATTATTAGAGGGCTCTGCCGACATGATAAAATCCTGATATTTCTACCAGATGTAGGTTTTACACTGTGGGTGTTTTGGTAATTTTTCTAACTTCATATAATCTTCTAATAGTTTTCATTAATTTTTACTTGTACTGTTTCTAGTCAAAAAGAGGTGACATTGATTTTATTTACCCATTTTTCTGTGCATAAAATTTTACTTCTTGATTTTACTGACTTACCAGATTGGTTAGGGTTCTATGGTAATTTTTCCAAAATTTATCTTTTACCATTTTATCTTTTCACCATTATCCATTCTTTAATTCTAGTTGTTTGATTTTTCATTCAACACAAAAATCCAAAGAAGTCCAAATAAATTCCAATCATGTCAGGAAAAATCAGAAATAAATATACTCAAATTCAAAATATGAATTTTCATATTATTGTTTTTTTTTCGGGATGTTACAAATCTACCCCCCTTACAAAAATCTCGTCCTCGAGATTTGCAAGGACTAAAAGAAATCTGGGAATTCTTTTCGCAGGTGATCTTCACGTTCCCAGGTTGCTTCATCTTCGGTGTGATTGCTCCACTGAACTTTCAACATTTTGTGGGATTTGCTTCTCGCATGGCGTTCTGCTTCTTCGAGAATGCGAACTGGACGTTCTCGATAGGACAAGTCTGGTTGGATATCGATGTCCTCTAAATTGGTGAATTCAGTGGGTACACGTAGGCACTTCTTAAGTTGCGAAACATGAAAGACGTTGTGAACTTCGGATAATTGAGGTGGCAATTCCAACTTGTATGCCAACTCACCCATTTTCTCGAGAATTTGATATGGTCCAATGTATCGGGAGCTAATTTTCCACGGATCTGGAAGCAGCGAACTCCACGGGTGGTGAGACTTCGGTAAACATGATCACCAACTTGAAGCTAAGTTCACGCCGCGATTATCGGCATAACTCTTTGACGCTGATCGAGCTTCTTTCAATCGACTTCGATTACATCCACTTGTTCTTGGGCTTCTTGGATAAGATCTGGGCGAAAAATTTTCTTTCTCAACCGGACCAGAAAAGAGGGTTCGCATTTTCTCCCATATAATGCTTCAAATGGCGACATTTGAAGACCGGCTTGAAAGTTGTTGTTATAGGAGAATTCAGCAGATGCAAGACTCTTTTCCCAATTAGCGCCAGATGAAAGCACACAGCTCGAGCATATCTTCCAAGACTTGATTTACTCTTTCGATCGCCCATCTGTTTGAGGATGATAAGTCATCTTGAAGTTTAGCTTAGTTCCTAACAGGTGTGCAAACTTTCCCAAAATCGGAAGTAAATTGGGAGCCTCGATCGGAAACAATAGTTCTTGGAGCGCCGTGCGAGACGCACAATGTTCTCCATATACAATTCGCAAGCTTGTCTCCTTGATATGTGGTCTTAAGCGGGATGAAGTGAGCCACTTTTGTTAACCGATCAACAATGACCCATATAGAATCATTTCCTTTCCGAGTCCTAGGTAGACCGGTGATAAAATCCATACTAATGTCTTCCCATTTCCACATGGGGATTTGCAAGGGTGAAGGAGTCAATGAGGCGTTGATGTTCGGCTTTAACTCACGACATACGTCACACTCGGCGACATAGGCGACAATTTCCTTTTCATACCGGGCCACCAATATTCTTGTTTTAGGTCTCGATACATTTTGTACTCCCGGGTGGATAGAAAGAGGAGATTCATGAGATTCCTTCAAAATCGACTTCTTGAGTTCGGGATCACTTGGGACATATATCGATTCCCTCGCATAATTACTTCATCCGGACTTTCCGAGAATTGATTCAACACCTTCTTTTAAGCTGTTTTCTAATTTTGGCAATGGCCTCATCCTTGAGTTGAGCGGCTTTTATATGAGTTACGAGGGTAGGTTGCAATTCAAGAGTAGCAACATAGCCTTCTTCAACCAAATCAAATTGAGCTTTTGGAACTCACTTTGCGGCTCAGTTGATCGGAGACGAAAAGACAATGAAGCTTTATTGAGAGCATCAGCTACAACATTAGCTTTACCAGGATGGTAATGAATGCCAAGGTTATAGTCTTTGATCAATTCTAACCATCTCCTTTGCCTGAGATTTAAATCTGGCTGGGTGAAGAAATATTTCAGACTTTTGTGGTCTGTATAGATTTCACATCGATTGCCAATAAGATAGTGTCTCCAAATCTTCAGAGCATAGACAACGGCTGCTAGTTCTAAATCATGAGTAGGATAATTTTGTTCATGCGGCGAAGTTGACGCTTGAAGCATATCGATAACCTTTCTTTCTTGCATCAAAACACATCCAAGACCGTGTCGTGATGCATCATAATATACATCGAAACTCTTATGAATATCGGGCACAATAAAATTGGAGTGTAGTTAATCTTTTCTTAAGTTCTTGGAAACTTGCTTCACATTCAGGGTCCATTCAAATTTCTTTTCCTTCTTGATGGTTGAGTCATTGGGCGAGCAATTTTGGAGAAGTTTTCGATAAAGCGGCGATAGTATCCCGCTAAACCGAGAAAACTTCGGACCTTAGGAACAGTCGAGGTGGCTCCCATTACGTAATGGCTTGGATCTTTCTTGGGTCCTTGCAATTCCGCCTTAGAAAGAACATGTCCAAGAAATCGACTTCCTTTAACGTAATTCACATTTCTCGAACTTGGCATAGAGTTTATGTTCACGAAGCTTTCCAAGTACCATACTCAAGTGTTGCACATGATCTTCTTGATCTTGGAATAAATGAGAATGTCATCAATGAACACCACTACGAACTTGTCGGATACTCCATAAAGACCTTATTCATAAGGCACATAAAGCTGGCGAGGAGCATTTGTAAGTCCGAATGACATTACGGTGTACTCATACAACCCGTAACGAGTGGTGAAGGCAGTCTTTGGAATGTCCTCGGGCTTCATCTTCAACTGATAATACCCATGTCTCAAATCAATCTTTGAGAATACATTAGCACCATTCAATTGATCAAAAAGATCATCAATACGAGGAAGTGGATATTTGTTCTTAACAGTGACCTCATTTAAAGCACGATAATCTATGCACATGCGTAGACCACCGTCTTTCTTAGGAACAAATAGTGCAGGATCGCCTTACGGAGATGAACTAGGCGAATAAATCCTTTATCCAATTGCTCATTGAGTTGCTTCTTCAATTTCGCCAACTCATCTAGAGGTAGCGATAAGGTCGCTTAGAGATAGGTCTTTGTTCCAGAACAAGATTAATGACAAATTCCATGTCTCGGTCTGGAGGCATTCCTGGTAGTTCATCTGGGAACACATCAGGATACTCACATACCACTGGTACTTGACTCAATTCTGTAACCAAAGCAGAACCAAGAAATGGCTGTTGAGCTGGAGTGCTACTGACCGAAGAAAATAGCACTTGGATCCCATCTGGATTGAGAAGGGATATAGATCGGTTAGCACAATCAATATAGCCTTTGTGCTTAGACAACCAATCCATACCGAGGATCACATCTAGTCCCGAGGTCTCAATAGCAATAAGATTAGCATAGAAAGATACTCCTGCTAATCTCAATGCATACCTCAGAACAAAGTTTGAGGTTTTCATCGTTGCTCTGGCGAATAGATTATCATCTTTGTGGGAAGCAAATCACTTGAAGTTCATCTTTGCTTAATGAACTTGTTGGATATGAAGGAATGTGGCCTTGCAGGAATCAAATAACACTAATGTAGGTACAGAGTGAACAAGGAATGTCCCTAGTACCACATCAGTGCATTATGAGCTTCTTCTTTGTCACATGTTGCGCACGACCGAAATAGTAACTTGCTTTGAAGTAGAGGGTGACTTAGAGATTTTCAACTTTCCAACCATCGATCTTTACTTGAGGGCTCTTGAGTGCGAGACAAAGTATTCGAATCCTTCTTAGGACAAGGATAGGCTTCACGGCCTTTGAGTGCTAGAAGATAATTTGGCTTCTTTGTAGTGAATGAGCTGCGGTCGTTGAGGGTGAAAAGTTAGCCCTCGGCATTCTTGGAATTGAGAAACATGTGGTGAACATTGAATGACCTGTAATAGGCGTTGTTTTGGAGAATGATCATTTATAGGTGACGAGCTATCCATTTGCGCTTTCGGCTTTCCATTCTTGTTCTCATGCCGAACTCCACTCGAATAGCTTTATCAACTAAGGTTTGGAAATCATGAATGTCGTGGGCGACTAGCATCCACTTGATTTCATCATTCAGATGTTCTCTAAAATGCTCAATTCTTCGAACTTCATCTGCCACTTCAGAATCAGCATAACGAGATAGATGGTTGAAGCGATATAAATATTCCATCACTGATAAGCTTTCTTGCTTCAACTCCATAAATTCTCGCTTCTTGATCTCAACGACACTTGTAGGAATGTGAGTCCTACGAAATGCTTCTTTAAATCTTGCCCAAGATATAGTTTGACCTTGAGGAGCATCGCTCGATGATTTTCCCACCGCATCTGCTGCGGTTCCATGAAGGCGATGAGAAGCATAAAGAACCTTTTCATAGTCACTACATTGCGTAATGACTAACTTGCTCTCAATGGAGCGAAGCCAATCATCGGCATCAAGAGGTTCGTGATGAGGAGAAAGTCGGGGTTGAGTCTTGAAACTCTCCCAACTTGGAGTAATGCGGCGTACCCCATTTCCATCCCTAGCCGCTAAGGTGGGTAGTATTCGCATTACTTCTTTGGAGTAGAAGATTATCAACTCGATGCTCTTGCTCAAGCATTGCCAAGACTCGAGCTACTGACTTGAGGTTCGGAGATTGTTCTTTGAAATACTTCACTTGGGTCTTGAAGAGGCGGAGATGATTCATGCGAACATTGCGTCGGGATGTTCTAGCGGTTGGATTTTGGGGACCGGATTGGACTGGAGTTGGAATGTTGGCTCTTGTGGGTCGGGGATTTTGAGCGACCTCACACTCCAATAATTTCCTTAAGGATCTTGTTTTAGGCATTCTGCAGTCAAGAGAAGATTGACATTTAGACTATATTCAGTTCGGTTACTAGGCAACTTTTCGTTCCTTAAAATCTTTTAATTAAATTTTCTTATTAAATAAGGGTTGGCACATCGTAAATTTCAACCAAGCTGGTTTAGTATTTGCGAGAGTAACCCGTAAGCAATACAAGAGAGAAGATTTCAACAAAACTCACAAAACAGTCATCGATTAACTTACAAGGGTTCTAAAATATCTTAGCTTATTATATTCCTATTCAACCTATCAACACCAGTCTTCACGGAGCGACATTTCTCTTCCTTAAGATTGTTGATGTAGACACCGAGTCTCAATTGTCAAGGTTTAATTTAAGGGAAAGAAGAATTTGTTTACGAAACAAAATGAATGTAAGGATAAGAGGAGAATCTTAAGATAGAGGGAAGAATAGCAAAATCTACATTTTGCAAATATGATAACCTTTAGACATAGGATTTTGAATTTGATTATTCCAATGCTAACGACCATTCTATCTAGGGTTTATCCTACAGTCAGCATAGCTCTGATACCAACTGTAACGACCCCCATTTTTACAAACTTGCAAAAATGGAAATCTAATGTGCATTTCCGTACTAGTCCCATGATCAGTAGCTAGTACGCACATACACCAATTGGAATCACAACCATACAACAAATATTAATTAAGCGGAAGCTATTACATAAAGAAAACTCTTACAAATCAGAGATAAAGTAGCATAAGAAGCAAAGTCTTGTAGTGTGCCCATCCAACACCCGCAGGCAACCGACAAGGCATAATCCCTAGAAAGATTCGACGAAGAAAAACCCGCAACCTGCGACGAAAAGGAACCTTCGAAGCTCGGCAACTTAACCACCTAAAAACCACATATAAGCAAGGGTAAGTACATACGTACTCCGCAAGACTTGAGCAAAGCCTAATATATATGCAGGCCATTTCAAAGGAGGCTACTACAGTTAATTTGCATAAAGCAGAATTGACATTGTAAAACAAGTTATTTGCAAACGGAATTTATAAAAGCATAATTGACTGATATGAAATAAGTAAGCATAAGTAATATATATTCACAACCCATCGTGAATATCGAATAATCCAGAAATGGAATCCATCAATGTCGATCCTTTGACATGAAAACAAAAGCTGCTAAACAAGTTCCATTCCACAACCCATTTTAGAAAATTAAACATTTAACTAGTGCAAGTTCACCAAGTTTCCCATGACCGAGGGGACGGCTAATCGATTAGATTTACACTCTGCAGAGGTGTACAAGCTGTACCCACAAGTCATGACCTTTTCTTTTGCCGCAAGTTTCACGCACTTTAAGCGTGTGGCGAATGTTCATGACGAAAACCTTTACATTATCTAATCTAACTTTGCACCAAGACCGGACGATAAAACCCACGCTATAGCTAGGAGAACTCGAGCATAGGAATGTTGGAACTCCCCATAGGCGTGGCGCACACCGTTATATTGGTAAGTGTTGTTCCCAACACCTCGGTGTGGGCACCCGTCGAGCAAACCCGAAAGGAAAGCCCTTACTACTTGACCTACCAATGTGCAAAGTTAAACTAGATAACTTAATTGGTTTAAGGAAGCCCCATAACAACACTTGTGGTTTGCACGAAATATCTTGGATCATACAACACCGAGTTCGGTCCTTAAATTGACACGGCGATACTCCACCCTAACTACGTGCAAATCCTCTGCACCTCCGGCTATTGCCAATAATCGCCCGCATCGAAACCATAGTTTTATTTTGGGTTTTTAATCAAAATACCCATAGCCAACAGCTACAATGACAACATTTTCCATTTCACAAAGAACACATTTTGATCTGATCATCATCATCATCATCATCATTTGATCTAAAAGCATGGCTAAGCATGGATAAAAGTAATCGTATATACCCAGGGCGACATTAAGTAATTGTCTAAGCTTAATCTATGGTTATCAAGGTTCACATATTCATACTTATCAAGGAAGTTTCATGAGACAACAGGTATAACTACCAGTACCATAAAATAGCAATTTACAGAAAGTAAACGTATGCATGAAACATTTTAATAAACAATGCAAATTAAATTATGGGATCAAGATGGTCAAAGGGGGGTGCTTGCCTTGCTCATATATCGTTTACGACGAAGACGCGATCGCAGACGACGGAGGCAACGGCGGAGGAAGGGACGTCGAATTCTACACGTCGATTGATCGGAAAATAGCAAATAATAAACTTCAATAAAGGCGAAAAGAAGAGATGAAAATCAAATAAAGATTCATTGCATAAACAGGGATGATTTAGGGTTTGAATTATTTACGACCTCATGATTTAGATACTTACAAATTCATATTCTTAATGGTTTTGAGATAACGAAACAGGGTTTCTTTTATAGATTATCTTCTCTTGATTTACTTAATTCAAGAGGCTAAAATTATGAATTCTAGTATTTAGAACTTGAATTATAGATGCTAAAATTATTTGGATTAAAAGAATTGAAATACCAATTAAAGGAGTTATGCAAAACATACTTAATTCTTTAAGTGATCGCATAAGAAACGATCTGAGCGAGTTATGGTGATAAGGTAGCTAATTAGATTTATTTATAGTTTTTAAGAAGGTTCGGTGATACAAATTTATTAACTTCAAATTCTTTATTACAAAGTTCACTTAATCCTTATTGCGGTAGGGTTAAGCTAAACATAGAACGAAGGGTTATTTGACTATTACGGTTTATATGTAAAACATGATGAAATAAGGTTATTTCTTGAATTAGATAGCATATACTTTGAACAACATATCTAGACTGATTTTATACATTTTAGCTTTTAGGCGAGACATTATTTTCTTAGTTGAAAGCGCTTATATGACATTAAAGGTTACGACAATCATACTTTTAGGGGTATTCAACTAGCAGGATTTAATTGAAATGAAAGTTGTAAATGAAATATTTTTCTAGAATATGGTATACCATATCCTAAATATCATTTCTAAACTGATTTCTAATACATTTGCATTTAGGCGAGAGGTTCTACGGATCGATGAAAAGGCTTGATAGTTCAATTTACTACTCGACTACATTTCGACTTTTGATATAAGGTTGCGACTACACCGCCTAGGATAATTTATCCATTTTTCAGGCATTAATAGGGCATGACACTAGAAGTGATTTAAAGTTGGTTTCGCGACAAATGGCTTTTATCCGCGATGTTTTTCCTATAAGGATTCATTAGGGTTTAACCTTATTTTATTTCAACCTAGTATAAACATAAGGTATTTTTGTATTCACAGCAGGGGTACTATTTTTTTAAGGCTATTAAATTTGGTTTTGTCAAATTTGAAGTTTATTTGTAATAGTTACAACTATTCCAATTATGCAATTATTAACACTTTAATTATTTATCACTTACTGTTTTATGTAATAAACTTTTAAATATTATTTTACATCTGGAAACCTTATACTACCAGAGGTATGATAAAACTGGTTTAGTGATTACTCGAATTCATTTGACCCATATTCTAACATATTTAGCTTTCTATCCATATACATTTACACATTTTATGTTTAAGCTATTTCATTCTTTTCAAGTTAATTCAAATCAAGTTGATTTATTAATTATCTTGGAACAGTAAGGTATTCTACTGCCATGATATTATTTAGAAGTCAATTTTACTTATTCTATATTTCTTTTTACTCAAATTATGTATATTTGAATTTCTAATGCATTGATTATAATCTTTAATAGAAAGTAATTCAAACAATAATGAAACTTAAATATTTTTGTATATTTGAACTCCGGGAAGTAGAGTGTTTCACTAAATTTAGTTTCATTCTACCTAAAGTTTGTTTACAACATTTTAATATAAAGTGTGTTTTTAGCCCTTTCTTTCAAATTTGAATATCAAATTTAACCAGTGGAGGTTTTCAAAATGTTATTGCATATTCTGAAAGAACTAGATTTTAGACGAATTAAGAATTTTATTTCACTTCATTTGGAGCTACAATACAAAAGTTATAAATGTTTGAATTAATTCGGGTATACAAAATAACTGGAAAAAAAATGAGAATTACGTTTTCATAATTTGGAAAGCGTATTTCACCGTAGAACTGGACGTTGCTTGTCTGGCTGACAGTAATGGGGCCGTGGGTCAGTGAGGAAAAACAGAGCGGCGGCTAGGGCTGCTCGCCGGCGATGCTCCGGCGAGATTCCGGCGCGGTGAAGGCCACGGCTAGCGCAATGGACCATGGCGCGCCTGTGGGAGGTGCCGGTCACCGGCGGGGATGGCGAGGAGGCTCGCCACCGGCGGCATCGCGGAATGAAGAAGAGCTCGCCGGAGACGAAGAGGAAGCGAAATCCGGTGGAATCGGTAGCAGTTTAGGTATCCACGCAACTCTGGGGTTCCATTTTTCCGGTTGGCCGGGCCGGAGGGGCGGCGGGCTGGGCTGCCACCGTCGGCCGGTCATGGGGAAGAAACAAGCGCAGTGGTGAAGATTGATCGTGAGAGGAAGTGAAATTGATGAGCGGATAGGCTCGGTGATGCCCAAAGATGCCTCGGGTGCAATGAATTCGATTGATACGTCTGGATTTTTGCTCAATCGCGATTCTCCCCTTTTCGGTTTTTCGGCAAAATGGAGAAGCTCCGAGTTTCGCTTGATTTCTTGGTTCGGGAGCGAATGAGGAGAAGGGAAGCCTCAAGGTCTGCACACGAGCTATTTATAGCCGAAGGACTCGGGTTGCCAGATTTGAGCAGCGAGAGGAGTTGTGGCGGTTCGGCGCTCTTTGGTGAAGTGGCGCACGTCTCGCCGGCAGCGATTTGATGCGAGACTGACCGAGGTATGGCGCGCAGAGACCAAGGGCAGGCGTGGCTCGGTCAGGCAGGAGTGGCGCGAAGATGCATTGGATCGGCGATGGCGAGGCTCGGGAGAGTTCTTCGCGTTTGTCTCAAGCGAGAGGGAAAAGGAGGAGGCGGTGAATTCGGGGCTGACAGGTGGGTCCGGGGCCACTGGCATAGAGAGTGGCGTTTTCCGTCGCCGCCAGTCAACCGTTACGGAAAAGTGATGGCCCCACACGTCGGTGAGAGAATTCGAGCCAAAGTGATAAGCTTCAGCTAGACAGCTCCATGTGAGCATTAAAACGGCCATCAGATCACTGCGTAATTTTGTGAAACTTTTTGACTGGTCTCTACTGGTAGTCTTCTTACCTCAGTAAAATTTGTAGGTCAAAATATCTTGTAATTAATTATTTAAAATTCTGACACTGTAGACTTGTACAAGATTTGAATTTCGGTTTTGTATTTATTTAAAGGTTCAAACCTTATTATTAATTTTTGAAACTTTTATGAGGGGTTATACCTAGGTCACTAATGTCTCTGTAAAATTTTCAACTCAAAATATTGGGTATTTATTTTATAGAAATTCTGACATGAGAATTTCTAGTTTTTGATGGTCTCTGTTTTTGAATTATTAGAGGGCTCTGCCGACATGATAAAATCCTGATATTTGTACCAGATGTAGGTTTTACACTGAGGGTGTTTTGGTAATTTTTCTAACCCCATATAATCTTCGAATATTTTTCATTAATTTTTACTTGTACTGTTTCTAGTCAAAAAGAGGTGACATTGATTTTATTTACCCATTTTTCTGTGCATAAAATTTTACTTCTTGATTTTACTGACTTACCAGATTGGTTAGGGTTCTATGGTAATTTTTCCAAAATTTATCTCTTACCATTTTATCTTTTCACCATTATCCATTCTTTAATTCTAGTTGTTTGATTTTTCATTCAACACAAAAATCCAAAGAAGTCCAAATAAATTCCAATCATGTCAGGAAAAATCAGAAATAAATATACTCAAATTCAAAATATGAATTTTCATATTATTGTTTTTTTTTTCGGGATGTTACAATAACTATGCTCATAATGAAGTTTGATCTCAAGATTAATCTATATTTTTCAATACGACATTCGGTGAAAAAAATATGAAATATTTGTATTAGACAAATCAGTACATAAAAAAAGTCCTTACAACCTTAATGGGTATTTTACACTTTCTAGTAATAAGCTACATCATCCAACCCATCAAAAAACCAGAATACCAAACAACATGTCTTGGCTTAAAGCAGACGGCTTAAAAGCTCGTTAAGCCAAAAAGCCTAAACCGAAACAAATAGGGTTAAGAAGGTTGAAAAGCCACGAGAAAGATGGGAGAAAATGACCATAATATCTATGCTACAAATACATTGAAAATGTGAATAGTTTGTGAGAGAAAACACTTATAAATTCAGAAGAGAGAAGATAAATAAATAAATAAGGACAAACAAGAAAAGCATCAATAAATTTCCATGCACATCTTATATAAATTACAAAATTACAAATCTTATATTTAACACGGAGAAAATAAAAAACTGTGAACACAGGTCTAGTCTCGAGATGGGGCGTTTGTGGTCCCAATCTCCCATCCCTTCACTGCAGGGTGCCACCGGCCGGAGACATCACGAGGAACAGGTGAATGTGCCATACTACATTTTCTATCGAAATGGCAGCAGCATGAGAACCTCGTGCTAGAATATATTAAGAAAGAGTAGGAGAAGATTATAGGAAAGGGGAATAAAAGAAAGAACGAACGGCAGCTAGAAGGCAGGAGCTACTTTCACCCAAAAAAATCGCCTAAACCACAATTGACAGAACTCCCGCTGCGGACACTGGAAAAAGAATTTTCCAAGGTCTCGTCGAATTCGGTTATTGCCGGCCAATTCGATGCACGGGTTGTAGTCGCATAATTACTCCCTCTAAGTTTATAATACACATTTTTTATTGACACATAGACCAAGAAGATATTAAAATTACTAAATTACTCTTAATTATTATCACTAAGCAATATATTAAATGTATGCATGTAGAGATTATGAAGTAAAGATATATATTTACTAGGTGTATAGAGGGAACATCACATTAATTTTACATTGGTATATAAAATACAGCTGTATTTATGAAAAAATCATTCTAACATTACATCTTGTAAATTTGGACGTGGGAGTACTTTGTAATTAAGCATCATTAGGTGCATGGCGCATAAACAGCAGGAGAGGCTGCGCCGCTAGACACATGAAAATTGAGCAATCTTGATAGAATGAAATATACACATAAAAGTACTCCACGTATTTGTGCTCTTACATTTTCTAGTAATGGAAATTGGAGGGTTTCCATCTGTTTTTTAAAAACAATTTGTGCTCACACATCATCGAAGAGAACTGGAAGAAGAAAACAAGGCAGATAGAAGAAAAGACAGTGTAGAAGGGTAACTTACAAATTAAGGGGTGGGAGAATGGATCATATTGTGCTGCCTGAAAGGTATTGTTAATTTTGTTGAACTAAATTATGCTGAGGATTTGAGGGCTTCAGGTTACAATAGGATATTAGGATCCAATTACTGTTGAACAACTAGGTATTATTTGTGTTTTAGATTTGAAATTAAGCTAATTTCCAAAAAAGATTAAACACAACAGGTAAGGTAAAAGACACCACATATTTCTGTAAAGTAGATCGATCCACAGAGGGAGAATAGGAAAATTCTTACGATAGGCTTGATGACGAAAAGGAAGCAGCGCAGTAGCGACCGACCGTAGAGGAAGTAGTCGACGTCGTGGATCGCAAGATGAAGAGCTCGAGCGGTCGCGCAGTTGCGCTGCCCAGAAACCTTATTGCCGCCCCCGTGCAGGTTCTCTCAGCGGCAACGGTTCGGAGATCCCGCTCTCCTTGCCTCGTGGTGCACGCCAAGAGGAAGGTCGGTGAAGAACAAGCGCAAAGACAAAACGCAACGAGATCACCGTGGATGAACACGAGTATCAGAGCCAAAAATCAACAGCCCTATCTGTCTGGACGTCTCCAGATTTTATAGCCTCACACCAGTAACGGTCACCATTAAATGCTAGTAACTGCAGGTCATTCAATTGACAGTTTCTATTAGAAACTGACGCCATTATCATGGCTGTTTCAATTCTCAGTAAATGACCCAATCAATTCACTAATAATAGAGAGAAACCGAAAATTTAAAAAGGGTTTAAACGTACCAGGAATTTAATCCACGGCACGGCGAAGTCACAAGTCACACGGGAAAAACACGCGGAAAAAATACGCGATAATTCGCGAAATACGCGCGCGCGCGTGCGTGTGACTTTTGCCAGCTCATCACCCTCCATATATCTCATTACAAGATGTGGTGAGAACTCTCCCTTTTAAATTGGTATTCTCCCCTCTCAACTAGCAATATGGTACTATTATTTGCAGCTTTGGCATTAGAGATAAATGGGCCACTTGGACCTCATTTCTAACAATTACGTGATAATGCACTGATAGATCCACGAGCTCTGCCTGCTTGAACATTTTTTTGGTTTCATTTCAGTAATTTTTCCTCTTTCCGGCCAGATTCTTTGAAAATCCTCATAGATGGCCAAGACACGACAGAGATCTACACGAACTGGACGAGGTAATTGCACCCGCTTTCTACCGGGATGTCCAACTATGCAATGCGCACATCTCAATGTTAACTATTATATTAATTAACATAAGATAGTAAATTGGGAACTACCTCGTAATGGGCGGTGAAGTAATTGGGTGTACGTTCTAGGTGTTTGCTAAGGATATATAGTAAATCCCTATAATCATACTTCAATTATTGATCATAAAAACCTAATTTTCTTCGAGATGGAACATCAATTGCAATGATTCGATAGACAGCTTATTGGAACAAATGAAACTAAACAATGCCCCCTAGAAAAGTATAGGACGTTTCTCTTAGGTACCACCAGAAAGAGAAAAGAAAGATTTTAAGGAATAAAAAAAAGGAAAGGTTGTTGAGTCTATGTTCAAGGGAAAAAAAATTCTCAGGGACAAGGAAACGTATTTTGTTTAGCTTCAACCGTAGTCATATATGAAATGGACGAAGGGAGAAATTTAGCAACACTTTTTCCTACATGATCTCTTGTAAGAAGAGGATAATCTCTAACTTCGACTTGTCCACTCACCAAGGTTCGTCAAATCCTAGCGGCCACCTATTATGCACACCTATTATGTACACGATAATGCAGTCTAGTAGAAATTTTGTGAAGTCGTTGATTTATCCTCAGTCTTCGTCTATCTAGGCGTATACTAAGGGAATGGTACCCTATAATCATTCTTCAATTATTGATCATAAAAACCTACATTTCAAAAATCTCTTCCTACTCTTCGAGATTGAACATCAATTGCAATGATTCAATAGATAGCTTATTCGGATAGATGTAGCTAAACAATACCCCCCTTGAAATATATAGGATGTTTTCTCTTAGGTACCACCAGAAATAGGAAAGAAAGATTTTAAGGAATAAAAGAAGGAAAAATTAGGTCTATGTTCAATGGAAAAAAATTCTGAAGGACAAGGAAACTTATTTTGTTTCGGTTCAACCGCAATCACACATGAAATGGACTAAGCGAGAAATTTAGCAAGACTTTTTTTGACAGGACACTACTACACAACCCTTCATCATAGACGATTCTTAAACCTCATCATACACGGTTTTGTGAACCGTCTGTAACAAAGTGTCTGTGGTGAGAAGGGCACATCACAGACGGTTTTGGAACTATCTGTGAAAAGAGACATCACAGACGGTTCTTGTTTAGAACCATCTGTGAGGTGTAGTCGTCACAGACTATTCTTGTTTAGAACCGTCTATGATGTGTGATGGTCACATATCCAAGCATACATCAGGGTCACAGATACAAGCATACATCAGGGTCGTAGATCTAAATCAATAGAGCTATTTGCTAGCTTATATTTGCAAAAATCTCTCTTACATTCAGCAATTGTACACTCATCCTAAATGCTAGAAAAATTAACAATCATAACATCAGGTAAAGAGCTAAAGCGTACAATTTGATTGGAAGGTGAATCCAACATCAACGATATCAGAATATAAGATGATGTGTACAATGAACATCAATTAACGCAACAGGAAAGACACCATCAACTTCAGAGCAATACAACTAAAATTTGATTTTGATTTGTCATAAAATACCTTTAGTAGACATCAGAAGGTTCAAACTCTCAACAATGTCCAAGAAAACCTGACAACAGAGAAGATTACTCCATTAGCACAACTTGGTTAATAAAAGAGTCAAGAATAGAGTAAAAGAAAGAGCAACAATGAAAAAAAATAGAGGAAGTATGGTCCATTTTAACAGGCAAATTAGTACATATTCACATTATGTATGAGAACTAAGATGCATTTTGAAATATACTAGGTAGGATCACGCGCTACGCCACTCCGTGCATAATTTGGTAATAGCACAAATTTATATTAATAATTTTCGAAACTAATGTTTTTCTAAAAAAGTGATAGTTCAACTTGATGAATTAACTCTAAACTAATAGCTGTGATATTCTTATCAATGCTTCAAATTTGATTTTCGCATCCCCATGGAACATGACAACCCCTTTAAGACATTTAACTGTAAAAGACTAACATAAATAAGTTCAGAAACTAATCCAATATGTCAGTGCACCAAACGACGTAACAAATAATTCAGCAGGAACAAACAGAAATGAAGACAGGTAGCAAACCTCGGGGGCCATCCAGTATGGAGTTCCAACCACTGAATGTGTATTGATATCAGCTTTAGTTAATTTAGTAGCAACTCCAAAATCAGCAAGTTTGACAAGGCCCTAAACATGAAATTGTATACAAATGAGAACATGTAGAGAAAAAGTTACATGATTGTAGCAAAATCTGACTTGTAATGCCCTTGGGCCTTGGTTGTCTACTCTAAGTATATATTTCAAGTTTAGCCATGAGCTATATCAATCATGTTATATATTCCCATTTAAAATATTAGTAGCTAACTATCTACAAAGTATTCATTACACTAAGTTTAATACATAGTCTAAGAATCAACTGATTGTTATCGATATTGGATTTATCCATTGTGTTATTTTCCAAAAAAATCATGTGTAGATAATTGTATCCGCTAACATTAAATGATTGTATATTTATAGTTACCTGCTCCCATAATTTCTGCTAGACTATTATTTGCCCATGAGTTAATCTCAGGGTGCCCTTTCTTAACTCTTTTTTTTTTGCATTCTTCATTTTCAAAGAAAATCTATGCAAGAGGTAGCTTTTAAATATGCTATTGAAAACATATTTCTCAAGACTGGTGTCCTCTTTATCTTCCTCCACAAATTTCCATTATTAGCTAACTTCAGGGGCCATGACAGACAGTGGAATCACAACGCAAAAGAACAGGAATGGCAGGATGGGGACGAGATGACCCTCGGTACAAAGAAAAAGCTTTACAGACTCCATGGGGAGAGAGAGCGAGAGGACTGAGCGCTGCTTAAACATTTTAGGACTCTATGTCCAACATATCGAAAAGAACAACAGGCTATCATGAATCAGGTATGCTAACTGCATAGACCCCTTAACAATAACATTTCTCATCTAACAAAAGGGTAGTTGTAGCAATTTTTCATTTCAGGACTCTCAAATGCCCATTTGAAGTGAGGTGTTCTTTAAGAAGCTTCTCAGGACATACCTTTTTCATAGTATTGGCAGATCTGGCCATCAGTTTCTTGCCAACAGCTATTGATCCTACGAATGTAATCTTTTTGACCTAATAAAACAAATAATTATCATGTCAATTAAACTATTCCTACATAATCAATTAACAATGAAAGAAAGAATTGTTGCGGATGCAATAGAAAACAGGAGGAAATCAAACATGTATACTCTGCAGTAGTGCATACCGGAGAAACCCTAGCTAATGATTATACACAAAAAGAACTTACCTTTTCTTGAATCGCGAAGGCGGCTAGGGCGAGGGCAAGGACAAGGTGTCAGGCTCTAGAGAGGAGACGGAGGCGAGGGTGAGCCGTCAGGCACTGGAGAGGAGACGAAGGTGAAGGCGGCTAGGGCGAGGGCGAGGTGTCGTGCTCCGGAGAGGAGACGGAGGCGAGGGTGAGGCGTCGGGCTCTGGAGAGGAGGCAAAGGAGAAGGCAGCTAGGGCGAGGAGATGGAGGCAAAGGAGGCTAGGGTGAGGGCGGCTAGGGCGAGGCAAAGGCGGGGAGAGTGAGTGAGAGGACCGAATGGGGGTGGCGCTCGCTCGGGCTAGGGTTCGTGAATTTGGAGAAAAAAACTCACGGCCGGTGGAGTCTTTCACTTAAACGACATAAGCTATAGCCATGCTCATCACAGACGGTTTTAGCTAAAAACTGTCTGTGATGTGCCCGAGGCTCATCACTGATAGTTTTTGCAAAAAAACCGTTAGTAATGAGGGATCTAATATAAGTTCTTTTGTAGTAATGAGATTTCTTACAAGAAGAGGATAATATCCAACTTCAACTTGTCCACCCACTAAGATTTAAATCCTAGTGCCCACTTATTATGCACACCTATTACGCACACCCGAGTGCATTTCAGTATGAATTTTATGAGTTCATGAATTTATTCTTTGTCTCTCCATCTGTCTAGGCGTGCTAAGGGAATAATAAATCCATATGTTCAATAAAGTAAATTATCCCAATAATCATTCTTCAATCACTAACTTTGACCCGTGCATTGTAGTGGTTTTTTTATACAATTTTTATTATCAAATTTAGATTGTGTTTGGAACACATGAATGAATTTCACGTGAACACAATTCAAATCCGGCGTCCAAAACGGGCTCTTAATGAGGCATCATTCAAAGACGACTTTCTTTCACATCAAAATACCTTGTAATAAGAGGCCAATTGGAGAGAGAGCATTTAATTCTTATTTTCCGGAAACAAGATTTCACAATTCAAATAAATTAAAGTGGCAGATACATCACACAAACAAAAACATACATCAAATTGTTGACAGTACAGCTTTCAAACATGTAGTGAAGGCACCAATTAACATACTCGCAACAATGCGTGGATGGAACCGGTTCACCGAATAACTAAACGTAAACAAGAAAATCAAATCCATGGATGCGCACACCGAAAGATCGAGACCAAACGTAACAGCCTTTCATGTTAAGGAAGCCGTGGTTTGGCAACAAGCGGCAGCCCGCCCTTGAGCCGCACGGCGAGGCCGTTCACCTCGCTCATGTCCAGCGAATTAGTCCCCGGCCGGCCGGCCGGCGCCCAGTCAAAATGATACAGCAAGCTCGCGATAGCCATCTCCAACGTCGGCATGGCGAACCCGATCCCGGGGCAGCCCCTCCTCCCGGCGCCGAACGGTATCAGCTCGAATTCCTGCCCCTTGAACTCCACGGCATTGTCCAAGAACCTCTCCGGCCAGAACTCCTCGGCGCGCTCCCACGTCGCCGGGTCCCGGCCAATGGCCCACGCGTTGATCACGACCTGCGTCCGCGCCGGGACATGGTAGCCGAGTATCTCGGCGTCCGTGGACGTTTCCCGGGGCACGAGGAGCGGGAGCGACGGGTGAAGCCGGAGCGTCTCCTTGACCACGGCCTTCAGGTAGTGCAACTGGTGAAGGTGGTCCTCGGTGACGTGGTCGGCGCCGCCGACCGCCGCTCGGATCTCGTCCTGAAGCTTGCGCATGTCGCGCGGGTGGGTGATGAGCTCCGCCATGGTCCACTCCATCGCCGTGTTCGTCGTCGAGGTGCCCCCCGCAAACATGTCCTGCTCGCGTCCGTGATACAAGAAACAGATAAAAAAAACTACGCACTAGCTAGCACGTACAAGATATGATACTATATCAATAGATGAGCACATACGATGAACATACGTACCATGATAAGGGACTTGATTTCGACCGTGCCGAGCCGAATTCCGGCGTCCTTATC
Organism: Otatea glauca; assembly: GCA_036346275.1. Classification (NCBI taxonomy): domain Eukaryota; kingdom Viridiplantae; phylum Streptophyta; class Magnoliopsida; order Poales; family Poaceae; genus Otatea; species Otatea glauca. The sequence continues at coordinate 25,893,426 of CM070724.1, forward strand.
CGTCTCGTTCACGTCCAACAGCACGTCCACGAAGTCCCGGTGATCACCACCGTCGCCATCGTCTCGTACCTGCCTTCCACCGCCTTGACGCCGGCGGCGGTGGTCGTCGATCACCTTCTCGAGCACCCCGTCTAGCGCCTCGAACGTCCGCGTCAGCTTCCGCTCCAATCCTCGCACGGCGTCCACCCAGCCAAGGCCCGGCACGAGCTCCCCTGCCGGCGTCGTCCCGAGCAGCTCATCGAAGTCGGCGAACACCTTTCTCAGATTACGTCCCCTGTTGGCGGCGTCTTCGTACAGATAGCGCGCGCTCTCGTCGCCGAACGCCGCGCGCGAGATGATGGTGTTGGCGTACGCGATGAGGAGCTCGCTCAGGCCCACGACGGCACCGGCGCGGGAGCGGACGCGCTCGACCAGCGCGGCGGCCTCCTCCTCCCGGACCCGGCGGAAGGAGAGGATGCGGCGCGGGCTGAGGAGGTGCACCACGCAGATGCGGCGCGCCTGGCGCCAGTACTCACCGTAAGGCGCGAAGGCCACGTCGCGCCCGTATAGAAGCCGTTCGGCCGTGGCGCTCCTGGGCCGGCTGGCGAAGGCCACGTCGCGGGCCCTCATCACCTCCTCCGCGGCAGCCGCGGAGGAGACTAGCACGGTGGGCACGCGACCGAGCCGGAGCAACAGCACCGGGCCGTGCGCCGCGGCGAGGGACCGGAGCGCCCTGTGCGGCAGGGGGCCGAGCAGGTGGAGGTGGCCGAGGAAAGGGAGGCCGGGGGGCGACGGCGGCAGCCTCCGCTCGTCGCTGCCGCGCTTCGGAGCAGCGTGCTTCCTGCCGGAGAAGAGGAGGAGGAATATGAGAGATACCCCGAAGGTGAGTAGTAGTAGGAGGAGAGCACAGAGCGAGACGGCCATGGCTAGCTGGACAGTGGTAAGTGGTAAGCGAGGGAGGAGCCGCGCGAGAAGTATTTGAAGTGTTGCATTGAGAGAACGCCCGCGCGAACGAACGATGCTCGCAAAGAATCAGTGATTCAGTGTACGCTAGCTCAGCTTCTTTACCTAAGGATCCGTGTGTGCGACTGTGCATGTATGCTGACACGAGGAACATGGACAGATCGTAAGCCATTGCTGGCCGTGGTCCAGGGCGATTGCTGTTTCTGTAGATAGCCGATCCCATCCGGTGGTTGATCACGAATTAGCGTTAACTTCCCAAGGTCAACTATGAGTCTATGACCTGGTTAACCACGCGCGGGACAGCATCCTGGCCGCTGGTGAAGAGATCGGAGGCTCTAAGAAGCCGATGATGTGGCCCGCGGCCGGTAGATGCAAGGGAGTTGAACGACAATTCCGTGTGTGTTGGTGTCATAAAACGTGAAGTAGGGTTTATCGGCCACAATACACACCTGACAAACACCGGTTTCTGTGGTTCAAGATGTGCCAACCGATTTGATCCTGCATTCGGTAAGAAAAATATAAAATGCGATCAAAACCGATCTTTTAGATCAATCGGCTTATATCTAATTAGCTAAAAAGCCGACCACATCATGGATAACTGATAGGTCTAATTAACCGATTAGGGCTAATCAAGGGATAAAGGCATATCGATTCCGAAAAAGGCGATACGCAACAAGATCGGAGAAAATCAAACCTGATGGGTGTAACGGAAGATGATCAACAATTGGCGATGCGCAACTTTATTGATCAAATCAAGTTACAAGAGTCTAAATTACAAATAGCTACTCCTAATCGACGAGAAAAGTAAAAGTAGTGTTTGTTGATTGGATTGTGTTCTTATTTTTGCATGCCTATGTCCATCTTTTATACCCATCGGTCGATCGTGTCATATTACAACATGTTACAAAACTTGATCCGAATCGGCCTTTATTCAGACAGTTTTTCCTTAAAATCTTTACCGTAACCAAATATCTTCAAATCTTTCCAAACTATCCGTCGGTTACGATACATTGACTTGATCCTACCGATTTTGACCACACCTGCTAAATCTTGGTGCAAACATATTCCTTCCATTTATGGGAGATAACTAGGTATCTTCCAAAAATCTTAACCATCGGCTTATATGATATCGGCTTGGCAGGAAATCTTCACCAGTAACCGTTGCATTAATGACGTCGTAAATATTTTGATATGCATATCGTGTGTTTTAATTGCTCATGCCCCTCAGAATTCTCTCCCGCCGTTTCACATTTTTCACCGTGCTATAAATATGCAGCCCCCACACTGTCATTTTCACGCTCCTGAGCTCTCAGATCATCTGCTATCGGCTTTTGAGTCCAACACTTTCTGCTTTTGAGTCTAACACTTTTGAATACTCATCCCAATCCCTAGTAGCGATGATCAGTACTACCTAGTGCCGCTAGGGAATACCAACCCGTTAGTCGTAATAGAACAAGAATTACCCCGTCTTCCTTTAACGACTCCAGAGTATAACATAGAGGGGTGGATAAAAGTTTTAGAGCCTGGCCGATGGCGCTCAAGGGTTGGAAGAATTGGTACAATCGAGTAGCAGCCCAGAAGAGAGAAGTCTGGGAGAGAATGGGGATAGCTGAGTGTCTCCCACTTTCCTTAGCTGATCCAGAGGCCAATGAGCCTTTGGTGGCCACGGTCTGCTACTTTTGGTCAGATACCTTCAACGCTTTTATGTTTAGGCTCAGTCCGATCGGCCCAATGCTTTTGGATGTCGCCCAGCTCTGCTGTTTGAGGCCAGACGGAGAGCAACTAACAGCCTTCAGTGCCAAGCCTTCATATAAGCTAATTCAGTCAAAAGGAGAAGGTTGGAACAAGTATATAAGTAATAACCAAGGATCAGGCCCAGTATCGGATAAGGAGCATGTTGCCTTCCTCAATATGTGGCTTGACCGATTCCTCTTCTGCGGAGCATCACTTGGGCCAACGCAAATTTACCAAGTCATTACACAGAGCAGCTAGTCGTAGGTCGTCGACTAGTATTAGGGAAGCTTTTCCTTGGAGCGATCTTCCAAATGATGCATGCCATCAAAAGTCGGCTTTTCACCAGGATGGGCCAGTACTCGGCCAAGAATGTTGGTGGCCCTTTATGGTTTATCCAAGTCTGGCTGTACTGCGTATTTAGCCGACCATTTGGTATTGACTCCGGGGAAGTCTCACTGTACCCTTTGGAGTGAATTCCTGAAGGCCAAGAGTCAATATTCAGAGACAGCTGATCATTCGGCAAAAAGTTCATAATCTGCTCCTGCAAGCAGCCAAAACTCACCCCTATCGGAGCAAGGAGATTCTTGGCATTCTTCTTTTAGCTAGATCAGTTGGATTTTAATCAGAATGACTTTTTTAGCTACACTGAAGCCGACAATTTCCCCTGGCCATCATTCATTTAGTTAGCAACCGACAGTGATGAAATGTCCTTGTAGACGCTGAATATGTACAATATTTTCATATCCTGTAGCAAACTCTCTGTCGGCTTGCACACCAGAAACTAGACATACCAACCTTCCTATGAGCTGTATCATCCTTCTGTGTACACCCGATAGTTAGGATTTGGCCAAGTATGCCCAAGTCTTCAGCTTTTGAATCGGATAAGGCCAAGAGAACGGCTTCGCCGTGTGTCCATTGCCAATATCACGTTGCACTTAGCCTACGACCTCCTACTTCGAAGCCTTCCTCATTTCAACCTGCAAACTCGGAGGGTCGATAACTACTCAGCATGGTGGTCGACTATCTGTGCCGCTTTGTTCCCAACAGAGCGGACTATTTCAACTGTGGTGGTGGAGTTCTTTCCAAACCTGCCACCGGTTGAATCGGCATCGACTAACACCGATAGTAGTAGTTTGGAGTCTAGAAGTAATGCTAGCTCTTCGGGCTATACTAACACGAGCTTAGTAAATATTACTGGCGAGGTATTGTCTGTAATAGACTCATCCTTTAGCAATTCTTTTCAATCACTTATAACTGTTTATTAACCACTTTACCTAAACCTTTTCAGACAAAGGCTGTGGGGAAGAAGGTAGCCGATTCTACTGGAACTTCCCAATCGAGCAAACGTTCTCGACCCGCTACACCAGCTCTGGCAGGATATTCTTCGGGCACACTTGGTGTCCAAGCACCTTCTCTCTCGGATCTTGACAAGCAGTAGCCAAGTACGTCTTGATCGGATAACCTTTCTCCTTTGATATTTGTTTTGCCAATTAATTTTTATTTTTATTTTTTAAACCGATCCACTTCAGAGAAAAAAAACGTGGCAAGTATACAAAGGCCCTTGCCAAGAGAGGCTCAAAGCCTTAGGAGCAAAGCGGTGAGAGCTCTCCGCACACGTCGGGCACTGGAGTGGTAAATTCCTTTTCATTAGTTTACTAGTGATAAGTATACTTGCCGTATCGGCTTAACATGCTTTAATTTCTTTTTCAGCCAACTCCATCAGTATAGGCAGCCAATATCCTAGCCAATCTGCCCATCGCTTCACCTCCGCCACCGTCCTCTCAACCGATGCCACCTGCTCCTGCTCCTGCCCCGACTTCGTCCGATCCGACAAACCTTCTGGGGTTTTCTCTGGCCAACCTTGATGACCCAGAGATTATGGACACTGATGACTATCCAGCGGATATCCGCAAAATCATTGAAGTCTCGAAAGAGGCATTGACTATGGTGACGTCGGCTACCGGGGCTCAAGAAAGGCTGAATCGACTCTTTGACCAGGTGATGAGGCCCCAGGTGGAGATCATCAGCAACAATCAGGCGATCAGAGATGCGATGGCCGCCGTCAAAGCTGACTTGCCGCCAACAACAATGTCTGCCTTGCTTGACGTCTGCCATCTGGAAGACAAGAAGGCAGCGGTTGAGGTGGCCTAGGCTAGGATAGCTCAAAGGGTGGTGCAAGAAGCCAACCAAAAACTCTTGGATGAGCTGGTGGCTGACGCGAAAGTGAAAAAACACAAGTTTGACACTGACGCTCAGTCGCTTAAAGTCAACAAGACGGCCTTGCAAAAGCTTGAGTCGGCTAAGAAGATTCTTGAAGACCAGTTAACCCAACTGACCAAGCAAATCTCTGATGGGCAACTCCTAGTCGATGAGTCAACGTCATCTATTAATCAACAAAAGCTTGGCATATCCTTGGCCATGGCCAGTGTTAAGAAACAATCGGCCAAGGTTATCCCTGTACTTGCAGATTCTAAAGAAGATCAGAGAACCGTCGATGAGGTACAGGAAATTATTGCCAAGGCTGCGGGAACGCTGTCGGCTTTAGGTGCTAGACTCCCAGGCTCCGGCCTGTAATTTATTTTCTATGATGGATGTAAACTTTTTGGGATGTTGATCTTTGGAATACTTTTGAAATATTTGTCATTGTAATCGGTTGTTTAACCGATTCTATCATTGCACTTGTTCCACATGTATATCTTTGCATTTTCATCATAATTAACTGCATTGAGTTAATTTGGACTTTGTGACGACAAAACTCCCATAGCTGATTAGGAACCAATCCAAACACTAGGATATTATTTCTTCAAGTATTTCCCATTAATCGCCTTCGGGAGCACGATTCCATCTATCGTTTCTAGCATGTACAAATTCCCCTCAACAAGCTAATTTACCTTATATAGTCCTTCCCATGTGGGTGACCACTTACCAAATCGGCTATCTCTAGAACCAACAGGTAAAATTGTCTTCCAGACCAAATCGGCTTCACTGAAGGACTTGGGTACTACCTTTCTGTTGTAAGTTCTAGCAACCCTTTCTTTGTTCTTTTTAAGCCGATCTAAAGTGTGCAACCGTAATTCTGCCAAATCATCTAAATTATCTACCATCAAGTCACTATACTCTTGAGTCGACAAATTGTTTTGCCTGGCTACTCTTATGGAATCAATATTGATCTCTACAGACAAAACAACTTCTTAGCCACAAACTAACTGATAGGGTGAGAGCTTCGTCACCCCATGATACGCTGGTCGATATGCCCATAGCGATTCTGACAACGTTGAATGCCAATTCCTAGGTTTTTCTTCAATCTTCCTCTTAATCAACTTGATCAACATTTTATTTGATGATTCAGCCTGACCATTGGCTTGAGCATAATAAGAGAATGAATTTAGCAGTTTGATTCCCAGACTTCTAGCAAACTCCTGAAACTAATCAGACATAAACATTGTTTCTTGATCGGTCGTAATAGTCTGTGGGATTCCAAACCGATGAACAGTATGCTCATTGACAAATCCAATGGCTTCAACACTTATAACCTTTTTAAGTGGTATGTCTTCAACCCACTTAGAGAAATAATCGGTCGCAGCCAAGATGAATTTGTGGCCTTTGCTTGAAGCAAGAAATATTTGACCGATTATATCTATCCTCCATCCTCTGAATGGCCATGGCTTAATAATAGGATGCAAAGCCGATGCTGGGGATAATTGTACGTTGCCGAATTTCTGACAAGTCTGGCACCCTTTATAATATTAGAAACAATCTTCCAACATCGTCGACCAAAAATGCCCAGTTCATCTTAGCATCCACTTCATCTTGTAAGCCGACTGATGAGACCCACAAATACCTTCATGAACTTCACCCATCGCCACTTTGGCCTCATTGGCTTCAAGGCACCTCAGTAGCTATCCTTCTAATGTCCGATAATATAACACACCATCCAAGATGACATATTTCAGATCCTGCTGTCAAACTTTGCGCTCAATCGGCTTAGATGGATCAATTAGATAATCCTTTATCCTTGTCCTCCAGTCGACAACGTTAGCGCACATTACCGCTTTCTCAATCGGCTCAAGCATGTGAGATCGGCCAAATCTTTATAGCCTGATGCCTGCTGAGCCAACAAGTTAGCTCTATCATTCATTTCCCGAGGAATATGACTAATGAAAAATGAAGTAAATGAGCCGATTATAACGAGACATTGGTCTAAGTACTTAATCAGAATTTCATCATAACATTGATACTCTCCTTTGATTTGTTGCACAATTAACAAAGAATCGCCATAAGCCTTGACAGTATTTACTCCAATATTCTCCAGCAGTTGTAGACCTTTAAGTAATGCTTCATACTCTACTTGTTTATTATAACATCAGCTATTTCGCCGAAATGAAAACTCAAAGTTATGCCCCTTAGGCAAGACAAGTACTATACCAATGCCATCACCCTCTCAACACATTGATCCGTCAAAATACAACTATCAAGGGGTGATGAATACTAGATCAGCACTAGTTTCGCGTCCTGTTATGAAATCGGCTATAACCTGTCCTTTGACTGCCTTAGCCGATTCATATGATAGGTCGAGCTCGACCAATGCATAAGCCCATTTACCAAGTTGACCTTGCAAAATTGGAGCTGACAGCATATATTTTATAACATCGGTTTTACAGACCACCTTACAAGTCGATGCTAAAATATAGTACCTTAACTTTGTACAGGCAAAATATAAAGATAAGCATAGTTTCTCTACAAAGAGGTACCTGATTTCAGCATCCAATAATTGGCAGCTTACACAAAAGATCACCCTTTATTTGCCATCAACTTCTTGTGCCAAAACAGCTTTGATAGTTTCTCCCTCAGCCGATATGTATAACTTGAATGGAATCCCCTTTTGTGGTATGGGCAACATTGGAGGATTGGTCAAGTAATCTTTGATATCATCGAAAGCTTTTTGTTGATCGGCTCCCCAAACGAACTCTTGACTATCCTTCAATTTTAACAACAGGGTAAATGCGCAAATATGACTAGAAAGATTTGAGATGAACCGCCGTAAATAATTGATTTTGCCGATCAACTTTTTCAATTCATTTTTGCACGTCGACTGCTTTGTTTTGGCTATAGCCTTAACTCTCTCCTGATTGACTTCAATTTCCTTTTCATAGACCATGAAGCCTAAAAATTGTCCTGCCGACACACCAAACGCGCACTTGAAATTATTCATCTTCAACCCATGCGCTCTTGTATTTTTGAAGACCGTCTCCAAATCGGCTAAATATTGCAAATCGACTTTAGACTTTACAACCACATCATCAATATAGATTTCAACAATATAGCCGATTAAATCATGAAAGATTAAATTCGTAGCCCGCTGATAGGTTGTGCCAGCATTCTTTAAGCTGAACATCATCACTATCCACTCGAATAACCCCAAGGCACCAGGGCATCTGAAAGCGATTTTTGATATATCGGCTTCTACCATGAATATCTAATTATATCTGACATTTCCATCAAGGAAGCTGATAATCTTGTTTCCTAATACAGCATCGATAAGCATATCGGCTATTGGTATTGGATATTCATCTTTTAGTGTAGCTTTATTCAAATCTCTAAAGTCGACACATACCCTGAGTTTACCATTTTTCTTCATAACGAGGATAATATTGGAGACCCATTCTGTGTATCGGCAAGGCCTGATAAATTTGGCTTCCAGTAATCACTCTATTTCATTGAACGCCTGGTCCCTTTGTTTCTCTTGTTAGGCCTCTCTGATTTCTTGGGTCATCAGTCTCTGAAGCCGTCTACGCTGCGATCGGCTAAGACCTAGCGGGCACTACCTAGGTTTGGGTTCAATTGGCTTACGTATCCTTCTAGCCAGATCTCCCTTGATGGTAGACTTGATTCCTCCAATTGCTCCTTAGCCTGACCCGATGCAGAAATCCTTTCCTGAATCATCTTCTTGTGACTTGTGGGAACAATCTTGTATTGGTCCAGACAACCTGTCTTTGGTTGATCGCCTTGGCCAATCATCCTGAGGATAATGCTCCATCAGGCATGTGTATGGCAATGGTAACGCTACTCCCCTCTCCCATCAAAATTGCCAAAAGGGGCATCTTTGATGAGCCCTTCCAAGTTTTCAGGCCAATATAGATTGTCTGGCCAACGCGAAGGATATCACGACCGATTGTTCATCCTCTCGTACTTTTCTAGCAACTGAGAAAAAAATGGCTTAGGCCTGCTAATCGGTCTTCGTGGCAGCGATTTCTCCGCCTTATACCATTTGCCAACTTGCAGATCTCCTTTAGGCTTGACAGTCCTTGAACTCTTGTCCTCATGATCGGCTTCTATCTGTAACAAACCGATAGTAATTTTCAAGGTCTTTTCACCGTTCGAGGTTGGTTGGACGTCGACACGTCAAGCATGTTTTGGTTCTTCCTCATGCATTGGCTCTTTTCCCTTGCACGAACATTGAACCATATTTATGGGGAACGGGTCGACGTCTACCTGCATAGTTGGCTCATATGCAAATTTTAGCTGACTGTCTTCAATAGCCGACGGAATCTACTGACGAAAAATATTGCAATCGTTAGTATTATGAGAAAAAGAATGGTGCCACTTGCAATACCTTTGTTTCTTGATATCATTAGCCGATGGTATGACGTGTCTATCAGGTAATCGTACAACCTTTTCTTGTAACAGTAAATAAAAAATACGACCACATTTGGATACGTCAAACGCATGCTTTACCTCTGACTTATTTTTAGTCGGCTTAAGCTAGGAGCAGACCAAATATTTTTTAGATCCTTTGACCCATTCAGTTATATTTACCTCTACTTCATCATTTTCAGAGGACTCACTTAAACAGTACTCGGCCATATTAACTTTGGCCTTGTCCTTTTTCCTTATTATTACTATTTATTCTGAATTTATCTCTAAATCCTCTGTTATCGGGAAATCGAATTTCTTAAGCCGACACGCGGTGAAGCAGGTGGCTTAAATCGGTAAACTCTTGCCCACCAAACTTCTCCCTGAGTGGGGGAATTAACCCTTGGAAAGCTAAATCGGTTAGTTGATTGTCAGGTAGCGTGACGCTAAAGCACCAATTTCTAATTTCCCTAAATCTTTTAATGTAATATGTTACCGTTTCTCCAAATTTCTGGTGGACGGAGCTTAGATCTGAAATCCTAAGTTCCAGACTGCTAGAGTAAAAAATACTTATAGAATCAGCTTTCCAAATCGTTCCAAAAATGAACCAAATTTGGAGGCAAACTAGTAAACCAAGTAAAAGTAGCTCCTGATAATGACAATGGGAACAATCTAATTTTTAGCACGTCAGACTGAGTTGCTTCACCGCATTGAGTGATAAAGCATCCGACATATTCTAATGTTGTGACTGAATCATCTCCAAAAAACTTAGCAAAATCAGGAGCTTTGAAATTGTTCGGATATGGCATGCGATTTATATAATCAAGATACGACTTTCTATAGACGATGATTTTACCCTTTGGTTTTATACCGAATTGATCCCTCAATATGGCAGAAATCTAGTCAGCCCAATTGACAGTATTGGCTGACAGGATGTTAGGGCTTTGCCCATTATGATCATAATTAGCGTTCTACCCCCCAAGTAAAAGCTCGAGCTGCCGATTAAATTGAGCCGATGGATGTTGAGGGAATTGATCATATCCATCGTTCCTTTTAACCGACGGCTTCGGTAATGGGACAAAAGGCCCTGAATAGGTTACCACCTCGTGTAGGGCCGGATTCCTAGGTGGAATCGACTCATAGTATTGCGAGTATCTATTAGGTTCAATAGACTGAGAAGCCGATTGTGAGAAGGCACAAAACAGGGATGACGGTGGAAAATTAGCCGACACGTTTAACTTGACAGCTGTCGGGACGCGAATATGCAAATCCAGACCCTCTGTGTATACCGCACTAGTCCAGGATCACGCTAGTGCACACAGGCTCAACATAAGTAAATATCACAACCAAACATAGCGAAAGCATTATGAAAGACATCATATGATATATACTACTAGTTGAATGACCTTATGGTCCACTTACATGACTATGCCTCGCAAGGCTGAACAACATATTAAACTGCAGCGGAATGAAAACGTAGATAACCCCTCAGTATACCACAGGCAACTGACAAGGCTTGCGCCCTAAACATTCATCTCCTCATGGAACTCCTCCTACAGCATAGATGTAGACTCCTCAACTGATGATGTTATTGTTGGCAAGGGTGAGTACATAAAGCACTCAACAAGTTGTGCACATAATGCAGTTCTAACATAGCTATATGCAGGGCTTATTTCAAAGGATAGGCTATCATGGTTATTTTGCAACAAAGCAGCATTTATGAACAAATACAATAAATAGATTGTAAAGACCGTAAAACAAATAATGATAATAGATAGATTCAGCATTTCTCACGTAAACCAAGTTTCCAATCCTAAATCAAGTTCCAACCTTCCATATGGCAATCTGCCATCCCAACCAAGTTTTCCATTTAATTAAGCTAACCCTTAACTGTAATTCCGAGCATTGCTCAATACATGAGCACGGCTATTCAATAGGTTTACACTCTGCAGAGATTATGCACTTTACCCACACGACATGATCATCTCTTGGTGCCATGCAATTAACACACTTCCTTTGGTGTGTCGTGAAGAGATCATGACAAAGCCTTTACAATCGTTGGCTTAACCGGTACCACCCGCTAAGGTTTCAACTTTGGTAGGACTAGTTACCACGCCCGGGGCCCCTCTTGCGCCATGTGAATTACTCCATAACTTGGGAACTCACACCACCAAGATAGTACCAAAGTTAAGATATTGCAATTTAATCGCCTAGCTTTGGCCCATACGGACATGTGGTTGCATGATTGACTCAGGTCAAAGGCTTGCAAGGTTAAGTCCTTAGAGTGATCAAGGCAAGACATCCACATACCCTCTGCCCATTGGGCCCACCTTGGCATACTCGCCCCTTGTCACTTGCCCCAATCTAAGTGATTATCACCCAGTTGATTACCAAGCACCACGTGCCATCAACAATTCAACATCGTTCGTGACATAACTCGCCACAAACAACTCAATCTCGTTGTGTGATCCCACATGACACACAAGTTCATAACATTGTTCCATATTCCATTAGTCAAGATTAATTATCAATGATTCATGTACATATGATGACGTGGCACGGCTAAGCAACTATGACGATCTAACCATCCCATGTTGATTTCAATATCAACCAACTATAGTGATCCAATCTAGGGTGACAATAGATCATGGCATACAAATGACAAGGTAGGGTATAGATCAATGCTGTATAACAACTAAATCCCAACTTAATTGAAAACAATTTTATACTTGAAATACTATGCAATAGAGTAAAACAATATAGCGTTTGTATAAACATGGGTTCAACATGATCAAAGCACAACTTGCCTTGGAATAGGTTCTGGTCTTGCTCTGAAACTTGATCTTGAGTTGTTGAATCTTCCTCCGAAGCGTCGCACAATTCAACGTCTACGCGTACCGAAGAAGAAAAGCAAATAAATACCAAAACAGAGAGAAAATGAACTCCAAAAATCAATTAAAATTCACCATTAAATATATCTCAATTTTACAAATTTTTATAAATTTGAATCACTCAAATCCGAGTTAAAATGCAAAAGATATAGCCTTTTGAAATTTGAATAAATATTAAAATTACAGAAATTAGAAAATCAGATTTAACCGAATTATTTTTATACTGAAAACCGAATTTATGCATCATGCTGACGTCACCATCGCCCGGACGAATCACGAGCCGCCACGTCACCACAGTGCACAGACCCGGTCCACGGTTTGGATCTGGTCCACCGTGGACCCGGTCCACGTCTCTTCGGCACCCGTGCCGACACGCGGCTGCGTCTGACTGGCTTTGGCGCCGCCCATGATGCGCGCCTGAATGTCGACGCATCGCAGGATCGGAACCACCCGTGGAAAATCGGACGGTCCCGAATGATGGCAACGACAGCACTTACGTGGCTTAATCCGATGCGTTCACAGAAGATCGGACGGCCATGATCTAACGAGCGGCACGACGGCGAGGTCGGTGGCGCGGGCTTACCGGAGCTGAGGAAGAAGATACTCTTGATGGCGAAAAAGCACCGGATAGGGCGCGACTCAGAGCGGATCTGGGAGAGGGTGATGCGGTGAACCCAATGAGGCACGCGGCTGGGCCGGAGAGGCACCGAAACGATTAAACGATGGAAAGAACGGCTTCGGGTGACGGCGCAATTCCGGCGAGCTCAATCTCCGAGATGGAGAGGTTTCAAGCAACGGAAAAGGAGGCTATGGTTGCAGCGCAGCAAGAGGAACCTCGGGGGGGGGGGGTGCGGCGGTGCTTTTATAGCCCTTGCGAGGCGTGCACTGCGCAGAGTTCTTGCGAACGTGGAGACGGCGCGGCGATGGAGTCCAGATCGGACACGACGAAGACGACGCAAATCCAGCCCTCCACGTGCCACAACGGACGACCACAAAGCGATCGGCGCGGACGAATCCAGGACGTACACGGGACGGACGCCCGAGATGAGCTAGGGTTTCGGCACGCTATCAACCCTCAGATGAGGATGCAACGGCCCTCGGTTGAGTTCTAGAACATGGGCCAAAAGCTGCACAGTGGATGGGTCTGGCCCAACACTGTTCACAACGTTTTTCGGGTTTTCCCAATTTAAATAAATACATAAATTCATTTACTTAGTTTTAGGCAATTAAATTATCAGGAAAAATCCCAGAAAATTCTCAAAAATACTTTGAGACATTTTGAACTCAAATAAAATATTTTCGGCAAAACTTTATTTTAACTTTGCATAAATTTATATAGTTTTCAACGAGAAGGCCAAAACACTTAATTTGCAATTAATTCAATTAAATTCAGAAAAATCCAAATAAATCCCAGAAAATCATAAAATGCACAAACGACAATAAAATAATGTTTAGGCGAATTTTGGGATGTTACAAACCTCCCCTTAATGTAATCTTGACCCGATATTCGGGGCTAACTAGAGAATAGGTTTGGAAACTCGACTTCAAATCTTCTTCACGCTCCTGTGTTGCTTCACTTTTGGCATGATTGCTTCTTTGAACTCTGCAAAGCGAATAGACTTGTTTCTAATCCTGCGCCCATAACATCCAAAATTTTGATGTTGCTCCTTGCAAGTCAAATCTTCCCGCAGACTCTATTAAGCCCAACGGGTTTGTTCTCACGCACTCTGAGACATTTCCTAATCTGCGACACATAGAACACATCATGCACTTCCTGCCATTGACTGCGGCAACTCCAACTGATAAGCAACCACTTCTAGACAGCTCAAAATCTTGACCGGACCAACATATCTTGACGCAAGCTTCCCTTTATCGTGAAACCTTTTAACACCTTTAAGAGGGTTAACTCTGAGATACACATAATCATCTGGCTCAAAAACTCAAATCACGCCGACGATTGTCAGCGTAGCTCTTTTTCCTTGACTGAGCTTCTTTCAACCTCTCTCTAATCATAGCAACTCGCTCTTCGGCTTCTTTGAGAATATCAGGTCCAATTACCATACGATCTCCTGTCTCATTCCAATTCAACGGAGTACGACAGGCACGTCCATATAGAACCTCAAATGGTGACATTTGCAAACTAGCCTGGTAACTGTTGTTATAGCTAAATCCTGCATACGGCAAAACTTATCCCACCAAAAGCGCACAGGCTAAAGCATAAGCTCTCAGCGTATCCTCAAGAATGTGATTAACTCCCTCATTCTGACCATCTGTCTACGGATGATACGACGTACTGAAATTCAAACGAGTTCCCAATGCTTTACGCAGCTTATTCCAAAAATCTCGAGGTAAATTGGGTACCTAAATCGACACAATCTTTTAGACATACCATGCAACAGACAATTATAAATGGTCCTACCAAGCGATCTCCGAATAGGTAGTCTTAATGGTGTGAAAGGAGCAACTTCGGCCAAACGGTCAACGATGGTCCAAACGGAACCATATCCCTTCTGGATTCTCGACCATTCTCAACGCTAGGTATCTTATTACTGATTTGCCTCTTACTTCCTCTGAACTCGCACCTACTGTAATAAACTTGTCGATATCTCGATGCAATCGTTTTCATTCTCTAACACACACCACACAAAGTGATATTTTCAGCAACTTCACGCTTCAACTTAGGCTGCCAAAACCTTTCCTTAAGACCGGAATATATCTTAGCACTTTTCTGGATGAATTGAATACCTAGAATCATGAGCTTCTTCCAAAATCAACTGCTTAAGCTCTTTCTTATTCGATGCATAGCTTCGACCTTTAAACCGTGTGGTTCCTTGGTCGTCCACGGTAAAATCTTCGGTTAAGACTTCATCCTTCTGACCCACTTTGATCTGATCTTCAAACATTGGCTTAACTTCCAAAGCAGCTATAAATTCTTGGGAAACCACTTCTAATTTCAACTTTTGAAACTCCTTGCACAATTTCGATTGACCACTTGATATCAGTATACTAGCACTATGGCCTTTACAACTTAAGACATCGGATACCACATTAGTCTTACCAGGATGATAATGGATCCCAGCCTTATAATACTTAATCAACTCCAATAATCCTCTTCGTTCCATATTAAGGTCTGCACTTTGAACTCTTATGGTCTGTGCATATCTCCAATAATATAATGACGTAATAACTTCAAAGCATGCACTACGGCGTCCATGAAAACTTCTTCTCATTTTCCAACAATTGCTTAAGCAGTCTCGCAATCGTTAAGAATCCTTCAATAATTCAATGGTAGCACCCTATCATTTCCGAAAAATCACGAATCCAGGTAACAGACTTCGGTTGCTCGCAATACAACGTTGCTTTCACTTGCTCATATCAACAACAACCCCTTTTTGAAGCCATTACATGACCAAGAAACTCAACTTTCTCCTTCAACGGTCACACTTAGCGCACAATGTCGCTCTTGTAGCTTTTCCAGAACCATTCTCAATTACTCGGCATGCTCTTCCCTTGTCCTGGAATAACAAGAATGACCTCTATGTGCACGACAACAGCTTGTCCAATTATCCCATGAATCTTCATTCATCCGATTCATAACTTATGCCATGGCATTGATCATTCTAGCAGACACAACTGTAAATTCATGTTGTCCATATCATATAGAAAACCCTGGCCTAAGAACATTCTCTGCACGCATTCTTAACTGATGATAACTCAATCAAAACTATATCCTTGAGACAACTCCAGCTCCTTTTGACTGATCAAACAACTTATCGATCCCGGGCAACGAATACTTACTCTTTAATCCTCACTTCATTAAATGTTCAACAGTCGATACACATTCTCAAGCTCCCATCTTTAACCAGAATAGGCGCTTCCTATGGTGACAAACTGATTCTGGCGAAACTTTTTCATCACAACTCTTTGATCTTCTTCTTCATCTCAACTAGCTCATCAGTAGGCATTTGATGAGGTCTCTTTACTTTTGGCGTTGTACCAGGCAGTAACTAAATAACAAACTTGATCTCTCGATCTGGTGGGATTCTTCGGAAACACATCTTGATACTCTCTAACAACTGATACCTCTTCAAAGCTGACAACTTCCACACTATTGACCTTTAGCTGACCAACACGAACCGTAGTCGTTTGAAATTCCATTTTCCGACTTTCGTGGCTTTTAGTCGACACAATTCTTGACCAAACTCGGTGATGACCTTATGCTCGGACGAACAATTCAGTTCAGGAGTATCATCTTGGGTCTGATATCCAATATCGTTTGCTAGAAACTTTTCTCCAACTTAACTCCATCACATTCTAGGTTAAATTAAGCAATATAGTACTTTCTGACAACGATAATTCCTTGGGCTGACAAACTTTACAAAGACCAATGAACTGATCATCATTGCACACGCAACATCTTCAGGTGAACCGTCAACACAGGTGAATACTCAGAAACATCCCTTATCATTAATGCTAATTTATTCCAACACTTCACATATCATCCTCTCAACCATCTTTACTTTATTTATTTAGGCAAGAAAATCTTTACATGGAATTCATCACTAGTCACTTTTCTTTTACAAACGAGGGTATGACACTTGCATAGGATAAAATCATCGATCTAAACTTCCTCTATTGGCATTGGCGCCAAGTTTTGATCGAAAGCAATTGAGATTGACTTGAACTGATGTGATCACTTCCTTATGAGGGCAATTATTGGCGAAATGCCAGGGCTTGTTACAGGTATAACAAAGCTTAAGTCCACCTCTCTTCCTTAAGCATTCGTCGAACGGGGCGGTGTCTTCATTCAAACGCCTCTTTTTCAACTGATTCTCCGCACAGACTCCTGCGATTTTACTGCTCTCGATTGGCGTTATGAACTGGACTGAGGTAACTTCTGGGACATCCATGGCTGTAGACAATGATTGTCTTCTTTGTGGGCATCGATTAGCATAATGGCCTTCCTTGTGACAGTGGTAACACACCCGTGTTCGCTGTTGTGCGACTACAAGTACATTGTTGTCCTCTTGTTGCATCAGAGCTGGTTGCTTCGTAGGGCATTCCCTAGCCCAATGACCTTCTTCATCATACAGGAAACATGCTGTTGGTGACTGCCAATTACTTCTTTCTTGATGAGGGCCAACAGGATTAAGGTATTGTCTCTTTAGCTCTTCAAACGGCACCACTTTTGCAGTTGACGTTCCGCCTCTTCTCGACAATTCTTGAGCAACTACGGCTCGAAGGTTCTTTTGCTGATGCTGAATTACAGCAATAACTATTGGATCCAAGGGACAGTGAGCTGGACCATGATCTCGGCCTTCACAAAGATAACATGTGATGTCACTCATAGGACATTCTCCAAGAGAATGACTTCCTTCACAGCTGGAGAAATTAATCGCATGCTCGTCCGTGGTATGTCCTATTTCTCCACAACGAATGCATGCACGATCTTCTGACTTGTTTGGTTAACAACACTTTAGAGAGCAACGCTTAGATGTCGAACCAGGTGCAGGGATAGTATTCTGCTCCTCATTTACCGTGACCATACTGCCTCCAGGTGAGGCAAAGAGATTACGAAAAGCAACGACAAATTCTTTCCAAGTGATATTCAGCGGGGCTTCATGAACAGCGCAATATTTCTTCCACCATTCCGCAGCAATTCCTTGCAACTGATAAGAAGCATACATGACTTTCTCATCACCTTTACATTGAGCAATGAGCAGCTTCCTCTCAATGGTCTTGAGCCAATCATCCGCTTCCGAGGGTAACACATTTCCTGAAAACATCGACGGACGAGTCCTTATGAATTCTGATAACCTTGAGTAGGAACGGAAATCATTGGTAGCAGCTTGAAACACTTGGTTGACATTGGCTTGGTTGATCATATTCTGCATTTGCTTCATCATTGCATGCATCAACTGAGTCTGAGTAGTCAAGAACTCTCTGAGACTCTGCATATCTATCTGTACTGATGGTTGAAGAATTGATCCATCATTGAGGTTCTCCTTGGATTGATTTTCACTTCCACTGATTCTGTTGTTTCCATGAATCTGAACCATCTGCTTGATTGCTCCACTGGGTGAGGGAAGAGGGAAATAGCATAGGTAAGAAGCAGGGATCCTAAAGTAGGGAAGATAGGCTTAACCCAATATCTTACGCAAACAATATTAATAACTTGGTATGGTTGCTTATATAAGCTTAAAAGCTCTGCAACACATACTGCACACTCAGCAATCAAGGAAGAACCAATTCAACCTATACACAAAACTACCGCCTGCAGGGGTAACACTTCTATCTTAAGCAGACGCGACTCCCACACATGAGTCCCAACTGACTACTCGAAGTATAGATCTTCTAGCTTTTGGAACACTTCATGGATCTACTCCTTCCTTGAGCTCGATGATTCCCTCCTTCATGATTTCCAGGGTTGATAGCAATCACTTGATGCTTTCTCCTAAGGTGTGGTATATCGTCAACTACTAAGATAACTCAGATAAGATTTTTAACTCGAACCAGCAAGGGAGAGAAAAAGAGATTCAGCAGGGGAAAGAGAGAAATTCTGACGAGGAAAGGAATAGAAGAATAAGATAAGTCAAGAACATATTATTCTTCCAAGTTAATTCTTTTCTTTAAAAAATAATTTTGAAGTTCCTATAGAGACGACCAGACTATCTAGGGTCAAGGACTACAGTCAGTATGGCTCTGATACCACTTCTGTCAGGACCCGAATATGCAAATTCGGACCCTCTGTGTATACCGCACTAGTCCAGGATCACGCTAGTGCACACAGGCTCAACATAAGTAAATATCACAACCAAACATAGCGAAAGCATTATGAAAGACATCATATGATATATACTACTAGTTGAATGACCTTATGGTCCACTTACATGACTATGCCTCGCAAGGTCGAACAACATATTAAAGCTGCGGCGGAATGAAAACGTAGATAACCCCTCAAGATACCACAGTAATCGACAAGGCTTGCGCCTAAACATTCGTCTCCTCATGGAACTCCTCCTCCAAAGATAGATGTAGACTCTCAACCGATGATGTTGTTGTTGGCAAGGGTGAGTACATAAAGCACTCAACAAGTTGTGCACATAATGCAGTTCTAACATAGCTATATGCAGGGCTTATTTCAAAGGATAGGCTATCATGGTTATTTTGCAACAAAGCAGCATTTATGAACAAATACAATAAATAGATTGTAAAGACCGTAAAACAAATAATGATAATAGATAGATTTAGCATTTCTCACGTAAACCAAGTTTCCAATCCTAAATCAAGTTCCAACCTTCCATATGGCAATCTGCCATCCCAACCAAGTTTTCCATTTAATTAAGCTAACCCTTAACTGTAATTCCCGAGCATTGCTCAATACCGCGAGCACGGCTATTCGAATAGGTTTACACTCTGCAGAGATTATGCACTTTACCCACACGACATGATCATCTCTTGGTGCCATGCAATTAACACACTTCCTTTGGTGTGTCGGCGAAGAGATCATGACAAAGCCTTTACAATGCGCTGGCTTAACCCGGTACCACCCGCTAAGGTTTCAACACTGGTAGGACTAGTTACCACGCCCGGGCCCCCTCTTGCGCCATGTGAATTACTCCATAACTTGGGAACTCACACCGACCAAGATAGTACCAAAGTTAAGATATTGCAATTTAATCAGCTAGCCTGGCCCATACCAGACATGTGGTTGCATGATTGACTCAGGTCAAAGGCTTGCAAGGTTAAGTCCTTAGAGTGATCAAGGCAAGACATCCACATACCCTCTGCCCACTGGGCCCACCTTGGCATACTCGCCCCTTGTCACTTGCCCCAATCTAAGTGATTATCACCCAGTTGATTACCAAGCACCACGTGCCATCAACAATTCAACATCGTTGCGTGACATAACTCGCCACAAACAACTCAATCTCGTTGTGTGATCCCACATGACACACAAGTTCATAACATTGTTCCATATTCCATTAGTCAAGATTAATTATCAATGATTCATGTACATATGATGACGTGGCACGGCTAAGCAACTATGACGATCTAACCATCCCATGTTGATTTCAATATCAACCAACTATAGTGATCCAATCTAGGGTGACAATAGATCATGGCATACAAATGACAAGGTAGGGTATAGATCAATCTGGTATAACAGCTAAATCCCAACTTAATTGAAAACAATTTTATACTTGAAATACTATGCAATAGAGTAAAACAATATAGCGTTTGTATAAACATGGGTTCAACATGATCAAAGCACAACTTGCCTTGGAATAGGTTCTGATCTTGCTCTGAAACTTGATCTTGAGTTGTTGAATCTTCCTCCGAAGCGTCGCACAATTCAACGTCTACGCGTACCGAAGAAGAAAAGCAAATAAATACCAAAATAGAGAGCAAATGAACTCCAAAAATCAATTAAAATTCACCATTAAATAGATCTCAATTTTACAATCTTTTATAAATTTGAATCACTCAAATCCGAGTTAAAACGCAAAAGATATAGCCTTTTGAAGTTTGAATAAATATTAAAATTACAGAAATTAGAAAATCAGATTTAACCGAATTATTTTTATACTGAAAACCGAATTACTACATCATGCTGACGTCACCATCGCCCGGACCAATCACGAGCCGCCACGTCACCACGGTCCACAGACCCGGTCCACGGTTTGGATCTGGTCCACCGTGGACCCGGCCCACGCCTCTTCGGCACCGTCTTGACACGCGCCAAGCTCGATCGGGCTATGGCGCCGCCACGATGTGCGCCGATTGCCGACGTGTGGCAGGATCGGAACCACCCGTGGAAAATCGGACGGTCCCGGATGATGGCAACGACAGCACTTACGTGGCTTAATCCGATGCGTTCACAGAAGATCGGACGGCCACGATCTAACGAGCGGCGCGACGGCGAGGTCGTTGGAGCGGGCTTACCGGAGCCGAGGAAGAAGATACTCTTGATGGCGAAAAAGCACCGGATAGGGCGCGACTCAGAGCGGATCTGGGAGAGGGTGATGCAGTGAACCCAATGAGGCACGCGGCTGCGGCGGAGAGGCACCGAAACGATTAAACGACGGAAAGAACGGCCGGTGTGGCGCACTCGCGAGCTCAATCTCCGAGATGGAGAGGTTTCAAGCAACGAAAAAGGAGGCTATGGTTGCGGCGCAGCAAGAGGAACCTCGGGGGGGGGGGTGCGGCGGTGCTTTTATAGCCCTTGGGAGGCGTGCACAGCGCGGAGTTCTTGCGAACGCGGAGACGGCGCGGCGATGGAGTCCAGATCGGACATGACGAAGACGACGCAAATCCAGCCCTCCACGTGTCACAACGGACGGCCACAAAGCGATTGGCGCGGACGAATCCAGGACGTACACGGGACGGACGCCCGAGATGAGCTAGGGTTTCGGCACGCTATCAACCCTCAGATGAGGATCCAACGGCCCTCGGTCGAGTTCTAGAACATGGGCCAGAAGCCGCACAGTGGATGGACCTGGCCCAACACTATTTACAACGATTTCCGGGTTTTCCCAATTTAAATAAATACATAAATTTATTTACTTAGTTTTAGGCAATTAAATTATCAGGAAAAATCCCAGAAAATTATCAAAAATACGTTGAGACATTTTGAACTCAAATAAAATATTTTTGGCAAAACTTTATTTTAAATTTGCATAAATTTAAATAGTTTTCAACGAGAAGGCCAAAACACTTAATTTGCAATTAATTCAATTAAATTCAGAAAAATCCAAATAAATCCCAAAAAATCATAAAATGCACAAATGATAATAAAATAATGTTTAGGCGAATTTTGGGATGTTACAACAGCATCAGTGTATGCTTGGTAATGTATGACCCCGCTAGGATGAGGATCCGTGGTAGTATAACAGTAGATTGGGTCAGCATCAACGATGGAGTTGCAGCCGACGGTTTTGGAACGGCCACCGTGTTTTGAGTGCTTTATGCCATTGAATAAACGAGATAGCTTGGTAGCACTTGTAGTGGATCGAGTAGGCTCCCAGATGAAGCCAACTCTTGAGTAATAGTCTTAACACTATTAGCAATCATCAGCCTGAGAGTGGTGACTAAAGTTGACGTTTGATTAATTAAAGCATGATGCACAGACTATTCAATCATAGCCGATAATTCTACTTGTGCAGGCACATATTGACTTACCGGGCTGTTTGTAACTCCTGCATCGCCGAGGGCGTTGACCGTCGGCAATGCAGTCTTCTAGGTGACGCTGCGTCAGGTTTTCTGATAGCAACCCAGCCTTATCTCCTCCAAAGCGACTTTTTGGTCTTCAATCAGGTTTTCTGATAGCAACCCAGTCTTATCTCGTCCAAAGTGGCTTTTTGGTCTACAATTTTCTTGCGTTGTTCTAGAGTCAAATCGTCCAATGTGGGGACGATTATGGCTTCAGCGTTGAGGTCCGATGGTGGAATCAACTTGCGGCGGAAGACATCTTCGGTCCCACCGGGCGTGCCAAGAGTGTACTGGCGCCAAAAAACATGAAGTAGGGTTTATCAGCCACAACACACCTGACGAACTCCGGGTTCTGCTGTTCCAGTCGTGCCAACCGATTTGATCCTGTAATCGGTAAGAAAAATATAAAATGTGATCAAAACCGATCTTTTAGATCAATCGGCTTAGATCTAATCAGCTAAAAAGCCGACCAAATCACGGATAACTGATAGGTCTAATTAGCCGATTAGGGATAATAAGAGAATAAAGGCAGATCGACTCCGAAAAAGTCAATGTGCAACAAGATCGGAGAAAATCAAACCTGATGGACATAACGGAAGATGATCAACAATCGGTAATGCGCAACTTTATTGATCAAATCGAGTTACAAGAGTCTAAATTACAAATAGCTACTCCTAATCGACGAGAAAAGTAAAAGTAGTGTTTGTTGATTGGATTGTGTTCTTATTTTTGTCTGCCTATATCCATCTTTTATACTTATCGGCCGATCGTGTCCTATTACAACACGTTACAAAACATGATCCGAATCGGCCTTTGTTCGGACGGTTTTTTCTTAAAATCTTTACCGTAACCAAATATCTTCAAATCTTTCCAAACTATCCGTCGGTTATGGTACATTGAGTTGATCCTGCCGATTTTGATCACACCTACCAAATCTTGATGTAAACAGTGTGATAGGCATCCAATGATCTGAAAAACACCAGTCTACATTACAATTATGTGTGATAGGTATCCAATGATGTGCGACGACAGTACCAAAAGGGCAAACAAGATGGTACAGTGCACGTGATTTGCTACAGTGCCAGTTGCTGTACCTATGCCATTTGGAGCAGTGATTTTCGATCCACGGTCGCAAAATGTTAATGGTGTGAGATCGTAGCACTAAGCTATTCATAAAACAACTTTATATTCGAAAACTGGGTGTCTCACATGTTTACTCCGAGCTATAAAAATTCTTGTGTCACCGTAGCTCGTTCAGTTTACGACACTAGCACAATCACGTAGGTTTCCCAGCTAGTTGGATGCAGATTCTATGCCATTGCAATGCAACAACACTCAGCCATTGCTTCATCCTCTGCCACAAAAAAAGAAAGCAACACACGAGATCGAAAAAGCAACACTACAGTGACCAGTCGGCATAGCAGCACAACACATGGTGGGCTGGAACGTGCTGGCCAATCGATTTGGTCTGTCGGATGGCACAACACGGCTATTTGGACTATGCTCGGTGTGGACCCGAAGTACGAAAGATCTCCGTGTCTACAGTACTAGTCACATGATTAGTAGGTAGTATGTATATATTTACAACATTGACATCACATCCATACATAAATTATATTACATATTGATATTAAATGTTTAATTTTGTAAGGTTCTTACAAACTGTAATACATTGCAGCGGAAATAAGAAAAACCAAACACATTGTGGTTTTCCCATTCCAAAACCTGCAAGCAACAGACAAGGTAAATCCTAGAAAATTGTATTATCGAAATCCCCGTATCCTACATGAAAGTGTAAGTCGTCGAGGGATCTCGCATTCTTCACCTTCTGAATCAACAATTTAAGCAATATTGAGTACTTGTGTACTCAACAAGACTTATAGAGTGTTCCACAAATGCGAAAATATTTAAAATGCAAATGTCAATAGAAAGGTTTCTACAGTTATTTTGCATCAACATAAATGAATCATAAGAGTATGATTGATTGCTAACGAATTTTGTAAAATCAGCATGAGTAATATTAAAGTATTGACAGTGAATTAGATTTCGTATCATAGTCTACCTGACTGTCTCGTGTTACTTCACCATCAAACCCCGACTTGAGGTACAGTTTTCAAACCCAAATTCCATCCAAAGCATTTTAGAAAATACCAAAATATCTAACTATGTGATGACTTTACCAAGTACCCAAAACCGCGGACGTGGCTTTTCGAAAAGATTTACACTCTGCAGAGGTGTACAGTTTTACTCACAAGAAATGATCAACCTCTTTTGCCAGGCCAATAACACACTTTTTTGGTGTGTCGGCAAGGAGAGATCATAACATAACCATTATATTACCTAGACATGACTTTGCACCAGTCCGGTGACGATAAACCCTCGCTATGAAGCAGAAATACATACACCCAAGATATGACAGTCCATCCCTGTCATTCTCACAACAACTTAGGTAGTCCACCCGTACCACACACGTTTCTCCTCGTAGCAAGGCGTGCATCGTTGCATTGGTATGTAAAAACCCCTACAAGCAAATCTAACTAGAATGCATGTGCTACTCCAGCCTTCCAATGTGCAAAGTTAAGTCTAAACAACTTATTAGGTTAAAGTTGTCCCATACCACCACTTGTGGTTGTATAATTTCTTATCTTGGAAACAACCATAGTTCGGTCCTTAAGTCGACCCAAGCGATAATCTCCCCTACATTACGTGCAAGTCACATGCACAACCGACAATTGCCAATAATTGCCCGCGTCAAATCATAATTTTATTTTTATTTTTAACTAAAATATCAACAACCTTAAAAAGTCATATCCGGCCTTTTTAAATTGTAAGGAACAGCAAGGTTCTTTACTAAGCATGATTATTAAGCGATCGCATATACCCATGTTGACATCATATATTGTCTACCTTATTCTTAGGTTGTCAAGGTTTTCAATCCAATATTTAGTAAAGAGGTTCCATGAGTCTTCAAGTACAACTACCAGTGTCCCAATATAGCAGTTTCATATAAAAGTACGCGCATGCATAATAGTTTGATGGGAACAATATAAAGTAATTGAAATAATAGGTTCAATATGGTCAAGGGGGTGCTTGCCTTGCCGATTGTCGTCAGGTTCAAAGTCGGGGTCTTTTGCAATAGAATCAACAGCGTCAAATTCTACACATCGTTCGATGGAAACGTAGCAAATAACAAACTTTCAATAAGGGAAAAAAGAATACAGATAGAAAATCAAATAAGAACTTGCTATAGGAAACAAATGTGGTTTAGGGTTTGTGTTATAGGAAACAAATGTGGTTTAGGGTTTGTGTTTTATGATTTTATGCACACGCATTTTAGTCTGTCCTTTATTCTTATATATTACTACCAACTATAGTTTAAGCGATGACACAACTTCTTTTTTATAGATTAATTTTCCTTATTTATGAATTTAAGAGGCTAAAATTATGTATTCTTATATTTATAATTTCGAACTCAAGAGGCTGAAATCATTTGGATTAATATTAAGTTATTTATCTTTCACATGGTATATCATAGATATACTCAATAGTTCACCCTAAGAATTTTTACATATCTAGGTAGATTACTTGTTTAGATGGCATACAAAATTGATTAGAATAGATTTGGAGCTCATTTGCATAAGTTATGAATATTTAAACATTTAGCACATTGAAATTAATCTTTATTGGAAAAAGGTCTAACACAAGTTAAAATTGACCTAAGGATTCCAACAAAACTGATTTCATTTAATTTTGAGTTCATTTGCAAAAATCATCTATGACCCTGTTTGGCAGAGCTCCAAATCTCAGCTTTACCTCAGATCTGGGGCTTGTAGGCTAAACTAAAGTGAATTAAGTTTATATTTTTAGTTTAAAATGTAAACAAGATGACCCACCTAAATACTCTTAATGTATCCATAGCTCCAGCTCCATAAATTTTTGGAGCT
Source organism: Otatea glauca (assembly GCA_036346275.1). Classification (NCBI taxonomy): domain Eukaryota; kingdom Viridiplantae; phylum Streptophyta; class Magnoliopsida; order Poales; family Poaceae; genus Otatea; species Otatea glauca. The sequence goes on from CM070724.1 coordinate 25,919,782, forward strand.
AGGAATACCCTGCTCCACCAACTCCATGGATTTTGGTGGAGTTAAAGTTGTGCCAAACACCCCCTATATAGCATATTTCAAACCTTTACTTTAAAATTGAACTTAAAAATTATCCAGCACTCATTTTTTAAATATTTTTGCATATTTTGAAACTACTTAATTTTAGACGATTTTAGAAATTTACTTCATCTCATTTGGGTTTCTAATGCAAAAGTTATGCACAAATGAATAGTAGGGTTTACAAAATTCACCGGAAAATGAAAATTTTCGAAAATGGAATATACGTTTTTCATTATAGAAGGTGTATTTCCCTTTTTGTTATGTTTTTGAATTCCACTTGCCGCCTGACATGTCAGGCCCGTCGGCCAGCGATGCGTGAGATGGAAGGTGCAAGAGGCTCGCTCGGGTCCCACATGTCAGCGTCACTAAACAGAGCACAGCCCAGGGAAAACCTGCCAGCGGTGAAGGCACGGTGGAGCTGGCCGGCCGAGGACTTATTGAGCAATAGTAGACTAGTGCGCAGCGAAGTGATGCCTCGGTGAGGTCCAGCGGTGACTGGAGAGCCTCACCAACGTGGACCGCGCGGCGGCACCATGGCCGAGCAGTGGCAAGCTCACAATTCGGCGCGTTTTCACTGAGCAAGCCTCAATTAAGCATCAATGCGTCGGCAAGCTCACAATGCGGTGGTGCTATGGCCTCGAGGAGCTGAAAATGAGGACTGATCAGAACTTAGGGATGTACTAAGGTGCTTCGGGTTCAATTAATTTCAGAAAAAGCTCACCGTATTGGCTTGCTCACGATTGCTCCCCTTTTTCGGGTTCTTGGTGGCAATGGCGAAAAACGAGCACGATTTTTGGGTGGAGCTTGGGTGTGGGGTGGTGAGGGTTGTGGCGAAGCTCAGTAAGGTGGGTTGGGTTGATACACACCCTGGGGCTGGATTTTATAGCGGAAGTAAGGCAGTGGCACAAACGGCCAGCTCCTTCCTTGCGGCCAGGGAAAAGGAGAAGTATGGCGCAAGCTTTTGCGAGGTCAAAGGCTGGCACAGTATGGCCGGGGCTGTAATGAGGAAGCAGGTCATGGCGGTTGTCTCGTCGCCATGAATGGCTCAAGACTTGGTGCGACATTGCTTTCCACGGCAGCTCAAGCATGGCAGTTCGCACTGGCGAGACAGTGGAGGTGATCTAGCGTAGCAGGCGACTGGTGGAAATTCAAGAAGAGTTGTGGCGCTACTTCCCTATTCTAGACTTGACGGAGTGTCCGCCGTGGCAGTGATTCGGTAGCCGGAGTTTGCCGTGGCAAAGGAAAACAGGGGAAACGGCTGTTTGTGGCAGGTTCAGGCAACGCTGAACCGAACGACTAAGGGAGGAAGGAGACAAAGGTACGAGGGGCTGACTTGTGGGCCGAACATGGCAGCTGTTGGCTTGGCTTTGTCTCACTGAGGATCGGGCCCCACATGACAGAGGCATAAGAAGAAGAGCTAGCTTGCTGTCCAAGCTGATCAGGTCGATCACTTTTCAATAAAGGAAAGACCAAATCAAGTCCAATCCTTTTGAAACTTTTTTAACGGGTTCAAGCGGTAAGGATTATTATCCAGTAAAATTTTCGTATTAAAATGTTTTTCATAAATATTCTATTAATTCTGACAATGCCATCTCTCCATTTTTCCCTTTTCTGATTTTATTTTATTTGAAGATGAAAATTGGGTTAATAATTTTATAAAAAAATTTATGGTGGTATATATGATCTATATATTCTTTTGTAAAATTTTAGATTGAGATCATACATATTTATTTTCTAATAATTTTGAAATTGAAATTTCCAGATTTTCTTATTCTCTGTTTTTGAATTTTAGAAGGCATTAATCTAAATATTAATTTTTTATATTTTTACCATAGATTAATAATGATCTTTTTAAGACATGGTAAATTTTCATTCGGAGATAATCTTCGAAGAGTTTTACAAAAGTCTGACAGTTCACTATTTTCCAGTCAAAACATGTCATTCCTCACTTCTTTTCATTATATAATGCATTTAAATTCTTTTGACTGCTGAAAAGAAGCACTAGACACATATAAAAATTTAATACAATTTTTTTATATTTTACCTTTTTACTTCTATCCTTTTACTAATTCCATTAAGTGATTTTTCTTTAAAGCCAAAAATCAGAGAAAACCCAATAATGCCAGGAAAATTCAAAGATGAAAAATATTAAAAATTTAAAATTTCATTCTTATTTTATTTGAATTTCTGGGTTGTTACATGCTCGGGCTGGCACGGGCCTAAAGCGGCATGGCGGCAGCACACGGCACGATGGTGTGGCCTGTGGACACTAATGGACAATGGGAGTGGCTAGAGAAGGGGAGGGAGATCGTACCTTGCTAGATTGGGATGCTATCGTCATGGTCCTCATGCGGTAGGTAGCAGTTGGTTCCTCATCTCGCCAATGTCGTCGTGGCTGTTATTGTCGTGGATATTGAGGAGAAGGGAGGAAGACCGCTGTTGTGGCACGTCACTAACTAGCCGTGGTTGTTGTCACCGACTCACCGCCCCAATTTCCCCTCCACCTCTCACTCGGCTTTTCTCCAATATGAGAGAGGGGAAGGGGACAACCATCATCATCGTGGTGGGCTCACAGCTGCCACCTCTCATATATGTGAGTGGGAGAGGGGAAGGTCGCTCATAGCCACCGTGGAGACCGCTGTCGCGGACAATGTCACTATTTGCTACCTCCAGTCAGCCCCTCTTTGATTTTGTCGCATCGGTGGTCAGCGCTCGCTGACCCAAAGCAGTCTGTGGTCGGCTCTAGGGCTCCGCAACTCCAGGCTCCAGACGCCACTAGCAGGGGATAGAGAGGCTGAGATGCTCTGGCGGGGAGGTGAGAGGTCGGCACATCTGCATATGAGAAAATTGGTCTCCACCACTCTGGGCTCTGCTCGACGCTGCTTATTGCTTTCATCCGCTTCGTATTGCTTTCATCTTCCTTTGGTATATTCCATTTCCACTTAACTTCGTCCCACAGCCGATTCTTCTGCTCGGCGTTGACTTCCTTCCTCCGGTCCTTAACCATATTCGGTACTCTCTCCCTCACCAATTGACTGAGAAAAGATCAGTAGTGCCCCTTATACTTGGGAGGACCCGTGCAAACCCCCATGGCACCAAAGTGGAGAACATGTGGCGTTCTCCCTATGGTCACTTTATTCGGTACTCGGGTCTTTCTCACCTTACTCGGCCCCTTGACATCACCTTCTATTCTGTTTGGCAATGAGCCAATGCTATCTCTTTTTGATATTTCGAATATATATATCAAACCACTTAATGAGAGAAAACAATTCATATATGGTCATATATTTTACATGAGAGAAAGTAATTCATAGCTATTATGACGAGTTAACAAATAAATCATGTAAATTAATAGATCAATGGATAATTCGTAGCATATAATTGTACTAGCATATTGTAGTGTTCCTAAAAAAATCTATCTGTTGACCAACTAAGTACGTACTAATGATGACTCCAAATCTCTAATTAGGTTAGGTCCTAATCCCATTCGAGGATATGTGGTTTCGACAAGTTCCTAAGCCGTTGTACAACTCCAGAGAAAATCTTGGCAGCAACAGCTTAGGAACTTGTCCAAATCACATATCCTCAAACTGTTCAAAAAATATGAACAATTCAAAACTGCTTGTTTATAAATATGCCATTTCAGCATATTTATAAATAAGCACAATCAAACAGGAGACGTAGGTTACACAACCTAAACTCTAACATTGAGCCCCTGAAGTATATTTCAATTCAAATAAATGCTTAGCCAAGGCAAATCTTGCATTTTAATAAATAACATGACAATTTTTATTTTTAACTTTGTATGGGATGGAAACATACCGCGAGAAAAGTGACTATAATTCGTGAACCACTGCAATCGATTGGATTGCCTAGAGATAGAGCCACCACTTAAATTTAGCTTTCTTCGAAATAGTGAAATGTACATCAGTATTTATGATATTATTTAGGAACACCCGGGGGCGTACCGACCGGGGGGTCAGGGGGGCTAGGTCACCCCCTACCCTCGACCACACCATAGGTACCCCTCATAGCACCTCCTTCCTATCGTGGGGCGTCATCATGCCGTCGTCACAGAAACTGGCCAGAAGATTGAAATTTAGAGGCTGATTTAGCACACCCTAAATTTATATCCTGGATCCGCCACTGGAAACACCTACTTGCTGAAGTATATAATTTAAGTATATATTGACTCACAGGAGGGATACCAAGAACCCTGTGATTCGCTAATGCAACAACCTGCCAATGTCTAAAAGAATTTAGTACGTCTAGCCTCATGCTTCAGGTCTACCCTACTATTGAAACTGAAAAGCCAAGAACATAAGGAGAAAGCCTCATTTATCTCATAATAATCTGTATAATGCACCCACATAGTATTCACAATTCCTCGTATGCTTTCCATAAAAGAGGATCTAGAGCCAAAGCCTGTATAAATTGCTCAGCTGTTTTCGTATCGGATAGAGGTAAAATTAGACAAGTGCTATTATACCTATTAAATGCGACATTTTGCACAAGAATTTTAACATGTAAGTTCTGTAAAAATGAAGGTTAAGCAGTACAGCGGACAGTTATTTCACTCTTCATTTGAACAATTTTCTAATTTATTAACCACCAATATAATAAAACACGCTCAACTCTGCCTCACACCTACCAACTACAAAACCATTTTCTGAGCCTGTTCCAAAAATTTTATGGGAACAGGCCACAAGTGTGACCTTCTGAATCAACTGGATGGCTCTCCACAGCATAGAATTATGCTCACCACTACAGGTGATTTGCAGGCAGTCTAATTCAGTTACAATATGCGATACTACAATCTTCGGAACTTGAGTTGACAACCAAAAATTCGATTGCAAGCACATAATGTGACACATCTTTGGATCCAAATTTCTTCCGGAACAAAGAAACAAATTTGATACAATTTATCAACAACCCACGTTACAAACGCATAGCTGCAGATAAAAGCATGCAAGTATAGCTTGCGACAAAACTCCCCTAATAATGAAACTACGAGCACAAGCTCTCATTTTTCAACAAGCAACAACGGCCGCGTCGGCTCACGCCACCATCAAGTCATCTTAATCTGGGGCAATGCAAAGTACATAGGCTGAAAATTAAACCTGCTCCTACAAGCAACCACGGTAATCACAGCAAGACAAATCCTAGGGCAAGATCATACTGGTCGGCACTTGAATCGCTCGAATCGATGCAGCAAAAACTGCCTTCGATAGCTACAATCTAGCGCCCAATCTATCAGAAACGAATGCCCTGCACACGGTCACAAACCAAATCTAGTGAAAAAGAACAAGAATTCTCGTTTCACAATATTGAAACTACGCGCATACTAAAGCTAGGAAACAAGGCAGGGGCAGGGGCAGTGGCAGTGGCGTGGGGTGGGCAGGGCCAAGGGCGGTGGGGTCGGGGTCGGGGTCGGGGTTGGGGGCCAGGAGGCAAGGCGGTGCGGGGGCAGGGGTGGCGTGGGGGAGAAGCAGATCGAGAGGCTCGGCTGGGAAAGAAAAAAAGGCCGGTCGGAAAGAAATGGGGAAAGGAGGAGACCGGGAAGAAATGGGGAAAGAAGAGCCATCACACGAGAACCAATTGCTTTCTCAGATCAATTGAACGCCCTAATTTTTTCAAGTCTCCTTTCACTACAATTCTTGCATAGGTTAGATCACGGTTCACAAAACCGAATTTCGAAATTCGCGGTACGAAAACCGCAAAAACCGCTCGAAAAACCGTCCAAAAACCGAAGGGTTAATAAATCAAATTTTTCTGAAAAATTCAAAAAAAAAAGAAAAACCGTGGTTTTTCGCGAAAAACAGCTCGGTTTTTGCGAAAAACCGTTGCCAACTAGATGTTCATCGCAAAACGGTTTTTGACGAAAACCGCGGTTTTTGGCGAAAAACCGAGCGCATAATTTTTTTCAAAATTTTTAAATTTTTTAAATTTTTTTTGAATGGACCGGTTTACCGAACGATTTTTGATTTCGAACCTTAGCGGTACGCTCGAAAACCGCGGTTTTCGTCGGTTTTGTGAACCTTGGGTTAGACCCGAAACTTTCAAACCTTTATTTATAATACAAACATTTAAAACACATAGCATTATTTACATAAACGTTGTCACTTTATTTACAATACAAACCTTCTTGATAATCTACACTTATGTAATTTATTTCATGTGTGTCGTCGTCACTGCTAAGATATGCCCCATCTGCAAACAGAGGTATTTCATCGAATTGGTTGTACTCTTCTTCATCTACGATATTTTCAACTTCAACGATCCGTCTTTTACCATGAAGGACAATGTACAACCTTAGATTGGTAGGATCACGTACGTAGAAGACTTGAGTTGCTCGCAAAGACGAACGGTTCATCTTTGTAGACGAGTCTATTGAGATTCACAAAAGTAAAACCTCTCTTGTCGACATTCATTCCATATGAAAGTCTCACCCACTTACATCGGAACAATGGAACTTGGTATATTCCATAATCGAGCTCCCAAATTTCTTCGATCATCCCGTAGTAGGAGTTCATTGTGGTTGAGAATCCTCTTTTTCGAGTGATCATCAGACAAAGCATCTATGCTCACACTACTGTTTTGAACTGTACTCTTTGCATCTTGACTTTTAGTGTAAAAAGTGTAGCCATTAATATCGTACCCGTGCCATGTTTATACATTAAATCTTGATCCATCAGCTAACCATTTGACATCCTTATTGACAGAGACCTTCGTATTTTCTTTGAACCATGTGAGGAATCAATCGTTGTGTTCTCGCGTAACGGAAAGCTCATCCATATGTGGATTTTCTTCCCATAATATCAACTTGTGCTGCTCGATATATGGATGAACTTCTACACTGTGTTGCAAGACTATGAAGTACACTTTATAATACGTATCAAACTGTGGACTCGTTAGTTGGACTCAATGGTTCCTTTGCCACCAAATCTGTCCTCATGACGAGATATAGGAACACCAATGTCTTGTCTTTTAATGAGAGTCTACACAAAACTCAATAACCTCTTCAGTCCCATAACCTTCCATAATACTACCCTCAGGTTTCAACCGATTCTTCATTTATAACTTTAATATACCCATGTACCTCTCGAACAGATACATGCAACGTAGGAATGCAAGTCCACATATCTTAATCTCTGTAACAAGGTGAACAAAAAGGTGGACCATGACGTCGAAGAATGATAGAGAAATGCATCTCAAACTGACATAGACTTTGCACCACCTCACTCTGCAAGTTGTCTAGTATATCGGGATCAATAACCTTGTAAGAAATCGCATTGAAGAAATAACACAGCTTCGTGATTGCCAACCTGATATCTTCTGTCAGAATATTTCTGATTACAACAGTGAGCATTTGGGTCATCAAGACATGACAGTCGTGGGACTTCAACCAAGTGAAAGCATCTAGGACCCTAAATTTGTGTTGGTTTTGATAATTAATGACAATCACGATTAAAGGACTAATATTTTCATTTGAGAATGTGGAAATTAGATTGGTCCTAAATGTGGAACACGATGGAGTATGTAAGTGAAGAAAAAGAAGAGCATCGCGTCAAGCTAAAGAGCAAAAGGTACATAATTAAGGACCTTTTCATAGCTTTTGCCGATATCGAAGTATTGGAGAAAGATCGGATTGCTAGATTAGGTACCGTACTATTAAGAGAGACTCTTGATTAGTAGCTTGATGTGATTTTTGTGAAAATGGCTCAATCAATGCTCATAGAAATGATTATTTTCACTTGTAATAATAAGAAAATTGAAGATCTAAGTCACCTCTGCCATGGTCGGCACTACCGCCCATGGTCGAGCGGTAATGCCACTTGGTCGGCAGTATCGGCCTTAGAGCCGTTAGTTATATCACAGAGAGGTGTGTTTTTGGGGTGGTGCCCGGGCAGCACTACCGACCCATAAGGGTGGTACTGCCGCTCGGCCGGTAGTACTGGCCCCAGATGGGGGGTAGTGCCGACCCTCTGGTAACGGCTAGTCAGTCAGAGCATTAAATAGCTACATTTGATCATTGGATCTAAGGCTGACAGTATCAGCCCCAGATGGGTGGTAGTGTCGGCCTCCCTGAATTTTTTAGGGTTTTAGTAGAAACGGCTAGAATTATGGTTGAGGGCTATAAATACACCCCCATATGCAGTATAGAGTAACTCTTGGACACATATTGCATATTCTTGAGCTCTTGCTAGTTTCTCTACTACTCTCGTGCATTCAATTCACATTTTGTGAGTAGTTGAGAGTGAAATCAAGTGTGAGCATTAAATTGAGCCATTTAGTCACTTGATACACCCCAAGCGAGCGTCAACATTTATAACTCTTGGAGGTTGCCACCTCTTTGATGGCTTGGAGGAGAAGGAATCGGTGACCTTCTCAAAGGAGCTTGTGAGAAGGCCCGGTTGTTTGTGAAGGCCGGAGTTCGCCTACCCGGAGCGGGGAAGAATTACCAAGTGATCGAGAAAGGCTCAAGTGGTTGGAGCCGGCTTGAAGTTGTTCAAGTCACCTCAACGTGGATTAGGGGAGACAGGCAAGTCTTCGAGACCACAAGATAAATTCTTGTGTCACTTTCTCTTGTGGTTTGAATTTTCTATTCTTGTGCGCAATTTATATTTCTAGCAATTTAAGTATATTGATCGTGTGCTTAGAATCATATCTTGCTTATACTTAGATTGTTGGAGCACTTCGTGAAACTTAGAGAATTTAGCTTGATTTGTCAAAAAAATGCAATCCTTGCTTAGTAATTTCATTTATTGCAATTATAGCTGAAAAATTTAGAAACCTCCTATTCACCCCCCTCCAATCGGTTATCCTTGATCCTACAAGTGGTTTCAAAGCTTGTACTCTCTTTTGGGGCTTTACCGCCTAGAGAGTAAGGATGGCTAGTGATGGTGTGTCCATAGGCAAAGCACCATTCTTTGATGGCATAAACTATGCGTATTGAAAAATACGCATGACCGTTTATCTCAAGGCCATGAGCCCGATCATATGGAGGATTGTAGATGAGGGTTTCACTACAGGAGTTAATCGCACACTCAAAATGGAACAAGAAGAGCAAAATTCTCATCTAAATGCTCAAGCTATGAATGCACTATTTGGCACTTTAAACACAGATGAGTTCAACCGAGTGAGCAACTGAAAGACCATGTGGAGGTCTACCCATGTTTGTGATGAGTATTTGACTAAATTTGAGCTTGGTATGCTCTGGTTTGAGTTTGATTTGAATTATGGCCGATAGACTTGGCATAGCGATTGATATAGTTGATGCTATTGTATCGAGCAGGTTGAGCATTACATCAGTGGACTCCACGACCACTCAATGCGGTCGATACGGTGGTCGAGTTACTACTCGAGCAAGGAACCTACTCGATGGTGGCAACTGGATGAAGTCAATACGGTGGTCGAGTTACTACTCGAGCGAGGAACCTACTCGATGGTGGCAACTCGACGAAGTCGATACGGTGGCCGACTTAATGAGCGATGTGAGAATTGATTTTTGCAATTGGATGATTATTGTATATCTTTGTTGAACATTGCTATGTGATGGGTTTTCCTTGTTTTTGATGGTTGCAGGACGACGTGCTAGGTCATAGTGAGGTGGAGGATGACTGGGACAGGCGAGGTGCGTCGGAGGTCCAGACGTTTGAGGATCTCCGAAAGATGATCGGAGACAAAGTCGCTGTGAACCTAGAAGACAAGGAATGGATGAGATGCTAGCTAGGAGCTACTCGGATCAAGGAGGGTCGTCAGATCACGGTCTAGTTGATAGGAAAGCGGGTCTAGTTAGTGTGCTTTGAAAACTGTGCAAGAAAACCCGTTATGTGTGTGGGTTTTGGGTTAGCCCTTGCATGGCTGTGTGAGTGGGTTAATCCTAGCCCTTGATGAAGTGCTCTAGGGTTGAGGGACTCATCCAAGGGTGGTATGTGGCTCAAGAGTAGTATAAATAGAGGGGTAGGGGTAGCCTTCCCCCTCTTGAAGATTTTAGAGGTTTTGTGCTCCTTTGAGCTTTGCCTACTTTGGTGTGAGGCTTTGTAAACCTCCCTTCCAGAAATGCAAATTATTTTCTCCTATGCTTGAATTTACATTACACATTTACTTTATGTCCTAAATTCAGCATTTAAATTCCGCATTTAAATTCTTGCAATTTACATTCTCGCAATTTGGATTTGCCTCCCCTCCTTCTACATGCTTTTGCTTATTTTGCCAAGGATTATGATTGATAGATGAATCTTCTTCAGATCATATCCCAATAATCTAGGCAACTCCATGCAATTTTCTTACAAGAAACCAGTTTTGTGTTCTCGAATGGATTATTCTTCAAGATCATTTTTTTATTGTTTTGAACTTGTGTTCTAGCTTGCTATGACATGTGGGAGGCTATTCAAGATCATTTTGATCATCAAAAACCCACGAGCTTAGGACTCTTTCGGACAAATATGAGACTTTAGTGAGGTTGGTTCTCAAGTCATCGGAGTTACCCAGGATGACACCCACCGAACTTCTTAGAAACCTCATTACTAATGAGCTTTACAAGAAGGACAAGGAAGAGCTTTTGGAGCAAAGCTCTTCGAAGAAGAAGAATATCGTCTTCAAGGTGAAAGCGGAGTCAAGCGATGAGGCGCTTGATGACTCCGATGATGATGAACCGAGGAGGAGATGGCACTCCTCATAAGAAGAATGAAGAGACTCATGAAGAAGAGCTCAAGCTCAAGCGCTTCTCAAAAATTCAAGAAGGGACAACACTCTAGCGCAAACCGTTATGCAAATATGTGGTGCTATGAGTGTGATGAGAAGGGACACATCGCCTCTCATTGTCCTAAGAAGAAGGACGACAAGAACAAGTCGTCCAAGAAGAAGAAGGCCTTCCAAGGGAAGAAGAAGCTTTTCAAGAAGCTTCACAAAGACGGCAAAGGCGAGACCCACATTGGAGAGTGGGATTTCGAAGAAGAATATTCGGACTCCGACTTCTCCGAGGATGATACACCTTCAAGGAAAAAGGGTCTCGCCAGTGTCACCGTCAAGGAGGCTTCTTCACCATTCGTCACTCCGTTATGTCTCATGGCAAAAGGAGAATTTAAGGTAAAATTCTATGATGATGATGAACTTACTTATGATGAGCTTATGGATATGCTTGAGGACTTGAATGAATATCTTGGTAAAGAGAAGTCAAAGTATAAGGCCTTGAGAAAAGAATTTGTCTCCCTTAATGACTCTTATGATGAGCTAAAAGTGGCTCATGAGACTCTCCTTACCGAAGGACATTTAAAGCCTCAAATTGATGTTGGCATTAGTTGCAATATTATTGATGATATGCCTAGTTTAGAAATTGATTCATGTTGTATATCAAAAACTAGTATATCTACTTCTTGTGATGATTTATTTGATATGCCTTCAAGTTCATGTCCTATCTCTATTTTCAGTCATGATAATTTAATTGTTAAAAATAATGAGCTTAAGGGACAAGTGAACAAGCTAAGCAAAAGCTTAGATTGATGTTGTAAGGGTAAGGAAACACTAAATAAAATTTTGAATAATCAAATGTGTTCCTACAACAAAGAAGGTTTTGGGTATGTTCCCAAGAAGGGTAAGAAAATTAGTAACAAATCTCTTCTGTTTGTAAAATCAAATGGGAAGCTTTGTTATAAATGTCATGATGTAGGGCATATAGCAAATGATTGTCCTTTGGGCAAATCACCTAAAAATAATATTTATGATTCGTGCTATGTCCTTAAGAAAAATAGCAATGGCAAAATTATTGCCAAATTTGTTGGGACTCCTATACTTGGCCAAAGAAAGAATGTTGTTTGGGTGCCTAAGCCTTGGTTACTAACCTCCAAGGACCCAAACAAATTTTGTTATCTAAAAAGGTTTAATCTTCTTTTGTAGTTGAACTACAAGATCGGTGGATGCCATTGGGTGTTGGATAGCGGATGCACGTAACACATGACCAGCGATCGGAAAATGTTCGCCACATTTGAAGTAGGAAGCGGCCAACACGACAACATCACCTTTGGCGACAATAGCAAAGGAAAGGTATTTGGATTGGGTAAAATCGCTATCTCAAATTACCTTTCTATTTCAAATGTCTCTTTAGTAGAAGCGTTGAATTTTAATTTGCTACCCATTGCTCAAATATGTGATCTTGGTCTTACTTACACATTCTCTAAAAAATGGTGTTATTATTTCTAAATAAAATGATAATTCTTTGGTGTTCAAAGGTTTTAGATTTAGCAATTTATATTTAGTTGATTTCACCTCAAATGAGTCGTGTCTTCAAACTTATTTAATTGCAAAAACCTCCTTGGGTTGGTTATGGCATAAAAGACTAGGTCATGTTGGGATGGTTCAACTTAAAAAGCTTTTCAAAAATGATTTAGTTGTGGGCTTGAAAGATGTGAAGTTTGAGAAAAATAGATTTTGTAGTGCTTGTCAAGTCGGCAAGCAAGTGGCTAGTTCTTATCTTTTAAAGAGTATCATGTCCACATCTAGACCATTAGAGCTCTTACATATAGATTTGTTTGGCCCGACAACCTATAAGAGCATGGGGGGAAATTCTTATTGTTTAGTCATTATTGACGATTATTCGAGATATACTTTGGTATTCTTCTTAGATGACAAATCCGAAGCCTCCAGTATTTTCAAAAGTTTCGCAGAAAGGGCTCAAAATGAATTTGATTTCAAAATAAAGAAAATTCATAGTGATAATGGTTCCAAGTTCAAAAATACAAGAATCGAAGATTATTGTGACGAACTTGGAATAAAACATGAACTTTCTGCCACCTACACTCCGGAACAAAATGGAGTTGTAGAATGAAAAAATCGAACATTAATTGAAATGGCAAGAACTATGCTTGATGAATATGGTACCCCCGATAGCTTTTGGGCGGAAGCCATAAATACCGCTTGTCATGCAACAAATAGGCTTTATTTGCATTGTCTTTTGAAAAAGACTTCTTATGAGCTTCTCATTGGAAGAAAACCGAACATCTCTTATTTTTGAGTTTTTGGTTGCAAATGTTATATTTTGAAAAAGGGTGTTCGGCTTTTAAAATTTCAAAGTCATTGCGATGTTGGTTTCTTGCTCGATTATTCTTCAAATAGTAAAGTTTATCGTGTTTTTAATAAAAACAAAGGTCTTGTTGAAGAAACTTACGATGTTGAATTTGATGAAACTAACGGCATAACTCTGCGTTCATCATCGATGCCTCTTGGCCAGATCGAGCTGTCCATCACGTTAGGCACACCAGACAATTTCCACATCAACAAGATTTTCTTTGACGTGGTAGACTTTGAGACTGCCTATAATGTGATCTTAGGCCGCCCAATGCTAGCCAAGTTTATGGTAGTAGTGCACTACGCATACCAGACCGTCAAGATGTTGGCACCAAAAGGAGTCCTTACAATCAAGGAGGACCAGCGCACGACAGTCAGGTGCGGTAAGAAGAGCTTGGAGATGGTCGAGCATCTCTGCGGATTGGCAGGCAGTGACGATGACGAGGGATCTAAGCGCCAAAAATCTAAGAGCACCGACAAGGCTCCTGTACCCAGCAGCGTCACCAAGGACCCAATCGACGACGGTGAGAAGGATAAGAAGACTAGTGGGGACATCAAGACAATGCCCTTAGACCCATCGGAACCATCCAAGACGGTCAATGTGGGTGTCGACCTTGACCCCAAATAGGGACTCGAGCTCATCACCTTTCTCTGGACAAACTACGGCGTATTTGTGTGGCAACCATCTGACATGCCCAGGGTCCCTAGGGATGTGATCGAGCATCGACTAGCTGTGGAACCAAGTGCCAGACTTGTGGTGCAAAAGCAGCGTAGATTTGCGGAAGACAGGAAACAGGCTATACAAGAGGAGGTCGGTAAACTCTTGAAGGCTGGCTTCGTTCGAGAAGTCCATCATCCGACGTGGCTGGTGAATCCTGTCCTCGTCAAGAAACCCAATGGCAAGGGGAGGATGTGCGTCGACTATACTGACCTTAACAAGGCTTGCCCTAAAGATCCTTTTCCTCTTCCCCGCATCAACCAAATAGTGGACTCTACTGCGGGCTATGAACTGCTAAGTTTTCTAGATACCTACTCGGGGTATCACCAAATTAGCATGTCTGCAAAGGATGAAAAAACAACTGCTTTTACTACTCCCATCAGTGTTTTCTGTTATATTAAGATGCCTTTTGGTTTGAATTGTGTTGGTGCTACGTATCAACGTTGTATTCAAAATTGCTTAAAGTCCCAAATCAGGTGCAATGTAGAAGCATACATCGATGATATCTTAGTCAAGTCAAAAACCGGGAGCAGTTTAATCAGCGACCTCGAGGAGACATTCGATAACCTCAGAAAGTATTGAATGATACTTAACCCCAAGAAGTGCACATTCGGCGTTCCGTCCGGCAAGCTTCTTGGTTTCCTGGTGTCCAGTCGAGGCCAACCTGCATAAAATCAAGGCCATCGACCAGATGCGTTTTTCGCGGACGCTAAGGGAAGTGCAAAAGCTCACAGGTTGCATCGCAGCTCTTAGTCGATTCATCTCCCGGATGGGGAACAAGGGCTACCCTTATTCAAAATACTCAAGAAGCATGACACTTTCGAGTGGACCAAGGAGGCAGAAGAAGCTTTTCGGGATTTGAAAAGGAACTTATCGTCTCTGTCAGTTTTAACCTTGCCTAACCAAAAAGAGGAGCTCTTTTTGTACATTGCAGCTACCCCTCAAGTAGTAAACACAGTCCTGGTGGTCGAGCCGGATTGCCCTAAGAAACAGGCCAAGGTCCAGAAGCCGGTGTACTAGTGAGTGAGGTTTTGCATGACGCCAAGCTACGATACCCTCAAGTTCAGAAGTTGCTATACGCCATCCTGATGACTTCCTGAAAGCTGCGGCATTACTTCCAGTCGCACAAGATCACGGTTATGACGACGTATCCGCTCAAGGAGGTAATACACAACCGAGAGGTGACAGGGCGAATTGCACAGTGGGCGGTTGAACTCAACGAGTTTAAGGTCGATTTCGCGTCGTGAACCAGCATCAAGTTAGGAGTCTTGGCGGACTTTATTGCAGAATGGACGCATGTCGAAGAAAAAGAGCTCAAGACGATCGAGGACCATTGGACTATGTTCTTCGATGGGTCGCTCACGCTTCAGAGCTCGCGAGCTGGCATCGTGCTCAAATCCCTGATAGGTGAGGAGCTTAAGTATGCTATCCAACTCGATTTTCAAGCTTCAAACAATGTTGCAGAAGACGAGGGACTGGTTAATGGGCTCCGTATAGCCGTGTTACTTGGCATCAGACGATTACTCATAAAAGGGGACTCACAGCTAGTCGTAAACCAAGTACAGAAGGAGTACTAATGCTTGGACGACAACATGGCGGCATATTTGAATGAGACTCGCAAGCTAGAGTGCAAGTTCGAAGGGCTCGAGGTAAGGTATATAAGGCGAAGTGACAACTCTGTCACTGACGAACTTGCCAGGCTCGATTCATCCCGTTTGACCACGCCAACAGGAGTCTTTGTTGAGAAACTCCTTAAACCATCTGTCGCCCCCGTGTGGGAAGCAAATGCTGCTCAACTCGATCAGCAGCCTGGTCGAGTCAGCGAGGCAGAATTCGTAGACACAGAAGCTGCACTACTCGAACGCGAGTTGACTTGGATGACTCTATTCCAGGACTATCTCGAAGGTCGAGAGCTCCCTAACGATGATGCAACAGTCAAGAAAATTACGCGTAAGTCCAAGCTATACACATTGGTAGACATCAAGCTATACTGAAAGGGAGTAACGGTATCTTGATGAAGTGCATCACTCAGGAAGAGGGTAATAAGATATTGCTCAATGTCCATGGAGGCATCTGCGGCAACCATACGTCCTATCACACCTTAGTCGAAAAGGTTTCCTGGCAGGGGTTCTATTGGCCGACTACCCTCCTAGATGCTTGCGAGCTGGTGAAAAAGTGTGAGAGCTACCAATTTTATGGCAGGCAAACCACCCGATCAGCCCAAGCTCTGCAAACTATTCCTCTGTCTTGGCTTTCTCCATCTAGGGCTTGGATATCTTGGGACCATTTCTAAGAGCTCAAGGAGGTTACAAGTTCTTGTTCATGGCTATCGACATGTTCACCAAGTGGATCGAAGTCGAACCCGTCAGGAACATCACCTCAGAAGTGGCTAAGAAATTCATGAGGAGCATCATTACTCAATTCGGCATGCCTAATCTAGTAATCACAGACAATGGTAGCCAGTTCAAAACCAATGTTTTCATAGCTTTTTGCAAAGAATTAGGTATCAAACTTTGCTTCGCTTATGTAGCTCACCCCCAGAGTAATGGTCAGGTCGAACATGCCAACGACATAATCCTGCAGGGGATCAAGACCAGCGTGTTCGACAGGCTCAAGGCTTACTCGACCCGGTGGGCGAAAGAACTCCCCTTGGTGCTATGGGCTGCTCATACATTGACTAGTCGAGCCACTGGTGAAACACCATTTTTCTTGGTCTATGGAGCAGAAGGAGTGCTTCCAACCGAGTTAATGTTTAGGTCACCTCGTGTGGACAACTACTTGGAAGAGGATCAGGAGTGGATGCGAGCAGATGATGTAAATCTACTCGAAGAATACAGGGATTGAGCATCCATTCGAGCAGCCAAGTATCAACAAGCCTTGCGTAGATATCGTAGTCAGAGAGTCTAGGAAAGAGCGCTCACTGCTGGGGACTTAGTACTACAAAAGGTGCAGAAGCAAGATAACCGTAATAAGCTATCACCTAAATAGGAAGGTCCCTACGTAGTGGTCGAAGTGACTCGACCAGGATTAGTATGGCTATCAACATCGAAAGGCACGATGCTTGACAATTCATGAAATATCGATCAATTGAGAAAATTTCACACGTGAATAAAAAAAGACTGTGCATCACCACCAAAATCCAGGTAAGTACGAGTTCATTAAAATCACCTAACAAAAGTTATCTTATTAAATTTGAGGCAGGTACCCTACTGCTACTTGTCCTCGGAGGCATCACGCCGCCCCCCTGCATCCACGGGGACTGGAAAAGAAGGGTCCCCAGGATAGGCCTTCGCCCTCGGTATGGGCCGGAAGAAGACGCGAAGACCCAGCCTCTTGTTGATAGAGAATGCGACCTCCCCGTCCTTGAGGATGGTGGTACGCTGGTAGAGTGTGGAGCGTGAGTAGGCGCCGGGCTGATAAAGCTATTTTGAGCTTCACCTTCTTCTCTGTTGGTGGTAGCTTCACCTTCTTCTCCTCTGGCGGTGGTGGTGGCATCTGCTCTCGTGGGGGTATCGTAGGCCGCATCGTCTTCTTTGACGGCGACCTTTAGTTTACTGGTGACCTCATCTTCCTCCTCAGGCCAGATCTCCCTTTCAATGGTCTCCCAGTCAATCTCCTCCTCTTCATATGAGTTGATGATGATTCGCTCTGGAGAAACTATGGCCAACGGCGTGGGGGGAGGGGACTCTTTGAAGATCTCCACAGACAGGGACGATGGTGGAGTAGAGGCCATGGGTGCGGTTGAGGAACTAAGGCGCTACGAGCGAAAGACAAGGAAGAAAACGGATTGTGGCATACGACTACGAGCCCCGTCTATTTATAGCTCTGGGAATGGGTCGCACTGTAGCAACCGCTCCGTTAAGATTCGTGTCGATCCTAATCCACGAGGCGTCTGTTGCACTTCCACATAAATATGGAAGTCAAAGAGACGCTAAATTATGACGGTGACTAGATGATGCACCGCGTAGAAGCCGAAGGGACGCGAAGACGACAACAGTGTCCAAACATTTGAATCTTAATAAATAAACAAATGTTGTGCCTTACCAATATGCTCAGGGGCTCATGCGCCTAATTGTATGGCCGAGGGCCACTATTTTTATACTTATGCTCTACTTTCTTCTCGATACGGTTATCGAGCAGGAAGTCAGGGGCTACAACATGCATTGTCGACGCATAGGCTCTACCCTCTACTCGATGCGCTCATCGAGTAGAAGGTCGGGGGCTACATCGCTTGATCTTTCCTGGCTAAACTAACCTTCTGCTTGGCTCCACTCTTGAGTCGATACGTCTATCGAATAAGGGGTTCGGAGCCACAACAAGTATCTTTGATGTTGATGTTTCACTTTTTGCTTGATCCAGCTATCAGATAAAGAGTTGGGGGCTACGTCATGACGTTGTGCTTACGTCACTCTACTCCCTACTCGATTCACTCATCGAGTAAGAAGTTGGGGGCTACAGGTAACTCTGTACCCTGTTCTATTTGACACTGTTATTGAGCTAGGCACTGTAGGCACAATTTCTGTATTTCTTTTACATGCGATTTTTTTGCACGCATTCACTCGATCACGTACTTAGCATGCCAGCGAAAAAAACCAAAGGGTGGCCATACCTGAACCCGACGATGAGCAATTCTATCCTGCACTCACATGAGCAGTAGATTGTCAGACATTTAAAGCTCAGCGAACGGCGAGAGACGAGGCCTCTAGTCGATTCTACATGCGTTGCTCAGCAAGTTCATATTTGCTACAAAGTCTAAGTTATATGGTCGATGAAGACTTGCAAAAATCATGTAGTTTTATTTTAACAAATATAGCGTTTATGTTATATGTGGCCTCTCCGAGTACACGCTCGGAGGCTAAATTATTTAATGAGAATTTTTCTAGTCTTGTGTGCAGATGCAATCAGGCATGCGTTTGGTAACGAAGCCATTTACTGAGGGTCTATGAGTGCTAAGTCAGATTTGCACCTACTCGTGCTACTCTATTTCATCGACAAGGAAACAACAGGCAAAGCACGAAGGACAAGCAGGTTAATTAGCATTATCATTAAAGACCGTAGTAGCAAGAAATGTTCAAACTTTACACTAGCATGATCAGGCCTAAGGATTCTAGCTGGCGTCATCATTATCGTTGGTGAGAGACAGCTCCAACTGGGCCACGAACCTCTTTGTAAGGTCCTTGAAGGACTCAAAATAGTTGGTAGCCTCGCTCGCCTCACACGTGAATCCTTCATCCAGAATTGAGAGATCCAAGCCGAAATGGTGGCTCTTCACCAGGCCGAGCATGTTGGAAGTCGCAAGACGAGCATATGAGGTCATGCGCTCAAGTGTCTCCGACTGCAGAGCGGCAAGTGCCGTATCTACTACAGCCTTTTTGACCTCGATCACCTTCCTGCTAGCCTTTGCCTTGTCTCGACTGACCTTGGCCTTGAGCCATGCAGCCTCGGTAGCAGCTTTCTCAGCCTTCAGCTTCTCTACCTCTACCTTCAGCTTCTTCGCCTCTCCCTTCAGCTTCTCAGCCTCAGCTTTGGCAGTTTTCAAATTGGCCCTGAGTGCCCCCAGTTCAGTGTCTTTCATCTTGAGCAGTTGTTGATTGGAAGCCATGAGTCGCTCAGTTTTTTGATGAGCTTGCTCGCAGAAAGTTTTAGCTTCGTGCAAGGTATACGCAGTGCACTATGGAAAGAAGCCAAGAGGCGTCAAAAAGTGAAGAATGGGGCAGAGCACAGGGTAGACTTGTTCGTGGTCACATACCTGAAACTGGGGCTTTCGGATAGACCAATACTTCGAAGGCGACTGAGAAGTTGGAGGGGGCAGGGTTGTTGTTGTGGCAGGAGCCGCCGGAGAGGGAGCTGCGATGGTAGTGATCGTGTTGAGAGACGACAAGGTAGCTGCAGTGATGTCATTGATCGTGTCGCTGGGTGCAACTGTCCTGCAAAAGATTCTCTACCTGACATCTCCAAAAAGAAGAAAGAATCATGAGAAGAAAGCGAAGGTAACGTACATCGCCAGACAAAACTTCGCCTGCACATTCTTCTTCTGCGTAGTGGTTTTCGCCAGGATTGGTCTGATCCTAGCAGCTGGCTTCTTGATTGGCGCAACAGATGGAGGAGATGGCACTGGCGGATCGGCGGTCAACGGTGGAACCTATGAATAAGAGGTTACTATGAACTAAAGTTTTCTCAAGATGAATTCAACAAGCAGTGTTCGATAGTGTTATTACCTGCTCGACCACCCTGGTCAATGGAAAGCCCACTCAAGGAGATGTCTACGTGGGAGCTACTGACTTCAGCACATTAGTCTCCCAGGCAGCCCGTTGATCATTCAGCATTTGTTGGATCACGTCAGAAGGGATTTCATAACATCCAAGCGAGCGATTGAAGCTCACCTAGTCAGTTGGCCTCGACGACGAGGTACGAGGCTGTTTGGCTGGTCGATAGGGTGCTGGAGACACAGACCTCCTTGCTCGAGGGGGCCTAACCACTGCTCACTCCGAGGTCGCCTCACCACACTTGGGATAATGGTAGGCATTGGGTCATCCAGGAGGAAGCCAGTATCGACGAGACAGGGCCCGAAGCTTGATCATCATCTTGGGTCGACTCGTCATCCTCCAGGTTGATGGCTTCCACGATTACCCCACCTTCTTCATCGAACTTGGCTTCTTGAGGAGATATTGGGTCAAAGTGGATGGCAGATGCACGAACGATGCATTACAAACTATAATGCAGTACTCACCTCTGGCCGAGGATTGGCAAGCGAGTACACCTCAATGCCGCACGCGTCGGGTTCTGAGCCTTAGAACATCTTGCTCAGCCTGCAGGAGATGTCTGAGTCCAACAGATCTGGCAAACAATGAGTCAGTTCACCACTCATCGACTAAAGTAAGGAGAAAAAGAATGTTGCAAGTGCTTACTTTCAGGATTATCCCTAGTGGCATCATCAACTCCGGAGTAGTCCCAGACCAAGTGATCCCAGCACTTCAGCGGACTCGATCGGTGTGTGATGAAATTTCTAGCAACATGCCACCCTGTCAGCCCGATCTCCCTCAACTCCTCGATCTTCGGGATGTAATGAGCATTGCAGGCGGTTGAAGGAGGGACTTTCGTCCAGAGGTCAATCGGATTGGGGAGGAGTGGTTGATAAGCTAGAGGAAAGTTCACGGTGTCCGGAGAAGTGATGTAAAACCACCATTTCTTTCAGTCCAACTGCCAGGAAGAGGTGACAGGGATAGGAATATATGCATTCGACACGCCACTGCGGAGGTGGAAACCGGCACCCCCAACAGTCTCGTTCTTCGTCGCCCGTTTTAGATTATAAAAGTGGCAAAACAGATTGAGGCTGGGCTCGATGCCCAGATAAGCCTCACAAAGATGGACAAACACGCTGAGCATCTTGATCAAATTGGGGCTCAGGTGGAAAAGCTGGATCTTATAGAAATCAAGAATCGAGAGCAAGAACGGGGAAGGGAAAATTGAGTCCGTAGCAGAAGAAGGCCTCAAAAACAACAGTCTCATCCTCATTTTTAGAGGTGGGATACAACTCACCTAGTGACGGCCTCCAATGGAATAACTCCCGAGGAAGAACGAAGCCATCTTTCGCCAATTCGTGTAACATCCCAAAATTTGAGTTTTTGAATGTTTGAAATTCAAATTGAACCATTTGTATTTTTCTGGAATTAATCAAAGCTTAATTTGAATTTTCCATTAATGAAAGGATTTAATTTGACTAAACTATTCATCAAACAAAAGATTTCCAATTTTAGTTGGGTTTATTGTGCTTGAAGGAATTTTTCTGTATTTTTGGTCATCTTTCTGAATTTATTTGCTTCAATTCGAATTTCTGGAATTTCCTTAATTCGTAAAATGATTTTAATTCCAATTTACCTTCGGGCCAAATTTTCGTCCGGCCCGTTCCTATTCCCCATTCGGCCTGCCTCACCATGGCCCGTTTCAGCGCGCAGCCAGCCCGCAGGCCCAACCAGCCCGCGTTACGTCGGTCGTCCGATTTGCGCCGCGTGGACGACCGAGATGACACCGCGCCGCGCCGTCGCAAACCCTAGCGCGCCCCGCCGTTTGATCTCGATTTAGCGGTCGAAACTCGCCCGCGTGGCTATGCGCGTGTGAGCCGTCCGATCCTCGCCGCGTTTGCGGTCAGGATGCTGCCGCGTCGCCCCACGCCGCCGCCGCCATGTCCGCGCACCACGTCCGCCGCCATCTCGGTTTCCAATTTTGGGCATGCCTCCCGAGGGCTATAAATGCCGCCGCACCCTCCGAGAATCCCGTTGTCCCCGCGACCAGAGCCACCCTCGCCGCCGCCAGAGATGCCGCCACCGAGATTTCTCGCCGGTTCGCGCCGTGCCCAAAGCTTTCCCACTGTCGTGTGGCCGCTCCGGCACCTCCGCCGCCGCTGCCTTCTTCGCGTTTCTGCGCCGAGCCCTTCGAGACCCCCAAGGTTTTGCGCCGATCCGTTGCTTTCGCCGATCCCGGTCATCTTCTTCATCTCCGGCGGAGTAGCGCCGCCGCTTCGCCGTCACTCGTCGCCGCGTTCCCCAACCGTCGGATATTCTTCCAACACTCCCGATCGTGCCACGTCGCCGCAACTGCCGCCTTGCCTCTCCACCGCCCGATCTGGCCGTGCCGTTGAATGTGCGCCACACGTCGCCCGCGCCTGTGCCACCTCCGCGAGACGTCACCCGTCGCGTGGCCGCCATGTGTCGCGCCACCTCAGCAAGTCCTCCGCGTCGCCTTTGGATCGCCTCGGTGAACTCGATTCACCGTGAACCGAGCCACTGACGCGTGGGCCCCACGTGTCAGTCGGTATTTCTTTTGGATTTATTCTTTTTCCAGAAAATACGAAATTCCAGCCAATCAGATCTTGCCACGTGTCAGCCTTTTCCATTTTCTCTGATTTTCTGATCCGAGGAACTTCCAGGAGGCCGTTCTCCTTCGTTCGAGCTCGGATTGAGGTGATTCCAGTTTCTAAAAATTTGTAAAATCATGCTATATTTAATGGTGAATTTTATTTAATTTTTGGAGTTGAGGTTTCTCTCTGTTTTGTTTATTTATTGCTTGTACACCTGTTTCGCGTAGACGTTGAAGTAACGAGTTATTCTTGAGCAAGGAGCCAACCCAAGACCAAGGTCCAGAGCAAGATTCAGAGCTCTTGAAGGCAAGTTGTGCTTTGATCATGTTGAACCTATGTTTATGAAATTGCTATATCGTTTTACCCTATTGCATATTATTTCAAGTATACAATTGTTTCAAATTAAATTGGGCCTTAGCTATTATACCAATTTGATCTATACCCTACCTTGCCATTGTATGCCATGATCTAATTATCACCCTAATATGGTTAACTAATAGTTGGTTAATATTGATACTCAACATGGGCTGGTTAGACCGCCGTAGATTGCTTAGCTATGCCACGTCATCACATGTACTTGAAACATCGATAATTAATGTTGACTAATGGAATATGGAACAATGATGTGAACTTGTGTGTCATGTGTGGTCACACAATAAGATTGAGTTGTAGTGGCGAGTCATGTCACGCAACGATGTTGAATTGTTGATAGCACGTGGTGCTTGGTAATCAACTGGAGTGATATTCATTTAGATTGGGGCAAGTGGCAAGGGGCAAGTATGCCAAGGTGGGCCCGATGGGCAGGGGTATGTGGAAGTCTTGCCTCGATCATCTTAAGGACTTAACCTTGCAAGCCTTTGACCTGAGTCTCTCTTACAACCACATGTCTGGAATGGGACAGCTTAGCTGACTAATTTGTGATGTCTAAATTTCGGTACTGTCGTGGTGAATAGTGAGTCCCGGATTCGCGGATTAACTCACACGACGCAAGAGGGGGGAACGGAGTGTGGTAACCAGTCCCTTCCGTGTTGAAACCTTAGCGAGCAGTACTGGGTCTAGATGGATCATTTTAAAGGCTTTGTCATGATTACCCTGCCGGCACACCAAAGGAAGTGTGCTAATAGCTTGGCGATAAGGGATGATCATGTCGTGGGGGTAAAGTGCATAACTTCTGCAGAGTGTAAAATCTATTCGAATAGCCGTGTTCACGATATTGAGTAATGCTCGGGAATTACAGTTAAGGGTTAGACTTTTGCAAAACAAAACTTGGGATGGATGGCAGGTTGCCATGGGAAGTTAGAACTTGATGTAACATCCCAAAATTTTGCTCAAATAGTATTTTATTGCTTAAATGTGCATTTTTTATTTTCTGGAATTTATTTGGATTTTTCTGGATTTATTTGAATTAATTTTAAATTATGAATATTGACCTTTTGTTCAAATCTAATTAAATTTATGCAAAGTTAAAATAAAGTTTTGCTAAAAATATTTTATTTGAGTCCAGAATGTCTCAAAGTATTTTTGAGAATTTTCTTGGATTTTTCCTGATTATTTATTGGCCTAAAACCAATTAAATGAATTTCTAGAATTATTTAAATTAATAAAGTTTTAAAATCTTTGAACAGATCGGGCCAAGCCCAATATCAGGCGCCGAGGCCCGCCGGCGCCCAATCAGCCCATCTCGAGTAAACCCTAGCCGCTTCGAATCTGCGCCGTTGATCTTGATAGGTCGCTTGAGATTCGTCCGCGTGGTCGAGCGTTCTGAGCCGTCGGATGAGCGCCGCGTGTGCGCGTCGGATGCAGCCACGTCGCCTTTCCGAGTCGCCGCCGTAGTCCGCCGTCGCCATGGAGCCGTCTTCGGAGTCCGTGCCTTGCACGCCTTCCCGTGCAGCTATTTAAGGCACCGACGCGGGCACGGAATCCCTCACCTCGCGCCGCGCATCTTTCCCAAAGCCCGAAGCTCTGAGTCGCCGTTGTTCGCACGAGGGAGCTCGCCGGAGTGGTGGTTCTTGCCGTGGTGGTTTCCGCGCGTTTTCGTCGCCGTCGTCGAGTCTTCGCCGCCACCAGTGCCGCCATCGAGTTCGCCGGACCGCACCGCACAGAACCCGCAGCTTCTCGTCGCCGGAAACTCGCCGGAGCGCCGTTACCCTGACCTTCTTCTTCGCTGCCGGTGAGATCTCGCCGTCGCGTAGCCATCGCTGGATCCAGAAGCTCTAGGCCGTCGGATCTAGATCCGTTGGCTCGCACGTTGCCACGTCGCGCGTGATCGCTGACCCTCCGATCGGTTTTCTGTGGATAAGATCGAACCGCGCGAGTGGCCAACCAGATCGTGCCGCGTGTCAGGCGCAGAGGCCGAAGCGCTGTGAGCTGAGTCCACCGTGGGCTGGCGAGGGCCGTGGACCCAGTCCATGCGCCGGAGACGCGTGTCGCCAACTGATTGGCTGGCGCCAGGGCTGACGTCATGCTTGCGTCATAATTGCATTTTTCAATTGGAAAAATAATCCGATTGGAAATTCTGTGATGATGACATCATCATGAGGTCACGCTGACGTCATAAATCGGTTTTTCAGTTTAAAAATAAATCATAATTCGATTTTACGATTTTTGCAATTTCAGTATTTATTTCAAACTTCAAAAGGCTATATCTTTTGCAATTTAACTCGGATTTGAGTGATTCAAATTTCTAAAAATTTGTAAAATTGAGATCTATTTAATGGTCAATCTTATTTGATTTTTGGAGTTCATTTTCGCTCTGTTTTGGTATTTATTTGCTTTTATTCTTCGGTACGCGTAGACGTTGAATTGTGCGACGCTTCGGAGGAAGATCCAGCAACTCAAGAGCAAGTTCCAGAACCAGATCAGGACCTATTCCAAGGCAAGTTGTGCTTTGATCATGTTGAACCCATGTTTATAAAATTGCTATATTTGTTTTACCCTATTGCATATATTTCAATTATACAATTGTTTCAAATTAGATTGGGTTTAGCTAATATACCAAATTGATCTATACCCTACCTTGTCATTGTATGCCATGATCTATTGTCACCCTAGATTGGTTCAATATAGTTGGTTAGTACTTATAATCAACATGGGATGGTTAGTTCGTATTAGATGCTTAGCCATGCCACGTCATCACATGTGTCAGAATCATTGGTAATTAATCTTGATTAATGGAATATGGAACAATGTTTTGAACTTGTGTGTCATGTGGGATCACACGATGAGATTGAGTTGTTGTGGCGAGTCATGTCACGCAACGATGTTGAATTGTTGATGGCACGTGTTGCTTGGTAATCAACCTGGTGATAATCACTTAGATTGGGGCAAGTGACAAGGGGCGAGTATGCCAAGGTGGGCCCGATGGGCAGAGGGTATGTGGATGTCTTGCCTTGATCACCCTAAGGACTTAACCTTGCAAGCCTTTGACCTGAATCAATCATGCAACCACATGTCTGGTATGGGCCAGCCTAGCTGAGTAATTTGCAATGTCTTAATTTTGGTACTATCGTGGTCGGTGTGAGTTCCCGAGTTATGGAGTAATTCACATGGAGCAAGAGGGGGGCCCTGGATGTGGTAACTAGTCCCACCAGTGTTGAAACCTTAGCGGATAGTATCGGGTTAAGCCAGCGCATTGTAAAGGCTTTGTTATAATCACTCGCCTTGGTGGTGTTTGGTTGTATCACGTGGGTAAAGTTCATAACCTCTGCAGAGTGTGAAACTATTCGGATAGCCGTGCTCGCGGTATTGAGCAATGCTCGGGAATTACAGTTAAGGGTTAGCTTAATAAATTGGACAACTTGGTTGGGATGGCGGAATGCCATATGAAAGATGGAATTTGACTTAGGTTTGGAAACTTGGTTTACTTGAGAAATACTGAATCTATTTACTATTGTTATTTGTTTTACAGTCTTTACAATCTATTTATTATATTTGTTCACAAATGCTGCTTATTGCAAATTAGCCATGATAGCCTACCCATTGGAATAAGCCTTGCATATAGTTACATAGAATTGCATTCTGTGCACAACTTGTTGAGTGCTTAAGTACTCACCCTTGCCAAACAACAATAATCAATAGTTGAAGAATCTACACCTGTGTTGGAAGAAGAAGTTCAAGAAGACACGAGTCATTAGGGTCCGCGCCTTGTCGGTTGCCTGTGGTGAACTGATGAGCTACCTACGTTTTCTACTTTCCGCTGCATAATTACTAGTTTATATTTCCAGTCTTGCCCTGCGTGGCTTAGTAATGTAAGTCGGTCATAAGATCATACATTTAGCTATATCAATAAATGAACTATTATTCTATTATCATTGAGTATGATGTGATATGTACCGATGTTGAGCTGTGTGCACAAGCGTTGATCCTGGGACTAGTGCGGTAAACACAGTGGGTTCGAATAAGTGGATTCGGGTCCTTACACTTGACTTAGGATTGGAAACTTGGTTTACTTCAGAAATGCTGAATCTATCTATTACAGTTATTTGTTTTACTGTCTTTACAATCTATTTATCAGAATTGTTCTCAAATGTCGCTTTCGCAAAATAACCATGATAAGCCATTCCTTGGAATAAGCCTTGCATATAGTTATATTAGAATTGCATTCATTGCACAACTTGTTGAGTGCTTTATGTACTCACCCTTGCCATCAACAAAATCACCAGTTGAGGAGTCTACACCAATGCTGGAGGAGAAGTACCAGGAGGAGACGAAGGTTTAGGCGCAAGCCTTGTCGCTGCCTGTGGTATACTGAGGGGTTGTCTACCTTTTCATTCCATTGCTAGCTTTAATTTATTGTTCACTTTGCGAGGCATAGTCATGTAAGTTGACCATAAGGTCATTCAACAAGTGTTATTTATTATATGAAGTCTTTTATTGTATTTCCGCTGTGTATGATTGTGATATTTATCGATGTTGAGCTCTGTGCACTAGCGTGATCCTCGACTAGTGCAGATATACAGAGGGTCCTGATTTGCATATTCGGGTCCCGACAGAGGTGGTATCAGAGCCATACTGACTATAGGCCTTGACCCTAGATAGTCTGGTCGTCTCTATAGGACTTTCAAAATTATTTTCTAAAGGAAAGAATTAACTTGGAAGGATAATATGTTCTTGACTTATCTCATTCTTCTATTCCTTTCCTCGCCAAAATTTCTTTCTTTTCCCCTGCTGAATATCTTTCTCTTTTCCTTGCTGGATTGAGTTAAAAATCTTATCTGAGCAATCTTGAATAGAAAACGATATACCACACTTTAGGAGAAAGCGTCGAGTGCTCGCTGTCAACCCTGAAGATAATGAAGGAAGAAATCGTCACGCTCAAGGAAGGAGTGAATCAACGAAGTGTTTCCGAAGCTAGAAGACCCAGTGTTTTGAGTAGCTAGTTGAGACTCAGGTGTGGGAGTCGCGTCTTCTTAAGATAGAAGTGTCACCCATATAGACGATAGTTTTGTGTGCTTAGGTTGATTGGTTCTTCCTAAATTGTTGAGTGTGCAGTATGAATTGCAGAGCTTTTTAGGCTTATATAAGCAACCATACCAAGTTATTAATATTTGTTTGCTTAAGTTGTTGGGTGAAACCTATTCCCCTGTCTTAGGATTCATGCTTCTTATCTATGCTATTTCTCTCTTCCCTAACCCCTGTGAAGCAATCAAGCAGATGGTTCAGACTGGTGGAAGCAATGGAGTCAGTGAAAGTGGTAATCAACTCAGTGATAACCCCAATGATGGACCAGTTTTTCAACCGTTAGCGAAGATGGATATCCAGAGTTTCAGAGAGTTTTTGACTGTTCAGACTCAGTTGATGCATTCAATGATGAAGCAAATGCAGAACATGACTAATCAAGCCAACGCCAAAGAATACATCTCAGTTATCATCAATGATCCTTGTTCCCGCCAAGGTTATCAAAATTCATAAGGACTCGTTCGCCGACTTTTTCTGGATATGTTTCACCATCGAAAGCTGATGATTGGATCAATACTATTGAGAGGAAGCTGCTCATTGCTCAGTGTAAAGATAATGAGAAGGTCTTGTATACTTCTTATCGCCATAAGGAATTGTCACGAATGGTGGAAGGAATATTGTGCTATCCATGAAGCCCGCAAAATATCACTTGGAGTGAGTTTGTTGCTGTTTTTCGTTATCTCTTCACTCCACCGAAAGACAAGGTGATCATGACGGATTGAGAGAAGAATGCTACCCCGCACCTTGTTCGAGCATCTAAAAGATGTTCCTTGAAGTGTCACAACCAAACAAGGCGTAAGATCGTGCGTGCATTCGCTGTGGAGAAATAGGACATACCACGACGAGCATGCGATCAATTGCTCCGGTGTGAAGGAAGTCACCCCTTGAGAGTGTCCTATGAGCAACATCACGTGCTACCTATGTGAAGGTCGAGATCATTGCCCACTCAATGTCCCTTGATCCGATAGTTACCACCAGAACCCAAAGGTCAAAAAGAATACTCGAGTCGCAGCTTGCTCAAGAGTTGTCAAAAGAGGCGAATCGTCATTGCTCAAGTAACGCCGCATTTTGACCTTGCCACCCTCATCAAGAAAGCAAGAATTGGCAATCACCAACAAAGATATTTTTCGTGTGATGGAGAAGGTCACCGGGCTAGGAATATCCTATGAAGCATCCGACTCGACGCAACAAGAAGACAACAATGTAAATGTAGCCGCACCAAACAAGAAAAGCAAAGATTGAGTGCTACAACCGCCGCAGAAAGGCCATTATGCTAACCGATGTCCACAGAGAAGACAACTTTTATGCAGCTATGGTTATTCCAAGTCACCTCACCAAGTTCATAACGCCAAGAGTGAGCAAGAAAGTTTCAAAAAAGTGTGCCAAAAGAATCACCAAAGAAGAGTCGTTTGAACAAGGACACTACCCCACCCACAATGTTAAAGGAGGAAGCTTGCCCTTAAACTTTGCTATACTCGCAACAAGCCCGGCATTATGCCGTGAATTGCCCTCGAAGGAAGCGACCATGCGGTTCTAAGTCAATCACAACTCCGTCCCATTCAAGACTTTGGTGCCAACGCTAATCAAGGAAGTTTAGATCAATGATTTTATCCTGCTCAAGTGTCATATCTTGATTGTAAAGGAGAGTGATTAGTGATGAATTCCATGTAAAGATTTCCTTGTCTAAAGAAATAAAGTAAAGATGGTTGATGTGCTTTGGTTTGTGAAGTGTTCAAGTAAAAGTATTGATGGAAAATGAATGGTCGATGTTTCCGGTTTTCACCGTGTTGATGGTTACCTCAAGGTGTTATGTGCAATGTTGATCGTTCAATGGTGTTTGTGAAGCTTGTCACCGTAAGAATTGTCGCTGTCGAAAGTACAAGATTGCTTGATCTAACCTGAATGTTACGAAGTAAAGTTGTTTATTGTTGGAGGAAAGTTCTTAGTGAACCATATTGATATCGACCTTAGATGCTACGCTTGAAATGGACTTGTCATCCGCATATAAGGTCGCATCTTGGAGTTTGGTCAAAGAGTTGCGTCGCTTAAAAGCCCCAAGGCGTAAAAGGGAATTACAAGCGATCAGAGATCATGATGGTCAACCGATGGTAAAGCAAGTGTGGAAGTTTCACCTAAAAGATGTGCCATTGTTGGAATATATTCGGATATGTTTTCGAGGAATTGTCTAGTATGTCGCCGATCGTAAATCAAGTTTGTTATTGAGTTATCATCGGTTAAAGATTCGTGCAGAGAGTGTTCTTAAGTCAGAATTTTCTTCGCGAAATGGACAATATGAGTTTACAGTTGTGTCTGCTAGAATGATCAGTGCCATTACATAATCCATGAATATGATGAATGAAGTTTCATAGAATAGTTGAACAAGCTGTTGTTATGTGCAGAGATGATATTCTTATTTACTCCAAGTTGAGGGAATAGCATGCCGAACGTTTGAGATTGGTTTTGGAAAGGCTGCAAGAGCAACCGCTGTATGGTAAGATTCGCAAGTATGACTTTTGAAAGGAGAGAATGAAATTTCTTGGCCAAGTGATGTCTGAAAAATGAATTGCCGTTGATCTAATGAAAGTGGAAACAATTTTGCATTGTAAGCAACCGAAGTTTGTTACTTGGATTCAAAGTTTTCTGGGAATGATAGGATATTACCATAATTTTATCAAAGTATTTTTGACGATTGCTAGACCGCTTTCAGTAGTTGTTAAATAAGAGAAGGAGTTTGCATGGACGCGCGCAAAGGCGAAAGGAGTTTCTGGAATTAAAGAAGTGTCTGACCACATTGCCTGTATTAGTGTTGTCAGATGTTCAGAACAGTTTTGATATATAGTGTGATGCCTCGAGACAAGGACTCGGGTGCATACTGATGCAGAATGATAAGGTTACTGCTTAAGTGTCAAGGTAGTTGAGGCCGCATGATGAGAATATATAGACCACAAAGAATCTGAAGTATATAATCACGCAATCAGATCTCAACGTGAGACAGAAGAGATGGCTGAAGCTAATCGAGGAATATAATGTTCGAATCCAATGTCATCTTGAAAAGACTAATGTGGTAGGCGATGCCTTAAGTTGAAAGAACCATAGTGCGAATATGCTGATATAAAGTGATCAACCAGAGTTGTGTAAAGAGTTTTGAAAGCCGAAGTTGGAAGTTGTTCCACAAGGATTGTAGCTGCTTTAGAAGTGAAGCCAATACTTGAAGATCATATCAGGGAAGGTCAGAAGGAGGATGAGAAGATCAACTGAATCAAAGTTCAAGAAAGATAAAGGCTTAGCTGAGGATTTACCTTGGATAGTCAGTGTACTACGCGGTTTAAAGGTCGAATTCGTGTACCGAACAAGAAGGAGCTTAAGCAGTTGATTTTGGAAGAGGCTCATGATCCCAAGTATTCAATCCAGTCGAAAAGTGTTAAGATGTATCAAGATCGTCAGAAAGGTTTTAGTGACCTCGGAAGAAGTGTGGAGTTACCAAATGTTGCTTGGTGTGATGTGTGTCGCTGATTAAAGGCAATGCATCGTAGATTAGCAAGTTGTTACAGCAAGTGCAGATTTCTAAGTGGAAGTAAGAGGTGAACTGGTAATAAGATTCATAGCACTAAGAATTTGCAGAGAACCCAGAAGGGATATGGCTCCGTTTGAGTCATCGTTGATCATTTGACCGAAGTGGTTCATTTTATCCTAGTAAAGACTACCTACTCAGAAGATCACTTGGCAGAACTGTATGTGTCAAGGATTGAGTGTTTGCACTGAGTGCCTAAGAAGACTGTGTCAGATAGAGGTACCCAATTTACCTCGAGATTTTGAGGCAAGTTGCATGAAGCAATGGGAACTAGTTTGAATTTCAGTGCAGTGTATTATCTGCAGACAGATGGTCAAACAAAGAAAGTTAATCAGATGAGGAAATGTTAAGAGCTTGTGCATTAACTTATGCTACTTCATGAGATAAGTGTTTGCCATATGCAGAATTCAGCTATAGCAACAGATATCAGGCTAGTTTGCGAAGGTCACCATTTGAGGTTTGTATGGTCGTGCCTGTCGTACTCCATTGAACGGGAATGAGATGGGAGGTTGTTTGTTATTCGAACCTGATATTCTCAAAGAGACAAAAGAGCAAATCGCTATGATCCGAGAGAGATTGAAGGTAGTGCAGTCAGGACAGAAGAGCTACACTGATAATTGTCATTATGAATTGAGTTTTGAACCAGGTGACTTCGTGTATCTTAGAGTTACCCCTCCTAAAGGTGTTAAAAGGTTTCAAGCTATAGGGAAGATTGTACCAAAATTTGTTGGTCTGTTCAAGATCTTGAGTCTTCAGGAAGAGGTTGCTTATCAGTTGGAATTACCGCAGTCATTGGCTGGTGTGCATGATGTGTTCCACGTGTCGCAGCTTAAGAAGTGTCCTCGAGTGTCAATAGAGCAGATGCCATTAGAAGCAGTTGAATTGCAGAAGGATCTAACCTGCAAGGAGCAGCCAATCAGAATTTTGGATGTGATGGATCGCAGGACCAGGATTAAGTCTGTTCGCTTTTGCAGAGTTCAGTGGAGTAATCATCCTGAGAATGAAGCAACCTGAGAGTTTGAGGAGGACCTGAAGTCAAAGTTTCCAAACTTATTCCCTAGTCAGCTCTAAATCTCGGGGTCGAGATTCTGTTAAGGGGAGGAGGTTTGTAACATTCCAAAATTTGAGTTTTTGAATGTTTGAAATTGAAATTGAACCATTTGCATTTTTCTGGAATTAATCAAAGCTTAATTTGAATTTTCCATTAATGAAAGGATTTAATTTGACTAAACTATTCATCAAACAAAAGATTTCCAATTTTAGTTGAGTTTATTAAGCTTGAAGGAATTTTTCTGTATTTTTGGTCATCTTTCAGAATTTATTTGCTATTTATTTGAATTTATTTGCCTCCATTCGAATTTCTGGAATTTCCTTAATTCGGAAAATGATTTTAATTCCAATTTACCTTCGGGCTGAATTTTCGTCCGACCCGTTCCTATTCCCCATTCGGCCTGCCTCACCTCTGCCCATTCCTCACAAGAACAAGCCCCTCTCCCCAAACAGCCGCGTTGCGCTTGCCGTCCGATTTGCGCCGCGTGGACGGCCGAGATGACTACGCGTCGCACCGCCTCAAACCCTAGCGCGCCCCACCGTTTGATCTCGATTTAGCGGTGGAAACTCGCCCGCGTGGCCATGCGCGTGTGAGCCATCCGATCCTCGCCGCGTGTGCGATCGGGATGCTTCCGCGTCGCCCTGCACCGTCGCCGCCACCATCTCCGCGTGCTGCGTCCGCCGCCATCTCGGTTTCCAATTTTGGGCACGCCTCCCGAGGGATATAAATGCCGCTACACCCCCTCCGAGAATCCCCGTTGTCCCCCGCAC
Organism: Otatea glauca; assembly: GCA_036346275.1. Taxonomy (NCBI): domain Eukaryota; kingdom Viridiplantae; phylum Streptophyta; class Magnoliopsida; order Poales; family Poaceae; genus Otatea; species Otatea glauca. The sequence goes on from CM070724.1 coordinate 25,953,331, forward strand.
TCGTAGCCATCCTCGCCGTCGCCCGAGACGCTGCCGTCGCCGAGATTTCCCTCGCCGAAGTTCGCCGCCGTGCCCAAAGCTTTCCTAGCCGTCGTGTGGCCGCTCCGGTGCACCTCCGCCGCTGCCGTTGCCTTCTTCACGTTCCTTGTGTCGAGCCCTTCGAGACCCCCAGGGTTTTGCGCTCGATCCATTGCTTTCTCGCCGTGTCCTGGGTCATCTTCTTCATCTCCGGCGGAGTAGCGCCGCCGCTTCGCCGTCGCTCGTCGCCGCGAGCCCCAACCGTCGGATATTCTTCCAACGCTCTTGATCGCGCCTTGTCACCGCAACTGTCGCCTTGCCTCTCCACCGCCCGATCTGGCCGTGCCGTTGGATGTGCGCCACACGTCGCCCGCGCCTGTGCCACCTCCGCGCCACGTCACCCGCCGCGTGGCCGCCATGTGTGCGCCACCTCAGCAAGTCCTCCGCATCGCCTTTGGATCGCCTCGGTGAACTCGGTTCACTGTGAACCGAGCCACTGACGCGTGGGCCCCATGTGTCATTCGACATTTCTTTTGGATTTATTCTTTTTCCAGAAAATCCGAAATTCCAGCCAATCAGATCTTGCCACGTGTCAGCCTTTTCCATTTTTTCTGATTTTCTGATCCGAGGAGCTTCCAGGAGGCCATTCTCCTTCGTTCGAGCTCGGATTGAGGTGATTCCAGTTTCTAAAAATTTGTAAAATCATGCTGTATTTGATGGTGAATTTTATTTAATTTTTGGAGTTCAGGTTGCTCTCTATTTTTGTTATTTATTGCTTGTACACCTGTTTCGCGTAGACGTTGAAGTAACGAGTTATTCGTGAGCAAGGAGCCAACCCAAGACCAAGGTCTAGAGCAAGATTCAGAGCTCTTGAAGGCAAGTTGTGCTTTGATCATGTTGAACCTATGTTTATGAAATTGCTATATCGTTTTACCCTATTGCATATTATTTCAAGTATACATTTGTTTCAAATTAAATTGGGACTTAGCTATTATACCAATTTGATCTATACCCTACCTTGCCATTGTATGCCATGATCTAATTGTCACCCTAGGATGGCTAACTAATAGTTGGTTAATATTGATAATCAACATGGGCTGGTTAGACCGCCGTAGATTGCTTAGCTATGCCACGTCATCACATGTACTTGAAACATCGATAATTAATGTTGACTAATGGAATATGGAACAATGATGTGAACTTGTGTGGCATGTGTGGTCACACAATGAGATTGAGTTACAGTGGCGAGTCATGTCACGCAACGATGTTGAATTGTAAATAGCACGTGGTGCTTGGTAATCAACTGGGGTGATATTCATTTAGATTGGGGCAAGTGGCATGGGGCGAGTATGCCAAGGTGGGCCCGATGGGCAGGGGTATGTGGAAGTCTTGCCTCGATCATCTTAAGGACTTAACCTTGCAAGCCTTTGACCTGAGTCTCTCTTGCAACCACATGTCTGGAATGGGACAGCTTAGCTGACTAATTTGTGATGTTTAAATTTCGGTACAGTCGTGTTGAATAGTGAGTCCCGGATTCTCGGATTAACTCACACGGCGCAAGAGGGGGGCCCGGAGTGTGGTAACCAGTCCCTTCCGTGTTGAAACCTCAGCGAGCAGTACTGGGTCTAGATGGAGCATTGTAAAGGCTTTGTCATGATTACCCGCAAGACACCAAAGGAAGTGTGCTAATAGCTTGGCGACAAGGGATGATCATGTCGTGTGGGTAAAGTGCATAACCTCTGCAGAGTATAAAATCTATTCGAATAGCCGTGTTCACGGTATTGAGCAATGCTCGGGAATTACAGTTAAGGGTTAGACTTTTGCAAAACAAAACTTGGGATGGATGGCAGGTTGCCATGGGAAGTTGGAACTTGACTTAGGATTGGAAACTTGGTTTACTTCAGAAATGCTGAATCTATCTATTACAGTTATTTGTTTTACTGTCTTTACAATCTATTTACTGTAATTGTTCTCAAATGCTGCTTTACTGCAAAATAACCATGATAAGCCATTCCTTGGAATAAGCCTTGCATATAGTTATATTAGAATTGCATTCTGTGCACAACTTGTTGAGTGCTTTATGTACTCACCCTTGCCATCAACAAAATCACCAGTTGAGGAGTCTACACCAATGCTGGAGGAGAAGTACCAGGAGGAGACGAAGGTTTAGGGCGCAAGCCTTGTCAGTTGCCTGTGGTATACTGAGGGGTTGTCTACGTTTTCATTCCGCTGCAGTTTAATTTATTGTTCAGCCTTGCGAGGCATAGTCATGTAAGTTGACCATAAGGTCATTCAACAAGTGTTATTTATTATATGAAGTCTTTTATTGTATTTCCGTTGTGTATGATTGTGATATTTACTGATGTTGAGCCTGTGTGCACTAGCGTGATCCTGGACTAGTGCAGTATACACAGAGGGTCCGAATTTGCATATTCGGGTCCCGACAATTCGGCAAGGTTCTTCTCCGTCATCATTGACTTTTGCCACACCCTTTGGAGGGATTCGTCCTCAAAAACCGCTTCACCACTGCGAAAAGCGGGTGCGGCCGTCTGAGGTTTCTTCTCCAGCGACAGGACAACTCCACCATTGTCTGAAGGGCTGGACACCATTGAAAGATGGGGACGTATTCTTTGAAGGTGGTGGCGCTGGGGTTTGAGGAGGGCGATGGAGGCTTCGAGAATAAAACTAGAGGCGAAAAGGAGGGGAATGGCTATAGTTCTGTATACAGGAATTTTAAAGCCAAAGTCTTTTCAGGCAAATGGTTCACTCCCCGATGTGACGCTTCGATCAGCGAAAAAAGCGGAATGATGGTACTGCAATAGTCTTGGCATTGCCGCCAAAAGCAATAAATGCTCAACTGCCCAACGTTTAGATTTTCTGGATTTTTTCTAACTCTGCGCAGAGTCGAGTCGATAAAATGACATCGAGTAACTTGTGGTTACCCTAAGGACTCGAGATGGGCTGATGGCAGGGTGCTTGACCGAGCACATCCCTACTCGATACTTAGCAATTCCTAATCTACTCGAATCATTCGACCACAAGCCGATGGGGTATTACTCGACAAAGTCAGGGTTTGTCAGTAATCGACCAAGCACTTGAACGAACCGTCCGCTGGGCAGAGTTCGAGGGCTACTGTTGAATATCTAAACATGGGGTATGAGTATGTGCAGGATACACGAAGGATGTGTTCTAACGACGTATAGAAACTCTGGATATCACGGGCCCAATTCTACGGGATAAGATATGTGTGGAGGGGATATTTCCATACTAGGAAGGACTTGATCGCTTTCCCATTACGAGGAAACTGACTCGAGTACACCTGGTATCCAGGGAAGTTTGGATATGCTGCAAAGATCACGTGATGATGGACTCCTCATCGGCTACGATCTGGTATCTCAAACCGACTACAACTCAACTTAAAACAGAGCCACCCCGACTATATAAGACCAGGGGTAGGTATCCTCAAAGGACAGAGCTTCCAGGAGAGAGCTTTCAAGAGAGAGCTCCCAGGAGAGAAGACTTTTTAGAGCTTTAAACGATGTAGAGCAACTAGGAGCCAACGAATCATGCTTCATCAACGTCCAGCCATAGTTTAGCCATTGCCTAGACCCCATCTTCATTGTAACTAAGGCTAGACAACTTGCTTTGTATTCGATACACCAATTTCATATATCATCCGCATAGGAAGTAGGGTATTACTCCATCCGGGGGTCTGAACCTATATACATCGTGAGCCGTTGTCTTCGTGCTTGACTCTGATAACCGAAGGTACCCAAAATCATAAGTTTATTGTCGAGATTTAACCTTCAACAACCTTGTTCACCGAAGTGCCTGAGTTGTTCGACGGCGTTGGTTTGATGCACTTGGTGTTACTGAGGTGTAACTTTGTTGGAGATGCTATCAGCCAGTTCTACTCCACCCTCTACATTCCTGACTCGTACGACTCCATTTCTTGGATGACCAGTGCCAGGGACTACATTGCTACCAAGGATGAATTTGAGCAGGCACTTGGTATCTTTCACAGTGGATATCCCAAGATTCATAATGAGAGGCTGCTTGAAATTACACGGCAAGTGGAGTTTTATGATCTGGCAGCGAATGTGAGGAGGCTAGGGAAGTTAGCAGGGCTTCTCTCCCAGGTGAGCTTGGTGAACCGCATTGTCAAGGTTACCATTCATACCAAAAGTGGTAACTTTGACGATATTCGAGGATATGCTTGGAACATTATGAGCAAAATCATGCATCGAGAGAAGTTCGACGTGGTGGACTTCATCATTCGAGAGATAGCTTCATTGGTGAGAAACTGGGGTAAGAGTATTTATTTTGGCCCCTATATTATGAAGCTCATCATGATGAAGACTGGCTACAAAAAGGGGTGTGGATATGCACACAAGTAGTACAAGCCCAGAGAGGCTCCCCCTCAAGTGTCTAGCCATCCAGCTTAGCAGCGTCAGTAGCAGCAGGCGCAGGACATCCCTGCTGATATTCCTCAGGATGTGCCTCAGACTTCTCTTGCCACACCTCCGGATGCATTCTTGGCTAGCATCGATTCACTGTGTCACGACATGGTGGCACAGTTCTCGGCTCTCTCCTCGAACGTCACCAACAGATTTGATGAGGAGCATCAGTACCAGGTTCAGACTCAAGCCTTTGTTTAGGAGATGAGAGCCAGATTGGACAGTGTCAGCGAGCAGGTTGATTATCTTCGAGATGAGCTTGTACCTGTTCGTGCTCGACATGTCTATGGACATGGTAGCGACACTCCTCCTACTTCCTAGAGACTCCTTGAAGACCCCTCTTTTGGTACTTGATGCCAAAGGGGGAGAAGATGAAGAAGATCGAAGCTCTAAGGATTAGCTTATGTTCTATCTATATATATCTTTATGTAAGCTAATGAACCTTGTAATATTTGTGTTGCCTTTTGGATGTGCTTGAATGTTTGTGACTTGGATGTTTATGTGCTAAACTCTTTGTCTTGTTTTAAATGTTCATCTATGGTTGGCTCATCGTCTATTAATTTTCATATTTCATATATATTCATTGTTCATACATTGATCATCCACGGACTCAACATTTAAAGGAAACTCCGCCAAAATTCTCAATTTTTTTAAATGTGTGCAAAATATTATCTCTATACTCATATGTACACCTTTATGGGGAGTATCCAAATAAATATGTTGTTTTAATAAGATTTTGCTTCAAATCCACTACTTATCCTTCAAGAAGCAAAATATTATTAAAATGAAACTCTTGAGTATAATGCGTATCTTGTTCGTTATATACTCAAAATCAATTTGTTTCTTTTTACATGTTGGGATTGTCATCAATTACCAAAAAGAGGGAGATTGAAAGCATCTAGGTCCCCAAATTTGTGTTGGTTTCGGTAATTAATGACAATTGCGATTAAAGGACTAATATTTTCATTTGAGAAAGTGAAAATTTGATTGGTCCTAAATGTGGAACACGATGGAGTTTGATGTGATTTTAGTGAAAATGGCTCAATCAATGCTCATAAAAATGATTATTTTCACTTGTAATAAAAAGAAATTGAAGATCTAAGTCACCTCTGCCATGGTCGGCACTACCGCCCATGGTAGGGTGGTATTGCCGCTTGGCCGACAGTACCGACCCTAGGGCCGGTAGTTATATCACAGAGAAGTGAGTTTTTGGTGTGGTGCCCGACCGACACTACCGACCCATAAGGGTAGTACTGTCACTCGGCTGGCACTACTGGCCTCAGATGGGTGGTAGTGCCGGCCCTCTGGTAATGTCTAGTGAGTCAGAGCATTAAATAGCTACAGTTGACCGTTGGACCTAAGGCCAGAAGTATCAGCCCTCGGTTGGGCGGTAGTGCCAGCCTCCCTGAATTTTTTAGGGTTTTGGTAGCAACAGCTATAATTATGGTTGAGGGCTATAAATACACCCTCATATGCAGCATAGAGTAACTCTTGGACACTTATTGCATATTCTTGAGCTCTTGCTAGTTTCTCTACTACTCTAGCGCATTCAGTTCAAATTTTGTGAGTAGTTGAGAGTGAAATCAAGTGTGAGCATTAAATTGAGCCATTTAATCACTTGATACACCTCAAGTGAGTGTCAAAGTTTATTACTCTTAGAGGTTACCCCCTCTTATATGGCTTGGAGGAGAAGGAATCAGTGACCATCTTAGAGGAGCTTGAGAGAAGGCCCAATTGTTTGTGAAGGCCAGAGTTCACCTACCTGGAGCAGAGAGGAACTGCCAAGTGATTGAGGAAGGCTCAAGTGGTTGGAGCCGGCTTGAAGTTGTTTGACTCACCTCAATGTGGATTAGGGGAGACCGGTAAGTCTTCGAGACCACGGGATAAATTCTTGTGCTACTTTCTCTTGTGGTTTGAATTTTCTATTCGTATGCACAATTTATATTTCTAGCAATTTAAGTATATTGATCGTATGCATAGAATCATATCTTGCTTAAACTTAGATTGTTAGAACACTTAGTGAACCTTAGAGAATTTAGCTTTATTTGTCAAAAATTGCAATCCTTGCTTAGTAATTTCATTTATTGCAATTAGAGCAGAAAAATTTAGAAACCTCTTATTCACCCCCTCTAGTTGGTTATCCTTGATCCTACACCAAGCAACTTCAAATCATCTATGGACACAAGCTTCTTAATGTTTACGGAGTAGTCTGATGGAACTTCAATACATTGGAGATACTTGTAGAGGTCTTCTTTCTCCTTCTTGGATTAGGTGTAGTATGCAGCGGGGATGTACAGACCTTTTCCATCCTCCTCTATCATTGCAAGCTTGGACCTGATTCCCATATAGGCTATGTCACAACAAGCAACCACATCATCCTTGGTCTTCCCAGGTATGTTCAGTAAGATGCCAACCAAATTATCACAAATATTCTTCTCAACGTGCATGACATCAATACAATACCGGACATCTAACACCTTCCAGTATGGTAAGTCCCAAAATATTGACCTTTTCTTCCAAATGGTCCTAGGATGAATATATTTACGACTCTTTCCATACTAAACATTGATATACTCCTGGCTTGAATATACTTGCCTTCCACTCATAGACTACAGGGTCGAACGAACTTCCCTCTTTCCATCAAATTTGTTAACAATCTTACGGTATCGATGACTTCGAAGTAGAAACCTACGGTGACCTATTGTAACATCCCAAAAATTTGACTTATAATTTCGCTCACGTGCATTTTTGTGATTTTCTGAAATTATTGGATTTTTCCAGAAATTATTTGAATTTATTTTAATTAAGTATATTGAACCTTTGGTGAAAACTAATTATATATAGATAAGAATAATATGAAGTTTTGTCAAAAATATTTTATTTGAGTCCAGAATGTTTCAAAGTATTTATGAGAATTTTCTTGGATTTTTCCTGATATTTTAATTGCCTTAAATGAATTAATCTAATTTCAGGAATTATTTTAAATCGAAAAGCGTTGGAAATCAGAGTGAACAGTACTGGGCCAAGCCCAGCACTGTGCATGCGCGGCCCATCGCGGTGCGGCCCGTTAGCCCGTTCCCCCGCCGCCTCGCGTATGGACCATTGGATCCAGATCAGACGGCTGTCTCCTTTCGCGAAACCCTAGCGACTTCGGCCGTTGGATCAAGATCGCGCGGTGAGGATTCCTTGCGTCGTTTTGGAAAGATTTGATCGCATCCGTTGATTTTGGAAAGAGCGGATCGGATCGTATCGCGTTTGGGGGAATCGTAGCCGTTCATCGCAGATCGGACGGACCGCAGTCATCGTCTCCGATTCGGTTTCCGAATCCGCGCGCTGCGCGTCGCCGCGTGATTTTAGGGTTGCCTTTTCTGGGCATTCGCCGAGGCTATTTAAAGCGCGGACCGCACTCCGAGGATCGCCATCCCAGAGCGCATCCGCCAGTGCTAGCCTTCGCCGTTGAGTCGCCGCTGTAGCCTCGCAGGAGCTCTCCGGAGTTTGCTCTTTGCCGCTGCGGTTTTCTTCGAGTTCCGCCGTCGTCAAGCCGCCGTTCGCCGAATCGGTTCCAGATCCGAGTTCCTCGCGTCGTGCCGCGTCGAGTCTACCCTTCTTCGCCGAATCGCGTCGAAACGCCGTTCGGGTGGTCGTCTTCCTCCGCTCGGTGCAAGCCCGCGCCGTGTCTCGGAGCTTCGCGCGCCGTTGGATCTTCGCCGAACCGTCCGGATCAAGCCACGCCGCTTCTTGGTGAGTGTTCGCTCGGGTATATTTCTAACCGTTAGATTCGAATAGACGTTCGGGATTGAGACGCGTGTGCATAGTATGTCGGCCGTTGGATCGCCTCGCAGATGTGCGACGCGTGTCGGCGCGGTACGAAGCATCGTCGCGCCGGTGCACCGTGGACGGCGTGTGCCGTGGACTTGGTCCATAGACCGAGCGACGTGGCGCAATTTGATTGGCCCACGACGCGATGACGCGTCATGCCGATATCACGGGCCCACAAGACAAGATCTCGAGTCCACGGTGGACCAACGTGTTTCGTGGACCAAGTCCATGCGCGAGGCCACGTGTCCGCCTCTCGACTGGTCCACGTGTCGCTTGCGCATTAATCGGTAATTTCCAGTAGAAAAATAATTCGGGAAAATCGGTTTTTCTAATTTCTGTATTTTCAGTATTTATTCAAACTTCAAAAGGCTATATCTTTTGCATTTTAACTCGGATTTGAGTGATTCAAATTTCTAAAAATTTGTAAAATCAAGATCTATTTATTGGTGAGTTTTATTTAATTTTTGGAGTTTGTTTGCTCTCTGGTTTGGTGTTTATTTGCTATTTTGGCATCGTTTCGTGTAGACGTTGAACTGCTCGGTGATCCGGAGGAAGATTCGTCGCTCCAAGACCCAAGCTCAGATCAAGACCAACACCTACTCCAAGGCAAGTTGTGCTTTGATCATGTTGAGCCTACGATTACAAAAACTGCTATATTGTTTTACTTTATTGCATATTATTTGACATGTACAAATGTCTTCAATTAAATTTGGGACTTAGCTATTATACCCAATTGCTCTATACCCTACCTTGCCATTTGTATACCATGATATATTGTCACCCTAGATTGGTTCATTATAGTTGGTTAGTAATAATAATCAACATGGGATGGTTAGACCGTATTAGTTGCTTAGTCATGCCACGCCATCACATGTACTTTAGTCTTTGATAAATAATCTTGACTAATGGAATATGGAATGATGTTATGAACTTGTGTGTCATGTGTGGTCACACGATGAGATTGAGTTGCGGTGGCGAGAGGATGTCACGCAACGAGGTTAAATTGCTGATGGCACGTGGTGCTTGGTAATCAACCGGGTGGTAATGATTTAGATTGGGGCAAGTGGCAAGGGCGTATGCCAAGGTGGGCCAGATTGGCGGGGTATGTGGAAGTCTTGCCTTAATCACTTTAAGGACTTAACCTTGCAAGCCTTTGACTGAGTCTCTCTTGCAACCACATGTCCGGAATGGGACTGACCTAATTTGAATAATTTGTGAAACCTAGATTTGATCGTCGTGGTGAATAGTGAGTCCCGGTTACGGTTTAACTCACATGGCGCAAGAGGGGGCCTGTTGTGGTGGTTTAACCCTTGATGTTGAAACCTTAGCGAGGCGAGATTGGGTCTAGGTGTAGCATTGTAAAGGCTTTGTTACGATCACTCGCCTTGGTGGTGTTTGGTTGTATCGTGTGGGTAAAGTGCATAACCTCTGCGAGTATACAATCTATTCGAATAGCCGTGCTCACGGTATTGAGCAAAGCTCGGAATTACAATTAAGGGTTAGACTTTTGTTAAACAAAAACTTGTTCGGATGGCGGTGCCATGGGAAGTGGAAAATTGATTTAGGGTTGGAAACTTGGTTTACTTCATAAATCTTGAATCTATTAATTATCGTTATTGTTTTATGCTTTTCAATCTATTTACTGTATTCTTGTTAAATGCTGCTTTACCGCAAAATAGCCATATTAGCCATTCCTTTGGATTAAGCCAAAGCATATAGAATATTAGACTTGCATTACTGTGCACAACTTGTTGGGTGCTTTATGTACTCACCCCAACAACACAACTTCAGAAGAGGAAGAATCTACGCCATTCATGAAAGAGGATTATTTGGATGCGAATGCTTAGGGTCCGAGCCTCGTCGGTTACTGTGGTAAATCGAAGTCGCTACGCTTATTTATTTTTCCGCCGCTACTTATTTGTTTCTTATTTAAGCCCTGTGAGGCATTATTCATGTAAGACAACAGATTATAATTAATTATTGAAGATTATGCTATATTCATTTGGTGTGGTGTGATAACATCTATGTTGAGCTGTGTGCACTAGCGTGATCTTGAACTAGTGCGTTATACAGAGGGTCCGGATTTGCAAATTCGGGTCCCAACAGAGGTGGTATCGAGCCATCTGACTATAGGTCTTTGCCTAGGTAGTTGGTATCTCTTAGGAGTGTCCAAAATTATTTTCTAAAGAAAAGGTAAAATTTACTAATAAGAAACTCTTGGCTTATCTCATCCTCTACTCTCATCCTTGCTAAATTACCTTCTTTTTCGCTGTGCGTTTGAGTGGAGATCTTATTCAAAATTTTGTTTTGAATAGATGCCGATCTTCCGATCCTTCGAGTCAAGCGTGGTGGCTACGCCATGGAGCCGTGGAGAGTTCTTCAAGTGATTGGAGGCTTTGATCGTCCGCTTACCGAGGAAGCAAGCTGAACGTCAGCGGTGTGCATCGGGGTTCTTACGCAGTCGATCATCTTCGCCGAGAGTGCGACGAGACCACTGATCGATCCACATCACCGCCGGAGGTTCACTTACGAGGCGGGAGTTCGTGAGGTCGCGGACTTGCTCACGATGGATCCGCCACGACTACGCTTACGAGCCAGCGACACCGTGTTTCGACTTCACCCAACAAGATGCAGCGTGCGGCGTCGACGGATCGTGGAGGAGTGTGTTCTCGCAGACACCTTGCCGAGTTTGCCACCGCCAGAGGATCACCGAGGACACTGCGCAGAGCGGGGGGCTGCGGTGAGGCGCCGAGAGTGGCGGAGCGAGAGCTTCAAAGACCCGTGAAGCCGCGGCGAGTCATCGATGAGTTGGAGGAGGCCTTGCAGATTGCCGAGGAGATAGCGTAAGCAGTCGCCCAAGAGCCGGATGAGGTCGTCAAGAAGAAGAAGAGGAAGAAGAAGACCGGAAGAACGTGAGTGGGAGCCCGAGGAGCCAGCAGAAGGTCACGGGATAGGTTCGCACCCATGCCACCACCCACCGTGTATGCACGGATCGGCCTCACCTGTGGTGGGTGGATGAGTGAGAGTCGATCTTAGAGTTGTGTTGAGACTCGAGTGTTGAGTCGCGTCTTTAAGTTAGCCTTTACCTTTTAGTAGACGTTAAGGTTGCATGTTTAGTTTGGTTCTTAATTGTTTGCTGAGTGTGCAGTATGTGTTGCAAAGCCCTTAGGCATTGTAAGCAACCATACCAAGTATCAATAAAGATTATTTAAGTTGGGTTTAACCTGTTTCCCCTGCCTTAGAAATTCTTGCATCTTATCTATGCTACATCTATCTTTCCTAACCCAAGAAGCAATCAAGCAGATGGTGAACACCCGCAGCAACAACGGAGCTTCAGGAAGTGGTCTGCGCCCAGGCAACAATCCCAACGAAGGAGCACCACCGCATCAAGCACCGCCAGTGGATATGCAGAACTTGGGAGCTTTTCTGTCGCGCAGACTCGATTGATGCGCATAATGATGCGTGAGATGACCAATATGGCTGCAGTCAACAACCCCGCTGCTCAGATTAATAACGGCGGACCTCGTCCTTATTCCAAATTGTCAGACTTTATGAGGACCCGACCGCCAACATTCTCGGGCAACGTCAACCCCTTGGAAGCGGATGATTGGCTGAGAACCATTGAGAGGAAGTTGTACATCACGCAATGTGAAGGGCATGAGAAGGTTCTTTATGCATCCCATCAGCTTGAGGGAACAGCTGCAGAATGGTGGGAGAACTACTGTGCTACTCATGAGGCACCCATGGAAATCACGTGGGAAGAATTCGCAACGGCCTTCCGCCAGTACCACGTACCAGAAGGAATGATGGACTTGAAAAAGGAAGAATTCAGGGTGCTTAAGCAAGGAGGCCAACCGGTGGCTGATTACTTGAACAAATTCACACAGTTAGCTCGCTATGCTCCTGAAGATGTAGCGACGGACAAGGCTAGGCAGTCCCGATTCATGAAGGGATTAAACTCAGGACTGCAAGTGGGGCTGATTACCCACACTTTTCCAGATTTTCAAGAATTGGTAAACAAGGCTTTGATTCTGGAGGATAAGCGCAAGGAGCTTGGGGAAAATCGCAAGCGCTTGATGACTAACCCAGTGGGCGCCTAACCACTGCGAATGAGGATGACCCATAGCGGTTTGCTAAGTTCCAACCGCAAGCTGTTAACAAACCAGCAACACCTGCACCGCGACCACCAGGACAGAGTTATCACACACCGGCCCAAGGTAACAATGCTCAAGGAGGAATGCAGCAGTCAGCCGCCAGAAGGTGCTACAGTTGCAATGAGCTGGGGCATTATGCTAATAGATGTCCCCAGAAAGGAGGTATCACGCCAGTGCGTTTCAACCTAGGAACGACACCTGCTAAGGCACCGGCGACGGAGCGAATCGAGGAGCTGGGACAGCGGGAGCGACGCCTCAAGCTACTATTCGAGGCGAGTCAACCACATCACCGCCAATGGAGTCCGGAAGCATCGACGTCGTCTTTGGGTAAGTTTTAGTAAACTCAAGACCTGCAAAGATTATTTGATTGAAGCTTCGCATTCCTTTGTCTCTCGAGCTTTTGCATCTGAAAATGGTTTGAGCATGAAAAATCTTAAGTGTGTGATGCTAGTCCAAGCCCCAGGATCTGAGTTAAGATCTAACCTTGGGTGTTTGGGGGTGAAGCTAATAATTAATGGGATAGAGTTCCTAGCGAACTTGATTATTCTAGATGCCCAAGCTTTAGATGTCATTTTGGGAATGGACTGGTTAACCAAGCATAAGACAGTTTTGGATTGTGGTCGAAGGGTTGTATCCATTGAGAGCCCTAGAGGAGAGAAAGTGAAATTTCAAGCAACAGCAGTTCGTGGTGGTCAATTAATGGTTAATAGCATGAGAACCGTCGTCATAGAGGACGTACCAGTAGTCACGGAATATCCAGACGTATTTCCAGAAGATCTGCCGAATGCCGCTGCACCGTGACATCGAGTTCGTCATTGAGTTAGCACCGGGAACCGCACTAATAGCAAAAGACCTTATCGGATGCCTACCGATGAGTTGGTGGAGATGAAGAAAGCAGATCGACGAGTTATTAGAGAAAGGTTTTATAAGACCAAGTTCGCCGCCATGGGGAGCGCCATTTTGTTTGTCGGAAAAAGGATGGAAGCCTTAGAATGTGTATTGATTACCGTGCACTTAATGAAGTGACAATTAAGAATAAGTATCCGTTGCCAAGGATTGATGATCCATTCGACCGGTTGAGAGGAGTGGAGTTTTCTCCAAGATAGACCTTCGTTAGGATATCATCAACTAAAGATTGGGCGGAGATGTTCCAAAGACCGCATTCTCTTCAAGATACGGACATTATGAGTTCACGGTCATGTCTTTTGGATTGACCAATGCGCCAGCATATTTCATGAACTTGATGAATAAGATTTTCATGGAATACTTGGACAAGTTTGTTGTTGTGTTCATAGATGATATTTTGGTATATTCAAAGACCGAAGCAGAGCACGCAAATCATCTGAGGCTAGTGTTGGAAAAGCTGCGTGAGCAACAGCTGTATGCTAAATTCAGTAAATGCGACTTTTGGAAGGAAAAGGTGGAATTTCTCGGTCATGTCATGATGAGAAGGAGTTCTTTGTCGACCCAAGCAAAGTGGAGGCAGTGTTGCATTGGGAGCAACCAAGGTCTGTCACTCAGGTCCGTAGTTTTCTGGGAATGGCAGGATATTATCGCCGGTTCATAGAAGGATTTTCGACGATTGCGAGACCTCTTACTCAGTTGTTGAAAAAGGAAAAGAAATTTTCATGGACACCAGGTTGTGATAAGAGTTTTGAGGAATTAAAGAAGCGTTTGACAACAGCCCCCGTGTTGGTTTTGCCTAATGTTCAAGACAGCTTTGATATATACTGTGATGCGTCAAGACAGGGTCTTGGATGCGTATTGATGCAAGAGGGTAAAGTGGTCGCATATGCGTCAAGGCAGTTAAGACCACATGAAGGAAATTATCCTACGCATGACTTGGAATTGGCTGCCGTGGTGCATGCCTTGAAATTGTGGCGTCATTATCTCATTGGAAATAGATGTGAGATATATACGGACCATAAGAGTTTAAAATATATTTTCACTCAATCAGATCTCAATATGAGGCAAAGGAGATGGTTGGAATTAATCAAGGATTATAACATGGGAATTCATTACCATCCAGGAAAAGCAAATGTGGTAGCTGATACCTTAAGTCGCAAGAGCTACGTGGCGAATATGATGGTGCAGGAAGGATGTAATCGAGTATGCAGAATTGCAAAATTTAAAGCTGGAAGTAGTTTCAGAAGGATTCCTAGCTGCTTTGGAAGTGAAGCCAATGCTCGAAGATCAAATTCGGGAAGGACAAAGAGATGATGAGAAAGTCAACCGGATCAAGGCTAAAAAGGATAAAGGATTAGCAAAGGAATTTACCGTGGATGACCAAGGTACCATGTGGTTCCAGGGTCGCATTTGTGTGCAAATGCAGACGAACTTAAGCGATTGATTTTGGAAGAGGCTCATGATTCCAAGTATTCAATTCATCCAGAAGCGCTAAGATGTACGGGACTTAAAGGAGAGGTTTTGGTGGCGAATATGAAGCGTGAAGTCGCGCGAGCACGTTGCCTTGTGCGATGTATGCCGAGAGTTAAGGCAATACATTAGAGACCAGCGAGTTTGCTACAACCGCTAAAAATCCCGAGAATGGAAGTGGGAAGAAATCGGTATGGATTTCATCACCGGATTGCCAAGAACTCAAAATGGGTATGATTCTATATGGGTCATTGTGGATCGATTGACCAAAGTTGCTCACTTCATCCGGTTAAGACAACTTACTCAGAGACCGGTTGGCGAATTATACATAGCCCGAATCGTGTGTTTGCATGGTGTGCCTAAGAAAATAGTGTCGCATGAGGTACTCGGTTCACCTCGAGATTTTGGGACAAATTGCATGAAGCCATGGGAAGCGTTTGAACTTTAGCACAAACATACCATCCGCAGACCGATGGTCGACGTAAAGAGTAAATCGATTTTAGAAGATATGTTAAGAGCTTGCGCTTTAGCCTACACCACTTCATGGGACAAATGCTTACCATATGCGAGTTCGGCTATAACAACGATTAGCGAGCTAGTTTGCGATGTCGCCATTTGAGGCTTTATATGGTCGTGCTGTCGTACTTAACGAATTGGAATGAGACAGGGAGCGTATGATATTTGGCCCTAATATTCTTAAGGAAGTGAAGAGCAAGTTGCCATGATAAGAGACGGAGTTGAAAATCGCGATCAAGACAAAAAGTTATGCGATAATCGACGCCGTGATTTGAGTTTGAACCGAAGATTTCGTGTATCTTAGGTTACCCCTCTAAAAGGAGTTAAAAGGTTCCACGCTAAAGGAAAGCTTGCCCCAAGATATGTTGGACCGTTCAAAATTTTGAGCCGTCGAGGAGGTTGCTTATCAGTTGGAATTGCCGCAGATTGTTTGGCGGCGTGCATGATGTGTTCCATGTGTCACAACTCAAGAAGTGTCTTGGTGCGAGAGCGACGCCTATGGAAGAGATTGAGTTGCGAAGGATTTGACCTACAAAGAACATCCAATGAAAATTTTGGATGTCATGGACATGAGAACCGTGAACAAGTCGATTCGTTTTGCAGAGTTCGATGGAGCAACCATTCGAGAATGAGGCAACCGGGAGCGTGAAGAGGATCTGAAGTCAGAATTTCCAAACCTATTCCCTAGTCAGCCTTGAATCTCGGGGTCGAGATTCTATTAAGGGGGGGAGGTTTGTAACATCCCAAAAATTTGACTTATAATTTCGCTCACGTGCATTTTTGTGATTTTTCGAAATTATTGGATTTTCGAAATTATTTGAATTTATTTTAATTAAGTATATTGAACCTTTGGTGAAAACTAATTATATATAGATAAGAATAATATGAAGTTTTGTCAAAAATATTTTATCTGGGTCCAGAATGTTTCAAAGTATTTATGAGAATTTTCTTGGATTTTTCCTGATATTTTAATTGCCTTAAATGAATTAATCTAATTTCGGGAATTATTTTAAATCGAAAAGCGTTGGAAATCGAGTGAGCGATCTTGGGCCAAGCCCGATCGCTTGTGCGCGTGCCCATCGTGGTGCGGCCCATTAGCCCGTTCCCCCGCCGCCTCGCGTATGGACCATTGGATCCGGATCGGGCCGTGTCTCCTTCGCGAAACCCTAGCGACTTGGCCGTTGGATCAAGATCGCGCGTGAGGATTCCTTGCGTCATTTTGGAAAGATTTGATCGCATCCGTTGATTTTGGAAAGAGCGGATCGGATCGTATCGCGTTTGGGGGAATCGTAGCCGTTCATCGCAGATCGGACGGACCGTAGTCATCGTCTCCGATTCGGTTTCCGAATCCGCCGCCGCTGCGTCGCCGCCGCGTGATTTTAGGGTTGCCTTTTCGGCGTTCGCGAGGCTATTTAAAGCGCGGACCGCACTCGAGGATCGCCATCCCGAGCGCATCCGCGATGCTAGCCTTCGCCGTTGACTCGCCCGTAGCCTCGCAGAGCTCTCGGAGTTTGCTCTTCGCCGCTGCGGTTTTCTTGAGTTCGCCGTCATCAAGCCGCCGTTCGCGAATCGGTTCCAGATCCGAAGTTCCTCGCGTCGTGCGCGTCGAGTCGCCCTTCTTCTCGCCGGAATCGCGTCAAGCGCCGTTCGGGTGGTCGTCTTCCTCCGCTCGGTGCAAGCCCGCCGTGTGTCGGAGCAGCGCGGCCGTTGGATCTTCGCCAACCGTCCGGATCAAGCCACGTCGCTTCTTGGCAGTTGTTACGCGGGTATATTTCTAACCGTTAGATTCGAATAGACGTTTGGGATTGAGACGCGTGTGCATAGTATGTCAGCCGTTGGATCGTCTCGCAGATGTGCGACGCGTGTCGGTGCGGGTACCGAAGCATCGTGCGCCGGGTGCACCGTGGACAGGCATGTGCCGTGGACTTGGTCCATAGACCGAGCGACGTGGCGCAATTTGATTGGCCCACGTATCGCGATGACGTCATGCTGATATCACCCGGTCCACAGCACAGTATCTCGAGTCCACGGTGGACCAACGTGTTTTCGTGGACCAAGTCCATGCGCCGAGGCCACGTGTCCGTCTCTGACTGGTCCACGTGTCGCTTGCGCATTAATCGGTAATTTCCAGTAGAAAAATAATTCGGGAAAATCGGTTTTCTAATTTCTGTATTTTCGAGATTTATTCAAACTTCAAAAGGCTATATCTTTTGCATTTTAACTCGGATTTGAGTGATTCAAATTTCTAAAAATTTGTAAAATCAAGATCTATTTATTGGTGAGTTTTATTTAATTTTTGGAGTTTGTTTGCTCTCTGGTTTGGTGTTTATTTGCTATTTTGGCATCGTTTCGTGTAGACGTTGAACTGCTCGGTGATCCCAGGAAGATTCGTCGCTCAAGACCCAAGCTCAGATCAAGACCAACACCTACTCCAAGGCAAGTTGTGCTTTGATCATGTTGAGCTTACGATTACAAAAGCGCTATATTGTTTTACTTTATTGCATATTATTTGACATGTACAAATGTCTTCAATTAAATTTGGGACTTAGCTATTATACCCAATTGCTCTATACCCTACCTTGCCATTTGTATACCATGATATATTGTCACCCTAGATTGGTTCATTATAGTTGGTTAGTAATAATAATCAACATGGGAAGGTTAGACAGTATTAGTTGCTTAGTCATGCCACGCCATCACATGTACTTTAGTCTTTGATAAATAATCTTGACTAATGGAATATGGAGCGATGTTATGAACTTGTGTGTCATGTGTGGTCACACGATGAGATTGAGTTGCGGTGGCGAGAGGATGTCACGCATAGCGAGGTTAAATTGCGATGGCACGTGGTGCTTGGTAATCAAGCCGGGTGGTAATGATTTAGATTGGGGCAAGTGGCAGAGGCGTTATGCCAAGGTGGGCGAGATTGGCGGGGTATGTGGAAGTCTTGCCTTAATCACTTTAAGGACTTAACCTTGCAAGCCTTTGACTGAGTCTCTCTTGCAACCACATGTGCGGAATGGGACTGACCTAGTGAATAATTTGTGAAACCTAGATTTGATCTTGTCGTGGTGAATAGTGAGTCCCGGTTACGTTTAACTCACATGGCGCAAGAGGGGGCCTGTTGTGGTGGTTTAACCCTTGATGTTGAAACCTTAGCGAGCGATCTTGGGTCTAGGTGTAGCATTGTAAAGGCTTTGTTACGATCACTCGCCTTGGTGGTGTTTGGTTGTATCGTGTGGGTAAAGTGCATAACCTCTGCAGAGTGTACAATCTATTCGAATAGCCGTGCTCACGGTATTGAGCAAAGCTCGGGAATTACAGTTTAAGGGTTAGACTTTTGTTAAACAAAAACTTGTTCGGATGGCAGGTGCCATGGGAAGTGGAAAATTGATTTAGGGTTGGAAACTTGGTTTACTTCATAAATGCTGAATCTATTAATTACTGTTATTGTTTTATTGCTTTTCAATCTATTTACTGTATTCTTGTTAAATGCTGCTTTACTGCAAAATAGCCATATTAGCCATTCCTTTGGATTAAGCCAAAGCATATAGAATATTAGACTTGCATTACTGTGCACAACTTGTTGGGTGCTTTATGTACTCACCCCAACAACACAACTTCAGAAGAGGAAGAATCTCGCCATTCATGAAAGAGGATTATTTGGATGCGAATGCTTAGGGTCCGAGCCTCGTCGGTTGCTCGTGGTAAATCGAAGTCGCTACGCTTATTTATTTTTCATTTGCTACTTATTTCTTTGTTTCTTATTTAAGCCCTGTGAGGCATTATTCATGTAAGACAACATTATCATTAATTATTGAAGTTTATGCTATATTCATTTGTGTGACTGTGATAACTTCTATGTTGAGCTGTGTGCACTAGCGTGATCTGGACTAGTGCGTTATACACAGAGGGTCGGATTTGCAAATTCGGGTCCCGACAGAGGTGGTATCGAGCCATACTGACTATAGGTCTTTGCCCTAGGTAGTTGGTATCTCTTAGAGTGTCCAAAATTATTTTCTAAAGAAAAGGTAAAATTTACTAATAAGAAACTCTTGGCTTATCTCATCCCTCTACTCTCATCCTTGCTAAATTACCTTCTTTTTCGTTGTCGTTTGAGTGGAGATCTTATTCAAAATTTTGTTTTGAATAGATGCCGATCTTCGATCCTTGAGTCAAGCGGGGTGGCTACGCCATGGAGCCGTGGAGAGTTCTTCAAGTGATTGGAGGCTTTGATCGTCCGCTTACCGAGGAAGCAAGCTGGGCGTCAGCGGTGTGCATCGGGGTTCTTACGCAGCTGATCATCTTCGCCGAGTGCGGCGAGACCACGAGACCGATCCACATCACCGCCGGAGGTTCACTTACGAGGCGGGAGTTCGTGAGGCTGCGGACTTGCTCTCGATGGATGCGCCACGACTACGCTTACGAGCTTGGCGACACCGTGTTTCGACTTCACCCAACGATGCAGCGTGTGCGTCGGCGGATCGTGGAGGGGTGTGTTCTCGCGATACACCTTGCTTGAGTTTGCCACCGCCCGGGAGGATCACCCGAGGACACTGCGCAGAGCTGGGGACAGCGTGTGAGGCGCCGAGTGGCGGGCGAGAGCTTCAAAGACCCGTGAAGCGCGGCGAGTCATCGATGAGTTGGAGGAGGCCTTGCGGTTGCCGAGGAGATAGCGAGCAGTCGCCCAAGAGCCGGATGAGGTCGTCGAGGAAGAAGAAGAGGAAGAAGAAGACCGGAAGAGCGTGAGTGGGAGCCCGAGGAGCCAGTGAGAAGGTCACGGGATAGGTTCGCACCCATGCCACCCACCCACCGGTGTATGCACAGGTCGGTCTCGGCCGGGTGGTGGATGAGTGAAGTCGATCTTAGAGTTGTGTTGAGACTCGAGTGTTGAGTCGCGTCTTTAAGTTAGCCTTTACCTTTTAGTAGGCGTTAAGGTTGCATGTTTAGTTTGGTTCTTAATTGTTTCTTTGAGTGTGCGTTATGTGTTGCAAAGCCCTTAGGCATTGTAAGCAACCATACCAAGTATCAATAAAGATTATTTAAGTTGGGTTTAACTGTTTCCCTGCCTTAGAAATTCTTGCATCTTATCTATGCTACATCTATCTTTCCTAACCTAAGAAGCAATCAAGCGGATGGTGAACACCCGCGGCAACAACGGAGCTTGAAGTGGTGCGCGCCAGCAACAATCCCAACGAAGGAGCACCACCGCATCAAGCACCGCCGGTGGATATCACGAACTTGGGAGCTTTTCTCGTGTGCGGACTCGGTTGATGCGCACAATGATCGCGAGATGACCAATATGGCTGCGATCAACAACCCCATTGCTCAGTTAATAACGGCGGACCTCGTCCTTATTCCAAATTGTCGGACTTTATGAGGACCCGACCGCCAACATTCTCGCAACGTCAACCCCTTGAAGCGGATGATTGGTGAGAACCATTGAGAGGAAGTTGTACATCACGCAATGTGAAGGGCATGAGAAGGTTCTTTATGCATCCCATCGGCTTGAGGGCAATTTGCAGAATGGTGGGAGAACTCTTGTGCTACTCATGAGGCACCCATGGAAATCACGTGGGAAGAATTACGCAGCGGCCTTCCGCGATACCACGTGCAGTTGAATGATGGACACGAAAAGGAAGAATTTAGGGTGCTTAAGCAAGGAGGCCAACCGGTGGCGATTACTTGAACAAATTCACGCGATTAGCTCGCTATGCTCCACGAAGATGTAGCGACGGACAAGGCTAAGCGATCCGATTCATGAAGGATTAAACTCGGATCGCAAGTGGGGTGATTACCCACACTTTTCCAGATTTTCAAGAATTGGTAAACAAGGCTTTGATTCTGGAGGATAAGCGCAAGGAGCTTGGGGAAAATCGCAAGCGCTTGAGATCAAGCCACGTTACCGTATCATCAGTAAACCGCTCAGGTAAGAGTAGCCGTTCGATCTGTTATAATCCGCTTAGATTGAGCCATGTCCATTGCGTTCACCGCCGTCTGATTCGGGGATCTTGCGGATGCATGCCGCGTGTCGACCATCGGCAAGGCGGCGTCGAGGCCAATCGTGCCTCGCCGCGTGGCGGGCACAGGCGCTCAGGCGTCGTGGACCGGGTCCACGGTGGACCAGATCCAAATCATGGACTGGGTTTATGAACCGAGCGCACGTGTCAGCATCTGATTCATCTGGCTCGGTGCTGACATCAGCATGATGCAATAAACGATTTTCAAAATAAAAATAATTCGGTTTGTTATTTTAATTTCAATTTTCTGATTTTTAGGATTTTAGAATCTTCCGAGGGCCCGTTCTCCCTCAAACAAGCTCCGATTGAGGTGATTCAAATTTCTAAAAATTTGTAAAATTGAGATCTATTTAATGGTGTATTTTATTTGATTTTTGGATTTTGTTTGCTCTCTAGTTTAGTGTTTATTTGGATTTCTCTCTCGTTTCGTATAGACGTTGAATTGTGCAAATTATCCGAGGAAGATTCGTCGACTCAAGATCAAGGTCCAGAGCAAGAATAAGGGCTTTTCTAAGACAAATTGTGCTTTGATCATGTTGAACCCATGCATATAAAATTGCTATATTGTTTTACCCTATTGCATATTATTTCAAGTATAAAATTGTTTCAAATTAAATTTTGATCTAGTTAATCTACCAATTGGACCTATACCCTACCTTGTCATTTGTATGACATAATCTATTGTCACCCTAGATTGGTTCACTATAGTTGGTTAATACTAAAATCAATATGGGATGGTTAGACCGTGTTAGCTGCTTAGCCATGCCACGTCATCACATGTCCTTGAATCTTGACTAATGAAATATGGAACAATGGTATGAACTTGATTGTCATGTGAGATCACACAATGAGATTGAGTTGTAGTGGCGAGTCATGTTACGCAACGATGTTGAATTGTTGATGGCACGTGGTGCTTGGTAATCAACTGGGGTGGTAATCACTTAGATTGGGATAAGTGACAAGGGGCGAGTATGCCAAGGTGGGCCCAATGGGCAGAGGGTATGTGGAAGTCTTGCTTCGATCATCTTAAGGACTTAAACTTGCAAGCCTTTGACCTGAGTCAATCATGCAACTACATGTCTGGCATAGGATAGCCTAGCTGATTAATTTGCAATGCCTTAGCTTGGTACTATCAATAGCGGTGTGAGTTCCCGAGTTATGGAGCAACTCACATGGCGCAAGAGGGGGGCCTTGGATGTGGTTTTCAGACCCACCAGTGTTGAAACCTTAGCGGGTAGTACTATGTTAAGGTAGTGCATTGTAAAGGCTTTGTCATGATCTCTTTGCGACACACCAAAGGAAGTGTGTTAATGATCTTGCACCAAGAGACGATCATGTCATGTGGGTAAAGTGCATAACCTCTGCAGAGTGTAAATCTATTCGAATAGCCGTGCTCGCGGTATTGAGAAATGCTCGGGAATTATAGTTAAGGGTTAGATTAATAAAATGAAAAGTTGGGATGGATGGCAGGTTGCCGTGGGAGGTTGGAACTTGATTGAGGAATGGAAAACTTGGTTTACTTGAGAAATGCTGAATCTATCTACTACTGTTATTTGTTTTACTATCTTTACAATCTATTTATTGTACTTGTTCATAAATGCTGCTTACTGCAAAAGAGCCATATTAGCTATTCCTTTGGAATAAGCCTTGCATCACTTAAAGAAATATTTACATGTGGTAAAATTGAAAAATAAGCATTACAAGTAGTACAAGTTTCTTGTTCTTTTCAAATGATACTACAAGTGATGCTTCTTCAAAAATCCTTACTTCAAGTGATTCCATTAAAAACAAATTTAGACAAATTGGTATCAGGCTTCTTTTGATAAATTCCTCGGTTAAGCCATATTAGGCAAATTATGGACTCTTCAAGTGAGTCATGATGTATTAATGAAAAGCCTAATAAAATGAGGAGTTTTATTTGAATGTGTTTCAAATAATCCTTTTTGAGCTTTAACTCTAAATATGGCCTATCTCTAAAAGTGGTTTACTATTTTAGGTCATATTTCAAAGGTTTGCAAAAGCTTTGGTTTTTATTGCTTAAAACAAAAAATTCCTTGCAATGGTCATATAATTTCATTTCAAACCTTTTATGACCTATATTCTATTGCTTCTCTTACTAAGCTTTGTACTCTTTTTCAATTGGCACATATTCTTCCAAGTGATGCTTAGCTCTCGATGTTTTCAAGTGGTATAACCTCCTTTTTGATTGGTTTTCCATTTTTGGTGTTTAATGCCAAAAGGGGGAGAATTATTGTGAGCTTAATTCCCTCATTTGGATCCTTGAGTTTAATGCCTATTAAGGGGGAGAAATTGATGTGTGCCTATTTGAAATTTGTTTTCCTTGGTGAAATTTAACAAATGATATAAGAGCTTGGATCTATTGATCATTTTAAACAAGAATGGTATAAAGAGCATGGTCTTATTGGTTAAAATTTATAAGTGGTATAAGAGATCTTTTTGGTTTGGTTAAGTGGTATAAGAGCTTAATGGTTAAATTTCCTCTTATATGTTTTAATTGTTCTACTTGTCAAAAAGAGGGAGTTTCATTTTAATACCATATTGTGTTATTCGATCTTTGATCATCAAAACCCCTTCATGCATTGTTTTTCATCCAAATGTGGAATTAATATAGGATTTGTCATCAATCACCAAAAAGGGGGAGATTGTAAGTTCAAGCTCCATTAGTTTTGGTGATTGGTTTAATATTAATGTTTAATCATTGTTTAATGACAAATCTAATCATTATGACACTAACATGTTTAATTGAGCCTTATTCTTATTAGTCTCATATTTGGATGGAAAATGGAAAACCTAAGGTATGCACTTGTATTCACTCTATTGTCTTAATGCATACCTAGGATTCAAGTTAAAGTATGAAGTCTTCCATTGCTTTAGTCCAAATATGTGCATTATGTTCCTAATTCATATATTTCATGAATGCACATATCTAGGGGGAGTTTATAATTTAACTTGTTGTTTCAATAGTATTGATCCATGTCTTATTACTAAATAACATATAAAGGATCAAGACTTTGAAACAATCGTTTGAGTATATATAACTTGTGTAGTTGTAGTATACTCATGCAAATATAGAATAAACTCATATGCAATCTAAGATTGATTATGTGCATATTGGTTCCATGTTCAATTATCTATATGCACATATCAAATGGAGTTTATTCTATAGTTGATGGTTTAAATGTATTGATCCCATTTCCATCACTCAAACATATATGGATCATTACTAACCATCATATTGAGTATATGAAACTTGTGTAGTTATATATATAATCATATCAATTTAAATGAAATTTTAATTGAGTTCGATTGTCTTTCAATCAATAAAAGGACATTTCATCATGTGTTGATGGTGTTCCTTGTTGATTAAAGACAAGCGAAAAGTTCTTGAGTATAATGAAGCATTAGTTGCATCAAAATACTCAAGACAACAATTAAACATTCAAATTGATTTGGGTTGTGCTCAATCGATCTTGGAGGTATCCATTATGTGTTAATGGAGTGCGGTGATGATTGAGACAACCGTATGTGTTGGACTAACAATCTTCTACGAGTTGTGAAGTAGGTTGAGTCCAAGATAATGAAGAATCGGGAAGAAGAAGTCATCATGTGTTGATGAGCTTCAAAAGGTGATCCCGAAGTAAAGAGAAGAGCTAGAAGGTTCATCATGTGTTGATGACCAAGAAGAAGAAGAGGTGATCCTAGAGAGAAGATGATTGGAAATCATAGAAGCTCCAAGTGGATTGTATGCGGCAAAGGTATAACTAGATAGGCTAGAGTGTCTAGTTTAGATCGCCGTACTATTAAGAGGGGTTGAGTATTTTAGCTTGAGCTTCATCATGTGTTGATGAACTCGATCCGGTTCACTCTAGCTCACTCTCTTGATTTGGATTTTGCATGGAGCTAACCATTTGGCATGTGTTGCAAATGGGTGAAGCTCGTGCATTGGATTTTGCATGAGCTAAGTATTTGCAAGTGTTGCAAATAAGGGAGCTCATGCTTGCTTATTAATTGAATCTTATTTGATTTTGTTTTTGCATGAAGCTATGGATTTGCATGTGTTGCAAAATGGGAGATAGCTTATGCAATATTGTTTATGTGGTTATTGCTTGGAGCCAAGTTTTGCATGTGTTGCAAAAGGAGAGAGCTCAAGCAATTTGGTTTAAAGTAGTTGCATGGAGCTAGAGATTTGCATGTGTTGCAAATAGAGAGCTCACGCACTTGAGTTTGAATTGTGGTTTGCATGGAGCTAGAGATTTGCATGTGTTGCAAATAGAGAGCTCATGGTTTGGTGTTTTAGCTTGTGATTGGATCATGTGTTGATCATCACAAGGCTAAGCTTGGTTTATGCTCTGTGTTTGCAAAATGTGTTTTTGCAAAACATTGAATGGATTTGTTATTTGCAAATGTGTTTTGCAAATAAGCTCGAAGTTATGGTTTTCAATCCTAGAGCATGTGTTGGCATTTGCAAATGTTTTTTGCAAAGTGTTGGGATCATGTGTTGATCCTTACATGGCTAAGAGGATTGATCTCATAAGTTCGTGGGTTATTTGCGAATGTGTTTTGCAAATAAGTTGGAGTTGTTATTTGCGAATGTGTTTTGCAAATGAACTTGAGATTATGGGTTTCGATCCTAGAGCATGTGAATAGGGTTTGCAAATGTGTTTTGCAAATTGACTTGATCATGTGTTGATCATCACATGGCTAAGAGGGTTGATCTCATAAGTTCTTGGGTTATTTGCGAATGTGTTTTGCAAATAACTTGTGATTAATATTGTGATTCTTTGGAGTATGTGATTAACATGTGCAAATGCGCTTTGCATAGTGTTGTGATCATGTGTTGATCATCACATTGGTCAAAGAATCAACATTTGAAAAGTTTGGAGAAAAGTTTTTTGTGAAAAAACTTGATCTTTTTCATGTGTCCAGTGAGGCTGGCACTACCGACCATGTAGGTGCGATGCTTTGCCGTATGGCGGCGATGACGCCCGAGATGGCCGGTAGTTATTTTCCAGAGAAGGAGTTTTACTGGGTCATGCTTGCCGGCGATCTGGCTCATGTGGGTGATCGCTGCGCTCGGCAGCGTCCGGTCCCAGTTGGGCGATGCATCGCGGGACATCTGTAGCCAACGACTAGTTTTGAGTGGCATTCGACCGTTGAGGTCGAGGCCTCACGACCGGTTAGGCGGTAGTGCCGCCATCTTGAGTTTTGCCCATTTTGCCCTCCAACGGCTAGATTTCGTGTGGGGGCTATAAAAGGATGCCAAGGGCTGGCATATGGTTGTTGTTGATGTTGCTGAACTTAGGGAGAGTTTGTGGGAGTTGGTTGCATGTGTTGCACTCTCCAATTTGGTTCTTGAGCTAAGAGTGAGCCCAAATTGCATGTGTTGCAATTAGGAAGTGGATTGAGAGGCTTTTGTGCATGTGTTGCACTTGGTGATCACCGGAGTGCATGTGTTGCACTAGGTGAAGTTCAAGCGGAAGAGCTTGATTTGTTACTCTTGGTGTTTGCCGACACCTAGACGGCGTAGCGACGTCGTGCGCGGGAGCTCTCAACGGAGGTTGTGAGAAGCCCCGGCAAAGTTTGTGAAGGTTGGAGCTCGCCTACCCGGGAGGGAAAAGGAGCTACCACTAGTGGATTCGAGGTGGGTGCTCAATTCGTGGAGCCGGTCCAATGTGTTTGGGCTAACCTCAACATGGACTAGGGGAGACTGGCAAGTCTCCGAACACCACGGTAAAAAGTATCATGTCTCTTGTGCTTGCATTGTATTCGTTATTTATATTCAAGCAATTTATATTCATAGAATTAAATTGATTGATTGCTTGTCTTTAGGATTGCAATTTATTGTTAGAGACATAATTAGTTAGTGCACATAGTGAGCCTAGAGAATTTAGGCCTTGATTGTCAAAACCTTAGTTTATCGCTTCCGCATTAATAATTGTTAATGTTTTGGCATTAGGGAAACTAGGGGTGAATTGCTTTGTAGAAATAAGTGGAGAGAATTTTTAAAAGCCGCCTATTCACCCCTCTCTAGTCGGCATCCTCGACCTTACAGTACTCACCCTTGCCAACAACATCACCAGTTGAGGAGTCTGTATCCATGCTGGAGGAGATGTACCAGAAGGAGACGAATGTTTAGGGTGCGAGCGTTGTCAGTTGCCTGTGGTATACTGAAGGGTTGTCTATGTTTTCATTCCGCTGCAGTTTAATTTGTTACTCAGCCTTGCGAGGTATATTCATGTAAGTTGACCATAAGGTCATTTAACTAGTATTATTTAATATATGATGTCTTTCATAATGTTTCCGCTGTGTATGATTGTGATATTTACCGATGTTGAGCCTGTGTGCACTAGCATGATCTTGGACTAGTGCAGTATACACTGAGGGTCCGGATTTGCATATTTGGGTCCCGACACAAGCTCTCAGTTACTCTTCACAAATAGGATACGCTTCGGATCACTTCGTACTATAGCTCGCCAAATTACCAAGGGCCGAGAAATCATTTATGGTGCAAAATATCATAACCCGTAGGGTAAAGTTCTGTCTTTTGTATGCATCCCACACCGCGACCCCCTTGTTCCACAATTTTACCAAATCCTCAATCAGTGGTGTTTGGTATACATCAATATCATTTACTGGTAGTTTGGGTCATGAGATTAGTGACAGCATTATGATATACTTCCTCTTCATGCACAACCTAGGAGGGAGATTGTAGATACACAACAGAACTGGGCAAGTACTGTGATGATTGCTCATATTACCAAATAGATTCATTCCATCGGTACTCAATCCAAATCTTATGTTCCTCGTCTCATCACCAAACTCCTCATATTTCCAATCAATGTTTCTCTATTGAGCCGAATCAGCAGGGTGTCTCAGCTTGAAATCTTCCTTTCAAGATTCATAATGCCAATGCAACAATTTTGCCAAGATTCATAATGCCAACGCAACAATTTTGCCTCTTTAGGATTTGCAAATAACCACTCTAAATGGGGAATGATAGACAAAGTACTACAATACCTTGGTCGGTGCCCCCATTGTTGACCTCTTCATCATCGTTGCCTCGACTATTATGCTTCTCCTTTTGTTTGTATCAGTGTACACTACAAACTGAACAAATGTGCAATTCCTTATGCACGTTACGGTACAAGATGCCATCATTCCGACATGCATGTATCCTTTCTATTTCCATTCCCATAGGATATAGTAGCTTCTTCGCTTCATAAATGCTGTTGGCAACCCATTTCCCTCCGAAAGCACATCCAATAGAAGAAACTAAAAGTGCATTGAAACTTATATCTGTCCAACGGTGTTTTGTCTTCAGTTCAAACAATGCAAGTACCGAACCCAACTTGGTGTATTCCACTTTGCAACCCGAGAACAACGATTTGGCATTGTCTTTCATCAAACTTTTAAACTTTTCAAACTCTCTTTCGATATAATTTTCCTCCACATCCCGCAACATTTTCTCTAAATTGTCCTCCTTAAACATATCACGCTGCACTTGTGATCGGGTTCTAGCATGCCTTCGTTGCATACCAGACGGGTAGTACTTGTCTCCCTATGATGAATCCAACATGTGTAATTCCTCATGAAGCCACATTGAATCAAGTGGTTTTCAATTTGAGCTGAGTTGTTAAATCTCTTGAGATTGGTGCAATCAAAGCAATGACAATACATGTAGTTTACACCCCTCTTCACCATGTCTTCTTTTGTAATTTTTTAAACTCCTTAACACCCCTCTGAAATTCAGCATTCACACAGCTTTTCTAATACATCCATTCATCACAGTCCATCTGCAATTAAACTACGTACACTAAATTAAAAAAACTAGAGCCACAGCAAGCAAGCTATTTCAAATATTGAGACATCATTTAATTACCTTTGCAAAATAGAGGATGGGTTTCAAGATATATAATTTTACTCCCGATACCTTCTTCCTTAGTTAAGAGCTTTCAATTCCCTAGTTAGAAGACATACATTTAAAACATCAACAATGATATCGAATTACCTAATGCAGTAAGCTTGAAATTCTTTTAACTTCAATGAAACAAAATAAGGGTGGAAGCATTAACAAAGTTGAGAAATTGAATGATCCTAAAGAAATGTTAGTCTGTTGACTAACTAAGTACCAACGATAACTCCAAATCTCTAATTAGCTTAGGTCCTAATCCCATTCGAGGATATGTGGTTCGAACAAGTTCCTAAGCTCTCGTACAACTCCAGAGAAAATTTCGGCAGCATCTCCCCGCTGTTCTCCAAATACACATCTCGACAAAAAGTCAAGAGGATGTTTATCCGAAAAACACTAGGGAGATGCTGTTAAAATTAATTTTCTCTGTAGTTGTACAATAGCTTAATTAGGAACTTGTCCAAACCACATATCCTCGAACTGTCCAAAAAATATGGACAATTCAAGAGTGCCTTTTATAAATATGCCATTTCAGCATATTTATAAACAAACACCCTTGAACAAGAGACAAAGTTTACGCAATCTAAACTCTAACATTCATCATAGTACAATAACAATTATTACAGATTAACATGAGTGTACTAAAAAGCAGATAAATGGATGTGTGTTTGTCAAATAAAGGGTGTGAAATCTGATAGGATACACAAAATTCCAGTGCAACCTAAAATCTCTTCATGACACATCGAATTACCTAGTACAAAATTGAAGGGATTTGAAGGAATGCTCATCTTTTGAAGAAAACCACAAATGAGGAAATTTGAGGGCAAATCTCCTCAAGCTAGGGTTTCAACTTTACTCTCTTAACACCCATCCTCAAGGATTTCACAATTTCTCATCCAAGTATTAGTTCAAACTAGAGGATGTTGTGTCTTTTGGGGCAGCGGTTGTAACATCCCAAAATTTGCTTTAATATTATTTTATTGTCCAATTGTGCATTCTATGATTTTATGGAATTTATTGGAATTTTCTGGATTTATTTGAATTAATTTTAAATTATGTATATTGCTCTTTTGTTGGAAACTATTTAAATTTATGCAAAGTTAAAATAAAGTTCTACCCAAAATATTTTATTTGAGTTCAAAAAGTCTCAAAGTATTTTTGAGATTTTTCTTGGATTTTTCCAGGTATTCTTACAGGCTAAATTAATTAAACTATTTTTGGTAATTGTTTAATTGAAAAACTAGGGGGAAAATCCTAACCAGTTTTGGGCCAGGCCCATTACTATTCCTTGTGACCGGCCTGTGCGCAAGGCCCATCGGCCCGAGTTCTAGATGGGTGAGCGCTAGCCATTGGATCCTTGTTGTGCGGTGGGGATCGTGTTGGTTTGGATTTCGTTGGATTCCGAAATGCGGTTAAGATTGCCTTGCGCGGAATACATCTCGGCCGTCGATCAAGGGAATTGGACGTCTCCGCATCATCTTCTACGGAGCATGTTTGGATCGGACTCCAGCGAGGCCGACGTGCTTGCCATGGACTCCGCGTCGCGCCGTGCTTCATCCGGGCATCTCGTGCTATAAAAGCGGGGGCAACGGCTGGGCAAAGCCACGGAAAACCAAAGCCCTAGGTGCCCCAGCCGAGAACCGCAGCCGTTCACCGAAATTTTGGGATAATCACCGAGCACCGCCGCCACAGTTCTTCGTCGATTCCGCCGTCTTCCGTGGAGCTCGAGGCATGAGACCAGGGTCGTCAGATTCGTCTTGACGAGGGGGAGCCCGTGCGCACACAAGTTTTGTCGGAGTATCGTCGGAGCAGAAGATCGCCGTGGAGGTCGCTGCCGCCGTTGAAGAAGACCTCGCTGACTCGGTTCCAGGGAGGAAAACGTAGATCCGTTCGCGTCACCGAACTCATTCCGTAGAGCTCAACCCGAAGGTAACCCCGTTGGCTGTCGGCGGTGACCGTAGGGTCGCGTCGCGCCCGCCGAGCTCTGGCGGCTGCGGTCGACTCGTGGATCGGCGTGGCGCGGATCAGCCTCGTGGCTTGCGTGGCAGTGAGATGGTCACCCGGTCAGCGTCGCGCGTGGCAATCCAATCAGCCGAGGCGTGGGACCCGCACGTCAGTGGTCCAGACCCGCGTGAACTGGGTGCACCGTGAACCCGAGGAGGTTCGTGGACGCAGTCCATGGACCGAGGGCCACGTGGGATTGTCAGGTTGGCTTGGATCAGCTCTGACGTCATGCTGACGCAATAAATCGGTTTTTCAATCTAAAAATAATTCAGTTAATTTTGATTTTCCAATTTCTGTATTTTCAGTATTTATTCAAACTTCATAATGCTATAACTTTTGTATTTGAACTCAGATTTGAGTGATTCAAATTTCTAAAAATTTGTAAAATTGAGATCTATTTAATGGGGAATTTTATTTGATTTTTTATGGTTAATTTGCTCTCTATTTTGGTATTTATTTGCTTTTCTCCTTCGATACGCGTTGCGTTGAATTATGCGACGCTTCGGAGGAAGATCCGTCAACTCAAGATCAAGTTCCAGAACAAGACCAGAACCTATTCCAAGGCAAGTTGTGCTTTGATCATGTTGAGCCCATGTTTATACAAATGCTATATTGTTTTACTCTATTGCATAGTATTTCAAGTATGCAGTTGTTTCAATTTAAATTGGGATCTAGTTAATCTACCGATTTGATCTATATACACTACCTTGTCATTTGTATGCCATGATCTAATTGTCACCCTAGGATGGTTAACTGATAGTTGGTTAATATTGATAAGCAACATGGGGTGATTAGACCGTCGTAGATTGCTTAGCCGTGCCACGTCATCATATGTACATGAATAGTCAATGATTAATCTTGACTAATGAAATATGGAACAATGATGTGAACTTGTGTGTCATGTGAAGTCACACAATGAGATTGAGTTGTAGTGGCGAGTCATGTCACGCAACGATGTTGATTTGTTGATGGCACGTGGTGCTTGGTAATCAACTTGGGTGATAATCACTTAGATTGAGGCATGTGACAAGGGGCGAGTATGCCAAGGTGGGCCCGCTGGGCAGAGGGTATGTGGATGTCTTGCCCTGATCACTCTAAGGACTTAACCTTGTAAGCCTTTGACCTAAGTCAATCATGCAACCACATGTCTGGAATGGCACGGCCTAGCTGATTAATTTGTAAAGTCTAGATTTTGGTTCTGTCGTTGTGATTAATGAGTTCCTATATTTGGGGTAAATTCACATGGCGCAAGAGGGGGGTCCTAGATGTGGTAACCAGTCCCACCAGTGTTGAATCCTTAGCGAGCAGTACTGGGTCTAGATGCAGCATTGTAAAGGATTTGTTATGGTCACTCACCTTGGTGGTGTTTGCTCGTATCGTGTGGGTAAAGTGCATAACCTCTGCAGAGTGTAAAACTGCTCGAATAGCCGTGCTCACGGAATTGAGCAATGCTCGGGAATTACAGTTAAGGGTTAGTTTAATTAAATGGAAAACTTGGATGGGATGGCAGGATGCCATGTGGACTGTTGGAAACTTGACTTAGGATTGGAAACTTGGGTTACTTGAGAAATACTGAATCTATTTATTATTGTTATTTGTTTTACAAGTCTTTACAATCTATTTATTGTATTTATTCTCAAATGCTGCTTATTGCAAAAATAGCCATAATTGCCTTTTCCTTTGGAATAAGCCTTGCATATAGATACATAGAATTGCATTCTGTGTACAACTTGTTGAGTGCTTTATGTACTCACCCCACAACAACAATAATCAACAGTTGAAGAGTCTACACCTTTGTTGGAGGAGGAGTTCCAGGAGGACACGAGTCATTAGGGTTCGAACCTTGTCAGTTGCCTGTGGTGAACTGATGAGCTATCTACGTCTTCTACTTTCCGCTGCTTATTTCTTAGCTTATATTTTAAGTCTTGCCCTATGTGGCTTAATAATGTAAGTTGGTCATAAGATCATACACTTAGCTATATCAATAAATGGAGTATTTTTTTATTATCGTTGAGTATGATGTGATATGTACCAATGTTGAGCTGTGTGCACTAGCGTTGATCCTGGGACTAGTGCGGTAAACACAGTGGGTTCGAATCAGTGGATTCGGTTCCTTACAGAGGTGGTATCAGAGCATACTGACTGTAGGTCTTGGCCCTAGATAGCATGGTGGTGTCCTGGGTATGTCCAAAACTACTTTCTAAAGAAAAATCTAAATTTGACTAATAAGACACTCTTGACTCTTCCTATTCTCTACTTCTCGCCTTTGCTGAATTTACCGTTTTCATTGCCGTTTCGGATGGAGAACTTATTCAAAGTTCTTTGTGGAGCAGATGCCGATCGTTTTGACTTTTGAGGAGTCAGCGGGTGGCTATGCTTGGAGCTGTGGAGAGTTCTTCAGATGCTTGGAGGGTTCTATCGTCCGCTTTACCGAGGAGGCAGCTGGTCCGTTAATGGTGTGCACCGAGGATTTATTTGCAAGTTGATTATCTACGCCCGGGGGAACGAGGAAGCTAGCAGGCCGATCAACATCACTACGAGGAGGTTATCGTACGAGGTGGCGATTCAGGAGGTTGCTCGACTAGCTCTTCGCCGCGTCTGCCGCGACTACGCCGACGAGCTTCACAACTCAGTGTTTCGACTTCACCGTGATGTGCATGCGTGCCGATGCCGACGGATCGTGGAGGACGAGTGTGCTACTGCAATACACCTTGCTGAGTTCGCTATCACCCAAGAGGAGCATATGAGGGAGATTACGCAGGAGCTGGAGACGGTGTACGAGGCACTTAAAGTGATGGAGCAGGAGCTCGAGGAGACCCGTGCCGCAGCTATCGAAGTGATCACTGAGTTAGGGGAGGCCCTAGAGGAGGTTGAGGACCAGTTAGAGCATGTGACTCGGGGAACTCAAGAGCCAGCCGAGGAGTCTGAGGAGGATCCAGAGGAGCGAGAGTGGGAGCCAGAGGAGAGTGAAGTTCCCGTTGCTGCGGAGGAGCCAACAGTAGGTCATCAGGATAGGTTTGCTCCTATGCCAGCCCACCCACCGGTGTATGCGCCGGGTCAGTCTCAGCCAGGGTGGCTAGATGAGTGAGAGTCAGTTTTGTGTTGAGACTCGAGTGTTGAGTCGCGTCTTTAAGTTAGTCTTTACCTTTTTAGTAGACATTAAGGTTTCATGTTTAGTTTGCTTCTTTGTATTGCTGAGTGTGCAGTATGTGTTGCAAAGCTTGTAGGCTTTTGTAAGCAACCATACCAAGAATAAATAAAGAATTATTTTAGTTTGGGTTTAACCTATTTCCCCCGTCTTAGAGATTCTTACATCTTATCTATGCTACATCTACCTTTCCTAACCCAAGGGGAAATCAGCAGATGGTGAATACTCGTGGAAACAACGGTGCTTCAGGAAGTGGACTGCGCCAAAACGACAACCCCAATGATGGAGGCAATCCTCAACCACCATCGCCAGTTGACATGCAGAATCTGGGAGCATTTCTCTCCGCACAAACTTAGCTGATGCAAACCATGATGCAACAGATGCAACAAATGACTAACGTGGCCTTAACTAGCAACAATCATGTAAACCAGAACAACAATGGTGGACCACGGTCTTATTCCAAGCTGTCAGATTTTATGAGGACTCGGCCGCGAACCTTTTCAGGAAACATTAATCCCTTGGAAGCCGATGACTGGCTTAGGACCATTGAGAAGAAGCTGCATATCACTCAATGTGAGGGCAATGAGAAGGTACTCTACGCTTCTCATCAATTGGAAAGAACTGCCGCAGAATGGTGGGAGAATTATTGTGCCGCACATGAAGCCCCACAGGAGATCAGATGGGATGAGTTTACTGCTGCTTTTCGTCAGTACCATGTCCCTGAAGGCATGATGGACCTCAAGAAGGAGGAATTTAGGGCTTTGAAGCAAGGAGGCCAGCTCGTGGCTGATTACCTAAACAAGTTTACTCAGCTAGCTCGCTATGCCCCTGAAGACGTAGCGACAGATAAAGCTAGGCAATCTGCTTCATGAAAGGACTAAATTCGGGACTGCAAGTGGGGCTGATCACCCACAATTTTCTAGACTTTCAGGAGTTGGTTAATAAGGCATTGATTCTTGAGGACAAGCGCAAAGAGCTTGGAGAAAACCGTAAGCGCTTGATGTCCAATCAGGGTGGACGTCCCAACAACCTACGTTTGAGAATGTCACCGTAGCAGCTTGCTAGATTCCAACCATCAGTTATGAACAAGGCATCAACCCCTGCACCTCGCCTACGCTAATCGAATTTTCGGACACGAGCAGGCGTAATGCACCGAGAGAGTCGTGATCTGCGATCGGGAGATGCTACACATGCAATAAGCCAGGGCACTTCTCTAATAGGTGTCCACAGAAGGGAGGCATCACGCCAGTTCGTTTTAACTTGGGATCAACACCTAACAAGGCACCGACGTCAGGAGAAAATCGTGCGCCAGGTCAAGCTGGAGCAACCCCTCAATCAACAACGCGTGGTAGGATCAACCACATCACTACAGATGAAGCTCAAGAGGCTACAGATGTCATACTGGGTAAGTTTTCGTTAACTCGAAGACTCTGATGCTTTATTTGATTCTGGAGCTTCGCATTCATTCGTTTCTCAAAGTTTTGCAACCAAGAATGGATTTAATGTTGTAAATCTTAAGTGTGCTATTAGTCCAAGCCCCAGGATCTGAACTTAGATCTAGCCTTGGGTGTGTGGGGGTTAAGTTGCTTATGGATGGGATAGAATTTCTAGCGAATCTTATCTTGTTAGATACGCAATCCCTAGATGTTATCCTTGGAATGGATTGACTGTCCAAACATAAAGCTGTTTTGGATTGTGGCCGAAGGATCGTATCGTTGGAAAGCCCTAATGGCCAGAAGGTAGAATTCCAAGCGACCGCAGTTCGTGATGGGCAGTTAGTGGTCAACAGTGTGCAAGCCATCAGCATAGAAGGTGTGCCAGTAGTCAGAGAATACCCGGACGTGTTTCCAGAAGATTTACCAGGTATGCCGCCAGACCGCGATATCGAGTTTGTTATTGAGTTAGCACCAGGGACAACACCGATACAAAGAGACCTTATCGGATGCCTACCGATGAGTTAGTAGAAATGAAAAAGCAGATTGAGGGACTGCTAGAGAAAGGTTTTATCAGACCAAGTTCATCACCATGGGGAGCGTCGGTTTTGTTAGTCCGTAAGAAAGATGGAAGTCTTAGGTTGTGTATTGATTATCGTGCACTTAATGAAGTAACAATCAAGAATAAGTATCCATTACCCAGGATCGATGATTTATTTGATCAGTTAAGGGGGGCTGGAGTTTTCTCCAAAATAGATCTTCGTTCAGGATATCATCAATTAAAGATCCGAGCTAAAGATATTCCTAAGACTGCATTTTCTACGCGATATGGACACTATGAGTTTACAGTCATGTCATTTGGATTGACTAATGCCCCTGCATATTTCATGAATATGATGAATAAGGTTTTAATGGAGTATTTGGATAAGTTTGTTGTTGTCTTTATAGACGATATCCTGGTTTACTCGAAGACAAAGGAAGAGCATGCTGAACATTTGAGGTTGGTTTTAGAAAGATTGCAAGAACAAAAGTTGTACGTTAAGTTCAGCAAATGTGATTTTTGAAAGGAAAAGGTTGAATTTCTTGGTCATGTAATGACCGCTAAAGGAGTGGCAGTTGACCCAAGCAAAGTGAACGCAGTGTTGCATTGGGAGCAACCGAAGTCTGTTACTCAGATTCGTAGTTTCCTGGGAATGGCGAGATATTATCGTCGGTTCATAGAAGGATTCTCAATGATTGCTAAACCCCTTACGCAGTTGTTGAAGAAAGAAAATAAGTTTGCATGGACGCCAGAGTGCGAAAAGAGTTTTATGGAACTGAAGAAGCGTCTAACGACAGCCCCTGTGTTAGTATTGCCGGATGTGCAGAATAGCTTTGATATTTATTGCGATGCTTCAAAACAAAGTCTTGGGTGCGTGTTGATGCAAAATGGCAAAGCCGTTGCTTATGCGTCAAGGTAGTTGAGGCCGCATGAGGAGAATTATCTGACGCATGACTTGGAATTAGCTGTCGTAGTGCATGCCCTGAAAATATGGCATCATTACCTCATAGGGTACAGATGTGAAATACATAGGGACCATAAGAGCCTGAAGTACATATTCACTCAAGCAGACCTTAATATGAGGCAACGAAGGTGGCTATAACTAATTAAGGATTATAATGTGGGAATCCATTATCATCTTGGAAAAGCTAATGTGGTAGCTGATGCTCTGAGTCGAAAGAGCCATAGTGCAAATACGCTAACGATGGATGATCAACCAGAGCTATGTAAAAAATTTCAGAAGTTAAAATTGGAAGTGGTTCCACAAGGAGTTGTAGTTGCTTTGGAAGTAAAGCCAACACTTAAGGATCAGATCAGAGAAGGCCAGAAAGATGATGAGAAAATCACTAAGATCAAGTCCAAGAAAGATGAAGGCTTAGCCGTGGATTTCACTTTGGATGAGCAAGGTACCATGTTCTTCAACGGCCGAATTTGTGTACCGAATAAAAAGGAGCTGAAGCAATTGATTCTTGAGGAAGCTCACGATTCTAGGTACTCGATTCATCCAGGAAGTGCTAAAATGTATCAAGATTTGAGGGAGAGATATTGGTGGCCTAACATGAAAAGAGAAGTGGCTGAGCACGTTATGTTGTTAGATGTATGCCAGAGAGTTAAGGCAATGCAACAAAGGCCAGCGGGTTTGCTACAGCCGCTAAAGGTTCCTAAATGGAAATGGGAAGAAATCGGTATGGATTTTATAACCGGTTTACCTAAAACTCAGAGTGGATATGACTCTATATGGGTCATTGTTGATCGATTGACCAAGGTGGCTCACTTTTTACCAGTTAAGACAACTTACTCAAGAGAACGTTTGGCAGAGCTGTACATGGCTAGGATTGTGTGTTTACATGGTGTGCCAAAGAAGATAGTCTCGGATAGAGGTACTCAATTCACCTCGAGGTTTTGGGATAAACTACATGAAGCCATGGGGACTCGGTTGAACTTTAGTACAGCGTATCATCCGTAGACAGATGGGCAGACCGAAAGGGTTAATCAAATCCTAGAAGATATGCGAAGAGCTTGTGCATTGGTTTATACTACGTCATGGGATAAGTGTTTACCATATGCAGAATTCAGTTATAACAACAGTTATCAGGCTAGTTTGCGTATGTCACCATTTGAGGTTTTATATGGACGTGCATGTCGTACTCCGCTGAATTGGAATGAGACAGGAGATCGTATGGTATTTGGACCTGATATTCTCAAGGAAGCCGAAGAGCGAGTTGCTATGATTAGAGAGAGGTTGAAAGTAGCACAGTCAAGTCAAAAGAGCTACGCTGATAACCGTCAACGAGATTTGAGCTTTGAGCCAGATGATTTCGTGTATCTCCGAGTTACCCCTCTCAAAGGTGTTAAGAGGTTTCACGTGAAAGGAAAACTTGCCCCTAGATATGTTGGTCCATTTAAGATTTTGAGCCGTCGTGGGGAAGTTGCCTACCAGTTGGAATTGCCGCAGTCATTGTCAGGGGTGCACGATGTGTTTCATGCGTCGCAACTTAAGAAATGTCTTAGGGTGCCAACAGAACAAACCCCGTTGGACGCAATAGAGCTGTAGGAAGATTTGACTTATAAGGAGCAGCCAGTCAAAATTTTGGATGTTATGGAACGCAGGACCAGGAACAAGACTATTCGCTTTTGCAGAGTTCAGTGGAACAATCATTCCGAAAGTGAAGCAACTTGGGAGCGTAAAGAGGATTTGAAGTCAGAATTCCCAAACCTATTCTTTAGTTAGTCCTGAATCTTGGGGTCGAGATTAAGTTAAGGGGGGAGGTTTGTAACATCCGAAAATTTGCTTTAATAATATTTTATTGGTCAATTGTGCATTCTATGATTTTCTAAAATTTATTGGATTTTTTTGGATTTATTTGAATTAATTTTAAATTATGTATATTGCTCTTTTGTTGGAAACTATTTAAATTTATGCAAAGTTAAAATAAAGTTCTGCCAAAAATATTTTATTTGAGTTCAAAATGTCTCAAAGTATTTTTGAGATTTTTCTTGGATTTTTCCAAGTATTCTTACAGGCTAAATTAATTAAACTATTTTCGGTAATTATTTTAATTAAAAAACTCGGCGGGAAATCCTAACCAGTTTTGGGCCGAGCCCATTACTATTCCTTATGACCGGCCTGTGCGCAAGGCCCGTCACCCCGAGTTCTAGATGGGTGAGCGCTAGCCGTTGGATCCTTGTTGTGCGGTGGAGATCGTGTTGGTTTGGATTTCGTTGGATTCCGAAATGCGGTTCAGATTGCCTTGCGCGGAATACATCTCGACCGTCGATCAAGGGAATTGGACGGCTCCGCGTCATCTTCTACGGAGCGTGTTCGGATCGGACTCCAGCGAGGCCGACGTGCTTGCCATGGACTCCGCGCCGCGCCATGCTTCATCCAGGCATCTCGTGCTATAAAAGCGGGGGCATCGGCTGGGCAAAGCCACGAAAAACCAAAGCCCTAAGCGCCCCAGCCGAGAACCGCAGCCGTTCACCGGAATTTTGGGACAATCACCGAGCGCCGCCGCCACAGTTCTTCATCGATTCCGCCGTCTTCCGTGGAGCTCGAGGCATGAGACCAAGGCCGTCAGATTCGTCTTAACGAGGGGGAGCCCGTGCGCGCACCAGTTTTGTCGAAGCATCGCCGGAGCAGGAGATCGCCGTGGAGGTCGCTGCCGCCGTTGAAGAAGACCTCGCCGACTTGGTTCCAGTGAGGAAAACGTAGATCCGTTCGCGTCACCAAACTCATTCCGTAGAGCTCAACCCGAAGGTAACCCCCTTGGCCGTCGGCGGTGACCGTAGGGCCGCATGCGCCGGCGAGCTACGTGGCGAAGCTTGCGGCTGACTCGTGGATCTGACATGAGCGCCAGATTAGCCTCGTGGCTTGCGTGGCAGTGAGATGGTCGCCCGGTCAGCGTCGCGCGTGGCAATCAAAACAACCGAGTCGTGGGACCTGCACGTCAGTGGTCCAGACCCGCGTGAACCGGGTGCACCGTGAACCCGAGGAGGTTCGTGGACGCAGTCCATGGACCGAGGGCCACGTGGTAGTGTCTGGTTGGCTCGGGTCAGGGCTGACGTCATGCTGACGCAATAAATCGGGTTTTCAATCTAAAAATAATTCAGTTAATTCTGATTTTCCAATTTCTGTATTTTTAGTATTTATTCAAATTTCAAAAGGCTATAACTTTTGCATTTTAACTCGGATTTGAGTGATTCAAATTTCTAAAAATTTGTAAAATTGAGATCTATTTTATGGTGTATTTTATTTGAGTTTTTTGGTGTTCATGTGCTCTCTATTTTGGTATGTATTTTCTTTTCTCCTTTAGTACGCGTAGCGTTGAATTGTGCGACGCTTCGGAGGAAGATCCGTCAACTCAAGATCAAGTTCAGAATAAGACCAGAACCTATTCCAAGGCAAGTTGTGCTTTGATCATGTTGAACCCATGTTTATACAAATGCTATATTGTTTTACTCTATTGCATAGTATTTCAAGTATGCAGTTGTTTCAATTTAAATTGGGATCTAGTTAATCTACCAATTTGATCTATATACACTACCTTGTCATTTGTATGCCATGATATAATTGTCACCCTAGGATGGTTAACTGATAGTTGGTTAATATTGATAATCAACATGGGTTGATTAGATTGTCGTAGATTGCTTAGCCGTGCCATGTCATCATATGTACATGAATCGTCAATGATTAATCTTGACTAATGAAATATGGAACAATGATGTGAACTTGTGTGTCATGTGAAGTCACACAATGAGATTGAGTTGTAGTGGCGAGTCATGTCACGAAAAAACGTTGATTTGTTGATGGCACGCGGTGCTTGGTAATCAACTTGGGTGATAATCACTTAGATTTGGGCAAGTGACAAGGGTCGAGTTTGCCAAGGTGAGCCCGATGGGCAGAGGGTATGTGGATGTCTTACCCTGATCACTCTAAGGACTTAACCTCATGCCTTTGACCTGAGTCAATCATACAACCACATGTTTGGAATGGGACAGCCTCGCTGATTAATTTGTAAAGTCTAGATTTCGGTACTGTCGTGGTGATTAGTGAGTTTCTATATTTGGGGTAAACTCACATGGCGCAAGAGGGGGGCCCTGGATGTGGTAACCAATCCTACCAGTGTTGAAACCTTAGCGAGCAGTACGGGGTCTAGATGGAGCATTGTAAAGGATTTGTTATGGTCACTCGCCTTGGTGGTGTTTGGTCGTATCGTGTGTGTAAAGTGCATAACCTCTACAGAGTGTAAAATTGTTTGAATAGCCGTGCTCACGAAATTGAGCAATGCTCAGGAATTAAAGTTAAGGGTTAGTTTAATTAAATGGAAAACTTGGATGGGATGGCAGGATGCCATGTGGACTGTTGGAAAGTTGACTTAGGATTGGAAACTTGGTTTACTTGAGAAATACTGAATCTATTTATTACTGTTATTTGTTTTACAAGTCTTTACAATCTATTTATTGTATTTATTCTCAAATGCTGCTTATTGCAAAAATAGCCATAATAGCCTTTTCCTTTGGAATAAGCTTTGCATATAGATACATAGAATTGCATTCTGTGTACAACTTGTTGAGTGCTTTATGTACTCACCCCACAACAACAATAATCAACAGTTGAAGAGTCTACACCTTTGTTGGAGGAGGTGTTCCAGGAGGACACAAGTCATTAGGGTCCGAGCCTCATCAGTTGCCTGTGGTGAACTGATGAGCTATCTACGTCTTCTACTTTCCGCTGCTTATTTCTTAGCTTATATTTCAAGTCTTGCCTTGCGTGGCTTAATAATGTAAGTTGGTCATAAGATCATATACTCAGCTATATCAATAAATGGATTATTATTTTATTATCGTTGAGTATGATGTGATATGTACCAATGTTGAGCTGTGTGCACTAGCGTTGATCCTGGGACTAGTGCGACAAACACAGTGGGTTCGAATCAGTGGATTCGGGTCCTTACAACGGTGGTTTTTTCCTCCAGAATAACAACAGAGGAGAGTTCAGCTCAAGGGTATATATAACCTAATGAGGCACATCACAATCGGTTCTAACCAATCGGTTCTAATGTTAGAACCGTTTGTGAAGTGCCCAATGCTATATCACAATCGGTTCTAACTTAACTGATTGTGATGATTCCCCACCAATTACTAACTCCCTCGTCAAATCATCTATCACAATCGGTTTTTTTCAGAGAGGTTAGGAACCAATCTAGATGAAACGATAGTGTTGTACCATTTTGCAGTAGTGCTCCCTGTACAAATGAGACCCCTTTCCGGAAGAAGGCTCTTAGAAGCCTATCAATCATAGCAACAAACTTAACTGGCAGAAGGATGGTACTAATGTAGAACATTGGAAGAAATAATAACAATGAATTGAGAAACTTCCCAACCTTAAAGTCGACATATATATCCATCTAGTAATCTAGCAAAATCATGTATCATATATGTAAATGGAAAAGATTCAACTTTAAAACCCAAAATTCCAGCTAATAGCTCAATTTTATCCAATTCCATGTTGAGATGCACCATATATGATTTAGCAAAAATAACTTTCAGACCTGTTGAACAATTGAAGAATATCTTTGAGGAAGAAAGCCATTAAATTGATCTAATCATATAACCACATGTCTGTTATGGGCTAGACCTAACTCAGTAAGTTACCGAGTCTTGATATGTGATACCTTAGGTGGTAGACTAAGCTATGTGTGTTGTTGGCGAAGTTGTGTGCTACAGAAGCACCACATCTTGGACAACTATTGTTCATAGTCTACCAGTGAGTCCCTCTCATTCCTCTGCTCTATGTGAGGGTGGAATGGTGAGATCAGGCTTATCGTGAGGGTAAATATTCTGACAGAGTTCCCAAAAGGTTTTGTTATGATCATCGAAGTGTGTCAATTACATGTCATGAGAAGATGATCATATCTTATGGGTAAAATGTATAAATTCTGCATAGTGTAGAACTATTCAAATAGTTGTCTCCGATTATGGATAATGCTAGAGAATTTCACATAAGGGTAAAGATTTTATGAAACAAAACTGGGAAGGAGGCTATGTGCAAGGAAAAGGAAATGGCGTGAGCTGTATGCCCAATTGAATTTGAGAAATCTCTTAATAACTTATTATTATTGTTGTTTGTTTTACTTATGGTTTCAATCTATTATTGTATTCAAATACTAAAATCCGCTTTATGCAAAAGTAACAATATCAGCCATTCTTTGAGTAAGCCTTGCATGTAGTTATTAGACTTGCATTCTATGGACAACTTATTGAGCACTCCAAATATTAACTCTTGCAATAATCATCAATTGGTAGGACAAGAAGAGTCAACACTAGCTTTGGGAGAAGGATTATCATGAAGAGACCGACGATTAGGGTTCGAGCCGTAGTCGATTGCCTGTGGCAGGATAATGGGTTTTCC
The DNA here is from genome assembly GCA_036346275.1 of Otatea glauca. Lineage (NCBI taxonomy): Eukaryota > Viridiplantae > Streptophyta > Magnoliopsida > Poales > Poaceae > Otatea > Otatea glauca. Next base: position 25,997,158 of record CM070724.1, read on the forward strand.
ACTAGAGTTTATTTTCGTTTCGCTGCAGATTCTTTATTTAGTGCTTAAGCTCTACGAGGCACAATAAATGTAAATCCAGCCATAAGGTCATGTCACTAATTATTTAATTATCAACTTTAGTTTGTTTATTTTTATTCATTATGTATGGAGTTGATATTTCATCTATATTGCCACTGTGTGCCTAGAATAATTCTAGACTAGTGCAGCTTACAAATAGGATCCGGATTCGTATATTCGAGTCCTAACAGTAATGATGACCCAGGAGGGTGGAGGGGGACAAAAGTGGTAGCAACATGACCGACGGTCCGAGGGGGCAACCACGGCGTCGACAGCGGACAAGCACGGCAGTGACGACATCTAGCTCTAGCTAAAGCGCAGTGTATTGTGCCCATGCCGGCACGGCCCGATTGTGGCTCAGCATGCCATCGTGTTGTGTTGGGCCTTGTTGACGGCTGTCCGTGTCATCACAAGACGGTTCGGTAAGCTTGCTGCGCCGTGCCACTATATCCTAATAAGGCCTGCCGTGCACGTCTGTGCTGCCAGCACGGCCCAACCACCAGGACTAGTGCCGCCACATGCTAACCCTTGATTCTGCTCCAATGGCTGATATTGATAATGGCTTGGTGCCATTACAATGGAATGGCAGAGGATATAAACCCCAGCTAGTTTTTGTGTATGTACGACACGGTTGATTTTCTTTCTCCACTGACTAGTGACAGCCCGCAGGTGGTTTCCAAATCATATAGACATCACAACTTGCGGCAATTCTATATATAGTTTGACTGATCATTTCACACCAATGATGCATACTCTCCGCTCATATATACTACACATGTTTTCTTTAAGTAGGGATAATTGGAGATGATGGTACTAGTGTAGTAAACTTTGTATTTTAAAAAGTAGGCACAATCAGGTTTAGCACCAGTAATCTTATTGCTCACTAGCATACAAACAGAGAGATTGGGTACTAAAAAATTATAGCAGAAAATACACAAAAATAACCCATGCTAGCCGCAATAGGTGTGAGTCAGACTCTGCCGTCAGCCAGAAATTGATGTACCACACTGGTTAGGCTATTCAGTAGTTGGCACCGAACTTTGTTTTAACTACGCATGTAAGATACAGTTTGAAATTTTGCATTGCATCCTAGCTAAGATGTTTGGTGATAAAATAACTATATGTGGATTAGTGTAAGGCTGTAAATCAGATCCTCAACTTGCTTTGAAATTCGCGCTCTTCACTTTTAAGTATAGAAGTACCATTCAATAAGCAATCGATTTTGCTAATTTGCGAATGTCCGCTGGAAATGTATGCACTGGGGATAACAGCATCCACTGTTGGAAGTTGATTTTTCCAGTTGAAAGTTTGATTTTTCTACTTGAGGGTAGTACAATAAAACGATTTTATCTTACTATTAGCATGCACACATCCGTTTGTATTATGTGAAAGAGTGAGAAAAGAGAGGAGAGAAGATAACTAGATCTTATGTAGCAGCCAGTATCACACGAGAAACAACGTGCGCCAGCCAAAAGCCCGTGTTGAAGCAATTATGCTTACTCTAGATAATATAGATGAGAGATAGTTATCATACAACCTTTAATGTTATATGCAAAACTTTTTCTCCAGAGATTACTTTTAGAGATAGTTATTGTGCAATCTAGATTTATTGCTTACGTACTCTGGATGAGATATAGATGAGCGATAGAATAAGTAGCGGGCTTTGTTATTAACCTGCATATTTTGATTGGTCAAAATTTCTTCGCGGTGGTGTGGACGGGCGGTCGATGAGCCTGTTGCGGCGGGGCCGCGGGGGAGGCAGGCCGTCGTGTGAGGTTGGCTGGGGGAAGGAAGCCAACCGGTGGATGGCGTCCGCTGCCTTCATTTTTTCCTTGAAGGCCAATATGTTCAATGAAGTAAATCCCTATAATCATTCTTCATTTATTAACTTTGACCCGTGCGTTGTAGTGGTTTTTTTTCATATAACGTTTATTGTCAGATTTAGGTTTGTTTAGAATACATAAATTTCACGTGAAACAATTCAAATCGCGTGTCCGAAACGGGCTCTTAATGTGGCATCATTCAAAAACAATTTTGTTTCACATCAAATACCTTGTAACAAGAGACCAATTGGAGAGAGAGAGCATGTAATTCGTATTTTCCCGAAACTAGATTTCACAATTCAAATAAGTTAGTGGCAGATACATCACACAAACAAAAAACGTACATCAAACTTTTGACAGTACAGATTTCAAACATGTACTGAAGGCACCAACCACTACTACAGAATTGTACATCAGAATCGGTTCTTTTTTGTTATTACAGTCGGTTCAAGTGACAACACGAAGTCTTTAGATAGTGATGAGGTGGAGTTATCACAGTCGGTTTTGGCCCGATTGTGATAAAACCTCATTAGAATCGGTTTTTAGGTGAAACCGATTCTGATGAAGGGTCATCAGAATCGGTTCTATCAAGGAAGCGATTGTGATGACCCCCTCATTAGAATCGGTTCTTCTGTGGAACCGATTCTGATAACGAACCGATTCTGATAACGTGGTTATCAGAATCAGTTCCACACAAGAACCGATTCTAATGAGGGGGTCATCACAATCGCTTCCTTCAAAAAACCGATTCTAATGATGGATCATCACAATCGCTTTATTCCAAGAATCGATTGTAATGGTATTGTTATCACAATCGCTTCCGTCAAAGAACCGATTCTACTTATGTGGTCATCACAATCGCTTCCTTAAAAGAACTGATTCTACTGATGTGGTCATCACAATCGCTTGCTTAAAAGAACCGATTCTGATGAGAGGTCATCAGAATCAGTTCCTCATAAGAACCGATTCTGATTGACCCTTATGGGGGTGTACCAATTTTGCATATTATCCAAAATAGCACATATTAACAATGGGCATATATCACATTCACAATACAGAACACAGAATGCACATATCACATTCACAGAACACGAACACTTAAATTACAATACATATAGCCCATTCGTTCACAATATACAAACACAAACATGCTTAACAATCAGTACACGTGCATATATATCACATTGACATATACAATTAATATTGTTTCCATATGGACTAGTAGGACGCTTCAGGATCTCTAAACCTACCGTCCTCCGATATAACTTCTAACCAGTACTACTGGCATAAGTGGTTTCGTAAATTGTTGAGTGCTTTGCTATCTAAGCTCTTCTAGGGGATATTGATCTTCTGCAAAACATAAATGAGTGCACGGATTTAAGTTTCAAAATTTGTATGTGAAAGGCTAAGTATGCATGTACAAGTAACCAGCCAATATAATTAGGAAACTGAATTGAGTAGACACAATTGTGCGTAACATTAAAAAGCATCAACCATATAAGTTCTAATGCACTGTACTTACTAAGACAACTTTACATTAATATTCAAAGGTTTAGAAACAGTCCTGCATGGATGCAAAGAAGTGTAAAAGGCAAACATCCCTAGTTTGCTAAGAAGGATTAGTAGTACGAAATGTTCCACAGAACACGAATGGATGGTGAATTATAGAAAGTCGGTTTATTTGCCTCCGCAATCACAACATCAAAGAGCTCCCTCCAGAATTCCCATCAAAATGTTGGCCTGCTCAACCAATAGTGAACAACTCAAGTTGACAATATGTGAGTGGACAAGAATGGCCCTTGAAAAAATTGCCATATCATGACACTTTCTATTTGGAATTACCGTCTTCATGAAGAAAATTACAAGAATGAAACAAGCAAAAAGTTATACAACTATGCTATTTACACATCATAGCTGTGTCCTCCATACCGGAAGACCAAAAAAAGCTCTTAATGAAATGGAAACAACAGAAGAATGTGCATGCAAAAGATTTGCTTTGTAGTTTTAAGAATACATGTCAAGGCAGTATAAGAATTTGCACGTGCCATTTACTAGAACAATCTCTTGCCAATGGTGCGATGATGACAAAATATTGGATATGAAATTCTCAACTAAAAGTTGACCCAACAAAATTAACATTCAGAAGTTCATGTCGCACCTGTAAAATGTAAGTACAAGTGATATTAAACAAGTATACAATATGCATGGACCAGGCCCAAATCTGTATTGGATCCACAAAGTAGAAAGGAGAGTTGGTGAGATGAAATAGATTTTTCCCCTTCGCTCTTATCTTTAAGAAATGGAAAACCTGGCTCTGTGGGTCACAGATGAGTCAATGGTCTTAGAGTTGCATTGGTAAAAAAAACATTACCAAATAAAAGAATGTCAGAAGACCAAAAGCGAGATCGAGGATAAAGCACCGTACACGAAACTTCACCAAAAACAAGGGGAAAAGGTGATATGCCAATGAATCGGAAAAGGAGTACCGCCTACATTTTTTATCGAAATTTCTAGGGCTCAAAAGAATTTTCTTGTGAACTAAACCAATTCGTGGACATTTGAATCGATTGATTTACATCCTCATATACATAAGATGCATCAAACTCCAGCTTGGCATCTACGAAGTGCTGAACAATATCAGCAAGGAGGCAATCTTTGATCTATAAGCTAGCAGCTAACATCCCAGACGTGATGGGCATGGTGCACTCCATCTGAGGCATTTCTTGAAGTTCCAAAAGCTTGTTCTTGAGTTTTCCATATTCTACATTCGGTAATTGTGGTCTGGACTTAGGAGCCAACTTGTAACTATCAACAGCAGATAAAATCACCTCCTTCAATGCAGATACTCAGTATCTTTTTCTTGGATACTCGGGTCAAACAATGCATAGATATTTCTAAATACTATGCTTTTTGTTAGAACTAGAAATCCTAACAAATCATTGTGAACTCACGGGGAGCAGGCAGGAGGAGGCCAGCAGAGCAGTGAGCAGCAGGAGGAGGTCAAGGTCGCCGGAGAGGAGTTTGCCGGGGGAGGGCCTGGGCGCGGGGTGTCGGGTCAGGCGGCGGATCGGCGGGGCAGGTCGGAGGGGTGTCAAGGAGTCGTGCCGGGCGCGGGTCGGAGGGGTGGGTCTGAGGCGGGGCATCGAGGCGGGCGGCAGTCGTCGGGCGGTCGGAGGGGCGCCGGGCCGGGCGGCGGGTCAGGCGAGCGTCGGATGGCGAGGCAGGCGTGGCGGGCGGGCAGGAGGCGGCTGCGCTAGGGTTAACGAGATTGCTGCTTGCCCGAATCGGCTGGTCGCGGGAATAAAATGGGGCTTTGAGTCATCAGTATCGTTTTTTTAGGAAAACCGACCCTGATAAGCTCAATATCCGTATCGCTTCTTCAAAGAAAACCGACACAGATGTATATAGTCATCAGTATCGTTTTTTTAGAATAACCGACACTGATAAGCTCAATATCCGTATCGCTTTTTCAAACAAAACCGACACAGATGTGTATAGTCATCAGTATCGCTTCTTTTAAAAAAACCGACACTGATAATATCAGTATCCGTATCGCTTTTTCAAAGAAAACCGACACAGATGTGTATAGTAATCAGTATCGCTTCTTTTAAGAAAACCGACACTGATAAGCTCAATATCCGTATCACTTTTTTAAAGAAAACCGACACTAATATATCCGTATCGCTTTTGTAAATAAAATCGACACTGATACATAATTATCTCTATTGGTTCTCAGAAAAAACCGACACAAATGTAGTTCATTGCACTATTCCCTTTCCAGACAAACTATGAAGTCTAAATTTTCAGAATACTGCAAGTTCTGAATTTTCAGCATTTCATCAGAGAGAGAAAATGCCATAACTTTTTCATACGTTGTTGAAATTATTAGGAATTTTGCAGAAACATATTTCGGGATACTGCAAATCTTTTCATAAAAGAATTTTTGAAAAAAGCGACATCATTCAAGAAATATGCCAAAATTCATTTCGTAGACATGATTTGTGCGTAAAGCGTAGAAAAGTCCAAGCTTTTTCAAATTAATCCGGAATTGCACGATAATTTCCATAAATGATGATTCGACTATTTACAAGCTTTCCCAACAATAATTTCGTCAAATAGAATTTTCTTTAACAACATATGGCACAAAGTGCAGGCATAAAGAGACATTGCATTTCCATCTAAGCCTTCAACAGCAATTCACCCTGGATTTTTACTTCAAAAGCATTGTAAACTATTTTACATACATAATACAGCAATGAGATTAACAACAAACATTATAATAGTCCATTTATTTACAATACTGCCCTTCATGATGATCTACTCACATGTAATTGGCTCCATGTGTGTCGCCATCCCCTCTAAGACAGGCCCATCTGCAAATGAAGGTATCTCATCGAATTGGTTATAATCTTCTTCATCTGGAACAACAACAGAGAAAAGTTCAGCACGAGTGGTATATATGACCTAGCAAGGCACATCAGAATCGGTTCTTTTCCAGAAGCGATAGTGATGTGCAAGGTCATCACTATCGCTTCTTTTTATAGAAGCGATAATGATGAGCACGTGGACATCAGAATCTGTTCTTTTCGAGAAGCGATAGTGATGTGCACGGTCATCACTATCGGTTCTTTTTATAGAAGCGATAGTGATGAGCTCGTACACATCAGAATCGGTTCTCAACTAAAAAGCGATAGTGATGTGCACGGTCATCACTACCGGTTCTTTTTATAGAAGCGATAGTGATGATCACGTTCGCATCACTATCGCTTCTTTTCTTAGAACCGATAGTGATGTCGCTTCTTTTCTTAGAACCGACAGTGATGTATATTCACATCACTATCGCTTCTATCAAAAGAACCGATAGTAATGTGCACGTGATCATCACCATCACTTCTTTTGTTGGAACCGATAGTGATGACCGTGTGCATCACTATCGCGTTTTAGTTGAGAACCGATTGTGATATGCCCTGTGCTACATCACAATCACTTATAATTTCAGAACCGATAGTGATTATTACTAACACCCATCCAAAGTTATTTATCACAATCATTTTTTCCTAAAAACTTAAGAACCGACACAGATAAAGCGATAGTGATATGCCGTTCTGTAGTAGTGAACATTAACATACTCGTAACAACCCGTGCATGGCACCGGATAACCAAACGTAAACAAGAAAAATCAAATCCATGTATGCGTGCACGGAAAGATCGAAACCAACCGCAAGGGCATGTACAATAAGATTACCTTAGCTGGCTCTTAGCCTATATACGTGAGCTTTGGTCTATGTGGAAGAGTGAGAAAAGTGGAGAGAGAAGAGAGCTGTCTCTTATTTAGTAGTCAGATTTGCACGGAAGCATAAGTAGATTATTTATATACAAGAGAGAAAAAATAATTATTGCACAACATCTAAAGACAACCTTTAAAAATAGTTATTGTACAAGTTGATTTTTAACTTAGGCTGTGTTTGGTTGTAAGGCCCCCATTTTCGATAAATTAATATCGGAAATGGATACCATGTGCATACAGTACTAGTCCCATGATCAGTGGCTAGTACGCACAAATACAAATTGATATCACAGTCATACACAACTTTATTATTACAGCGGAAGCAAATACATAACATTCGTACAATACAAAAAGTAAAAGCATAACAGTGGAGACATTCATCTTGTAGTATGCCTTTTAACCCAAAATCCCCACAGGCAACTGACAAGGAGAACCCTAGTAAAATTCATCATTCACATCCCCGAATCCTGCGTCGTAAAAGGTGTCGTCGGGGAAATCTGTTTCTTCACCTAAAAATATCAACATGGGCAAGTTGAGTACTTACGTACTCGCAAGACTTTTGCAAAACCTATTATATATGCAGGCCATTTCAAGGAAAGGCTCAAGGTTATTTTGCATAAAGCTAAATTGAAATGTAAATACAGAATAATAGATTATAAAACGAAATTTAAATAAAGCAGCTTAATACTGAAAGCAACAGAATGTAAGCATAAATAAGTATCAAATACCTGGGTATCATGACCATTTCCAAGAATCATTTCTACTGTCATAGCAGAAATTGCCAAGTAACCATTCCTACCAATCCCAGGTAGAAATTCCAAGTTTTATGAAAATATAAAAACCATCTAACTAGTGCTGGCGCACCAAGACTCCCATAACCGCGGGAACGGCTTTTCGAATAGTTTGACAATCTGCAGAGTTGTACATCTTTACCCATAAGTAATGATCAACCTCTTTTGCCAGGCCAGTAACACACTTCCTTTGGTGTGTCGGCAAGGAGATCATAACAAAACCGTTACATTGTTTAACCCTAACTTTGCACCAGCCCGGTGACGTCAAACCCGTACTATGGTATTTATGTTTGCACAGTCACTGCATGTAACGACCCCCATTTTCGCAAACTTGCAAAAATGGAAATCTAATGTGCATTCCGTACTAGTCCCATGATCAGTAGCTAGTACGCACATACACCAATTGGAATCACAACCATACAACAAATATTATTAAGCGGAAGCTATTACATAAGGAAAACTCTTACAACTCAGAGATATAGCAGCAAAAGAAGCAAGGTCTTGTAGTGTGCCCATCCGACACCCGCAGGCAACCGACAAGGCATAATCCCTAGAAAGATTCGACGAAGAAAAATCCGCAACCTGCGACGAAAGAAACCTTCGAAGCTCGACAACTTAACCACCTAAAAACCACATATAAGCAAGGGTGAGTACATTCGTACTCCGCAAGACTTGAGCAAAGCCTATAATATATGCAGGCCATTTCAAAGGAGGCTATTACAGTTAATTTGCATAAAGCAGAATTGACATTGTAAAACAAGTTATTTGCAAGCGGAATTTATAAAAGCATAATTGACTGATATGAAATAAGTAAAGCATAAGTAATATTCACAACCCTTCGTGAATATCGAATAATCCAGAAATGGAATCCATCAATGTCGATCCTTTGACATGAAAACAAAAGCTGCTAAACAAGTTCCAAACCACAACTCATTTTAGAAAATTAAACATTTAACTAGTGCAAGTTCACCAAGTTTCCCATGACCGAGGGGACGGCTAATCGATTAGATTTACACTCTGCAGAGGTGTACAACCTTACCCACAAGTCATGACCTTTTCTTTTTGCCGCATTTTTCACGCACCTTTGGCGTGTGGCCAGAATGTTCATGACGAAAACCTTTACATTATCTAATTTAACTTTGCACCAAAGACGGACGATAAAACCCACGCTATCTTTGGGAGAACTCGAGCATAGGAATGTTGGAACTCCCCATAGACGTGGCGTACACCGTTATATTGGTAAGTGTTGTTCCCAGCACCTCGGTGTGGGCACCTCGTAGAGCAAACCCCGAAAGGAAAGCCCGTACTACTTCAGCCTACCAATGTGCAAAGTTAAACTAGATAACTTAATTGGTTTAAGGAAGCCCCATAACAACACTTGTGGTTGTACGGATTATCTTGGATCATACAACACTGAGTTCGGTCCTTAAGTTGACACGGGCGATACTCCACCCTACACTACGTGCAAATCCCTTTGCACCTTCGGCTATTGCCAATAATCGCCCGCATCAAAACCATAGTTTTATTTTGGGTTTTTAATCAAAATACCCATAACCAATAGCTACAATTACAACATTTTCCATTTCTCAAGGAACACATTTTGATCTGATCATCATCATCATTTATTCTAAAAGCATGGCTAAGCATGGATAAAAGTATTCGCATATACCCATGGTGACATTAAGTAATTGTCTAAGCTTATTCTATGGTTATCAAGGCTCACATATTCATACTTATCAAGGAAGTTTCATGAGACAACAGGTATAACTACCAGTACCACAAAATAGCAATTTACAGAAAGTAAACGCATGCATGAAACATTTTAATAAACAATGCAATTTAAATACTGGGATCAAGATGGTCAAAGGAGGGTGCTTGCCTTGCTTATATATCGTTTACGACGAAGACGCGATCGCAGTTGACGGAGGCACGACGGAGAAAGGGACGTCGAATTCTACACATCGATCGATCGGAAAAATATAGCAAATAATAAACTTCAATAAGGGCGAAAAGAAGACAGACAGAAAATCAAATAAAGATTCATTGCAGAAAACCGGAACACTTTAGAGCTTGGATTTGAGTGATTTTTAAGATCTAGTGAATTAGATAAAAACACACTTATATAGCTAATGGTCTTGAGACAAACAAAGCAGGGTTTCTTTTATAGATTATCTATTCTTGAATTACGAATTCAAGAGGCTAAAATTATGAATTCTAGTATTTATAACTTCGAATTATAGATGCTAAAATTATTTGGATTAAAAGAATTAAAACGCTAGTTAAGGTTTACACAATTAGCACTTAACCTTAAGATTTGCATACGAAGGGTTTTAAATAAGTTATGACTGATAAGTTAGCTAAATAGATTTATTTACAGTTTTTAAGAAGGTTATGGTGATACAAATATATTAATTACAAACTTCATTCTTACAATGTTCACTTATTCCGATTAGGGTAAGGTTCATTAAACATAAATCTAAGGGTTATCCGACTATTAAAGTTTATATGCCAAACATGACGAAATAAGATTATTTCTTCGGAATTGGATAGCATATACTTTGAAGAACACATCTAGACTGATTTCATACATTTTAGTGTTTAAAGATACTCTTTTCAAAACTGAAAACGCTTATGTGACATTAAGGGTTATGTCAAACATACTTTTTAGGGGTATTCAGCTAGTAAGATTTAATTGAAGCGTAAGTTGTAAATAAAATTTTTTCCTAGAATATGGTAGACCCTATCCTAAATATCATTTCTAAACCAATTTCCATAGTTTTTGCATTTAGACGAGAGGTTCTACGGATTGACGAAAAAGCTTGATAGTTCAATTTTTACTCGATAAGAGTTCAGTTTTTGATACAAGTTTGCGACTACACCGTCTAGGATAATCTACTCATTCTTTAGGTATTATCAAGGCATGACACTAGAAATGATTTAAGGCTAGTTTCGCGACAAATGGCTTTTATCCGAAATGTTTTCCATTTAAGACATCATTAGGGTCTAACAGTGTTCTATTTCATCTTTGCACAACAATAAGGTATTTTTGTATAAACAGCAAGAGAACTATTTTTCAAGGTTATAGGATTTGGTTTCATCAGATTCAGAGTTTATTCGCAAAAGTTACGACTATTCCAATTATGCAAGTATTTACATATTGACTATTAATCATTTACTGTTTTATGTAGCAAACTTTAAATATTATTTTACATCTGGAAACCTTATGATGCCAGAGACATAATGAAACTATCTGGGTGATCAGGAGGATTCATTTAACCCATTTTTAACCTTTCAACTTTCTATACATATACACATGCATTTTTATGTTCAAGCTATTTCATTCTTTTCAAGTTAACTCAAATCAAGTTCATTTATTAATTATTTTGGCAAATTAAGGTATTCTACTGCCATGTTAATATTTAGAAACTAAATTTTACTTATTCCATATTTCTTTTATTCAAATTATGTATATTTGAATTTCTAATGCATTGAATACCATCTTTAATAAAAAGTAATTCAAAAAATAAGTGAAAACTAAATATTTTTATATATTTGAACTTCTGGAATCATGATTATTTCACTAAAATTGGTTACAATCATTTTTAAATTTGTTTACAACTTTTTAATATGTAGCACTTATTTAAGCCTCTTCTTTAAATTTGAATTTCAAATTTATCCAGTGAACATTTACAAAATGTTATTGCATATTATGAAACTACTTGATTTTACATGAATATAGAATTTTATTTCATTTCATTTGAAGTTACAATGCAAAAGTTATAAGTATCTGAATTGGCTCGGGTATACAAAATAAACTGAAAAATGAAAATACGTTTTCAGAGAACCGAAAGCGTCTTTACCCTTCTGAACTGAGAACGATTCGTCCAGCTGACAGAGGGGGCCCGCTGCTCAGTGACCGAAAGCAGAGGCGGCGCTAGGGGTCGACGGCGACGAAGCTCCGGCGGGACTCCGGCCGAATGGGTAGCACGGCAGGCACCAGGGGGTCACGGCGCACCTGGGGGTGGGGTCGCTCACCGGCGGGGATGGCGGGGCGGGCTGCCACCGGCGGCATGCGGCGGTGGAAGGAGAAGCTCGTCGGAGAAGAGAAGCAGTGCTTCCCCGGCCGAATCGGTAGCTGTTTAGGCATCAGTGATGTTAGGGCACTCCATTTTGCCGGTTGGTTGGGTCGATGCTTGGCCGAGGAGCTCTACCACCGTGCGCCGGAGTTGGAGAAGAAGGGCGCACGCAGCGGCGGTCGGCCGGTGAAGAAGAACTAAATTTTTGTTGTTGTATAGGTTCACGGATGCTGTTAGATGCTCCAGATGGAAGGAATTGGAATGGGTTGCACTGAATCAACTCAATTTGGTGTTCTCCCTCATTCGGGTTTTTTCTGGCGAAAATGGTGAAGACACGGGTTTCGGCTTGGTCATTAGGTTCTGGGAGTAGCTAAGTAGAAGGGGAGCCTCAAGGCGCTGCACACGAGCTATTTATAGCCGGAGGACTCGGGTTGCACAGGATTTGAACACAAAGAGGAAACGCGGCGGATTTTGGCGCTCTCTGTGCGACGTGATGAAATGGTGTAAGGTCTCTTGCCGGCAAGAATGTGACGCAGGATTGACGGGGTATGGCGCGGGGGTCTCGAGGCTCGGCGTGGCAGTGACCAGCAGCTCGGGGCAGCGCGAATTGCGCTGGGATGTGGAGAGGAGTCGGCGAAGTCTCGCGAGGGAGCGAGCCGCCTCAGCGAGAGGAAAGGGGCAAGGGCGAAGGAGAAGGGGACCGACGGCGGGTCCCGGGCCACCGGCAGAGAGAGAGGGTTTCCGTTGCTTGCCGTGAACGTTGGGAAAAAGAGCGCCCACACGTCGGTGAGAGGAAGCAAAATGAAGGGATAAGCTCGGTAGGACAGCTCCATGTGAGCATTCAAATCGCTATCAAGTCAGTGTGTGATTTTAGTGAAACTTTTTGACCTGTGTCTCCTGGTAGTTTCTAACCTTCAGTAAAATATTGAGGTTAAAATACAGCATGGTTGAATTTTAGAAATTCTGACACTGTGGTCTTGTACAGGATTTGAAATTCGGTATTCTATTTATTTAGGGGTGTAAAACACATTATTTGTTTTTTAAAATTTTATGAGAGGTTATATATAGGTCAAGGATGTCTCTGTAAAATTTCAAGTTAAAACCTTAAGTTAATATTTTAGAAAAATTCTGACATTAGAATTTCTAGTTTTTAATTGTTTCTGTTTTTGAATTATTAGAGGGATTTTCTGACATGATCAAATCCTGATATTTTTACCAGGTGTAGGTTTTACACTGAGGGTGTTTTGGTAATTTTTCCAGATCCAGATAAACTTCGAATATGTTTCATTAATTCTGGCTTGTACTGTTTTTAGTCAAAAAGAGGTGTCATTCATTTATTTACCCATTTTTCTGTGCATAAAAATTTTACTTGTTGATTTTACTGACTTACCAGCATGGTTATGGTTCTATGGTAATTTTTCCAAAATTTATCTTTTACCCTTTTATCTTTTTACCATTATCCATTCCTTTAATTCTAGTTGATTGATTTTTCATTCAATACAAAAATCCAAGGAAATCCAAATAATTTCCAATCATGTCAAGAAAAATTAGAAATAAATATATTAAAATTAAAAATATAAATTTTTATATTATTCCATTTTTCGGGATGTTACAAATCTACCCCCCTTACAGAAATCTCGTCCCCGAGATTTGCAAGTACTAAATGGGTTTGGGAATTCTTTCTTGGATGTGGTCTTGTTGTTTTCCTCGTCTTCTTGTTTCTAGTGTAGCCGCTTTGCAAAACATCGTTCTTGCGATTCCAAGGTGATGTGGCTAGAATGTAGAAGATTTCTATTTGGGTTTCGCGTAAGCAGATGAGAGATATTACTATATATCTCTTTTGATTGCATAACTAGAATTTTTAATAATGATAATCTAATTTAGAGAGTGGCATATGATATGTTTAGAATATTTGAGGGGGAAGGATTAATGCATTGTTGTTAGATTCATTAGGGAAGAGTTGAATGTTATCATCAAGAAATGATATTTGAGTACAACAGTTGATCTGTACGATTTAACAACAGTTGACGAAATTTGGTGAGAATAAATGTTATTCTAGGTTGTCTTTAGTTGAAAACAAGGTAGGATAATTCAAGGATTTAGGTTGAGGTGGGAGGATTACAATATGACCCTGATGATTTAATTTGCTTGATCATCTTGATAGACAGAGGGTTTTGATTTTCTTTGCATTTGGCAATTATGAAAGAATATAATGTACAAAGTCAAAAGGTTGATTGTAGGAATTGCATATATAAAGGACGTTTTCGATATTACATTAAGTGACGGCTGTAATTACATAAGGAAGATCTTTACATAAGCCTGACATCGAGGCAGGGGTTGTTCTGGGTACTTGATGTGTCCTAGGTTTTGATATAACTTGGAAATCACTGGTGTCATCCTTGGCGAGATGAAGAACTCTACTTGGGTAGATTTTGGTGAAGTGATGAGATTCTTCTCGATCGACGCAAGCGGCGATGTCCATCTTATTCGAAACAATAGAGGATTATTCACTGATGTTATAAAACAGATAGAGGATTGATCGAGCAATGGTTAAAGATGAAACTGGAAGTTTAGCACTTGATATCTTACCGGCTATTTGGAAGGATTAAGATAAGATATATTTTGATGAGAGTTCAGTTAAATTTATAAGGCAATATTTCGCTTATCGAAATATTACTTTAAGATTAGACACAATGATTTCAAATTAATCTAAGTTCTGACAGAAATTATATTTATATGAGATGTACCTGGCATTGGGTCAGGTATGCCATGATTGATGTTCTGAACTGGAGTAAATACGGAGATAGGGGCTTGTTGGTCTTGAGAACGAAGTTGATCTCTCTTCTTCCTTGGGCATTTGTTGGCATAATGTCCACGCTCACGACAGTAAAAGCATGTAACATTGATTGCCTGGTTTTGGACGCCGGATGGCTGTTCACAAGTGTTGTTGGAGGAATGAACAAATGATGGCTGAAATTGAGGATGGAATTGAGCAGAATTCCTCTTGGGGCAAGCGTCTTCATTCAAGCGTCTTTTCTTGAACTGATTCTTCGAGTAAACTGATTCAGATTTTGTTCCTCCTACTCTTGGAGTTATAATCTTAACTGATGTAACTTCTGGTATGACCATGGTTGCAGAAAATATTTGTTCTTCTTGCGGGCATCGCTTAGCAAAATGACCCTTCTTGTGACAGTTGAAGCACTCACGCTTCTCTTGTGGCGTCTTGATGGGTATGATTGGATTCTCAATACTATCTTCCTTTTTAATTTCAGCTTGCGGACATTCCCTTGCCCAATGACCTTCTTCACCACACAAGAAACATGCTGATGGCGATGGCCATTTATTACTTCCTGGATGAAGGCGATCAAAATCTATGTATTGTTTCTTTAACTCCTTAGGCAATATTTTCTGTGTAGCTAGTTTTTCCCTTCTGATTGCCAAATCTTGAGCAACTAAGGCCCGAAATTTCTCTCGCTGATGCTGAATTGTATTGGCAACTATCGGACCTAGGGGACATTGAGCTGGGTAATGGTCATAACCTTCACAAAGGTAACAAGTGATATTGCTCATAGGACATTTTCCAGGAGAATGATTTCTTTCACAGCTGGAGCAATTGATTGCATGCTCATCAACAGTATGTCCTATTTCTCCACAACGAATACAAGCACGATCTTCAGATTGGTTGGGTTGGCAACACTTCAAAGAACATCGTTTAGGTCTTGAGTGAGATGTAGGAGTAGGTTTTTGATCTAATCCATTTCCTTTTCTGGCAAAAATTGAGCCAAGGTTGGAAATACTCTGCGCTAACTGTTGGGAATTTGGTTGGATTAAGGTAGGATTATCATTAGGTGGCTGAAAGCTTAGCATGGCCTCGCTTTCCAAGATTTTGCCAAGGGATCTTGTCACAGGCATCCTGCAACAATGATTGTTAGGACAAAGTCATTTAGATGGAATTCTGTTGGGTTTCACAAAGTGAATAAGGAGTGCTAGCAATCTATACCGAGAATCTTTAGCAAAATAAGCTAACTTAAGGAGAGGTACACAGTATGTTAAAATGTTTGAGATGACTGAAAGGATACATCTCAACTAGAGTTATTTGGGAAGAGCCGAAGGTTGATTATAACGGTTGAAAATTTTATAATTCATTACATTCAGTAGATGCATTAATGGATTGTGTCGGAGGTGTCTTCAAGATGTTGAAATTGGAAGGATATGGTTAGATAAAAATTATCCGTTTTACAAAGCAACATTCTGTTGATTAAAATATCATTTTGAGAATAACCTATATATGGATTTGGTAATTGCTGATTAATTTATATGGCAATGTCTCATTCCTTAAAGCATTGTTTCAAGGTTGGTTATTTGGTAGTTATTAGTTTATAAGGCGACTTTTCGTTCCTTAAAATATTCTTAATTAAATTTTCTTATTAAATAAGGGTTGGCACATCGTAAATTCCAACATAATGGTTTAACATTTACGAGAGTAACCCGAAAGCAATACAAAAGTTTCACAACAAAATTGCAATAACACAATAAAGCTATACATATTTACCGAGTATGTAGGAAGGGTATCTATTTTTTTTTACCATATGTATCTCTGCACAAAAGGCTTACTACGCAGTTATAATAATGTGTCGTTTGGATAGTACTATTTTTAAAATAAGCCATCCGACGACGACTTTCTTTTAACCTTTGCACCACTTGCAACATGTCAGTACTCCAAAACTTCCATGAAGTCGATGGTTGCGACACTTTGTTACTTCCATATTATCGGTGTTGTTGATGTAGACGTCACGACGCTTACTGATTTTTTTTTTCAGAATTGTTTTCAAAAAGATTTGTCGGTAGCTTTTATTAAGCATAAGGAGAGAATTTCCCCCTAGAAAGAATAACTAGAAGCGAAGAAAGAAAGTTCTACAGAGAGGAATCGAGTATATGAAATATCCAATAAAAGGAAAGAGTATATATACAACTGATGCTGCTCTTTTTGTATTTCCTTTAGGAAAACAAAACTCTCGATTTTTTTTTTCCTTTTGACAACCATCCCAAGGTTTCTATTTAGAAGTATAGAACTTCCCGGGTTATAGTTCATTTTCATGGTATATAATCTAGACAAGGTAATGAGGTGAATGGTTAAGAATTATTATTGGAAAAATTAAACTTTAACTAGCCTAAAGCAGCTTATGTAAATTAGCCTTGTTTTATAGATTGACGGTGTAGTCTCAAGTAAAGCTGGAAGTAATAATGGTGACTATATTACTAATTCTAATGATGCTTGATTTTGAGGAAAGCTAATGATCATAATGGTTACCCAGATAAAAAAAAAATTCTCCAGGAAGAAAGGATAAGTTTGGAAGAAATTTTTATAGAAAGAAGAGATGAGCTATCTTATGATTTCCAATTTATCCTATGGGTTAAGTTTTCTATATTTATACATAAGGATAACTTATTGTGGAGCTTTAACTTAAAGGTTAAGCTCACACATAAATAAATCCTGACAAACAGAATAAAAACCAATTTTCAAATAGCAAGTTATAGACACCAAATAAAATGCTTTATATATAACTAGAGCGGAATAGTATACTATGTATAAGGGTTTCTATCTTAAGGTGAATCCTAATACATTCTAATCTTTCGCATCTTACTGTTAGGTGAAGTCGTCTCTTCATGCAGTAGGTTCTTCGAGCTTTGCTTCTACTTTCTCGAGATTAGTGAAGCGTTGTCGGCACCCATAAGATTGTTGGCGTAGACCTTGTAGTCTTCATTTGCAAGCAAGATAACGATATATCTTGGACGTCTTCAGGAGCAAATAACAAGGATAAACTATCTTCCAGGAAAGAGGAGAATTGTTTACAAATCAAAATGAATGTAGTGGTAAGGAAAAGAACTTAAGAAAGAGGAGAGATTAGCAAAGCCTACATTTTGCAAATACAATAGCTTTTGAGAATAAGATTTTGAATTTGCTTATTCCAACACTAACGACCATTCTATCTAGGGTTTACCCTACGATCAAGATAGCTCGATACCAATCAGACTGACCCCATTTTCGCAAATTTGCAAAAATGGAAATCTAATGTGCATTCCGTACTAGTCCTATGATCAGTAGCTAGTACGCACATACACCAATTGGAATCACAACCATACAACAAATATTATTAAGCGGAAGCTATTACATAAGGAAAACTCTTACAACTCAGAGATATAGCAGCAAAAGAAGCAAGGTCTTGTAGTGTGCCCATCCGACACCCGCAGGCAACCGACAAGGCATAATCCCTAGAAAGATTCGACGAAGAAAAATCCGCAACCTGCGACGAAAGAAACCTTCGAAGCTCGACAACTTAACCACCTAAAAACCACATATAAGCAAGGGTGAGTACATTCGTACTCCGCAAGACTTGAGCAAAGCCTATAATATATGCGAGCCATTTCAAAGGAGGCTACTACGCTTAATTTGCATAAAGCGAATTGACATTGTAAAACAAGTTATTTGCAAGCGGAATTTATAAAAGCATAATTGACTGATATGAAATAAGTAAAGCATAAGTAATATTCACAACCCTTCGTGAATATCGAATAATCCAGAAATGGAATCCATCAATGTCGATCCTTTGACATGAAAACAAAAGCTGCTAAACAAGTTCCAAACCACAACTCATTTTAGAAAATTAAACATTTAACTAGTGCAAGTTCACCAAGTTTCCCATGACCGAGGGACGGCTAATCGATTAGATTTACACTCTACAGAGGTGTACAACCTTACCCACAAGTCATGACCTTTTCTTTTTGCCGCATTTTTCACGCACCTTTGGCGTGTGGCCAGAATGTTCATGACGAAAACCTTTACATTATCTAATTTAACTTTGCACCAAAGACCGGACGATAAAACCCACGCTATCTTTGGGAGAACTCGAGCATAGGAATGTTGGAACTCCCCATAGGCGTGGCGTACACCGTTATATTGGTAAGTGTTGTTCCCAGCACCTCGGTGTGGGCACCTCGTAGAGCAAACCCCGAAAGGAAAGCCCGTACTACTTCAGCCTACCAATGTGCAAAGTTAAACTAGATAACTTAATTGGTTTAAGGAAGCCCCATAACAACACTTGTGGTTGTACGGATTATCTTGGATCATACAACACTGAGTTCGGTCCTTAAGTTGACACGGGCGATACTCCACCCTACACTACGTGCAAATCCATTTGCACCTCCGGCTATTGCCAACAATCGCCCGCATCAAAACCATAGTTTTATTTTGGGTTTTTAATCAAAATACCCATAACCAACAGCTACAATTACAACATTTTCCATTTCTCAAGGAACACATTTTGATCTGATCATCATCATCATTTATTCTAAAAGCATGGCTAAGCATGGATAAAAGTATTCGCATATACCCATGGTGACATTAAGTAATTGTCTAAGCTTATTCTATGGTTATCAAGGCTCACATATTCATACTTATCAAGGAAGTTTCATGAGACAACAGGTATAACTACCAGTACCACAAAATAGCAATTTAGAGAAAGTAAACGCATGCATGAAACATTTTAATAAACAATGCAATTTAAATACTGGGATCAAGATGGTCAAAGGAGGGTGCTTGCCTTGCTTATATATCGTTTACGACGAAGACGCGATCGCAGGCGACGGAGGCACGACGGAGAAAGGGACGTCGAATTCTACACATCGATCGATCGAAAAAATATAGCAAATAATAAACTTCAATAAGGGCGAAAAGAAGACAGACAGAAAATCAAATAAAGATTCATTGCAAAAAACCGGAACACTTTAGAGCTTGGATTTGAGTGATTTTTAAGATCTAGTGAATTAGATAAAAACACACTTATATAGCTAATGGTCTTGAGACAAACAAAGCAGGGTTTCTTTTATAGATTATCTATTCTTGAATTATGAATTCAAGAGGCTAAAATTATGAATTCTAGTATTTATAACTTCGAATTATAGATGCTAAAATTATTTGGATTAAAAGAATTAAAACGCTAATTAAGGTTTACGCAATTAGCACTTAACCTTAAGATTTGCATACGAAGGGTTTTAAATAAGTTATGACTGATAAGTTAGCTAAATAGATTTATTTACAGTTTTTAAGAAGGTTCTGGTGATACAAATATATTAATTACAAACTTCATTCTTACAATGTTCACTTATTCCGATTAGGGTAAGGTTCATTAAACATAAATCTAAGGGTTATCCGACTATTAAAGTTTATATGCCAAACATGACGAAATAAGATTATTTCTTCGGAATTGGATAGCATATACTTTGAAGAACACATCTAGACTGATTTCATACATTTTAGTGTTTAAACGAGATATTCTTTTCAAAACTGAAAACGCTTATGTGACATTAAGGGTTATGACAAACATACTTTTTAGGGGTATTCAGCTAGTAAGATTTAATTGAAGCGTAAGTTGTAAATAAATTTTTTTTCTAGAATATGGTATACCCTATCCTAAATATCATTTCTAAACCAATTTCCATAGTTTTTGCATTTAGACGAGAGGTTCTACGGATTGACGAAAAAGCTTGATAGTTCAATTTTTACTCGATAAGAGTTCAGTTTTTGATACAAGTTTGCGACTACACCGTCTAGGATAATCTACTCATTTTTCAGGTATTATCAAGGCATGACACTAGAAATGATTTAAGGCTAGTTTCGCAACAAATGGCTTTTATCCGAAATGTTTTCCATTTAAGACATCATTAGGGTCTAACAGTTGTTCTATTTCATCTTTGCACAACAATAAGGTATTTTGTATAAACAGCAAGAGAACTATTTTTCAAGGTTATAGGATTTGGTTTCATCAGATTTGAGTTTATTCGCAAAAGTTACGACTATTCCAATTATGCAAGTATTTACATATTGACTATTAATCATTTATGTTTTATGTAGCAAACTTTAAATATTATTTTACATCTGAAACCTTATGATGCAGAGACATAATAAAACTATCTGGGTGATCAGGAGGATTCATTTAACCCATTTTTAACCTTTCAACTTTCTATACATATACACATGCATTTTTATGTTCAAGCTATTTCATTCTTTTCAAGTTAACTCAAATCAAGTTCATTTATTAATTATTTTGGCAAATTAAGGTATTCTACTGCCATGTTAATATTTAGAAACTAAATTTTACTTATTCCATATTTCTTTTATTCAAATTATGTATATTTGAATTTCTAATGCATTGAATACCATCTTTAATAAAAAGTAATTAAAAAAATAAGTGAAAACTAAATATTTGTATATATTTGAACTTCTGGAAACATGATTATTTCACTAAAATTGGTTACAATCATTTTTAAATTTATTTACAACTTTTTAATATGTAGCACTTATTTAAGCCTCTTCTTTAAATTTGAATTTCAAATTTATCCAGTGAACATTTTCAAAATGTTATTGCATATTATGAAACTACTTGATCTTACATGAATATAGAATTTTGTTTCATTTCATTTGAAGTTACAATGCAAAAGTTATAAGTATCTGAATTGGCTCGGGTATACAAAATAAATCGAAAAATGAAAATACGTTTTGAGAACCGAAGCGTCTTTACCCTTCGAATCGAGAACGATTCGTCCGGTGTGAGAGGGCCTTGCTCGATGACCAAAGCGAGGCGGCGCTAGGGTCGACGGCGACGCTCCGCGGGACTCGCCGAATGGGTAGCCTGGCGAGCACGGGGTCATGGCGCACTGGGGTGGGGTCGCCACAGCGAGGATGGCGGAGCGGCTGCCACCGCGCATGCGGCGGTGGAAGGAGAAGCTTCGTCGGAGAAGAGAAGCGGTGCTTCCCGCCGAATCGGTAGCGATTTAGGCATCGACGCGTGGCACTCCATTTTGCCGTTGGTTGGGTCGATGCTTGGCCGAGGAGCTCTACCACCGTCTTGCGGAGTTGGAGAAGAAGAGCACGCAATGCGGTCGGTCGGTGAAGAAGAACTAAATTTTTGTTGTTGTATAGGTTCACGGATGCTGTTAGATGCTCCAGATGGAAGGAATTGCAATGGGTTGCACTGAATCAACTCAATTTGGTGTTCTCCCTCATTCGGGTTTTTTCTGGAGAAAATGGTGAAGACACGGGTTTCGGCTTGGTCATTAGGTTCTGGGAGTAGCTAAGTAGAAGGGGAGCCTCAAGGCGCTGCACACGAGCTATTTATAGCCGGAGGACTCGGGTGGCACAGGATTTGAACACAAAGAGGAAACACGGCGGATTTTGGCGCTCTCTGTGCGACGTGATGAAATGGCGTAAGGTCTCTTGCCGGCAAGAATGTGACGCAGGATTGACGGGGTATGGCGCGGGGGTCTCGAGGCTCGGCGTGGCAGTGACCAAGGCTTCAGGCGCGCAATTGCGCTGGGATGTGGAGAGGAGTCGGCGAAGTCTCGCGAGGGAGCGAGCTCGCCTCGGGCGCGAGAGGAAAGGGGCAAGGACAGAAGGAGAAGGGGACTGACGGGCGGGTCCCGGGGCCACCGGCAGAGAGAGGGGTTTCCCGTTGCTTGCCAGCGAACCGTTACGGGAAAAAGAGCTGGCCCACACGTCGGTGAGAGGAAGCAAAATGAAGGGATAAGCTCAGCCGGACAGCTCCATGTGAGCATTCAAATCGCTATCAAGTCAGTGTGTGATTTTGTGAAACTTTTTGACCTGTGTCTCCTGGTAGTTTCTAACCTTCAGTAAAATTGTCAGGTAAAAATACTGCATGGTTGAATTTTAGAAATTCGACACTTTGTGGTCTTGTACAGATTTGAATTTCGGTATTCTATTTATTTAGGGTGTAAAACACATTATTTGTTTTGAAACTTTTAGGAGAGGTTATATCTAGGTCAAGGACGTCTCTCTAAAATATTCAAGTTAAAACCTTAAGTTAATATTTTATAAAAATTCTGACATTAGAATTTCTAGTTTTTAATTGTTTCTGTTTTGAATTATTAGAGGATTTTCTGACATGATCAAATCCTGATATTTTTACCAGGTGTAGGGTTTACACTGAGGGTGTTTTGGTAATTTTTCCAGATCCAGATAAACTTCTAATATTTTTCATTAATTCTGGCTTGTACTGTTTTTAGTCAAAAGAGGTGTCATTCATTTATTTACCCATTTTTCTGTACATAAAAATTTTACTTGTTGATTTTACTGACTTACCAGAATGGTTATGGTTCTATGGTAATTTTTCCAAAATTTATCTTTTACCATTTTATCTTTTTACCATTATCCATTTCTTTAATTCTAGTTGATTGATTTTTCATTCAATACAAAAATCCAAGGAAATCCAAATAATTTCCAACCATGTCAAGAAAAATCAGAAATAAATATATTAAAATTCAAAATATAAATTTTTATATTATTCCATTTTTTGGGATGTTACACTGCACAATAATGATTAAGCATGTCCATAGTATGGCATTCACCGTTGTATTAGCAAACGTGACTCCCAACACCTCGGTGTGGGCACCCCTACGAGCAACCAGTCACTGAAGAGGCTCGTACTACTTCGGCCTACCAATGTGCAAAGCTAGTTTTAAGCAACTTAATAAGTTAGAGCTGTCCCATACCAGCACTTGTGGTTGTACGTTAAATTCTTGGGTTTAACGAATACGTAGTTCGGTCCTTAATCCGACACGGGCAATAATCTCCACCCTACACTACGTACAAGTCCCTTGTACTCCCGGCTATTGCCAATAATTGCCCGCATCAAAATCATAGTTTTATTTTTATTTTTGATCAAAATACCAACCAAGAAAGGTCATACCCATTAAGTTGTCATATCCAATATTTTTAATCATGTCAAGATTTTATTTTGCTTTAAGCATGGCTAAGCATGTCACTAAGTGTGATTAACCCAAATTGACATTAAATAATGTCTATACTATTCTATGGTTATTAAGGTTCACAATTTCATACTTATCAAGGAAGTTCTATGAAGCAATAGGTACAACTACCATTATCCAAAACACAGTAGACTTTAATAAAATAAAGTATGCAGTAAAACATTTAATGAAAACATTTATAAAACTGGGATCAATATGATCAAAGGGGGTGCTTGCCTTGTTGATGATCCTCGACATCAAACTCCTGATAGTCGAATTCACAGGTTTCGTCGGGTGCTACACGTCGAATAATAATAATATGGCAATTCCAACAAAACGAAAGAATCAGTCATAAGAACCAAATAAAATCAACTGTTTGAATTAACATATTTGTTGTTCATTGATTTACATGTTTTATGAACACTTTCTGATTAGGCTCTTATAATAGCCAATCTTAGTTTCTTGAATAATTCACTTTCATCTATCATTTTTAGAGACCATTTTTACAAGTTTCTTTATTCTGGATTTTCAATTTTCTAAGTTCTGAAATTATTTAAATTGCTATTATGGAACTACTTTCTTACCCTATATTATGCTTCAATTATTTTCCATGGTACACCCTAAGTATTCTTGCATATTCAGGTTCCTAACAGAGCATGGAGTCTAATAAAATTTATTTCATTCAATTTGAAGTTGAATTGCAGAAATTCTATTCACAACATATTTCAAATTCTTTCTTTAAATTTAAATCTGAAATTCAAACTGAATTAATTTTGAAATATTTTTACATATTCTGAATCTATATGATTTTAGATGAATTTAGAAATTTATTTCACTTCATTTGGTTGGATAGTTCAAAAGATATTTAAGTTTGAATGCATTCGGTTTTGTAAATCTGAAAATTAATAAATATACTAAAAGCGGAAAAGTACGCTTTACGATCGAACTACGCTTTCCCTTTTTTGCGCTGCGTCGGACCGAGGCATCGACATGCGGGCCCGGTGGCGGCGACATCGCCAAGACGCAGAGCGGCCGACGGGACCACTGCTGTCGAGCTTGTGGGTCGACTCTGGGGCCGCGTGGCGGCGACTCTACTCGGATCGAGCGATCGACGACCGGGCCCGCATGGCGTTGAGTCGCACGTTGCGTGCAAGCGACATCTTTGGTCCCATTGTCGATGACCCGAGGCGAGGTCGCGGTTGCGAGGCTCGCCGGCCAAGCATCTGCCGGAGAAGTGGAATGGATTCGATTCTTGCTCGATGGGTCCGTGCGCATCTAGGGAGGTATCGCCGGCCGGGGGTGACCGGAGACGACCTGCCACCGGAGAGGGGCGGCGAAGCTCACTGCTCACCGGCGTTCCGGCGAAACAACGGCATCTCGGGACAAATGGACACCGCAGTGAGCATCAGTGAGCTTCTAGAGTTCGGTTTTTGGCTTTAGCGCAAAGAATGAGGCATCGGGAAGGTGTTCTCACCGTGCGACTACGGCGGCGGCGGAAGTAGCTCGGAGGGAGAGCTCACCGGAGAAGAAGGGGTGGAATTGAGGTAGGGGAAAGGTTCAGGGTGTTATGAGGATGCTTCGGGTTGATTGGTTCGGGGTGAAGTGGACTGAGGCGGTGCAACGACGAGTTTTCCCTTTTTCGGGTTTCTGGCCGGAGATGGGGAAGAAGAGGGTGTTCGGCGGCGATGAGGCATTTTGATGCGGCTTTGTTGGTTCCAGGTGAATGCTCAAGAGCTCGCGACAGCGTTGCAATGCTTATATAGGCAAATGAGGCGGTTGGCACAGGGTTTGGACAGAGAGGCAAGGCGGCGGCTTGCGCAGGAGATATCGCGACTATTCTAGCACGGGAGAGAGAGCACGAAGGTTGAGGCGGGTGCGGTGCATCCTGGGCGACGTGCTGGCAGTCTCGGGCGAAGAGTTGCGGCGGGAATGAGACAAAACGGAGAAGGCGGCGTCGGCTCTGGCGAGAGAACGGCGAAGACGCGAAAGAAAACGGGAAAGAACGGGGAAGAAGGGCTGACAAGTGGGGCCGGGCAGTCAGAGAGAGAAGGCGAAGTCGGCAGCAGGGACAGCTGTCCAGGCGGGCCCACTTGTCGGCGAGACAAAGGTTAAAAATTCAGGATGACTCTGGACAGATCAGGGTAAAACCGGTAATTCAGGCTAGAAGATAAACTTAGTATTTTATGAAAATTTTTACAGAGGTCAGAAATGTAAATATTAAGGTATATTAAAATTTTCAGATGATTTTGACAAGTAAATTATTTATTAAAAATCTGACAATGCACTGTTGGAGATTTTAGCTGATTCTATTTTGCATTTATTTTAAGGTCAAAATTAATTTATAATTTTATGAAACTTTTTGAAAAGATTCGTATTAGTATTATATACCTTTAATAAAATTTTCAAAATTTTATATTTGATATTTTAGTTTTAATAATTCTGACACTGCATTTTCCAGCTTTTAAGATTGACTGTTCTTGAATTTCAAAAATTACTAAATGAAGAGATAAATTCTTGATATTTTTTCCAGGGTTGGGTTAGGTTAATATGTCGTCATGGTTAAAATTTCAACTCTGGTTAAGGTAATAAAAATCCTGAACAAATCTTTTTGGTTTGGATTTCCACTTGTCTCCTCATGATTATCTTTGTATTTTATTTTATTTTATTAATGCCAGGACAGAGCAAGTGGCACAAATATGATTCTTAGATTTTTAAGGATTTTACTGACTTTAGGTTTTTACCTTTTGTCTTTTACCATTTTGCTATATTGAGAATTTGGATTTCTTTTAATAAGAAAAAGCCAAAAGAATTTCCTTTATTTCAAGAAAAATCAGAAAACATGACAATAAATCATATGGATATTTTTAATATTGTATTTATGATTTTATTGAATTTTGGGTTGTTACATTGGTATAGCTCCAGCTTCACTAGATCCGTGGATCTGGTAGAGCTAGGTATTCCTAACTTCACCAGATTCGTGGAGCTAGAGCTGTGGATAAATTAAGAATGTTTAAATGGATAATCTTGTTTACATTTCAGACTAAAAATATAAACTTAATTCACTTTATTTTAACCTACAAGTTTCAGATATCAGGTGAAGTTGGGATCTATGCTCTACCAAACAGAGCCTTATCTATGATCTATCAGTAGTGGATTTTGCTATTATACTCGCCCTAACAGCGAACAGCCTTTCATGTTAAGGATGCCGTGGTTTGGCAACAAGCGGCAGCCCGCCCTTCAGCCGCACGGCGAGGCCGCTCACCTCGCTCATGTCCAGCGAAGTCCCGGCCGGCGCCCAGTCAAAATGATACAGCAAGCTCGCGATCGCCATCTCCAAGGTCGGCATGGCGAACCCGATCCCGGGGCATCCCCTCCTCCCGGCGCCGAACGGTATTAGCTCGAAGTCCTGCCCCCTGAAATCCACGGCGCTGTCCAAGAACCTCTCCGGCCAGAACTCCTCGGCGCGTTCCCACGTTGCCGGGTCCCGGCCAATGGCCCACGCGTTGATCACAACCTGCGTGCGCGCCGGGACATGGTAGTCGAGTATCTCGGCGTCCTTGGGCGGCTCCCGGGGCACGAGGAGCGGGACCGGCGGGTGAAGCCGGAGCGTCTCCTTGACCACGGCCTTCAGGTAGTGCAGCTGGTCCAGGTGGTCCTCGGTGACGTGCTCGGCGCCGCCGACCGCCTCTCGGATCTCGTCCTGTAGCTTTCGCATGTCGCGCGGGTGGGTCATGAGCTCCGCCATGGTCCACTCCATCGCCGTGTTCGTCGTCGAGGTGCCCCCCGCAAACATGTCCTGCTCGCGTGCGTGATACAAGAAAGAGATAAAAAAACTACGCACTAGCTAGCACGTACAAGATATGTCACTGTATCAATAGATGAGCACATACGATGAACATACGTACCATGATAAGGGACTTGATTTCGACCGTGCCGAGCCGAATTCCGGCGTCCTTATCCGTCTCGTTCACGTCCAACAGCACGTCCACGAAGTCCCGGTGATCACCACCGTCGCCATCGTCTCGTACCTGTCTGCCACCGCCTTGACGCCAGCGGCGGTGGTCGTCGATCACCTTCTCGAGCACCCCGTCTAGCGCCTCGAACGTCCGCGTCATCTTCCGCTCCAATCCTCGCACGGCGTCCACCCAGCCAAGGCCCGGCACGAGATCCCCTGCCGGCGTCGTCCCGAGCAGCTCATCGAAGTCGGCGAACACCTTCCTCAGATTACGTCCCCTGTTGGCGGCGTCTTCGTACAGATGGCGCGCGCTCTCGTCGCCGAACGCCGCGCGCGAGATGATGGTGTTGGCGTACGCAATGAGGAGCTCGCTCAGGCCGACGACGGCACCGGCGCGGGAGCGGACGCGCTCGACCAGCGCGGCGGCCTCCTCCTCCCGGACCCGGCGGAAGGAGAGGATGCGGCGCGGGCTGAGGAGGTGCACCACGCAGATGCGGCGCGCCTGGCGCCAGTACTCACCGTAAGGCGCGAAGGCCACGTCGCGCCCGTATAGAAGCCGTTCGGCCGTGGCGCTCCTGGGCCGGCTGGCGAAGGCCACGTCGCGGGCCCTCATCACCTCCTCCGCGGCAGCCGCGGAGGAGACGAGCACGGTGGGCACGCGACCGAGCTGGAGCAGCAGCACCGGGCCGTGCGCCGCGGCGAGTGACCGGAGCGCCCGGTGCGGCAGGGGGCCGAGCAGGTGGAGGTGGCCGAGGAGCGGGAGGCCGGAGGGCGACGGCGGCAGCCTCCGCCCGTCGCTGCCGCTCTTCGGAGCAGCGTGCTTCCTGCCGGAGAAGAGGAGGAATATGAGAGATACCCCGAAGGTGAGTAGTAGGAGGAGGAGAGCAGCGAGCGAAACGGCCATGGTGGACAGTGGTGACTTGTGAGTAAGTGGTAAGCGAGGGAGGCGCCGCGCGAGAAGTATTTAAGTGTTGAATTGAGAGGGAAGGCCCGCGCGAACGAACGATGCTCTCAAAGAATCATTTGTACGCTAGCTCTCAGCATCTTTGACTTTACCTGAGGATCCGTGTGTGCGACAACGCATGCTTGCTGACACGAGCAACCTGGACGAATCGTACTCCATTGCTGGACATGGCTCACACATCACATGTTCACGCAGCTAGGAAGTACACAATTTTTACAGTATTTTCAGTCCATTATACCACTCCATCTAGTCTGTGATAGTTGTCGTTTTAGATATACGTGTAGTCAAAATTTTAAAACTTTGACTGTTAATATCTTTTTAAAATTTTAAATTAGATATATGAAAATCAAATATGTAGATTTCACTATTATAGAAAGGCTTATATGTCAGGCCCCTCTTCACTGACACTTTTAATCAAAAACCGTTAGTGATGAGTACTATTGTAATCACTGATGTTTTTTTTGCTAGAACCGTCTGTCATGTGGTCCTCATCACTCACCCTTCTAGCTAAAAACTGTCAGTGATGAGTACTATTGTCATCCCTGACGGTTTATGGCTAGAATTGTCTGTGATGAGGACACCTATCACGGACCATTCTAACCAAAAACAGTCGGTGATGTCTCACTAACGGTTTTTGGCTGGAACCGTCTGTGAGTATGTAACATCCAAAAAATTTCAAAAATAGGAATAATAAAAATTTAAAATTTAAAAATAGAATTGATTAAAAAATTCAAGTGAAGCTAAGATTTCTATTTTAAATATCATCTTATTCTTTATTTTCTTGTATTTCAACCTAAAAGAAATGAATAAGTTGCAATATTAAAATTTTTCATCCAAAATAAACAAGCTATGAAAAATAAGTTTGAAATATAATCTTAATTTGAATTCCCATCTTTTCCAAAATTTTCTAGATTTATTGGCTTTTCTTGGATTTTGGCTTTTAATAAAAATCACTTAAGAGAATTAGTAAAAAGATAAAAGTAAAATTCTACAAAAATAGTATTAAATTGTATGAAGTCTCCCGCACTTCTTTTCATCTTTCAAGAGGTTTTAATGCAATTAGGTAATGAAGTGACATCTAGAATGACTTAATTTGTCCGCAAAATAGTAAAAAGATCCGGTTGACTACTCTCAAGCTCATTTCACGGTTTTGCAACACATGGCTGTAGTGTCCCTGTATATCAAAAAGCATAAGCACTGGCTACGGTAAGAGAATCCGGTGCGACAGGAGTCTTGGATCACGAGACAATACAACCTTCAGTTCAACAAATGGTTGAAGGAGTAACCCATCACTGACAACTCGTCAGGTACTGATCATGATATGCTGACATGGTTAGTAAAAGGGCCAACATTTATAGTTGTCACATGGAAAGTATACGACTTTAAATAAGTACACATTTTACACAAGAGATCAGAATATAAAAAGCACAAACTAGAACAGCGGATGGATGCGTTCAATACCGCTGGGTCGATGGAGAGCTCCTACTATGGGTTTATAGAGGAGATTTAGGAGCTCGACTATGTACTATTCAAGATCCACTTATTTCGGTGTCGTTGGGTCAACCTCCAATAGGAGAAGGTTGACAAGTACGGTGTCACTACTATTGACCTCGCACGTGTTGGATACCAAAATGAACCATTCGTACTCGCTAACCAAGTTGTTCAAGTGTTCTATGTAACCGACCTGTCCAACAAGAAGCGATATTTAGTTCTTTAGGGAAAAAGGAGGATTGTCGGAGTTGATAATGTAGTAGATAAGGAAGAAGACAATCAATTTGATGAGTTGCCTATAATCGAAAACGACATCACGGTCCAGGAAGAATAACCCTAGGAAGCTAGCTACACACGCGTCAATCATCGTGAAAGGGCTACTTTTTGTACAAAAGAATAAGTGGAGTTATGATTTTAAGTGTACTCTCTAGCATAATATAGTTATTTTTAATGAAACACTTGAAATTCGAAACATCTTTGTGTATGCATCTGATTTATTTAATAAAGTTTCCATTCTTTTACTGATGTTGGTTCATCCACAATCCCATATACATTATGCAATTCCTTCACTGATATTGGTTTATCCACAATCTCCACAAACTCATTCTATTGGGAAAAAAGGTTTATATAGAAACCTAGAGTGTGCTATTGTATAAATATATAGGTAATACTTAATTTTGAATATTAAGAAAATTAAAATTTCACCAGTAGGTCCAATACGAGCCATTATAACTTGGGTACAGTATAGGAAACTAGATTTTTTTACCTTTTTTTCTCCTAATTAGTGTGGATTAATGTGATAATTTTGTCATTGTCAGTAACTTGCTAGAATACACTACTAAAAAAATGGTCATTTGGGTCGGTTTTGGTGGTGATACAAAGTTCTTAGATGGTGATGACGAGAAGCTATCATGATTGGTTTTCATCTGATAGAGATATACCGTCATCTAAATCGGTTCCGAACCCAAAACCAACCCAGAAGACCAATTATCTCTATCGGTTCTGATCTTGGAACCTATAGAGATATATAATACATGAATCTCTATCGGTTCCAAGCTCAGAACCGATAGTGATTCGTGTATTATCTCTATCGGTTTCACACTCGGAACCGATAGAGATTACATGTCTCTATCGATTTTGAGTGTGGAACCGATAGAGATAAATCCTAGGCTATATTCCTGGAATGGCAACAGGAATTCACATATTCATAGTATATTCACAATCACAGTATACTCATAGATTGATAAATTCACAGTATATCCAAAAATTGATAGTATATACACAATTAATAAATTCACAGTATATGCACATTCACATTATACTCACAGATTGACAAATTCACAGTATATTCACATTCACTGTACTGTTGACAGTGTTAGTTTATGGATACATACTCAATGCAAAAATCAGTAGCACAATCCTCTAATGTACTCTCCTCAGGATACATACACAATGCAGAAATCAGTGGCATAATCCTCTAACAGCCTTTTCCTTGCAGAACTTCTTTACACAAGAGCAATCTATCATATTGTTTTTATAGCCAACTTTTATCGTAAGTATTTCCTATTATGTTACAAGGATACAATAAACTAGTTAAAATTTTAACAAGCATACATTCAGAAACAACATTATTTGATAGATCAAGACAGGGACACCTTAGAGCTTTTCTGTAGTGACCCCCATTTTCACATAAATGCAAAAATGGAAATCTCATTGTCGACTTTTGTAATCGGAAATAAATTTATGGGGTAGGCGCTAGATCTCAAACTCGAAGGTCACACAAGACAAGGGGTTTAGACAGGTTCAGGCTCTCG
The DNA here is from genome assembly GCA_036346275.1 of Otatea glauca. NCBI lineage: Eukaryota > Viridiplantae > Streptophyta > Magnoliopsida > Poales > Poaceae > Otatea > Otatea glauca. The sequence goes on from CM070724.1 coordinate 26,029,236, forward strand.
CGAAGGAGATAATACCCTATTCCTGTGTGCTGGGATTATGTAGATTTCTTGGATCTAAGATTGCTCAAAGCGCAATATGCTCTGGGCGATATAAGGTGTGTTATGTTCTAGAGCTTGACTGCTCTATGCTTGGACGATCGGCCCCTATGTTGTTGCCCGCCCTCTCCCTTATATAGCGGGGGTGGGGCGGCTTACAGAGTCCTGATCGGTTAAGAGATTCCGATCGGTTACAAGATTCTAGTCGGTTACAGGATAGAGTTTACATCTTTATCTACCCTATTAACGACTCGGATCACAACCGTATCTATCATATCTAAATATATGCTCAACTATCTATAGAATGTACCCCCTTGCGCACAGCAGTGGGGCCTGACGTAGGGAATATCTTCTGGGCCTCTCTCTCGGACGTCCCTGGGCCGATCGTGAGGGTACCCGGGTTCTTATATTCCACACTCATGTGCAAACAGTACTAGTCCCATGATCAGTAGTTAGTACGCACATTTACAACAATTGGAATCACAACCATACATCATATTAATAAAGCGGAAGCTAATTTTCACAATAATCTTACAATTCAGAGTGAAGTGCAGCGAAAATGATTAAAATTCTTATAATGTGCCCATCCAACCCTCAGGCAACCGACAAGGCATAATCCCTAGAAATTCATCGTCAATATCCCGAATCTTACGACAATTATGTTTCATCGAGCTAATCTGATTCTTCACCTAAAAACAACAATTAAGCAAGGGTGAGTACTTTCGTACTCCGCAAGACTTTTGCAAAATCTATGATATATGCTAGCCACTTCAAAGGAAAGGCTACTACGGTTAGTTTGCATAAAGCCAATTTGGAATGTAAAATGAGAATAGTAGATTGCAAAGCGAAATTGAAGTAAAAGCAATTCAATACTGAAAGTAACAGAATATAAGCATAAATAAATCTCATGTACCCGGGTATCATGACCATATTCACGAATCAACTTCTACCAACACCCGGTAGAATCCAGTTTTGATGAAAATAAAAGTAGCTAACTAGTGCTGGCGCACCAAGACTCCCATAACCGCGGGAACGGCTTTTCAAAAAGTTTCACACTCTGTAGAGTTGTACAGCTTTTACCCACAAGTCATGACCTTTTCCTTTTGCCGCATATTTCACGCACCTTTGGCGTAGTGGCCAGAATGTTCATGACGAAAACCTTTACATTATCTAGGTTAACTTTGCACCAGCCCGGTGTCGATAAACCCGTACTATGGTGTAAATGTTTGTACAGTCACTGCACAGTAATGAATAATTATATCTATAGTATGGCGTACACCGTTGTATCAGCAAATGTGACTCCCAACACCTCGGTGTGGGCGCCTCTCCGAGCAACCAGTCACTGAAGAAGCTCGTACTACTCCGGCCTACCAATGTGCAAAGTTAAACCAGATAACTTAATTAGTTTAAGGCTGTCCCATACCAGCACTTGTGGTTGTACGGTAATTCTTGGGTTTAACGAACACGTAGTTCGGTCCTTAATCCGACACGGGCAATAGTCTCCCCCTACACTACGTACAAGTCCCTTGTACACCCGGCTATTGCCAGTAATTGCCCGCATCAAAATTATAATTTTATTTCCATTTTTTATCAAAATACCAACCAGAAAGAAGGTCATACCCATTAAATGTCATATCCAACATTTTTAATCAGTTTAAGGTTTTATGTTGCTTTAAGCATGTCTAAGCATAACACTATGTGTAACCCAAATTGACATCAAGTACTGTCTAAGTTATTCTAGGGTTATCAAGGTTCACAAATTCATACTTATCAAGGAAGTTCCATAATACTACAGGTACAACTACCAAAATTCAGAAAATAGCGGACTTTAATAAAAGTAACGTATGCAGTAAAACATTTATAAAACTGAGATCAATATGGTCAAAGGGGGTGCTTGCCTTGCTTATTTACTGCTTACGACGAAGACGAAGCCACGGTTGACGGAGGCAATGACGGAAGTAGCGACGTCGGATTCTACACGTCGTTCGATCGGAAATATAGCAAATATTCAACTTTATAAGGGCAAAAAGAAAACAGACAGAAAACTAAATAAAGATTCACTTAAGATAACATGAATGTTTTAGGGTTGGAATTATGATTTCACGATTTAGTTAATTATACACTCATATTGTTAATGACTTTTATGATGAGCAAACATGGTTTCTTTTATAGATTATTTATTCTTGAATTATGAATTCAAGAGTCTAAAATTATGAATTCTTGCATTTATAACTTCGAATTATAGATGCTAAAATTATTTGGATTACTAGAATTAACATATTAGACAATTGAGCTGAAAGCTATAAATGATTAACACTTAATCCTTTTTAATTGATTTTGCATAAGAAGTGACTTGCAATATGTTAGATCTATTGATCTAGGTTACTGGATTTATTTATGGTTTTTAAGAAGGTTCTGGTGATACAAATATATTAGCTACGGATTTTCTCATTATTATAAAGTTTGCTTATTTATATTATGAAGTTCATAAATTATAATACTTAAGGTTATTTGGCTAATAGGATTTATATGCAAAACATAATGAAATAAGATTATTTCTTCAGAATATTATAGTCTGTACTTTGAAGAACATTCCTAAGCTAATTTCATATATTTTAGTGTTTAGACGAGACGTCATATTCATTCTTTGAAAAAGCTTATATGATATTAAGGGTTATGACAACCATATTATTTAAGGGTATTGGATTAGGCAGATTCAGATGCAAAGCAAGTTGAAAATAAAATATTTTTCTAATTATCGTAGTACATATCTTAAATATTGTTTCTAAACTAATCTTCATAAAATTTGCATTAAGACGAGATATTCTACGGGCTATTGAAAATGCTTAATTAGTTAAATAGTTTACACGATAAAGGTTCAGTTTTAGTTCTTAGTTTGCGACTGACCCTTACATGATTATTTATTCATTTTTCTGGCATTAGCATACTACAACATTAAGATTGTTTTAAAGTTGGTTTCACAATGTTTTGCTTTTATCCGAGACGTGCTTTGTATAAAAGAACTTTAAAATCCAATATGTACTTAATTCAGATATGCACAAACTTGAGATATTCTTGTATAACAGGGGTATTATGATTTTGTTGAAGACCTAGGAATCATTTTACCATTATTTGAACTTGTATGCCTTAAGTTATATTTATTTTAACTTCTTTACATTGGAAAGTAATCTATCTTGAATTTAATTCAAACTAAATTCAATTCTAAATGTTTTGCATATCTAAGTAGATTAATAACTTTCCAATACACTGAAACTAATTTGACATGATTTGAATCATTTTTGAAAAATATATTCATATTTGAATATTCAATGCATTGGAAACAACTTACTTTAGAAAATGAGGTAAATAAAGTCTAAATCTAAATAATTTTGCATATTCAGGTTCTTGAGGAGTTAAGGTTTCTAACAAAATTGATTTCATTCAAATTGGAGTTCATTTGTAGAAATTCTACATATGGCATATTTTTTATCCTTTACTTTAAATTGAATTTAAAATTTAAATATAGTTTATTTCCAAAATATTTTTGTATATTATGAATCTACAGAATTTATCATGAATTTATAAATTTATTTCATTTCATTTGGAGTTGAAATGCAAAAGATATAAGTAAATGAATTTGCTCGGTTTTAGAAAATACTAGGAATCAGAAAATTTACCAAAAAGGGAATGTACGCTTTTGCTCTGAAATTCCGCTTTCCATTTTGGTTCACGTAGGCTGAGAATCTGATGGGCCGGGCCCAGATGGCAGAGAGTGGCCGAGGGCCTCGAGCATCTGACGCGCGGGGCCCAAAGACTTGTATCCCGCGAGGCTGACCAATGGGGCCAGCGCGACAGAGAAACAAAGCACCTGAGAGACTGGCAAATGGGCCCACCTGCTGGTGACTCGAAGCAGAGGCGGCGGTGCCAAAGTTCACTGCCGGCGAAGGAAGGCCGGAGATGGTGAACGGGCTCCACGGAGAGCACCAGAGAGTCGACGCGCACACGAGGGTGGAGTCGGTCCGGCCGAAGATGGCCTAGGTTGGTGTGCCACCGTGAGAGGGGCGGCGGCGCCAAGGCCGGCGGAAGAAGCTCGGATTTTAGAGTTCCTAGAATTGAACATCACATGAGTGAGCATCATTAGGACCTGGTGATCTCGTTTTTGGGGTCGAACACGAAGAAGAGATACCGGAGTGAGTTCTTACCGTGCGCGGTCGTTGGCAGAGGGAGAACTTGGCGTGGCAGCGCATCGAGGAGAATGGACTCCGATTAGGGGTGGTAATGTGCTCTAGGGACCCTGAGGAAGGTTCAGGTTGAAGGAATTTGAGTGGAATTCTCAGGATACGGTGAATCGGGTTTTAGAGCTCACGCTCGATCCTCTAGAAAATAGCGGCAACGGAAAAGAGGGTAGAGAAGAAGTTTGGTTTGGGCTCCAGGAAGATATGCCGAGACGAGAGTGCACTGGACAAGATATTGAAATGCTTAAATAGGCAATGAAGTCGGTTTAACCAGTGTCTGAACGTGAGAGCAAGAGCGGCGGTTTGTTGGCTGGATTTGTGTGCGCGTTCTCAGCCACGACAGCAGGCTGCCAAAGGGTTGGCGGTGACATGGGACTGGCCTCGAGCAGCGCAATTGCGGCGCCGACCGGAGAAAATGACAAAGAAGCAAGGCGGTTAGGTAATTTGGTCGGGCTTATGCGAGAAAAGAGAGAGAGGAGGAGAAGAAGAAGAAAGAAGAACGGAAGAGGTGGTTGACAGGTAGGGACGCAGCTGGTAGTGGAAGAGGAAAAAAAATCGGCAGGGGTGCGTCAGGGATTGGCGGGCCCACAAGTCAGTGAAACAAAAGAATTGGCATATGCTTGAAGATTCTGGACTGGCCGAAGAGATTTCATTGCTTTGGGATAGCTGATAAGATCAAAGTTTTATGAAGATTTTTACCTAGGTCGAAAAATAATAGATAAGGGTCCAGTAAAATTTTTAGACAAAAATTCTTGATATAAATATTGATAAAAATCTGACAATGCATGATTTTCATTTTCTGTTTATTCTGATTTTTATTTAATTAAGGATTAAAATAAGGTTATTATTTTATGAAACTTTTTATTAGGTTACAAAATGGTATGATTTATATTCTTTAAAATTTACAGATTTTTATATTGTATATTTTAATTTTAGTAATCTTGACATTTTAATTTTTAGTTTTTCTTATTATGCATTTTTGAATTTCTAAAAATAATAAATGATGGGATAAACTCTTGATATTTTTACCATACATAGATAAGACAAGCATGTAGGTATGATTAAAATGTTAACTCAGTTTAAGTTAAGATAACTTCTGAAGAAATCTTGTAGTTTCAGATTTTGATTATCTTCTCATGATTACAACATCTTTTCTTTATTTCATGTGTTCAGATTACTTTTGAAAGCATGACAAGGTCTATGATGGTTTATAATATTTTAATATTATTTTCGCAGATTTTTATTGCTATTGTGTTTTTATTTTATTTTTACTTTTACCATTTTACCATTTCAATATATATATATATATTTTTTCTTTTAGATCAATATTCAAAAGAATCAATAACTAGGAAAACTTAGGAAATTAAAATCCAATTTAAAGATTGCATTTTAAACTTATTTTCATATTTTGTTTGTCTTGAAAGAAATAATTTTAATGAAGGAAATATTCCTTTTCTTTAAGATTAGATTGCAAGAAGAGAGGGAGAGATATTGTTTAAAATCAAAGTATTATTTCCAATTAAAAATTTTCATTCAATTCCATTTTAAATTTCAAACTTTTTATTTTTCTTGTTTTTGAATTTTATGGGATGTTACAGACTACCCCCCCCCCCTTAACAGGAAGCTCGTCCCCGAGATTCGCAGGGTCTAGGGAGTGATAAGAGGATTTGTAACATCCCGAAAAAAATAAAGTAATATAAAAATAAATATTTTAAATTTGAAAATATTTATTTATAAGTTTTATTGAATTTATTGGTTCTTATTTGAATTTCTTTTGATTTTTGTGTTGTATGGAAATCCAACAATTAGAATTAGTAAATGGGAAATGGTAAAAGTAAAAGTTAGAAAATTTTACCATGGTAACTCTAAGCATGCAGTGGATGAGTTTATCCAGCAAATAAATTTTAATACATAAGAAAGTATTAAATAGTTGAAAAGACATCCCTTTGACCTTCAAATAGTGCAAGGACAGATTTATTATAACATTTTCGAAACTCATCTGCTCCTGAAAAATTTACAATAATATACTTAAGTCAATATTTACCTGTGGTAAAAATATCAGGAATTAATAATGTCATTTAGACCATTTAAAAATTCGAGAACAGAGGCATTGAAAATCTGAAAATTTCCATGTCATAATTTTTATAAAATAAATACCAAATATTTTGACTTCAAATTTTTATAGAGACATTATTAACCAAATACAAACGACTAAAAAAAAGTTTGAAAAATAAATAATAATGTTTTCACCTTTAATTAAATCAAAATCCGAAATCAAAATTACGAAAGCGAAGGCGTTGTCGAATTTTAATTAATTAACCATGTGGTATTTTAACCCCAAACTTTTACAGAAATCTAACCACTCCCAGTAGACCATGTTCAAAAAGTTTCCAACTTGGTTCATAGCAGTTTTCACGTCCAGCACTAGAGCCATGCTGTGTGCTGTTCTTTGGGGACACCTCACCTCATCCAGAAGCTTCATCCTTTAGGCAACCAAATCAGCACACAATCCAAATGCAGAGCTCCCACGCCAAAGCCAGCCACTGAGTCTTCATTCCCACGCAAAAGCTCATGAAGATCAGAAAGCCTTATCACATCCCAATAGCCTGAAGCAAAACTCAAGAAGATCAGAAGGCCTTCAGGAGGACCCTGGGAGCAAGAAGCTCAACCAAAAGATCACCAGCCATCTAGTGAAGAGGAGTAGCAGCCAGAGAAGCATCATCATTCTGCTGCCTCTTCACCAATATCAAATCTCGCAGCTTGATCGTTCCTCCCAGAACACTGCCGAGTTCAGCAATTCAAGCCAACCCGGTGAGAAGATTTCGAATTAATTGAGTCTAAAGCACTCTAGTGCATCCCAGATCACCCACCAACCTTCGTTCTCATGTCTTGTTACCTGTAGCACCGCCGCAACCCTCTTCTTCTTCCCCAGCTCAGGCGCTCGGTGGCAGCTCACGTTGGCGCATCTCCGGTTGAAGTGACTGCCAAAATGGAACCTGTATCATTGGTGCTTAAAAGCGTTACCCATTCGGCGGATCCTAACCCATCTTCTTCTCCGCGAGCACTGCTGTTCCGCCGCCTCCTCTCGGTGACGCCTTTGCTCGGCCATCTCCGGCGACAACCAACCCCACAGTCGGGTGCGCCCTGTTGAGCTGGTGCTCTAGCTGCCCTTCCCCTCGCCGGAGTCTCGCGAGAGTCGCCGCCACGCCCTAGTTCTTCTCTGCTTTTGGCTCATCTGCACAGGTCCGCCCTGTCACCAAGCGTGAGCACCCTCCACCAAACCGGTAAAAGGCGTTTCTCTCTTGTGAAAGCGTATTTTGATTTTCTTCTAATTTCATAACCGAATCAACTTTAAATGTGAATATCTTTCGCATTTTTAATCCAAAAAATATGAAATAAATTTATATATTAATTTAAAATCAAGCACTTTCATAATATGCAATAATATTTTGAAAATGTTCATTGGGTGAAATTGAAATTCAAATTTGAACGAAAGGGGCTAAAGATGTGCTTTATATAAAATTTCTGCAAATAAACATAGAAATGAATGAAACCAATTTTAGTGAAATCCTTAAGCCTCTAGGAGTTCAAATATATGAAAATATTTAAATCTCATTAAAGTTTGAACTACTTTCTATTGAAGATTTAATTCAATGCACTAGAAATTCAAATAAGCATAACTTATATAAAAGAAATAAGAAATAAGTGAAATTTGAATTCTAAATACTGGTGTGCCAGTAGAATGCCTGAATTTGCCAAAATAATTAAGAAGTGAACTTGTTTTGAACTATCTTAAAAAAATATATATAAATAACCTAAGTGTAAATGTACATACATATGCATAGAAAGTCAAACAGTTAATATATGGGCCAAATGAATTCAAATAATCACCAAACCAGTTTTGTTATATTCCTAACAGTACAAGGATCTTAGATGTGTAAAAAAAATATTTAAGGCTTACGATGGAAAACAGTAAATGCTTAGTAGACGAAGTATTAATTCTTGCATAATTTGAATAGCTATTAGCTTTCACAAATGAACATCAAATTTGACAAAACTAAATCCTATAACCTTGAAAAATAATGCTCTTGATGTTTATACAAAAACATCTTATGTTTGTGCTAGGTTGAAATTGGATCATGTTAGACCCTAATGATCGCTTATAGGAAAAACACTTCGGATAGAAGCCAAGCATCACGGAACTAACTTTAAAATGCTATTAGAGTGATAACCTGTCAATGCCTGAAAAATGAGTAGATTATCCTAGACGGTGTAGTCGCAATCTTGTATCAAAAATTGAATCCTTATCGTGTAGTTATATGATCACTCAAGCTTTTTCATCGATCCGTAGAACCTCTCGTCTAAAGGCAAATGTTAAGGAAATCAGATTAGAAATGATAATTGGGATATGGTCTACCATATTCTAGAAAAATATTTTATTTACAACTTATGTTTCAATTAAATCTTGCTAGTCGAATACCCATAAAAATTATAGTTGTTATAACCTTTAATATCACATAAGCGTTTTCAACCATGAATATAATGTCTCATCTAAACACTAAAAAGTGTGAGATCAGCTTAGAAATGTTCTTCAAAGTATGTTCTATCCAATTCCAAAGAAATAATCCTGTTTCGTCATGCTTTTCATATAAATCTAGTTAGTAAAATAACCCCACGTTTTATGATATCGGAAGTCCGTAATGTGAATAAATGAACTTAATGATATGCGTAACCAAACCTAAGTAATGATGAAGAAGTTGGTAGTTAAACTATTTGTATCACCAGAACCTTCTTAAAAACCATGAATAAATCTAGTAACCTAGCTTAACAGATCTAACTCATTCAAAACCCTTCTTATGCAAATCACTTAAGGCTACGTACTATTCACATAACCCCTTTTAGCTAATGTCTTAGTTCTATTAATCCAAATAATTTTAGCATCTATAATTCGTAATTCAAGAATAGATAAGCTATTAAAATAGTTGTTTATTGCTTAATGTTAAAAGCTAATAACTATATGGATATTTAATCAACTAAACACGATATGAAATCATCTAATTCAACCCTAAAGCATTCCTGTTTTCTGTAGTGAATCTTTATTTGATTTTTCATCATTTTCTTTTGCCCTTATTAAAGTTGGATATTTGCTATATTTCCGGTTGGTCGACGTGTAGAATTCGACGTCTCTTCCTCCGTCAGTTGCGACCTCGTCTTCACCGTAAGCAATGATTAAGCAAGGCAAGCGCCCCTTTGACCATCTTGATCCCAGTATTTGATTTGCACTGTATTTACTAAACTGTTTCATGCATGCGTTTACTTTCAGTAAATTCGCTATTTTGTGGTACTGGTAGATATACCTGTTGTCTCATGAAACTCCTTGATAATTATGCACATGTGAACCTTGATAACCATAGAATAAGGCTTGACAATACTTAATGTCATCTTGGGTATATGCGATCATATTAATCCTGCTTAGCCATGCTTTAGCTTTTTGTGGGGCAGATGATCATGATTAAAATTGTTTCCTGAAATGTTTTGTATGAAACCTAAATGGTCCTTTGTGGGAAAATAGTTGCTGGTAGTTTGATTAAAAACCCAAAATAAAACTATGGTTTTGATGCGGGCGATTATTGGCAATAGCCGGATGTGCAGAGGGATTTGCACGTAGTATAGGGTGGAGTATCGCCCATGTCAGATTAAGGACCGAGCAATGGGATGTTGTAGATCCATGTTTTTCGTACAACCACGAGGGCTTGTATGGGCGGGTCTTAGCCTATTAAGTTGTTTAGATGTGGCTTTGCATTTATGGAAGGCGGGAGATTGCACAGGCATTCCTTTCCAGGTCTGCTTGTAGGGGTTTCTACATACCAATGCAACGGTGTACGCCTTGCCCTGGACAGAGACGTGGTGTTGTGTGTAATAAATGTGGATCCACGGCTTGGGTGAGTGTCTCTGTCTTCAGGGCGAGGGTTGACGTCCCGGGCTGGTGTAAAGCCACGTCTAGATAATGTAACGGCTCTGTATGATCTCCTTGCCGACACACCAAAGGAAGTGTGTTAATTGTTCTAGCGAAAAGGTTGATCATTCCTTGTGGGTAAAGTTGTACACCTCTGCAGAATGTAAATCTAATCGATTAGCCGCGCCCGCGGTTATGGGCACTTGGGGAAGATCCTCCCAATGTTAGAGTCTTTGGTATTTTCTAAAATGGGTTTGGTCTGAACTTGTTTTTAGCAACTGTTGTTTTATGTCGAAGGGCTGGCATTGATGGACCTTGTGGTTTGGTTTATTTCGAACTCACGTTATGGAGGACTGTGAGTATTACTTACTGTTGTATATACTTCTTATCAATCAACTTGCTTTTATAAATTCCGTTTGCAAATGATAACTTGTTTTACAATTCAATTTCGCTTTATGCAAATTAAGCGTATTAGCCTTTCCTTTGTAATGGCTCTGCATATATTGTAGGTTTTGCTCAAGTCTTCTTTGAGTACGTATAGTACTCACCCTTGTAATTATTATTTTAGGTGGATGAGTTAGCGAGGCTTCGAGTCTCTTTCGTCGCAGGTTGCGGGATCTTCTTCGTCGTGTTCTATCTGGAGTTTATGCCTTGTCAGTTGCCTGCGGGTCGGATGGGCAAACTACAAGATATTGCTTCTTTTGCTGCTATCCTCTATTTTGTAAGCTTCTCTTTGTATACTAGTTTCCGCTGTAATTATTTGTGGTGTGGTTATGATTCCAATTGTTGTAAACATGTGAGTGCTAGCTACTGATCCAGGGAATAGCACAGTAATCACATGGAGGTTCCTGTTCATCAGAACGGGGTCTCACAGCAGTGGTATCGGAGCTATGCTGACTGTAGGATAAACCTAGATAGAATGGTCGTTAGCATTGGAATAAGCAAGTTCAAAATGTTATTCTCAAAATCTATTGTATTTGCAAAATGTAGGCTTTGCTATTCTCTCCTCATTCTTAAGTTCTTCCCCTTACCACTACTTTCATTTTGATTTGTAAACAAATTCTTCTCTTTCCTTGAAGATAGTTTATCTTTGTTATTTGCTTCTAAAGACGTCCGAGATATGTCGCTATCTTGCTTGCAAATGAAGACTACAAGGTCTACGCCAACAATCTCATGGAAGCAGACAATGCTTCACCAACCTCGGCAAAGCTGAAGTAAAACTCGAAGATTCTACTTCTCGAAGAGATAGCATCACTCGATAGTAAAATACGGAAGACTAGAATATATTAGGATCCCTCTTAAGATAAGAACCCTTACGCATAGCATATTATTTTGCTCTAGTTATATAAAGCATTTTAATGTGTTGTTTATAACTTGCTACTTGAAAATTTGTTTTTATTTTGTTTGTCCGGGTGATTTATATGTGAACTCAACCTCTAGGTTAAAGTTTCACATTAAGTTGTCCTTAGGTATGAATATGGAAAAACCTAACCCATAGGATAAATAGGAAGTCATAAAATAAATTATCTCTTCCTTCTATAGAACTCTTTATAAACTTATCCTTTCTTTCTGTAGACTTCTCATCTGTGTAATCTTTTGGTCATTTTCTCAAAATCAAGCCTCATCAAGATTATTAATATAGTCTCCATTACTACTTCCAGCTTTACTTGAAACCGCTCCATTCATAAATAAACCAAGGCCGAGATGCAATTAATCGCCAACTCACATAAGCTGCTTTAGGCTAGTTAAAACCTAATTGTTCCCAATAATAACTCTTGACCATGCCGTAAATTTCACCTCATTACCTTGCCTAGATTATATGCCATGAATCTAAGCTAGAATCAGAAAAGTTCTATGCTTCTGAATGGAAACTGGAAAAAAATCGAAAGTCTTATTTTCTAAAAGAAATATAAAAGGGCAGCATTAGTTGTAGATATACTCTTTTCCCATTTGTGAGATTTAGTTTCCTTATCTGTGTACTCTTCCCTTTTAATGGATATTTCATATACCCATTTCTTCTTTGTAGAGCTTTCTTTCTTCACTTCTAGTTATTCTTTCTAGAAGTATTTCTCTCCATCTTTGTGCTTAATAAAAGCCACCAGTAAATATCTTTGAAAATAATTCGGGTAGTAAGTCAACAACATCATGATGTCTATGTCAACAACTTCAAGAAGATGGAAGTAACAAAGAATCACAGCTTCTCTAATTTCATAGAAGTTTTGGAATATTGACATCAGCAAGTGGTGCAAACGTTAAAAGAAACTTGTTGCCGAACAGCTTGCTATAAGAGATAGTATGATCTAAGTTACATGTTATTCTAAGTAAAGCTCTTGAACGTAAATACGTATGATTAGGCTAATAGAAGAAAAACCTTAGGTACCCCTCCCATATACTAAGTTGAATGCATATATAATTTTAGTGTGTTGTTAAAATCTTGTTGTAAAACTTTTGTGTTGCTTTCGGGTTACTCTCGTAAATGTTAAACCATTAGGTTGAAATTTACGATGTGCCGACCCTTATTTAATAAGAAAAGTTAATTAAGAAATTTTAAGGAACGAAAAGTTGCCTTATGAACTAATAACTACCTAATAACCAACCTTGAAACAATGTTTTAATGAATGAAACATTGCCTTATAAACTAACCACAATTACTTAATCCATATATATGCTATTCTCAAAATAAAATTTTAATGAATGACATGTTGTCTCGTGACCTAGTTAACCGTTATCTAACCATATTTCCCCAATTCCAACATCTTGTCGAACATTGTTTCAGTGTGCTTGCGACGCAATCCATTAATACATCCACTAAATGTAATGAATTATGAAAATTTCAACCTTTATAATCAACCTCTGGCTTTCCCCAGATAATCCTAGTTGAGATGCATCTTTTCGTCCATCTCAAAACGTTTTAACAAACTGAGTACCTCTCCTTAAATTAGCTTATTTTTGCTAATGATTCTCAGTGTAAATTGCTAACACTCCTCATCTACTTCGCGAAACCTAACCAAGAAAAACGAATGCCAAAATCTCCAACCTTAGCACAAGTGCTCGCCATAATCAAACAAAATCACTAGACAAGTACTTTTCTTCTCCATGGCAACAAGCAGCCAACTTTTTATTAAAATCAAACATCTAGTGCAATTCATTGTACCGATCACATAGTTCCACTGCACACACGACAAAAGGGATCAATTCGACACTGCACCTTTCACCTAGTCTTTTCCTTCTCCTCTCCTTTGTCTTTCTTTCGAACAAGCCGGTGCAGAGTAGAGCGCAATTTTCTTTGCTTTCGCATTTGGTGCCTACTTGATGGCTTTCTCCCCTTTGCGATGATCACCAAAGTAGGGTGCGCCGCCTCCCTCACCCCATCTTAGCAGGCCAACACGATGCCCGACTCACCAATGCCAATAATGATGATGAGACAGCCGCTGTACTCTTATCTCTATCTCAGTTATGTCCTACGCCATTAAATTCCCAATGTCATCACTTGACCGACTACCAAAACCGTCACCGTTCAAACCCTGTTTGTACTGCCTTAAGCGCCTATATAGGTCACTTTACACCTCAATCAGGAGACTGTATCACTCCCCGTTGCCACATCTCTGCTCATGTGCGCCTAATTCAACCCTATCATTTACCATCACCGCGCATACGTGTGCCAATTAAGCTTTCCCTGTTTCTTTGGTCAATCAAAAAGTGGAAACAGCACTTGTTGCACAGACCCGTTGCAACTTTGTTGCCTTTACTCGCATCCGTTCACATTTTGTGGAAACATTTTCATTCCTTTTTAAATACCTAACCATGATTCTCTTGGTTTACCCCGCTTCTTTTCTACAAACACCACAAACTTCTCTGTGTTGGCAAGGATCGTGCTCAGCCAACAGTGCTTTTACGATGATCTCAAACGTTTTAGCGCTTTCCCTGTCCTGCATCTTGCAAAAAACGTTCTCCACAAATCTGCATGTAAGATGGAAAACTAGCTATCAGATAAACTTGGCGGTTCTTTGTTCTAGCCGTTCTTCCTTTAAAGACAGCTTGTCATCTTCGAGTGATGATTCCTTTCAAACTATGTCATGCCGCATGTTCGATGCAAAAACGAATATCTTGTTCTTTTGGATCTTCAACAAGCTTTGAAACAATGACCATATCTCATAGAAGACTCGGTCAAGATTGTAACTCCAAGAATAGAAGGAATAAAAGGTGAAGAAGTTTGCTCGAAAAATCAGATAAAGAAGAGGCGTTTGAACAAAGACGCTTGTCTCGAAAAGAATTATGCACAACTCCATTCTCAATCTCAACCATCACTGGTTCGCTGCTCCAACAATACTAGAGAACAACTATCAAATGCTCAAAGTCGGAAAGCCAATGTTATATGTTTTTGCTGCGGTAAAAATGGACACTACGCCTACAAGTGCCCAAAGAAGAAGAGAAATCAACCTCATTATCAACCCCATGAAGCCAAACAACAACTGCAAAGACAGCCTCAAGGCCAACAAACCTCTATCTCCACATTTACTCCAACTCAAGACATCAATCATGGCATACCTTACGCAATGCCAGGTATATCCCTTATGAATACAATTTCTATCAGAACTTTGATTAATTTGAAATCATCTTGTCTCTTTGGATCTACTTAAAGTCAACCAAAGGTTTATATAGAATCTGCTCTTAAAGTAATACTTTGATAAGCGAAATGTTGCCTCATAAATCTAACTGAACTCTCATCAAAATATATCTTATCTTAGTCCTTCCAAATGGCTGGTAAAATATCAAGTACTAAAATTTCAATTTTCATCTTTAACCGTTAACCGATAAGTCCTCCAGCTATTCTCTAATCAATGAAAAATTAACACCTCGACTTTAGCTGCCTCCTACTTATGCTTCTAGAAGTCAACCCAAACCAAATTTATTTGCAACTAACCTCATCAATCCCAAGTACCCACAACACTTATTCGTGGAAGAAACTTATGACCTACCAGATGCAGTACTAGGAACGATACTTATGTATTTGAACCCTCCTAGAGTTCAACTTTAATTCCAAGGTCAATTCTTTGACCCTAGTCGCCTCCTGATCATTTGTTATATAACATTAGCAAACAAACTTGCTATTGTTTTGAATAAGATGGATAACGTCATCTACATTAACCAAGAAGAACTTGAACACTTCGCCAACATCTGGCCAAGTAGAGTTCTTCATCTCGTCAAGGAAGATGTCGGTGATTTCCAAGCTATCTCGAGGACCTAGGAAACGTCAAGCACCCAAAACAACCCCTGCCTCGACGTCAGCCGTTGAATGTAAAGATCTTCCTTATGTAGTTGCACCCGACGCTTAATGTAATATTGAGTACGTCCTTTATGTATTCAATTCATGCAATCAACCCTTTTGACTCTGTACATTATATTCCTTCATAATTGCCAAATACAAAGAAAATCAAAACCCTATGTTTACCAAGATGACCAAACGAATTAAATCATCAGGATCATATTATAATCCTCCTACCTCAACCCAAATCCTTGAATTATCGTTACCTTATTTTCAATCTGAACACAACTTTGAATGGCATTCATTCTTAACCAATCTCGTCAACTGATGTTGACTATACAGATCAACCGTTGTATTCAAATATCATTTCTTGATGATAATATTCAATTCTTCCCAAATGAATTTAATGACAATACATCTATTCTTTTACCTCAAGTATCCTAAGCATACTAAGTGCTATTCTCTAAATTTGATCATCCTTATTAACAATCCTAGATTTTCAATCAGAAGAGATATATAATAATATCCCTTATCTACTTACGCAAAGCTCAAATAGAAACCTTCCCTATTCTTAGATTATCAACACGGAATTACAAGAAGTTCCCATAAAGCAACGACAACGAAGATGAAGTGAAAATAGAACTACAAGGTCACTTGCGAGAAAGAAATTCTCTTAATATACCTAGTCCATGCAAATCTCGGGGACGAGATTTCTGTAAGGGGGTAGATTTGTAACATCCCGAAAAAATAAAGTAATATAAAAATAAATATTTTAAATTTGAAAATATTTATTTATAAGTGTAACATCCCAAAATTTGGCTTAATTAAGTTTTTATTTCTTAAATGTGCATGTATGATTTTCTGGAATTTATTTGGATTTTTCTGAATTTATTTGAATTAAATTCAAATCAGGTTTATTGCCTTTTATTCAAATCTATTTAAATTTATGCAAAGTTAAAATAAAGTTTTGCCAAAAATATTTTATTTGGGTCCAGAATGTCTCAAAGTATTTTTGAGATTTTTCTTGGATTTTTCCTAATAGTTTTATTGTCGAAAACAAATAAAATGAATTCCTAGAATTGTTTTAAATCAAAAATATTTTAAAATCAATGAGCGATGAACGGCCGCCCCTCTTGTGTGGCCGAGATAGCCGCGCGCGCCCGCTTCAGCTGAAACCCTAAACCTAAGGAAGCCGACCGTTGGATCGAGATCCAACGGCTCCTCTTTCGCCGCGTTGTCAAAGCGCCTGGGCCGTTGGATGGATGCCGCGTGGGGCGCTACTGGATGCGGCCGCGTCATCTCTCGTGTCGCCGCGGAATCCGCCGCCACGAGGTCATCCTCGGAGTTCGTGCTGGGCACGCCTCCCCGTGCTGCTATTTAAGGCGCCGATGCGGGCACGGAACCCCTCACCTCGCGCCGCGCATCTTTCGCAAGGCCCGGAGCTCCGAGTCGCCGTCGTTCGCACAAGGAAGCTCGCCGGAGTTGGTGGTTCTCGCCGTGGTAGTTTCCGCGAGTTTTCGTCGCCGTCGTTGAGTCTCCGCCGCCACTAGTGCCCTCATCGAGATCGCCAGACCGAGCCGCGTTGAACCGCAGCTTCTCGTCGTGCGAAACTCGCCGGAGCACCGCGTAGCACACCGTCTTCTTAAATCCTTTGGTAAGATTCGCCGCCGCGCTTCCATCATTGGACCGTAAGCTCGGGGCCGTCAGATCTAGATCGGTTGGTCGATGCGCTGCCACGTCGCGCGTGATCGCTGGCCATCCGATCGTGTTTCTGCAGACCAGATCGAACCGTGCGAGTAGCCAACCAGATCGTGCCGCGTGTCAGGCACAGAACCCGAAGCGTGGTGCGCCGAGTTCACCGTGGGCTGGCGCGAGCCGTGGACCGAGTCTATGCACCGGAACCACGTGGCAGCATCTGATTGGCTGGCGCCAGGGCTGACGTCAGCGTGCCGTCATGATGACGCAATAATCGGTTTTTCAGAATAAAAATAAATCTGTTAATTCTGAATTTCTGATTTTCTGATTTCAGTATTTATTTCAAACTTCAAAAGGCTATATCTTTTGCAATTTAACTCGGATTTGAGTGATTCCAGTTTCTAAAAATTTGTAAAATTAAGATCTATTTAATGGTGAATTTTATTTGATTTTTGGAGTTCAGTTGCTCTCTGTTTTGGTATTTATTTACTTTTCTTCTTCGGTACGCGTAGGCGTTGAATTTTGCGACGCTTCGGAGGAAGATCAAGCAACTCAAGAGCAAGCTTCAGATCAAGATCAGGACCTATTCCAAGGCAAGTTGTGCTTTGATCATGTTGAACCCATGTTTATAAAATTGCTATATTTGTTTTACCCTATTGCATATATTTCAAGTATACAATTGTTTCAAATTAGATTGGGCTTAGCTAATATACAGATTGATCTATACCCTACCTTGTCATTGTATGCCATGATCTATTGTCACCCTAGATTGGTTAAATATAGTTGGTTAATAATTATAATCAACATTGGAGGATTAGTTCGTATTAGTTGCTTAGCCATGCCACGTCATCACATGTGTCAGAATCATTGATAATTAATCTTGATTAATGGAATATGGAACAATGTTATGAACTTGTGTGTCATGTGGGATCACACGATGAGATTGAGTTGTTGTGGCGAGTCATGTCACGCATAGCGATGTTGAATTGTTGATGGCACGTGGTGCTTGGTAATCAACTGGGTGATAATAACTTAGATTGGGGCAAGTGGCAAGGGGCGAGGAGGCCAAGGTGGGCCCGATGGGCAGATGGTATGCGGATGTCTTGCCTTGATCACTCTAAGGACTTAACCTTGCAAGCCTTTGACCTGAGTCAATCATGCAACCACATGTCTGGTATGGGCCAGCCTAGCTGAGTAATTTGCAATGTCTTAATTTTGGTACTATCGTGGTCGGTGTGAGTTCCCGAGTTATGGTGTAATTCACATGGCGCAAGAGGGGGGCCCTGGTTATGGTTTTCAGACCCACGAGTGTTGAAACCTTAGCGGGTAGTATCGGGTTAAGCCAGCGCATTGTAAAGGCTTTGTTATAATCACTCGCCTTGGTGGTGTTTGGTTGTATCACGTGGGTAAAGTGCATAACCTCTGCAGAGTGTGAAACTATTCGGATAGCCGTGCTCGTGGTATTGAGCAATGCTCGGGAATTACAGTTAAGGGTTAGCTTAATTAATTGGATAACTTGGTTGGGATGGCGGAATGCCATGTGGGAGATGAAATTTGACTTAGGATTGGAAACTTGGTTTACTTGAGAAATACTGAAGTTATTTATTATTGTTATTTGTTTCTGATCTTTACAATCTATTTATTGTATTTGTTCATAAATCTTGCTTATTGCAAAATAGCCATGATAGCCTATCCATTGGAATAAGCCTTACATATAGATACATAGAATTGCATTACATGCACAACTTGTTGAGTGCTTAAGTACTCACCCTTGCCAAACAACAATAATCAACGGTTGAAGAATCTACACTGTTTTGGAAGATGAAGTCCAGGAAGACACGAGTCATTAGGGTCCGAGCCTTGTCGGTTGCTGTGGTGAACTCGATGAGCTATCTCGTTTCTATTTTCCATTTGCTTAATCATTAGTTATATTTTCGGTCTTGCCTGCGTGGCTTAATAATGTAAGTTGGTCATAAGATCATACATTTAGCTATATCAATAAATGAACTATTATTCTATTATCGTTGTGTATGATGTGATATGTACCAATGTTAAGCTGTGTGCACTAGCGTTGATCCTGGGACTAGTGCGGTAAACACAGTGGGTTCGAATCAGTGGATTCGGGTCCTTACAGAGGTGGTATAAGAGCATACTGACTGTAGGTCTTGGCCCTAGATAGTATGGAGGTGTCCTGTGTGAGTCCAAAACTATTTTCTAAAAGAAAAATTTAAATTTGACTAATAAAACACTCTTGACTCATCTCATTCTCTACTTCTCGCCTTTGCTGAATTTACCCGTTTTACTTGCCGTTTTGGGTGGAGAACTTATTCAAAGTTCTTGTGGAGCAGATGCCGATCGTTCCGACCTTCGAGGAGTCAGCTGGCGGCTACGCCATGGAGCTGTGGAGAGTTCTTCAGACGCTTGGAGGCTTCTACCGTCCGCTTTCACGGGAGGCGGTTGGATCGTCAATGGTGTACAGGATTTATTTGCAAGGCGATTATCTACGCCCGGGAGAATGATGAAGCCAGCAGACCAATCAACATCTCCGCCAGAAGATTCTCGTACGAGGTTGCAATTCAGGAGGTCGCTCGACTTGCTCTTCGCCGTGTCTGCCGCGACTACGCCGACGAGCTTCACGACTCGATGTTCGCCTTCACCCAGACGTTCAAGCATGCCGACGCCGACGGATCGTGGAGAACGAGTGTGCCACCGCGGTACACCTTGCAGAGTTCGCCCTTGCCCAAGAGGATCATATGAGAGAGACTACCCAGAGTGGAGGCGTATGCGAGGCACTCAGAATAGCAGAGCAGGAGCTTGAGGTGACCGTGCTTGACCATCGGGATGATCACCGAGCTCGGAGAGGCCCTAGAGGCGGTCGAGGGCGAGTGGAGCGTGTGACTCGAGGAGTTCAGAGCCGGTGAGAGTCCGAGGAGGATCGGAGGAGCGAGAGTGGGAGCGGAGGAGTCGAGACCACGTGGTCGCAGAGGACCCAGCAGGAGGTCATCAGGATAGGTTTGCCCCTATGCCAGCTCACCCGCCGGTGTATGCGCCGGATCAGTCTCAGCCAGGGTGGCTGGATGAGTGAGTGTCAGCCTTGGAGCCGTGTCGAGACTCGAGTGTGAGTCGCGTCTTTAAGTTAGTCTTTACCTTTTTAGTTGACGTTAAGGTTTTGTGTTTAGTTTGCTTCTTTGTAATGCTGAGTGTGCAGTATGTGTTGCAAAGCTTGTAGGCTTAAATAAGCAGCCATACCAAGAATAAATAAAGAATTATTTCAGTTGGGTATAACCTATTTCCCCGCTTTAGAAATTCTTACTTCTTATCTATGCTACATCTACCTTTCCTAACCCAAGAGGTAATCATCAGATGGTGAATACTCGAGGAAACAACGGTGCCTCAGGAAGTGGACTGCGCCAGAATGACAACCCCAATGACGGAGGCAGCCCTCAACCACCGCCAGTGGACATGCAGAATCTGGGAGCGTTTCTCGCAGCGCAGACTCAATTGATCTGGACTATGATGCAAAGAGATCGTGAGATGACCAACGCAGCAGCAACCAACAACAACCCTATAGCTCAGAACAACCATGGTGGACCTCGACCTCACTCAAAGCTATCAGATTTCATGAGGACTAGACCACCAACCTTCTCAGGAAATGTGAATCCTTTGGAAGCCGATGACTGGCTTAGGACTATTGAGAAGAAGCTGCACATCACGCAATGTGAAGGAAATGAGAAGGTGCTCTACGCCTCTCATCAACTTGAAGGAACCACCGCAGAATGGTGGGAGAATTACTGTGCCGCTCATGGAACCCCGCAAGAGATCACCTGGGAGGAGTTTACTACTGCTTTTCGCCAGTATCATGTCCCAGAGGGAATGATGGACCTTAAGAAGGAAGAGTTTAGGGCTCTGAAACAAGGAGGCCAACCAGTGGCCAAATACCTGAATAAATTTACTCAGTTAGCTCGCTATGCCCCTGAAGACGTAGCGACAAATAAAGCTAAGCGATCTCGTTTCATGAAGGGATTGAATTGGGATGCAAGTGGGGTGATCACCCACAATTTTCAGATTTTGGGAGCTAGTGAATAAGGCTTTGATCCTAGAGGATAAGCGCAAAGAGTTGGGTGAAACCGTAAGCGCTTAATGACTAATCGAGGTGGGCGTCCAAACCATCTCGTTTGAGGATGTCACCACAACAATTTGCTAGATTCTAACCACCACCGTGAACAAGACATCAACCCGCACCTCATACCGCCAATCGAACTTCCGGACACAAAGACAGGCAACAATGCACCAGAGGGAATCGGTGATCTGCGGTGAAAAGATGCTATACATGCAATGAGCGAGGCACTTTTCTAATAGGTGTCCACGAAGGGAGGCATCACGCCGATTCGTTTCAACTTGGGAACAACACCGCCAAGGCACCGGCCTCGAGGAAATCGTGCGCCGAGTCAAGTGGAGCAACACCGCGATCAGCGTGTGCGGGAGGATCAACCACATCACCGCAGATGGAGCTCGAGGAAGCTACGGGCGTCGTCTTGGGTAAGTTCTGGTCAACTCGATTACTGCTGCGATTTTGTTCGATTACGAGCTTCGCATTCGTTTATTTCTCAAAGTTTTGCAACCAGAATGGATTTAAAGTGGTGAATCTTAAGTGTGTGCTCTTAGTCCAAGCCCGGGATCGAGCTTAGATCTAGCCTTGGGTGTTTGGGAGCTAAGTTGCTTATGGATGGGATAGAATTCCTAGCGAATCTTATCTTGATAGATGCGCAATCCCTGGACGTCATCCTTGGAATGGATTGGCTGTCCAAACATAAGGCTATTTTGGACTGTGGCCGAAGGATCGTAACCTTGGAAGGCCCTAGTGGCAAAAAGGTAGAATTTCAAGCGACCGCTGTTCGAGATGGGCAATTAATGGTCAACAGCGTGAAAGGCATCAGCATGGAAGATGTGCCAGTAGTCAGCGAGTACCCGGATGTGTTTCCAGAAGATTTGCCAGGACTGCCGCCGTACCGTGATATCGAGTTCATTATCGAGTTAGCACCAGGGACAGCAACGATATCAAAAAGACCATATCGGATGCCTACCGACGAGTTAGTGGAAATGAAAAAGCAGATTGAGGAACTGCAAGAGAAAGGCTTCATTAGACCTAGTTCATCGCCGTGGGGAGCCCCGGTTTTGTTTGTTCGTAAAAAGGATGGAAGTCTTAGAATGTGCATCGATTATCGTGCACTTAATGAAGTAACGATCAAGAATAAGTATCCGTTGCCCAGGATCGACGACTTATTTGATCAGTTAAGAGGAGCTGGAGTTTTCTCCAAGATAGATCTTCGTTCAGGTTACCATCAGTTGAAGATCCGAGCAGAGGATGTGCCTAAGACCGCGTTTTCTACGCGTTATGGACATTACGAGTTCACAGTCATGTCATTTGGATTGACTAACGCCCCAACATATTTCATGAACATGATGAATAAGGTTTTCATGGAATATTTGGATAAGTTTGTTGTAGTCTTCATAGACGATATCTTGGTCTACTCAAAGACATAGGAAGAGCATGCGGAACACCTGAGAATGGTTTTAGACAGGCTGCGAGAGCATCAGCTGTATGCTAAGTTTAGCAAGTGTGAATTTTGGAAGGAGAAAGTTGAATTTCTTGGTCATGTAATGACTACTAAAGGAGTTGCAGTCGACCCAAGCAAAGTAGACCTTGATGTTGCTTTAGAGCAACCAAGTCATTACCGAATCCGTAGTTTTTGGGAATGGCGGGATATTACCGTCGGTTCATAGAGGATTCTCAACGATTGCTAAACCCCTTACGCGATTGTTGAAGAAAGAAAAGAAGTTTGCATGGGCGCCAGAGTGCGAGAAAAGTTTCATGGAATTAAAGCGTTTAACAATGCCCCGTGTTAGTATTGCGGATGTGCGAATGGATTTGATATTTCTTTGCGATGCTTCAAAGCAAGGCTTGGGATGCGTGCTAATGCAAGAAGGCAAAATTGTTGCTTATGCATCAAGACAGTTGAGACCGCATGAGGTGAATTATCCAACGCATGATTTGGAGTTAGCGCCATAGTGCATGCTTTAAAGATATGGCGTCATTATCTCATAGGAAATAGATGTGAGATATATCTGAGACCATAAGAGCACGAAATACATATTCACTCAAGCGGATCTGAATATGAGGCAGCGAAGGTGGCTAGAGCTAATTAAGGATTATAATGTGGGAATCCATTATCATCCGGAAAGGCCAATGTGGTAGCGGATGCTCGAGTCGAAGAGCCATAGCGCAAATCGCTAACAATGGAGGATCAACGAATTATGCAAGGAATTTGAAACTAAGGTTGGAGGTCGTTCGCAAGGAATGGTATTCTGACCGAAGTAAAGCCAACATTTGGAAGGTCGATTAGAGAAGGTCGAGAAAGATGACGATAAAATTTCTAAGATCAAGGCTAAAAGGAAGAAGGCCTAGCAGTAGATTTCACTCTGGATGAGCAAGGAACCATGTTCTTCAAAGGCGAATTTGTGTCTTTGGATAAAAGGAATTAAAGCAATTGATTCTTGAGGAAGCTCATGATTCAAGTACTCGATTCACCGGAAGTGCCAAGATGTACGGGATTTAAAGAGAGATTTTGGTGGCCTAACATGAAGCGTGAAGTAGTGAACATGTTGCTTTATCGACGTATGTCGGAGGTAAAGGCCATGCATCAAAGACCATTTGATGCATTACGGTAGTTGAAAATTCGGAATGGAAGTGGGAGGAAATCGGAATGGACTTTATCACCGGTTTACCTAAGACTCAGAGGGGTTACGATTCCATTTGGGTAATTGTGGATCGTCTAACCAAGGTCGCCCATTTTATCCCAGTGAAGACCACCTACTCAGGGGATCGTTTAGCGGAGTTGTACATGTCAAGGATTGTATGTTTGCATGGAGTGCCCAAGAAGATTGTGTCGGACAGAGGTACCCAATTTACCTCGAGATTTTGGAATAAGTTGCACGAAGCAATGGGAACTCGCCTAAATTTGATCTGACATATCACCATGAGACGGATGGTCGATGAAAGAGTAAATCAGATTTTAGAGGATATGTTGAGAGCCTGTGCTTTAGCGTATGCTACATCTTGGGATAAATGTTTGCCATATGCAGAGTTTAGTTACAATAATAGTTATCAAGCTAGCCTGCAGATGTCACCATTTGAGGCGTTGTATGGACGTGCTTGTCGTACTCCATTAAATTGGAACGAAACAGGAGAACGTTTGGTTTTTGGGCCAGATATTCTCGAAGAGGCAGAAAGTCAAGTTGCAATGATCAGAGAGAGGTTGAAGATAGCACAGTCAAGACAGAAGAGTTACGCAGATAACCGTCGCCGAGATGTGAGTTTTGAACCAGAAGATCATGTGTATCTCAGAGTTACCCCTCTTAAGGGTGTCAAAAGATTTCACGTTAAAGGGAAGCTTGCACCAAGATATATTGGACCGTTCAAGATTCTGAGCCGTCGAGGAGAGGTAGCGTATCAGTTAGAGTTGCCTCAGTCCTTGGCAGGAGTGCATGATGTATTCCATGTGTCGCAGACTTAAGAAGTGTCTCGAGTGCCCCAGAGCAAACCCGTTGGAGGCAATAGAGTTACAAGAGGATTTGACTTACAAAGAGCAACGATCGAATTTTGGATGTTATGGAGCATAAGACCGAAACAAGTCTATTCGCTTTGCGAGTTCGATGGAGCAATTATTAGAAAGTGAAGCCACTTGGGAGCGAGAAGAAGATTTGAAGTCAGAATTCCCGAACCTATTCTCTAGTTAGCCCTGAATCTCGGGTCGAGATTACATTAAGGGGGGGAGGTTTGTAACATCCCAAAATTTGGCTTAATTAAGTTTTATTTTTAAATGTGCATGTATGATTTTCTGAATTTATTTGGATTTTTCTGAATTTATTTGAATTAAATTCAAATCAGGTTTATTGCCTTTTATTCAAATCTATTTAAATTTATGCAAAGTTAAAATAAAGTTTTGCCAAAAATATTTTATTTGGGTCCAGAATGTCTCAAAGTATTTTTGAGATTTTTCTTGGATTTTTCCTAATAGTTTTATTGTCGGAAAAAAATAAAATGAATTCCTAGAATTGTTTTAAATCAAAAATATTTTAAAATCCAATTAACAGTAACGGGCCGGCCCACTACTGTGTGGCCTAGATAGCCCGCGCGGCCCGCTTCAGCTGAAACCCTAAACCTAAGGAAGCCGACCGTTGGATCGAGATCCAACGGCTCCTCTTCGCCAGCGTTGTCAAAGCGCTGGGCGTTGGATGGGCGCGCGTGGGCCTTACCGGATGCGACCGCGTCATCTCTCCGTGTCGCCGCCGAATCCGCCGCCGCCACGAGGTCATCCTCGGAGTCCGTGCTGGGCACGCCTCCCCGTGCTGCTATTTAAGGCGCCGATGCGGGCACGGAACCCCTCACCTCGCGCCGCGCATCTTTCGCAAGGCTCGGAGCTCCGAGTCGCCGTCGTTCGCACAAGGAAGCTCGCCGGAGTTGGTGGTTCTCGCCGTGGTGGTTTCCGCGGGTTTTCGTCGCCGTCGTTGAGTCTCCGCCGCCACTAGTGCCCTCATCGAGATCGCGGACCGAGCGCGTTGAACCGCAGCTTCGTCGTCGCGAAACTTCGCGGAGCACCGCGTAAGCGCACCGTCTTCTTAAATCACCGGTAAGATTTCGCGTCGCGCTTCCATCGCCGGACGAAGCTTCGGGGCCGTCGGATCTAGATCGGTTGGTCGATGCGCGCCACGTCGCGTGATCGCCGCCATCCGATCGTGTTTGCGAACGGATCGAACCGTGCGAGTAGCCAACCAGATCGTGCCGCGTGTCAAGCACAGAACCCGAAGCGTGGTGCGCCGAGTTCACCGTGGGCTGGCGCGAACCGTGGACCGAGTCTATGCACCGCAACCGCGTGGCAGCATCTGATTGGTTGGCGCCAGGGCTGACGTCAGCGTGCCGTCATGATGACGCAATAATCGGTTTTTCAGAATAAAAATAAATCATTAATTCGAATTTACGATTTTCGATTTGAGATTTATTTCAAACTTCAAAAGGCTATATCTTTTGCAATTTAACTCGGATTTGAGTGATTCCAATTTCTAAAAATTTGTAAAATTAAGATCTATTTAATGGTGAATTTTATTTGATTTTTGGAGTTCAGTTGCTCTCTGTTTTGGTATTTATTTGCTTTTCTTCTTCGGTACGCGTAGACGTTGAATTTTGCGACGCTTCGGAGGAAGATCAAGCAACTCAAGAGCAAGCTTCAAATCAAGATCAGGACCTATTCCAAGGCAAGTTGTGCTTTGATCATGTTGAACCCATGTTTATAAAATTGCTATATTTGTTTTACCCTATTGCATATATTTCAAGTATACAATTGTTTCAAATTAGATTGGGCTTAGCTAATATACCAGATTGATCTATACCCTACCTTGTCATTGTATGCCATGATCTATTGTCACCCTAGATTGGTTAAATATAGTTGGTTAATAATTATAATCAACATTGGAGGATTAGTTCGTATTAGTTGCTTAGCCATGCCACGTCATCACATGTGTCAGAATCATTGATAATTAATCTTGATTAATGGAATATGGAACAATGTTATGAACTTGTGTGTCATGTGGGATCACACAATGAGATTGAGTTGTTGTGGCGAGTCATGTCACATAGCGATGTTAAATTGTTGATGGCACGTGGTGCTTGGTAATCAACTGGGTGATAATAACTTAGATTGGGGCAAGTGGCAAGGGGCGAGGAGGCCAAGGTGGGCCCGATGGGCAGATAGTATGTGGATGTCTTGCCTTGATCACTCTAAGGACTTAACCTTGCAAGCCTTTGACCTGAGTCAATCATGCAACCACATGTCTGGTATGGGCCAGCCTAGCTGAGTAATTTGCAATGTCTTAATTTTGGTACTATCGTGGTCGGTGTGAGTTCCCGAGTTATGGTGTAATTCACATGGCGCAAGAGGGGGGCCCTGGTTATGGTTTTTAGACCCACCAGTGTTGAAACCTTAGCGGGTAGTATCGGGTTAAGCCAGCGCATTGTAAAGGCTTTGTTATAATCACTCGCCTTGGTGGTGTTTGGTTGTATCACGTGGGTAAAGTGCATAACCTCTGCAGAGTGTGAAACTATTCGGATAGCCGTGCTCGCGGTATTGAGCAATACTCGGGAATTACAGTTAAGGGTTAGCTTAATTAATTGGATAACTTGGTTGGGATGGCGGAATGCCATATGGGAGATGAAATTTGACTTAGGATTGGAAACTTGGTTTACTTGAGAAATACTGAAGTTATTTATTATTGTTATTTGTTTCTGATCTTTACAATCTATTTCTTGTATTTGTTCATAAATCTTGCTTATTGCAAAATAGCCATGATAGCCTATCCATTGGAATAAGCCTTACATATAGATACATAGAATTGCATTACTGCACAACTTGTTGAGTGCTTAAGTACTCACCCTTGCCAAACAACAATAATCAACAGTTGAAGAATCTACACATTTTGGAAGATGAAGTCCGGGAAGACACGAGTCATTAGGGTCCGAGCCTTGTCGGTTGCTGTGGTGAACTGATGAGCTATCTACGTTTCTATTTTCCATTTGCTTAATCATTAGTTATATTTTCAGTCTTGCCCTGCGTGGCTTAATAATGTAAGTTGTTCATAAGATCATACATTTAGCTATATCAATAAATGAACTATTATTCTATTATCGTTGTGTATGATGTGATATGTACCAATGTTAAGCTGTGTGCACTAGCGTTGATCCTGGGACTAGTGCGGTAAACACAGTGGGTTCGAATCAGTGGATTCGGGTCCTTACAATAAGTTTTATTGAATTTATTGGTTCTTATTTGAATTTCTTTTGATTTTTGTATTGTATGGAAATCCAACAATTAGAATTAGTAAATGGGAAATGGTAAAATTGTAAAAGTAAAAGTTAGAAAATTTTACCATGGTAACTCTAAGCATGCAGTGGATGAGTTTATCCAGCAAATAAATTTTAATACATAAGAAAGTATTAAATAGTTGAAAAGACATCCCTTTGACCTCCAAATAGTGCAAAGACAGATTTATTATAACATTTTCGAAACTCATCTGCTCCTGAAAAATTTACAATAATATCCTTAATTCAATATTTACCTGTGGTAAAAATATCAGGAATTAATAATGTCATTTAGACCATTTAAAAATTCGAAAACAGGGGCATTGAAAATCTAAAAATTTCCATTTCAGAATTTTTATAAAATAAATACCTAATATTTTGACTTAAAATTTTTATAGAGACATTATTAACCAAATACTAACGACTAAAAAAAAGTTTGAAAAATAAATAATAATGTTTTCACCTTTAATTAAATCAAAATCCGAAATCAAAATTCTGAGCAGTGCACAGTGTCAGAATTTTAATTAATTAACCATGCGGTATTTTAACACCAAACTTTTACTGAAATCTAACCACTCCCAGTAGACCATGGTCAAAAAGTTTCGAAATTTTACAACTTGGTTCATAGCAGTTTTCACGTCCAGCACTAGAGCCATGCTGTGTGCTGTTCTTTGGGGACACCTCACCTCATCCAGAAGCTTCATCCTTTAGGCAACCAAATCAGCACACAATCCAAATGCAGAGCTCCCACGCCAAAGCCAGCCACTGAGTCTTCATTCCCACACCAAAGCTCATGAAGATCAGAAAGCCTTATCACATCCCAATAGCCTGAAGCAAAACTCAAGAATATCAGAAGGCCTTGGGAGGACCACAGAGCAAGAAGCTCAACCAAAAGATCACTGACCATCTAGTGAAGAGGAGTAGCGGCGGAGAAGCATCATCATTCTGCGCCTCTTCACCAATATCAAATCTCGCAGCTTGATCGTTCCTCCCGAACAACTGCGAGTTCATTTATCAACTCTGTTGTCGTAGTAGCGCGAGAAGAGGGTGAAAGCAATTCAAGCCAACCCGGTGAGAAGATTTGAATTAATTGAGTCTAAAGCACTCTAGTGCATCCCGGATCACCCACCAACCTTCGTTCTCATGTCTTGTTACAGTAGCACCGCGCAACCCTCTTCTTCTTCCCAGCTCGGTAGCTCGGTGGCGGCTCAGTTGGCACATCTCGGTTGAAGTGATCGCCAAAATGGAACCGGGTATCACGCTGGTGCTTAAGCGTTACCCATTCGGCGAATCTAACCCATCTTCTTCTCCGCGAGCACTGCCGTTGCGCCGCCTCTCTCGGTGACCTTGTGCTCGGCCATCTTGGCGACAACCAACCCCACAGTCGGGTGCGCCCTGTTGAGCTGGTGCTCTAGCTGCCCTTCCCCTCGCCGGAGTCTCGCCGGAGAGTCGCCGCCGCCACGCCCTAGTTCTTCTCTGCTTTTGGCTCACTGCGCCGTGGGTCCGCCCTGTCAGCCGCGTGAGCACCCTCCAGCCAAACCGGTAAAAGGCGTTTCCTCTGTTGTGAAAGCGTATTTTTGATTTTCTTCTAATTTCATAACCGAATCAACTTTAAATGTGAATATCTTTCGCATTTTTAATCCAAATAATATGAAATAAATTTATATATTAATTTAAAATCAAGCACTTTCATAATATGCAATAATATTTTGAAAATGTTCATTGGGTGAAATTGAAATTCAAATTTGAACGAAAGGGGCTAAAGATGTGCTTTATATAAAATTTCTGCAAATAAACATAGAAATGAATGAAACCAATTTTAGTGAAATCCTTAAGCCTCTAGGAGTTCAAATATATAAAAATATTTAAATCTCATTAAAGTTTGAACTACTTTCTATTGAAGATTTAATTCAATGCACTAGAAATTCAAATAAGCATAACTTATATAAAAGAAATAAGAAATAAGTTAAATTTGAATTCTAAATACTGGTGTGCCAGTAGAATGCCTGAATTTGCCAAAATAATTAAGAAGTGAACTTGTTTTGAACTATCTTAAAAAAATATATATAAATAACCTAAGTGTAAATGTACATACATATGCATAGAAAGTCAAACAGTTAATATATGGGCCAAATGAATTCAAATAATCACCAAACCAGTTTTGTTATATTCCTAACAGTACAAGGATCTTAGATGTGTAAAAAAATATTTAAGGCTTACGATGGAAAACAGTAAATGCTTAGTAGACGAAGTATTAATTCTTGCATAATTTGAATAGCTATTAGCTTTCACAAATGAACATCAAATTTGACAAAACTAAATCCTATAACCTTGAAAAATAATGCTCTTGATGTTTATACAAAAACATCTTATGTTTGTGCTAGGTTGAAAAAGGATCATGTTAGACCCTAATGATCGCTTATAGGAAAAACACTTCGGATAGAAGCCAAGCATCACGGAACTAACTTTAAAATGCTATTAGAGTGATAACCTGTCAATGCCTGAAAAATGAGTAGATTATCCTAGACGGTGTAGTCGCAATCTTGTATCAAAAATTGAATCCTTATCGTGTAGTTATATGATCACTCAAGCTTTTTCATCGATCCGTAGAACCTCTCGTCTAAATGCAAATGTTAAGGAAATTAGATTAGAAATGATAATTGGGATATGGTCTACCATATTCTAGAAAAATATTTTATTTACAACTTATGTTTCAATTAAATCTTGCTAGTCGAATACCCATAAAAATTATAGTTGTTATAACCTTTAATATCACATAAGCGTTTTCCGCCATGAATATAATGTCTCATCTAAACACTAAAAAGTGTGAGATCAGCTTAGAAATGTTTTCAAAGTATGTTCTATCCAATTCCAAAGAAATAATCCTGTTTCGTCATGCTTTTCATATAAATCTAGTTAGTAAAATAACCCCACGTTTTATGATATCGGAAGTCCGTAATGTGAATAAATGAACTTAATGATATGCGTAACCAAACCTAAGTAATGATGAAGAAGTTGGTAGTTAAACTATTTGTATCACCAGAACCTTCTTAAAAACCATGAATAACTCTAGTAACCTAGCTTAACAGATCTAACTCATTCAAAACCCTTCTTATGCAAATCACTTAAGGCTACGTACTATTCACATAACCCCTTTTAGCTAATGTCTTAATTCTATTAATCCAAATAATTTTAGCATCTATAATTTGTAATTCAAGAATAGATAAGCTATTAAAGTAGTTGTTTATTGCTTAATGTTAAAAGCTAATAACTATATGGATATTTAATCAACTAAACACGATATGAAATCATCTAATTCAACCCTAAAGCATTCCTGTTTTCTGTAGTGAATCTTTATTTGATTTTCTGTCTGTTTTCTATTTGCCCTTATTAAAGTTGGATATTTGCTATATTTCCGGTTGGTCGACGTGTAGAATTCGACGTCTCTTCCTCCGTCAGTTGCGACCTCGTCTTCACCGTAAGCAATGATTAAGCAAGGCAAGCGCCCCTTTGACCATCTTGATCCCAGTATTTGATTTGCACTGTATTTACTAAACTGTTTCATGCATGCGTTTACTTTCAGTAAATTCACTATTTTGTGGTACTGGTAGATATACCTGTTGTCTCATGAAACTCATTGATAATTATGCACATGTGAACCTTGATAACCATAGAATAAGGCTTGACAATACTTAATGTCATCTTGGGTATATGCGATCATATTAATCTTGCTTAGCCATGCTTTAGCTTTTTGTGGGGCAGATGATCATGATTAAAATTGTTTCCTGAAATGTTTTGTATGAAACCTAAATGGTCCTTTGTGGGGAAATAGTTGCTGGTAGTTTGATTAAAAACCCAAAATAAAACTATGGTTTTGATGCGGGCGATTATTGGCACTAGCCGGATGTGCAGAGGGATTTGCACGTAGTATAGGGTGGAGTATCGCCCATGTTAGATTAAGGACCGAGCAATGGGATGTTGTAGATCCATGTTTTTCGTACAACCACGAGGGCTTGTATGGGCGGGTCTTAGCCTATTAAGTTGTTTAGATGTGGCTTTGCATTTATGGAAGGCGGGAGATTGCACAGGCATTCCTTTCCAGGTCTGCTTGTAAGGGTTTCTACATACCAATGCAACGGTGTACGCCTTGCCCTGGACAGAGACGTGGTGTTGTGTGTGATAAATGTGGATCCACGGCTTGGGTGAGTGTCTCTGTCTTCAGGGCGAGGGTTAACGTCCCGGGCTGGTGTAAAGCCACGTCTAGATAATGTAACGGCTCTGTATGATCTCCTTGCCGACACACCAAAGGGAAGTGTGTTAATTGTTCTGGCAAAAAGGTTGATCATTCCTTGTGGGTAAAGTTGTACACCTCTGCAGAATGTAAATCTAATCGATTAGCGCGTCATGATTATGGGCACTTGGGAAGATCCTCCCAATGTTAGAGTCTTTGGTATTTTCTAAAATGGGTTTGGTGCGAACTTGTTTTTAGCAATCGTTGTTTTATGTCGAAGGTGGCATTGATGGACCTTGTGGTTTGGTTTATTTGAACTCACGTCATGGAGGATGTGAGTATTACTTCTTGTTGTATATACTTCTTATCAATCAACTTGCTTTTATAAATTCCGTTTGCAAATGATAACTTGTTTTACAATTCAATTTCGCTTTATGCAAATTAAGCGTATTAGCCTTTCCTTTGTAATGGCTTTGCATATATTGTAGGTTTTGCTCAAGTCTTCTTGAGTACGTATAGTACTCACCCTTGCTTAATTATTATTTTAGGTGGATGAGTTAGCGAGGCTTCGAGTCTCTTTCGTCGCAGGTTGCGGGATCTTCTTCGTCGTGTTCTATCTGGACTTTATGCCTTGTCAGTTGCCTGCGGGTCGGATGGGCAAACTACAAGATATTGCTTCTTTTGCTGCTATCCTCTATTTTGTAAGCTTCTCTTTGTATACTAGTTTCCGCTGTAATTATTTGTGGTGTGGTTATGATTCCAATTGTTGTAAACATGTGAGTGCTACCTACTGATCCAGGGAATAGCACAGTAATCACATGGAGGTTCCTGTTCATCAGAACGGGGTCTCACAGGATCATAGGATGATTCTGATGATATGATTCTTTCAATTATCTTGGAATGCAAAGGGTTTTTATTTTGTTTGGATTTGACAACTATGAAGGAATGAAATGTACAAAATCAAAAAGAATGACAGTAGAAATTGAATACGCAAAGGATGTACTCAAAAATCAAAAGATATGATTGTAAGAATTGAATACACAAAGGAAGTACTCAATTTACAAAATCAAAAGAAATGATCGAAGGAATTGAGTACACAAGGAATGTATGATTTGAATACAAAGGATGTACCCAATATACAACTCAAAAGAATGATTTTCAGAATTGAATTCACAAAGTGCGTACTCAACACCATGATAATGGATCAAGTGCAATCACATGAAAAAGAGGTTTATGTTCAAAGCTTGATGTCGAAACAAAGGTTGTTCTAAGAACTTGACACTGAAAATAATGGTGTCCAAGCTTAGCATTGACACGAGTACCGACAAGAGGGAGTTTTATCTTGTAGCTGCTGGCGTTTATGAAAGCATCCACAAGTTGATGAGGTATCCCAAATTATCGGCAAAATCACTGAGTCGGCTAGGGGATTGCTACTGACTTCCTTGAAGTTGGCGAGATGGGGAAGAATTCTTCTTGGATAGATGTTGGCGATGTGTCCAAGTTCTTCTGGTTGATGTAGGTGACGTTGTTCGTCTTTTTAGGAGAACAAGGGATTGTTTATTGATGAAAATGATGATCAAGGTTTACCAATTGAAAGTGATGATCAAGAAATGGTTAAGATCAAGGAGCTTGACTGTAACATTCCAAAATTTAGATTTAGAATGTTCGAATTTAAAAATTCACCATTTGCAATTTCTTTGAATTAATTTCAGCTTAATTTGAAATTTATATTTATAAAAGGATTTAATTTGACTAATCTATTCATCAAACATAAGATTTTCAATTTTTGTTGGCTTCATTATGCTGGAAGGAATTTTTCTGTATTTTTGGAGATTTTTCTGAATTTATTTGCTATTTATTTGCTTTTATTTGAATTTCTGGAATTTTCTTAATTCGAAAAAGGTTTTTATTTTGAAAAATCCTCGCGGGCGAAACTTTGCGGCCGTTTCTTTTCCGCAGCCGGCCCACTTGGCGCCTCCGCCCGCCCGACCGGCCCGCTCGGCCTCGGCCGCCGTCGCGCCACGTGGGCGGCCAGGATGTTGCCACGTCACTGCACCGCCGCCGCCGAAACCCTAACCGAATCCGCGCGTTTTGGTGTCCGGTGCGCGCCCGCCCCGAGGCTATTTAAAGCCCCGAGGCCCCATCCCGAGTTCGCCTCCTCGCGCCGCAATCGCGCTAAAGCTCGCCGCCGAGTCGCCTCCGTCGAGGAGATCGAGCTCGCCGAAGTTCCCGCCGTGCCGCGTGCTTCTCGCGCGTTTTCTTCCTCGCCGGTGAGCCTCCGCCGTTGGTTTTGGTCCCGCCGAACTCCCCGCGTCTCCCTCTCCCCTTTGCCCTACGCCCCGTGGCGTTCAGTCGCGTTTTCGTGCGCCGCCGAGGCCTTCTTCTTCGCCTCCGGCCTTCCGCGCCCGGCCGCCGCCTCGCGCCGTCGCTCTCCGTCGATGAGCCGTGGCGTCGGATCTTCCGCGTCGCGCGGATCGCGCCGCGTCGCGGTGCCAGCGTTGCCACCTCGCCGTCCGTCTGCCTCGGCCCGATGGATGCGTGCGCGTGGACGGGCCAGATCGGTCCGCGTCGCCTCGCCTCCGCGCTGCATCAGCGCCGCCTCGTTTCCCGTGCAGCGCCGCGTCACCTGCCCGCGTGGCCGCCATGTGTCGTGACACATCAGCCGTTCTGCCACGTCGTCCCCAGATCGCCTCGGTGCACCCGGTTCACCGTGGACCGAGTCTCTGACTCGTGGGTCCCGCTTGTCAGCCAAATCCTTTTTCTTTTTATTCTTTTCCAGAAAATCCGTAAATTCCAGCCAATCACGTCTCGCCACGTGTCAGCCTCTCTGATTTTCTCTGATTTTCTGATCTGAGAATCTTCCAGGAGCCCGTTCTCCTTCGTTCGAGCTCCGATTCCAGTGATTCAAATTTCTAAATTCATCTAAATTCAAGATCTATATTCCAGTACCATTCTTTTCAATTTTTGAATTTTATGTGAATTTTTAAATTATGCATGCTTACTTTATGCAATGTACTTTAAACATAGTTTTAGAGTATAGTTAAATTCCAGTTTGTTATACCCTCATTGGTATTGATCATGTCGAACCTTTGACACCATAGATGATATATACTAGCTATTTTATTTGGTGATATCCAGTAGATTAGCATGGAACGGTAGAATTGCTTAGTCCAGCTTAAGCGTTTCGGTATTATGCCATTATGGGAATCATTTCAAATATTGTTCAAACTTATTTGTGAAATTGCGGCAATTGGTGTTGCTGCTGTGATTTAAATGAATTAAAGTGGAAATGGTTTAGACCGGGGCGGATGGATGTTTGGCGGGTGCAGAAAGCACGAGACCTTGGTATGTGAATGTTCCGCCCTAGTCAATTAAGGACCGAAGCGTGTGTTACCATGGACCGAGCACTACCATACAACCACAAGTCTATATGGGTACGATCTGGCTAAATAATTTGTGCGTCTCATTATTAGCCGCCGGTTGGTGAGTGCGGATGTTAGCAGACGCAAGAGGGGCTTCAGATCGGGCGGCTAGAACCCTAACGGTGAAACCTTAGCGGGCGAGGTTAATAGTGGGGTTGTGCATTGTAAAGGCCTTGTCATGATCTCTCTGCCGACACACCAAAGGAAGTGTGTTAAGTGCATGGCAACAAGAGTCGATCATGTCTTGTGGGTAAAGTGTACACACTCTGCGAGTTAAAACTACTTAAGTAGCCGTGCCCACGGTCAAGGGCGGCGAGTGTACGCTTGCACATTGTAGATTTTATGGTTTGGTTTTAAAGGAAAATGATGGTTTGGGAATCAGAGAGCGGATGGAACTCTTGGGTTATGATTTGGCGAGATGGAGCGGTCACTGTAGATGGAACTCGCTTTAATTGTCATATCAAATTCAATTACTATACAATTACATTTTGATCAAATGATGCTTTGTGAATTTACTATTGGTATTTAAAGTTGAACTTTGCTTTATGCTAAAAAGAGCCATATTATGCCTTCAATTGTTTAGCCTTGCATATAGTTATCATGCATTATGTTTCCAAGACTTGCGGAGTACATCTTGTGCTCACCCTTGCAACATCCCCAACCTTCCACAGAAGAGTGTGCAGAAGCTGAAGCTGACTACGACTTCTACGCTTGTGGTTATGATGAAGGCGATCCGGAATGCTAGGACGCGAACCCATCGATTGCTGTTGGGCAAATGGATGGGCTTACTTACTTTGCTTTTGTTAATTCGTTTCCGCTGTTTCTTATTGAACTCTAGCTATGATGCTTCTTAATTGTAATAATTGGCCATAAGGCTAATACTCTTTTGCTTAATTAATATTATTTGATTCATGATATGGATGTGTTGTCATCACTGTTTCCACTGTGTGTGCTAGCTTTTCCTGGACTAGCACAGGTTATACACAGAGGGTTCGGATTTGGAAATCCGGTCCTGACATTGACTTTGGAATTATTCGATGAATATGCAAAGATAGCAGGGGGTAAGATGAGAATTGGTTTAATTATAAAATAGCTTCCAATCTTTAAAATATTTTTGTTATTTAAAACTTCAATAGATTAGAGAAGATGAGATAAATAAATGAGAATGACTTAGTCCAGAGTTATCTTTTGTTTATTAAAAATTCAGTTCATATTGTTTTAGGTAACATTCCGTTCCTTAAAATTTTCTTAATTAGATTTTCATATTAATTAAGGGTTGTCACGTCGTGAAGTTTCAACTTATGTCGAGCATTCACGAATGCATCCCGAAGCAATACAGAAGATTCAAAACAAAAGTTTAACAGCACGTAAAGAATTTAAATTCAATCAAGTGCATAGAAGGTCTAAAATTTTTCTTCATTAGCTAACCTATCTTAGTGTACTCTTTTCCATCATAACGCTGGTCTTTCATCCTTCATTCTTCATGGAGTGACTTGATGTCGTCAAAATCTTCTCTTCTAGGACTCCTTTTTAGTCCTCGGAAACACACGACCATCTTGGCTTCGACTTGTAATCATACAGTCGGCGAAGTGGTGAGATGAAGTGTCTTCAGGATCAACAGCATGGTTAGGCGATACTTGCGGGAAAGATTGAATAGGGGTTGGTTCAACGCGACTTAGTTATTTTCGATGGGTCTAGCACAATAATGGAGGCTATGCTATACATTTTAACAAGGAGGCTTTTAAGGAAAGATCAGAGACTAGAAGAATATACAGGTGAGAAGTTCTACAGAAAGAAAAGATAAGTTATGAGAAATTCTATAGAAAGAAGAGATAAGTTTGTAAGAATTTCTTATAGAAAGAAGAGACAAGTTACTTTATGAAATTTTCTTTTAAGCCTACGGGTTGAGGTTTTTGAATTCATACACAAAGGCAATTCATCGTGGAACTTTAACTTGAAAGTTAAGTTCACACGTAAATCAGCCCAAACCAAGAATAAAACCAATTGCAAATAGCAAGATATAAACAACACGTAAATATGTTTTATTGAGCTAAAGCCGAATAATATTGCTACGATCGGGGGTTCCTTTTCTAACGAAGAAACTAATATTCTCTAATCTTCCGCATTATTGTCGGATGATACCAACTTTTCACGGAGTAAAATCTTCAGGCTTTACTTCTGCTTTGTCGGGGTAGCGAAGTGTTATGTTTACCATCCTGAGGTTGCCGGCGTAGATGTTGTAGTCTTCATTGGTTGAGTATGAAGAAGAGTAACGACACATCTTGGACAATCTTCGGAAGCAAATCGCAAAGATAAACTATGGGCGAGACTTGTTTTAAGGAAAGAGGAATTTATTTTACAAACCAAAATGAAAATAGGGGTAAGAGCAAGAACTTAGGAAGGAGGAGAGAGTAGCAATGACTACATTTTGCAAATATAGTAATCTTTGAAAATAAATTTTGAATTTGATCCGCTAATACTAACGACCATTCTAGGGTTTATCCTACAGTCAGCATGGCTCTGATACCAACTGTAGTGACCCCCATTTTCACATAAATGCAAAAATGGAAATCTCATATGCAAACAGTACTAGTCCCATGATCAGTAGCTAGTACACACATTTACAACAATTGGAATCACAACCATACATCATATTAATAAAGCGGAAGCTAATTTTCACAATAATCTTACAATTCAGAGTGAAGTGCAGCGGAAAGGATTAAAATTCTTGTAGTGTGCCCATCCAACCCTCAGGCAACTGACAAGGCATAATCCCTAGAAATTCATCGTCAATATCCCGAATCCTGCGACAATTATGTTTCATCGAGCTAATCTGATTCTTCACCTAAAAACAACAATTAAGCAAGGGTGAGTACTTTCGTACTCTGCAAGACTTTTGCAAAATCTATGATATATGCAAGCCACTTCAAAGGAAAGTCTACTACGGTTAGTTTGCATAAAGCCAATTTGGAATGTAAATACAAAATAGTAGATTGCAAAACGAAATTGAAGTAAAAGCAATTTAATACTGAAAGTAACGGAATATAAGCATAAATAAATCTCATGTACCTGGGTATCATGACCATATTCACGAATCAACTTCTACCAACACCCGGTAGAATCCAGTTTTGATGAAAATAAAAACAGCTAACTAGTGCTGGCGCACCAAGACTCCCATAACCGCGGGAACGACTTTTTGAAAAGTTTCACACTCTGCAGAGTTGTACAGCTTTTACCCACAAGTCATGACTTTTTCCTTTTGCCGCATATTTCACGCACCTTTGACGTAGTGGCCAGAATGTTCATGATGGAAACCTTTACATTATCTAGGTTAACTTTGCACCAGCCCGGTGTCGATAAACCCGTACTATAGTGTAAATGTTTGTACAGTCACTGCACAGTAATGAATAAGTATATCCATAGTATGGTATACACCGTTGTATCAGCAAACGTGACTCCCAACACCTCGGTGTGGGCGCCCCTCCGAGCAACCAGTCACTGAAGAAGCTCGTACTACTCCGGCCTACCAATGTGCAAAGCTAAACCAGATAACTTAATTGGTTTAAGGCTGTCCAATACCAGCACTTGTGGTTGTACTGTAATTCTTGGGTTTAACGAACACGTAGTTCGGTCCTTAATCCGACACGGGCAATAGTCTCCCCCTACACTACGTACAAGTCCCTTGTACACCCGGCTATTGCCAGTAATTGCCCGCATCAAAATCATAATTTTATTTTCATTTTTGATCAAAATATCAACCAGAAAGAAGGTCATACCCATTAAATGTCATATCCAATATTTTTAATCAGTTCAAGGTTTTATGTTGCTTTAAGCATGGCTAAGCATAACACTATGTGTAACCCAAATTGACATTAAGTACTGTCTAAGTTATTCTAGGGTTATCAAGGTTCACAAATTCATACTTATCAAGGAAGTTCCATAATACTACAGGTAAAACTACCAAAATCCACAAAATAGCAGACTTTAATAAAAGTAACGTATGCAGTAAAACATTTAATGAAAACATTTATAAAATTGGGATCAATATGGTCAAAGGGGGTGCTTGCCTTGCTTATTTACTGCTTACGACGAAGACGAAGCCACGGTTGACGGAGGCAACGACGGAAGTAGCGACGTCGGATTCTACACGTCGTTCGATCGGAAATATAGCAAATATTCAACTTTAATAAGAGCATATCTCAAATATTGTTTCTAGATTATGGTAGTACATATCTTAAATATTGTTTCTAAACTGATCTTCATAAAATTTTCATTAAGACGAGATATTCTACGGGCTGTTGAAAATGCTTAATTAGTTTTATAGTTTACACGATAAAGGTTCAGTTTTAGTTCTTAGTTTGCGACTGACCCTTACATGATTATTTATTCATTTTTCTGGCATTAGCATAGTACAGCATTAAGATTTTTTTAAAGTTGGTTTCACAATGTTTTGCTTTTATCCGAGACGTGCTTTGTATAATAGAACTTTAAGATCCAATATGTACTTAATTCAGATATGCACAAACATGAGATATTCTTGTATAACAGGGGTATTATGATTTTGTTGAAGACCTAGGAATCATTTTACCATTATTTGAACTTGTATGCCTTAAGTTATCTTTATTTTAACTTCTTTACATTGGAAAGTAATCTATCTTCCAATTTAATTCAAACTTAATTAAATTCTAAATGTTTTTGCATATCTAAGTATATTAATAACTTTCTAATACACTGAAACTGATTTGACATTATTTGAATCATTTTTGAAAAATATATTCATATTTGAATATTCAATGCATTGGAAACAACTTACTTTAGAAAATGAGGTAAATAAAGTCTAAATCTAAATAATTTTCCATATTCAGGTTCCTGAGTAGTTAAGGTTTCTAACAAATTGATTTCATTCAAATTGGAGTTCATTTGTAGAAATTCTACATATGCCATATTTTTTATCCTTTATTTTAAATTGAATTTAAAATTTAAATATAGTTCATTTCCAAAATATTTTTGTATATTATGAATCTACAGGATTTATCATAAATTTATAAATTTATTTCATTTCATTTGGAGTTGAAATGCAAAAGATATAAGTAAATGAATTTGCTCGGTTTTAGAAAATACTAGGAATAAGAAAATTTACCAAAAAGGGAATGTACGCTTTCGCTCTGAAATCCCGCTTTCCATTTTGGTTCGCGCAGGCTGAGACTCTGATGGGCCGGGCCCAGATGGCAGAGAGGGCCGAGGGCCTCGAGCATCTGACGCGCGGGGCCCAAAGACTTGTATCCCGCAAGGCTGACCAATGGGGCCAGCGCGACAAAGAAACAAAGCGCCTGAGAGACTGCCAAACGGGCCCACCTGCCAGTGACCCGAAGCAGAGGCGACGGTGCCAAAGTTCACTGCTGGCGAAGGAAGGCCGGAGATGGTGAACGGGCTCCACGGAGAGCACCAGAGAGTCGACGCGCACACGAGGGTGGAGTCGGTTCGGCCGAAGATGGCCTAGGTTGGCGTGCCACCATGAGAGGGGCGGCGGTGCCATGGCCGGCGGCGCCATGGCCGGCGGCAAGAAACTCGGATTTTAGAGTTCTTAGGCTTGAACATCACATGAGTGAGCATCATTAGGACCTGGTGATCTCGTTTTTGGGGTCGAACACGAAGAAGAGATACCGGAGTGAGCTCTTCTGCGTCTGTGATCGTTGGCGAGAGGAGAACTTGGTGTGGCAGCGCATCGGGGAGAATGGACTCCGATTAGGGGTGGTAATGTGCTCTAGGGACCCTGAGGAAGGTTCAGGTTGAAGGAATTTGAGTGGAATTCACAGGATACGGCGAATTGGGTTTTAGAGCTCACGCTCGATCCTGTGGAAAATAGCGGCAACAGAAAAGAGGGTAGAGAAGAAGCTTGGTTTGGGCTCCAGGAAGATATGCTGAGATGAGAGCGCACTGGACAAGATATTGAAATGCTTAAATAGGCAATGAAGTCGGTTTAACCAGTGTCTGAACATGGAGAGCAAGAGCGGCGGTTTGTTGGCTGGATTTGTGCGCGCGTTCTCAGCCACGACAGCAGGCTGCCAAAGGGTTGGTGGTGACATGGGACTGGCCTCGAGCTGCGCAATTGCGGCGCCGACCGGAGAAAATGACAAAGAAGCAAGGCTGTTGGGGCGGCTGAGCTGGCTTGCGCGAGAAAAGCAGAGAGGAGGGGAGAAGAAGAAGAAAGAAGAACGGAAGAGGTGGCTGACAGGTGGGGACGCAGCTGGCAGTGGAAGAGGAAAAAAAAGTCGGCAGGGGTGCGTCAGGGATTGGCAGGCCCACAAGTCAGTGAAACAAAAGAATTGGCATATGCTTGAAGATTCTGGACTGGCCGAAGAGATTTCATTGCTTTGGGATAGCTGATAAGATCGCAATTTTATGAGGATTTTTACATAGGTCGAAAAAGAATATATAAGGGTCCAGTAATATTTTTAGACCAAAATGCTTGATATAAATATTGATAAAAATCTGACAATGCATGATTTTCATTTTCTGTTTATTCTGATTTTTATTTAATTAAGTATCAAAATTAGGTTATTATTTTATGAAACTTTTTATGAGGATATAAAATGGTATGATTTATATTCTTTAAAATTTACAGATTTTTATATTGTATATTTTAATTTTAATAATTCTGACAATTTAATTTTTAGTTTTTTCTGATTGTCAGTTTTTGAATTTCTAAAAATACTAAATAATGGGATAAACTCTTGATATTTTTACCAGACATAGATAAGACAAGCATGTCAGCATGGTTAAAATTTTAACTTAGGTTAAGTTAAGATAACTTCTGAAGAAATCTTGTAGTTTCAGATTTTGATTATCTTCTCATGATTACAACATCTTTTCTTTATTTCATGTGTTCAGATTACTTTTGAAAGCATGAAAAGGTCTATGAAGGTTTATAATATTTTAATATTATTTTTTCAGTTTTTTATTGCTATTGTTTTATTTTATTTTTACTTTTACCATTTTACCATTTCAATATATATATATATTCTTTTAGAGCAATATTCAAAAGAATCAATAACTAAGAAACCTTAGGAAATTAAAATCCAAATTAAAGATTACATTTTAAACTTATTTTCATATTTTGTTTGTCTTGAAAGAAATAATTTTAATGAAGAAAATATTCCTTTTCTTTAAGATTAGATTGCAAGAAGAGAGGGAAAGATATTGTTTAAAATCAAAATATTAATTCCAATTAAAAATTTTCATTAAATTCCATTTTTAAATTTCAAACTGTTTATTTTTCTTGTTTTTGAATTTTATGGGATGTTACATTTTCCATGTCCGCCATCATATGTGCCACAGCTTCCGCAATAAAGGCCTTTCTGTTCTCCCTGAAGTTCCACAACTCTGGTATAGTGCTCATTTGTTTGACACCAATAACTGATTGACTTTTAGTCATATCTCAATCCTTACAAAAGCGATTATTTTGTGGTGAAAATAGATTGTCTTTGTTTATTATCAATACCTTTATATTACCTCTATAAGCTTAGCTTTGGCTTCTTCTAGCTCTGCATTCGCCCTACACTCCTTAATAATGAGTACCTTGTTGAGAGATTCAATATCTTATGATTTATTATCTATGTCTTTCATTTTTTGTTTTATCTCATAAATCTTTTCAGTTAACTCAAACTTTCCCTTCAATTGTTCTATCTCTACCTCAAGTTTTTGTTTAGTATTCAACAGCTTTTTCATGTCATCTAGTTTGAAGGCTCCATTTTATATATGTGTGTAATTTGCAGTCACTAGCATTTCATAATTATTATGTCAACTTGACATTGAATCAAGTCTAATAGATTACTGAATAATTGTAGGATAGAGTGCTCTCAGATGCCAGACTATTGAAGGTTAGACCTTCAGCCTCCTCGCCACAAGGTGTATGGCTACTAGAGACTAATCTCTTATATCCACTATACCAATGTCATATAATCAAAATTGATCTAGACAATTAAGTAACCAAATAAGGCCTTGAACTCTTTCCTTCCTAAATTATGCATAGTTCGGCCAAGCAAGTATAAAGTATATAAAGTCAATTTCACTAATCAAATAATCAAAATCAGATTACCAAGCAGGTATATCAACAATTGACTAAATATATGCTATGAACAGAGCAAGCTAAGCAATCATAATCAGTATATTCAGCAATAGTCAAACGAGTATCAAATTAGATACTAAATATGATGATCAAGCTCAAAAATTGTGAAATAAAAGCAATACTTTCTTGCATTAACATGCTATAGTTCAAGGCCACATTCGTTACTTTAATTGTTTTAGTTCATAAATAGCGTATGTTCGGCAGCAATAAAATCGGCAGTGATGTGACTGACCTTGGCCTAACGCTGTTGCCAGCAAGACAATGACGGAGGG
Organism: Otatea glauca; assembly: GCA_036346275.1. NCBI lineage: Eukaryota > Viridiplantae > Streptophyta > Magnoliopsida > Poales > Poaceae > Otatea > Otatea glauca. Next base: position 26,073,389 of record CM070724.1, read on the forward strand.
TAGCCGGTGGGTAGGGGCGATGCAGTGGCCGTATGTGATGACAGAGACATCAATGGTCGGATCTGGTGCTCCACCATCGTGCTGACACCTTCCTTGTCACTGGGATAGGGTGCACCACAAGAGCCGAGTAGGCTGAGGGACGACGCAGGCACCATGGAGTCAAAGGGGTGATGCGGGCATTGATCTTGCAGATGGACGACACGGGCGATGGGAGGTAGAGGGGTGCGAGTGTAGGATCAAGGATAACCGACTAGAAGTGGTGAATATGAGGTTTTTAAAATTCTTCGGCTCTAATTGGAATAAATAGAATTCTAATAAAAATTACAATTTTTGTTAATTAAATCCTAAATACTCTAGGTTTCTCTAAATGCACCGACAACCTACACTAAGTAAGTATACAATCTTACTCACAAGATTTCTACACTAAAATGCTAGAAATGTAAATTGCATACAAGAATCAAGAGATCAAACCACAAAGGAGAATGTGAAGGACCGAGATGGCGATCAGAGGGGGTGAATGATGCCAAAATAAAAATATCCCCCACTAAAATGATACAAACAAGAACCTCACTTCATCAAATCAAAGTGGAGAAAACAAAATTCCAAAAAATTTCAGAAAATGGTGGCACTACCGCGAAACAACCCTAGTGCTGTCGGATGAATAGTACCCCAGCACTACAGGTACTATAGCACGGTAGTGCTGTGCTACAGTATCTCAGCATAGTGAATAGTAAATCATCATACTTCAAAAGGAAAATTGATGAATCTTTTGATCGATTGATCCAAACATCGTGAAAATTTGTAGACACCTTCGTATGGATGTCAGGAACCTATTCCAACCTTCAATCACAAGGATTGATATCAAAGTTCTGACCTTTTTCTAATTTAAGGAATAGTGCACAAGAATGGGTTAAAAAAACATGGCCCTCAACTTGCTCGTGGGTTCTTGATGATCAAGATGATTCTAGATGGTTTCCCACATGTCATAGCAAGCTAGAACACAAGATTTGCCTAGATGATTGGGATATGATCTAAAGAAGATTCATCCATCAATCATACATTCTCAGCATAAGAAGCACAAGCAAGTAGAAGGAGGGGGGCAAATCCAAATGTGCAGAAATTAAATTGCAAGAAAGTAAGTGTGGAATTTAAATGTTCAATTTAAAGCATATTGTAAAAACGTAAAATAAATTCAGACTTTAAACATTTATTTCTGGAAGGAAGGTTTACAAAGCCACACAAAAAAATGGGCAAAGCTCAAAGAGCACAAGAACCTCTCAAACCTTCAAAGAGGGGAAGGCTACCCCTACCCATATATTTATACTACTCTTGAGTCATCCTCCACCCTTGGATGAGTTCCTTCAACCTAAGGAACACCATCAAGGGCTAGGATTGACTCACTCACTCAGCTACACATGGGCTAACCCGAAACCCAACATCCATAAAGGGTTTTTGCACGCTTTTCAAAAGCATACTAACTAGACCCGCTACTCTATCACCTAGACCACGATCCAACGGCCTTTCTTGATCCGAGCAGCTCCAAGTTAGCATCTCATCCATTCCTTGTCTTCTTAGTTTGCCACGAACTCCATCTCCAATCATCTTCCGGAGATCCTCGACCGTCAGGACCTCCGACGCACCTCGCCTAATCTCGGTCCACCTTCGCCTCACCATGATCAAGTACCGTTGTCCTGCAACCATCAAAAACAAGGAAACACATCACATAGCATTACCCAAAATGACATGCAATAATCTCACACAAATTCAAAATTCAAATCTCAAAATCGCTCATTAAGCTGGCACTATCGCCTCCTAGGGCCGGTAGTACCGCTCCGACACGGCCGGTAATGCCACTTGCACTCAAACTCCAACAATGACCTCTCTCAAAAAAGACTACTGCTCCCAGGCTGGTAGTGTCACCGCCTGGCCAATAGTACCACCATCCTAAGGCTGGTAGTGCCGTCAGTGACAGACACAACTCAAATTCCTTCATTTTGAAAATCTAATTCATATCAAACTCAAACCTGAGCATACCAAGCTCAAATACTATCAAATACTCATCACCAGCATGGATAGACCTCCACATGGTCTTTCAAAATGACAGAAGAATTTATCCCGTGGTCTCGGAGACTTGCCGGTATCCCCTAATCCACGTTGAGGAGGCTTGATCAACTTCAAGCCGACACCAATCACATGACGATCACTTGGTAGTTCTTCGCTCTCCGGTAGGTGAACTCCGGCCTTCACACGCTTGCCATAGCTTCTCACAAACTCTGTCTAGGATCTCACCGAGAACTAACTCCTCCAAGCTATCTAGGAGGTGGCAACCTCCAACAGTAATAAACTTTGACAATCGCTTGAGGTTTATCAAGTGTCTAAATGACTCAATTTAATGCTCACACTTGACTTTTCTCTCAACTACTCGCAAAATGAGAATTGAATGCACTAGAGTAGTAGAGAAGCAAGCAAGAGCTCAAGAATATGCAATAAGTGTCCAAGACAGCCTCTATGCTGCAAGTTGGGGTGTATTTATAGTCCTCACCAAGAATTCTAGCCGTTGCACCTAAACCCCTGAAAAATTCAGGAGGGCTGGCACTACCGCCCATCTAGGGCCAGTGGTACCGCCATTAGGTCCAACGGTCTAGTGTAGCATTTAATGCACTAACAGACTAGCGATTACTACAGTAGGCTGGCAGTACCGTTCATCTCGGGTCGGTAGTGCCGGCTGGACAAAGCCCAAAAACACCCCCTTCTGGAATATATCTACCGACCGTAGGGTTGGTACTGCTGCCCTTGTGGCAGTACCGCACCCCTATGGGCGGTAGTGTCGGCCATAGCAAGGGAAGAGGTGTTTTTGTAAAAAATCTTTTAGAAAAATGCAAATATCTTTCATTTGAGCATCGAATTGAGCCATTTTCACTAAAAACATCAAGCTACTAGCCAAGAGTCCCTCTTAATAGTACGGTGCCTTCACTAGCAATCTGATCTTTTCTTCAAAATACCGAGATCATCAAAAGCTATGAAAAGGTCTTAGTTTTATACCTTGGCTCTTTAGCTTTACACGATGATCATTTTTGTTTTTCGCTCCATTTTCATGCTTCAACACGTTCCATATCTAGGACTAACCTGTTTTCAATATGCTTAAAGAAAATGTTAGTCCTTTAATCGCGGTTGTCATTGATTACCAAAACCGACACAAATTTGGGGGCCTATATGCTTTCAATCTCCCCCTTTTTGGTAATTGATGAAAACCTCAATCATAAATAGTGAATTAAATTTGGGTATAGAGTATGAAACAAGAAAATCATGTTGTATACTCATGAATTTTGCTTTAATAATATTTTGCTTCTTGAGATGAAGTAATGAATTTGAGGTAAGAAATTATTAAAACCACAATAATTAATTGAGAACTCCCCCTAAAAGTGTTTGTATGGGTAAAGAATTGTCATTTGCACACTTTGAGATTTTTGGAAATTTTGACGGAGTTTCCTTTAAATATTGAGTCCGTGGATAACAGTACATGAACAATAATAAATATATTGAGCATGAAAATGAATACATCAATTAATTGAGCATAAGAAACTAACATGCAACAATCCACCATAATTAAAAAAATTTACTCATGAACATAGAGCATTCAAACACATAAAGCATTCAACTCACATAAATATCCAAGATACACAAATATCCAAGCACATCCAAAAAATGACATAATAACACAAGGTTCAGTAGTTTACATAAATATATATAAATAACACATAAAAACTAATCCTTAGGCTTCGATTCGATCTTCACTTCATCCTCCTTCATCTTCTCCCCCTTTGGCATCAAGTACCAAAATAGGGGTCTTCATGGATCAACTAGATGGTGGAGTGCCATGACAGCGTCCATGACCACGCCCAAAAAGACGAAAGTGAACAGGAACAAGCTTATCTCGAAGAAGATCCACTGTGGCCCCAACAGAATCCAGTCGCTCCCTGACCTCCCCTACCATGGCTCTGTCTGAATCTGATAATGATACTCCTCATTAAGTCTATTCATGATCCCGGAGCTGAGAGTGGAGAATTGAGCCATCATGTAAAGATGAAGGGAATTGATACTGGCAAGGAAAGCATCCTGAGGCACGTCATGGACGGTAGGTGGTGGATGTTGTGGCTCATCCTAAAGCTGGTGGTGGTGGTGCTGTTATGCTGGATGACCAATAACTTGGGGAGGTGCTTCATGAGACTTGTATTGCTTGTGAGCATATCCATATCCTTTATTGTACCATGTCTTCCTAAGAAGGAACTTCATAATGTATGGGGCAAAGTAGATAGTCTTACCCCGCTCTGCGGCCGATGAAGCTATCTCCCTGATCATGAAATTGATCACATCAAACTTCTCCATGTGCATGATCTTGCTTATAATGTTCTAGGCATACGCTTGAATATCACCAAAGTTACCACTCTTAGGTTGAATGGTAACTTTGACAATCCTGTTGACCAAACTCGCCTGTGAGAGAAGTCTCACCACCTTCCCTGGCCTCCTCACATTGACAGCAGGGTCATAAAACTCCATTTGACGAGCAATTCCAAGTGGCCTTTCACTGTGAACCTTCGGGTAGCTGCTATGGAAAATACCCAGTGCCTGCTCAAGATCTTCTTTGGTAGCAGTGTATACCTTAGCACTGGTCATCCAGGTGATGGAATCAAAGGAGTCAGGGATGTAGACTATACAGTAGAACTGGCGGATCACATCCTCTACAAAATCACATCTCAGAGATACAAAATGCAGCAGACCGGCTCCATCAAATAGCTTTGGGACTCCAGCAATCAAGGGCAATTTTATGATATGGCTCCAATCCACCCACTTCTAATTAGCAAAATCCTTATCAGAATATATCTCATTGAACACTTTTTCTTCAAACAGGGTGTGAAAATATTTCTCTGTCGCTGTCCTTGGCAACTTATATTGATTTGCTCCCTTAGAGAATAGTACTTATCAGCTTTTATCTGTCTAAGATCCTCCTGAGGATCAAAGCCAGGGAGACCTTCCTCCTCTTCAGACTCATCTTCTTCTTCCTCATCCTCTCCTTTCTCATCCACATCCATGTAGTCCTCGCCATCCTCATCCTCCTCACTACACTCAGAAACAACCTTCTTCCCTTTATCAGCATAAGAGCTGCTTCCCCCTGTTCCTAACTCATTCTGCACGATTTTTCTTATCTCTTCATCTCTTGCCATATGAGTATCAAGTCCTCATTGTCACTTGGCTAAGTATGAACCCTGGCGTTCCTTGTTGATTTTCTAACTTGGCCTCCACCACGAGAAGCCTTGGGTTTTGAGGTATTTTTCATCCTAGGCATGATTTCTAGATCAAGAGATGAAAGGAAGTGATAAGCAAGGATACAAGGGACTCAAAATTTTAGAGCTTTAGCGAAAAATGCAGAAGATTCAGATTGATTAGCAGCAAGAACAGCAGTACCACATGTGCTAGACTGGTAGTACCACACCTAGGCAGTAATACCGCTCTGGAAGGCCAGTAGTGCCGACCTAGGGTCGGTACTACCGCTACATTGCGACGGTACTGCTGTGTTCGTGGGGAACCAGCGCTACCGAGGGTGAAAGCTTCATATTTGATTAGATCGGGCAATGATTGTGTTCAACATGAATTTAATGGTCACCGATCTACCTTCATGCTTGTGCTTTCACCCTTATTCAACAATCAATCACTATATTTAAGCCAAACCCTAAAACATGAAATTTGAGTCCTAGAGCAAGAGATGAAGGATGAAATGCTCAAAATCGAGAGAGAGGATTATCTTGAAGTGAAGAAATCAACTTTTAACCAAGGATAATCCTCGAAATGAGAGAGATGATCTTGAGGGAAATTTCGGAGGAGAGGGGTAGGGAGACCTTAGCTTGAGAGAGATGAGGCAAATGAAGAAAGAGAGTAGGGGATGAAAGGACGCAGGCCAAAAGAAAGAAAAGAGGGGAGGCAACAGTTGGCCACACTAGAAACTGCTCTTGACTTGCCCCTACTCGACAAATCCGCAAGATCCGCCTAGAGGGGCGGTAAGCTCGCCATGGGCGTACTCTTGGACTTAACTCATGATAGAGGCTTGCCCTGACTGCCACTCTAAAATTTTAGAAGAAGTAAGTATGAAATAGCTCTAATGGGTTCATTTGGAGGTGAAACACATATATGAGCATTCCAACTTAATAGGCAAATCAAGAAAGCAATTTTTCAATTTGTTTTTTTAATAAAATAGACTCTTTTTAAGAAATTTTTGAAAATGAAGCATTTGACAAGAATAAATCTACTTGTTGGCATGTATGAGTTATGAAATACCTTTTAGGAGACTAGATATGATAATAATCTAGTTCAAAAGGATTTAACTCATTAAGTGCCCTAATTAGGTCAATATAGACCAAAGTTAGGATTTCATGGAAATTTGAGAGAATCAAAGTTTTGTCCAAAATTTTTTGAGTTCTTTTCAACATAAAGGAAATTTATTAAAATAAGTATATTCAAGAGATGAGATTACATATTTATACTTTGAAAATGAAGATTTTGAAGGATAAATACAATAAACTTCAGAATATATTAATTTCAAATATTTTCACCTAGTATGGTCTAGAGTCTTTTTTTGAAGAATATTTACACTTATTTGATATTTTCACATTACAGAGACGTAGTATACATACAAATAGTATAATACTCCCCCTTAATGTTTTGCTCATCAAAGTGATTAGAAAGATCAAATAAAGGCCAATAACACCAACTAAGCAAATTAATCATGGTGCAAGCATTCAAGCCACATTTGAGATATCTATGACATTTAACTCATTCCTCAATTTGCAAAAGCGGACTTCATCTAAGGGCTTGGTAAGTATATCCGCTAGTTGATCTTCGGTTCTAATGTGGTTAATCACAATATCACCTTTACTCACATGATCTCTTAGAAAAAAATAGCAGATATCTATATGTTTGGTTCTTGAATGTTGGACTGGGTTGTTGGCTATATCAACCGAGCTTTCATTATCATATAAAAGAGGCACACTTTTAAAGTTTATTCCATAATCCATCAACGTTTACCTCATCCACAATAATGGAGCGCAACAACTACTGGCGGATATATATTTGGCTTCGGCGGTGGATAGGGCTACAAAATTTATACTATAAGCCTATATTTGAGGAATGCTTTAAATATGTTATAATTGTTTTAACGGCCACTAAATGGCACTCTTTAGGTGAAGCTTGAAAACGTGCACACAAGCAAACACTAAACATGATATCGGGGTTAGATGCGGTAAGATAAAGCAAACTACCAATCATAGAATGGTAAAGCTTTAAATTTACCAGTTTACCTACCTCATTGAGGTCAACATGCCCGTTGGATGCCATGGGAGTCTTGATGGGCTTCGCATCTTCCATGCCAAACCTCTTAAGTAGATTCTTCACGTACTTGGTTTGGCCCACGAACGTCCCATCCTTGAGTTCTTGATTTGGAGTCCAAGGAAGAAACTCAATTCTCCGATCATGGACATCTCAAACTCTCTAGACATCATATTACCAAATTCTTTGAAACAAATTTCATTAGTAGAGCCTAATATAATATCATCAACACAAATTTGGCAAACAAGGAATTCTCCATCTATTACTTTACTGAAGAGTGTTGTATCAACCTTCCCAATTTCGAATCCTTTTGAAAGTAGAAAATCTCTAAGCCGCTCATATCATACTCTAGGAGCTTGTATGAGACCATATAGCACCTTAGAGAGTTTGTATACATGATTTGGATGTTTAGGATTTTCAAAACCAGAAGGTTGTTTAACAAATACCAACTCGGATATTTGTCAATTTAAAAATGCACTCTTGACATCCATTTGAAATAACTTAATGTCAAAACAAGATGCAAATGCAAGTAAGATTTGAATGGATTCTAATCTAGCCACGGGTGCAAAGGTTTCACCAAAATCTAGTCATTCGATTTGTGTGAAACCTTGCGCCACTAATCATGCATTATTTCTTACCACAATACCATTCTCATCTTGCTTATTTCGAAATACCCATTTTGCGCTGATGACATTGTGATCCTTGGGTCTTTCAACTAGCGTCCATACATCATTCCAGGCGAAGTTGTCGAGCTCTTCATGCATTAAGTTCACCAAATCTGCATCATCTAATGCCTCATCTACATGAGAGGGTTCAAAAGAGGACACAAAGAAATAATGTTCACAAAAAGAAGCAACACGAGAACGCGTTTGAATGCCCTTACTAACATCACCCAATATTTGATCTATTGGATGATATTTGGAGATTACATGGGCTCTTTGAGGTAGAGGTTGAAGTTGATCATCGTCCTCCTCATCCACGTCAATTTGTTGAGCTTGGCTTGGCGTTGCGGAAGTAGATAGTTCGACTTGAGTGGATGAAGGCTGATCTTCTTTGTCCTCTTCCGGTTTGATGTCTCTAAGTGTCATGTTCTTCATTGTTTGTCTCAAACCTTCATTATCTATATTATCTAAGTTTTCTTGCTCTTATTGAGAGCTGTTAGTTTCATCAAATTCAACATCACATGTCTCTTCAACTAAACCTTTGGTTGGGTTGAAGACACGGTAAGCCTTACAATTTGAAGAATAGCCAAGCAAAAAACCAACATCACAACGACTTTGAAATTTTGAAATCCGAACACTATTTTTCAATATATAACACTTGCAACAAAAAACACGAAAAGTAGAGATGTTCGGTCTTCTTCCAATGAGAAGATCATAGAAAGTCTTTTTCAAAAGACGATGTAAATATAGCCTATTTGTTGCATGGCAAGCGGTATTTATGGCTTCCGCCCAAAAACTATCGGGAGTGCCATATTCATCGAGCATAGTTCTTACCATTTCAATTATTGTTCATTTTTTCCATTTCTTCAACTCCATTTTGCTCCGGAGTGTAGGTGACGGAAAACTCATGTTTTATTCCAAGTTCATTACAATAATCCTTGATTCTTCACTACGAATTTTCTTTATTTTAAAATCAAATTCATTTTGAGCCCTTTTTGCAAAACTTTTGAAAATAACAAAGGCTTCGGATTTGTCATCTAAGAAAAGATCCAAGTATATCTTGAGTAATCATCTACAATGACAAAATGATAAGAATTGCCCTCGATGCTCTTATAGGTTGTTGGGCAAACATATCGATATGTAAGAGCTCTAATGGTCTAGATGTGGACATGATACTGTTTGAAGAATGAGAACTTGCCACTTGCTTACCGGCTTGGCAAGCACTATAAAGTTTATTTTTCTCAAATTTCACATCTTTCTAGTCCACAACTATATCATTTTTGAAAAGCTTTTTAAGTTGAATCATCCCAACATGAGCTTGTCTTCTATGCTATAACCAACCCAAGGAGGTTTTCGTAATTAAGCAAGTTTGAAGACAAGACTCATTTGAGGTGAAGTAAACTAAATATAAATTTCCAAATCTAAAGCCTTTAAATACCTAAGAATTATTATTTTCTTTAGAAATAACAACACCATTTCTAGAAAAGGTACAATTAAGGCCAAGATCACAAATTTGAGCAACAATAGCAAGTTAAAATTTAATGTTTCTACTAGAGAGACATTCGAAATGGAAAGATCATTTGAGATAGCAATTTTACCCAATCCCAATACCTTTCCCTTGATATTGTCACCAAATGTGATCTTGTCGTGTTGGCCACTCTCCACTTCAAATGTGGTGAACATTTTTCGGTCCTCGGTTATGTGTTAAGTACATCCACTATCCAACACCTAATGCCATCCACCGGTTTTGTAGTTCACCTACAAAAGAAAGTCAAACCTTTTGAGGTACCCAAATTTGTTTGGGTCCTTAGAGGTTAGTAACCAAGGCTTTGGGCATCCAAATGGTATTCTTTCTACCGCCGAGTATAGGAGTGCCAACAAATTTAGCAATAATCTTACCATTGCTATTTTTCTTAAGCACACAGCAAGAATCAAAAATATTATTTTTGTTAGATTTACCTAATGGACAATCACTTGTTATGTGTCCTATATCATAGCAATTATAACAAAGCTTCCCATTTGATTTTACAAACTGAGAAGCTTTGTTACTTAATTTCTTACCCTTCTTGGGCATGAACCCAAGTCCTTCTTTGTTGTAGGAGCATCGTTAGTTGTTCAAGATTTTATCAAGGGTCTCCTTGCCCTTGAAATACCAATCCAATCTCTTACTTAGCTTGTTCACTTTCTCCTTGAGCTCATTATTTTCAACAATTAAATTTTCATGAATAGAAATAAAGCTAGAGCATGAGCTAGAAGGCATGTCCATAAGATCATCACATGGTGTAGATATGCTAGCTTTTGATATACAACAAGAATCAATCTCTAGACTAGGCATATCATCAATAATATTGTAACTAATACCAACATCAATTTGAGGCTTTGAATGCTCCTTAGCAAGGAGAGTCTCATGAGCCTCCTTTAGCTCCTCATAAGAATCTTTGAGTAAAAGATATTCTTTTCTCAAAGCCTTATGTTTAGACTTTTCTTTGCCAAGGTATTCATTCAAATCCTCAAGCATATCCATGAGATCATCATATGATGGTTCGTCATCATCACTAGATTTTACCTTATATTCTCATTTTGCCAAGAGACAAAGAGGAGTGACGAATGGCGAAGTGGCCGCTTTGATAACGACACCGGCGAGACCCTTCTTCTTTCTAGGTGTATCATCTTCGGAGGACTCAGAGTCCGAATACTCTTCTTCGGAATCCCACTCTCCAATATGGACCTCGCCTTTGCCATCCTTGAGAAACTTCTTGAAAAGCTTCTCCTTTTCTTCGAAGCCCTTCTTCTTCTTGGGCGACTTGTTCTTATTGTCCTTCTTCTTGGGACAATGAGAGGTGATATGCCCCTTCTCATTACACTCATAGTACCAAATATTTGCATATCGGTTGGTGCTAGAGTGTAGTCCCTTCTTGAATTTATGAGGGGCACTTGAGTTTGAGCGCCTCTTCATAAATCTCCTCATTCTTCTTACGAGGAGCGCCATCTCCTCCTCGGTGTCGTCCTTTTTGGAGTCTTCAAATGGCTCGCCACTTGACTCCGCTTTCGACTTGAAGGCAATGTTCTTCTTCTTCAAAGAGCTTTGCTCCAAAAGCTCTTCCTTGTCCTTCTAGTAAAGCTCATTTGTGATGAGAAGAAGTCTGGTGGGCGTCATCCTTGGCAACTCCGGTGAGTTGAGAAACAACATGACCAAAATCTCATACTTGTCCGGAAGTGTCCTAAGCATCTTATGAACAATACCTAAATCGGTTAGTGATGCCCTAAGACCCTTGAGCTCATTTACTATGTTATTGAGCCGTGAGTACATCTCATTGATGTTCTCATGGGGTAACATAATAAAACTCTCATATTTTATCCGAAGTATATGCAATTTAGCTTCTTAGACAAAGGATGTTCCCTCATGGATTTCTGAGATGGTAGTCCAAATCTCATGAGTGGTTTCAAGATTGCTCACTTGATTGAACTCATTCGCATTCAAAACGCCAAAAAGAGCATTCATAGCTTGAGCATTTATATGAGAATTTCGCTCTGCTTGTTCAATTGTGAGTGTGGAATTTACTCCCGTAGCGAAACCCTCATCTACAATTCTCCATATGCTCGGGTTCATAGCCTTGAGATAAACGGTCAAGCGTATTTTCCATTATGCATAATTTGAGTCATCAAAAAACGGTGCTTTGCCTATGGATACCCCATCACTAGCCATCCTTTACTTTCTATGCGGTAAAGCCCCAAAAGAGAGTCCAAGCTCTGATACTACTTATAGGATCAAGGATAACCGACTAGAGGAGGTGAATAGGAGGTTTTTAAAATTCTTTGGCTCTAATTGGAATAAATAAAATTCTAATCAAGAATTACAATTTTTGACAATTAAAGCCAAAATACTCTAGGTTTCTCTAAGTGCACCGACAACCTACACTAAGCAAGGATACGATCTTTCACAAGATTACTACAATAAAATGCTAGAAATGTAAATTGCATACAAGACTCAAGAAATCAAACCACAAAGGAGAATGACACAAGAATTTATCCCATAGTCTTGGAGATTTGCCGGTCTCTTCTAGTCCACGTTGAGGAAGCTTGATCAACTTCAAGCCGACTCCAATCACACGAGCCTCCCTTGATCACTTGGTAGTTCTTTCCCGCATTGGGTAGACGAACTCTGGCCTTCACACGGTTGTCGGGGCTTCTCACAAACTCCGTCGAGAAGCTCACCAAGCACCAACTCCTCCAAGCCGTCTAGGATACAACAACCTCCAAAAGTAATAAACTTTGACGATCACTCGAGATTTATCAAGTGTCTAAATGACTCAATTTAATACTCACACTTGATTTTTCTCTCAACTACTGACAAAATGAGAATTGAATGCACTAGAGTAGTAGAGAAGCAAGAAAGGGCTCAAGAATATGTAATAAGTGTCCAAGACAGCCTCTATGCTGCAGGTGGAGATGTATTTATAGCCCTCACCAAGAATTCTAGCCGTTGCACCTAAACCCCTGAAAAATTCAGGAGGGCCGGCACTAACGCCCATCTAGGGTCGGTAGTACCGCCCTTAGGTTCAACGGTCGACTGTAGCATTTAATACACAGACAGACTAGCCTTGCTACGGTAGGCCAGCAGTACAGCCCATCTGGGGCCGGTAGTACCAACTGAGCGGTAGTACTACCCCTATGGCGCGGTAGTGCTGGCTAGGTAGAGCCCAAAAACACCCCGTTCTGGAATATAACTACCGGCTATTGGGTTGGTACTGCCGCCCTTACGGTAGTACAGCACCCCTATGGGCGGTAGTGCCTGCCATAGCAAGGGAAGAGGTGTTTTTGTAAAAATATTTTTATGAAAATGCAAATATCTTTTATATGAGCATCGAATTGAGCCATTTTCACTAAAAACATCAAGCTACTATCAAGAGTCACTCTTAATAGTACGGCGCCTTAACTGGCAATCTGATTTTTCCTTCAAAACACCGAGATCGACAAAAGCTATTAAAAGATACTTAGTTTTATACCTTGGCTCTTTACCTTAACACGATGATCATTTTTGTTTTTCGCTCTATTTTCATGCTTCAACGCGTTCCATATCTAGGACTAACCTATTTTCAATATACTTAAAGAAAATGTTAGTCCTTTAATCGCAATTGTCATTAATTACCAAAACCGAGACAAATTTGGGGGCCTAGATGCTTTCAGTGAGGGCAGAGAGGAGTAAACTCATTTTTATAAAATGGAAGGGAATCCGAGAGGTCAAGTGCGAAGTGGACGCCTCGGCTTTTGGTATTTGTATGGATTGGGAGAAGAAGCCGAGAGGTCAAACGTGAGGAGACGTTTGGTATGTGTACTATCACGATCGGTTCTAACCTCAGAAACCGATCGTGATGACCAAGTTATCACTATTAGTTCTGATATCATAACTGATAGTAAAATATCACCATGGTTCCTACCTCAGAACCGATAAAATATCACTATCGGTTCTGACCTCAGAACCGATAGTTTTGCACCATATTTCTCACCCATGCTGAATCATATATCTCTATTGATTTTTTCCTAAAAAATTGAGAACCAACCCAAATAAAAAGATAGTGTTGTATCATTTTGTAGTAGTAATAGAAGAAAGATATAGTCACGTAAATAGATTGCTACAACAAAACAGGAGTACATATATTCTTGCAAGGCTTTTTGAAGGCAACTTAGGCTAGGGGAATATCCATAGGGGTCGCTGCCGGTGCTGCAGCACACCCTTTGGCTTATATTACATCAGTAGTCAATAACCTGTGAACCTGCACGGGGTCAGCAATTTTCTATCTTCTTAAAAATCATTTTTAGCATAAATTACTGCACATGTATTATGAATACTAACTTTCAACCACTGTTATGTACTTTTAAAAATATTTTTTGATGAAGAGAAAATACTATAATATGAATTTATTATAATCAATTTATAAATTAAGATAAATACATATAAATTGGTGGTTGCTATTTCAGAATGTCTGAGCTCCATTCGGAATGTGGGATTTTCTTTGCGAGTCCTACGTACGGAGGTTGAACTATTTTGTATAAAATTCATATGTTACAAACAGCCCCTTAGCTTAGCTGAGAAGCTAAACCACAACAAAAGCACCCCAAAAACTACAGCAGCTTAGGAGGAGCTTTTTAACTGTGACTTCACTCAACCGCCTCCCACCTCGCTCGCTCCGCCTCCCCACTCGTCACGTCTCGTCGCCTGTCCGGGTCGGCCGCTGCCTTCTTGCCATCTCCGCAGTCCCACCTTGTCGTCTCCGCCCCAAAAGCTATAGCTGCAGCAGCCAGATTGCCAAACGGCATAACAAAAAAATCCACAGCCGCTAGCTATAGCTGCTTTGCAGTCCAACAAACTAAAAACAGCTTTACAGCCCAACCGCAACCCCAATCAGGCTCTTAATATTTCCATTGGCTTTTATTTTAATACGGCAAAGAGTCTATCGAACTTTCTATACACGACTTATGAACACAGTTTCAAAACTCTATCTCTTGTCTCTTTTTTATGGTCAAACTCTATTTAAAAATCAGACTATTTTTATTATAGACATAGATTATACTTATTGTATGCATTGCATGACTAAATATTTCGGAACTTTCATTTCAATGGAGAGAAGAGTATATCATATTTTCTACATACGGATCTTTTGAAAAGAAGTATTTCTTAGTTTGATCCATATCAACATGATTTTTTTAGAAAAATAAAATGATGATGTAATTCTCAAGTATTATATTTAGGTGTAAAATTCCAAGTTGAAAATTAATCTATTATGTTGAACGTAACTCAAATGAGAAAATTCTGACAATTGATAACTCAAATGGAAAGGAAAATTCTTGCACCTGCTCATCCTTGTCCATGTAGTCGACGCCACACAAGGCCTCGGCCTCTTGCACCAGCTCATCCTCTTGCACGACGCCCCTCATCTTTTTTCTAGCCCTCTCTCCCCTTATGTTTTGCAAATTTAGCTTTTCCATCATTTTTTTTATATAAATTTAGCCCTCGCCTCACCGCGGCAGGCACTCCCATGCCCAGAGAGCGCAGCATCCAATGAGCTGCGGGAGCAACGGGCAAATGCAGCAGCAGCACCCACAGCTAGACAGTGCAGTAGCCAGACCGATGCTGCGGCTAGGGAGTGCAACAGCCAGGAAGCGCAGGAGGCGGCTGCCACTGACATAAAAAAGAGGCTAGAAGAAGAATGAGTTCTGTTATGATATAGATAGAACCCAGTCCAAGTTTGGAAGGACTCTATCTATTGGTAGGCGAATCCGAATCAATCTCTTGCTATCTTCTACTATATATTGGGCACCCCCTTGCACAAGAGATCAATCTAATAAAAGCGAGAGAACTTTGCCCCCTACTTTGTGTGCTCCAGTTCTTGTTCTTGTGATTTCGTTGGCGTGTGGTTGATTGATCGTGGGTGAACGACTACGTTTTACAACACGTTATCAGCACGACGCTCTACCAAAGTTGATTGTGATCGTCTGCCTGCGACAATCGACACTGCACCGATTTTCATCCTGCTACACGCGATCATCCTACGTCAAGCCCTACGTGAGTTAATCGAATCAATACAAAAATTAAACCAGCAGATTATCTTACACTAATGGCAGATTAATCTAAGCATCAATTAGGTATTCTACTGTTCATTAAAAAAAGTAGGCCCTGAAGGCCGCATGTCGCAAATCTGCGCCGCCATCGCCGGCGACTAGCTCCATCGTCGCCCGCAGACCGTCGCCGCCGCACTCGGCCCGTAGGCGCAGCCGGACCGTCGCGGCTGCGCTGCCGTCGTCGTCGCCGCCTTCTCGGCTAGGCCTCGATGCTCGCGCCGCTGCCCTGTCTGCCGCTTCTTGAAGTACGCACGAGGCGGCGACCGCGCGCGCCGCTTCGCCTTCCTTGGCCAGGCCTCGATTATCGCGCCGCTGGCCTGTCTGCCGCTTGAAGTACGCACGAGGCGGCGACCGCGCGCGCCGCTTCGCCTTCCTCGGCCAGGCCTCGATTCTCGCGCCACTGCCCCGTATGCCGCTTCTTGAAGTACGCACGCGGCGGCGACCGTGCCGCTTCACCTGCCCGGCCGCCCTCGGTGGCTACGCTGCCACCTCGTTTTGTCGCGTCCGAAGCACACACGCAGTAGCGGCAGCACCCCTTCGGCTCCTTGGCGGCCGACGGCAGCGGCCGATCCGCCCTAGAGCCTCGCGCGCGACTGCCGCCCAAAGCGTCGCCCCATGACTGCTGCCGCTGCGGCGATGATGCCGCCGCCTTAACTCCGCGCCCGAAACGCGCTTCCTCGGCCTCCGGAGGTAGTGCTCGCCCTCACCCGAAGCGACCGCCGGCGGCACCTACTGCACTCGTCACGCACACCCGCCCCGCTCACGGGCCTCCGGTGGGGCGCCCACCTCGAGCGCCTGACTGGCCTTCCGGCGGCTGCGTCCCGCGCAAATGAGGAAGCGCCGGCTAGGGTAGCCGCCGGTTTAATGCCGGGCCTATTGTGCCGAAAAAAGGCCCAGAAGGCCCATTCCGTTTTTCAGAAAAATAAAATTTGCAATTATACCCTCGGGATTTTTAGTAATATAGGAAATTAAATTAATAATTCTGAAAATTGCCGTTAAATATTAGAAAAATCGATTTCTTGTGTTATGGACTTCCTAAAATTTGGTAAAATCGGTATTAGCACACATTGGAAGTTTCATGTTCTGTGTTCATTTTCTAGCTTTATGCCATGTTTAATATGTGATGAAATTTATTTCTGTTATATAAGTAATTCTGAAGATTGCTTAGTAATTAACAGAAAATGCTAGAAAATTATATGTGACCCATTGTTCAGTGGCATGTCTCTGTATTATTTTTCACAACATGATTTCATATGCTGGACATATTATTTTCTGTTATTCAGTAATTTTGAAAAATTGCTTGGAAATTAACAGAAAATTCTGAAAAATGCTAGTAAAATTTTATATAGCATATTGAAAGCTCCATAGCTCTGGATTTAATGTCCTAGCATAATTCTTTATTGATATATGCTGAATTTATTTTGTGTGTTACATGGTAATTCTGAAAATTGCTGAATAATTAGCAGAAAGCCATGAAATTGCTAAGGAAAATTCTGGAAAATTTTAGATAATTATCTACTGAATAGATATAGACCAAGCTTTACTGATTGAAGAGTGAGCTTGCAATATAATGATTTTACTAGTAGTAAAAGTCATTTTGCATAAATAGAAATAGGATATGATGGACATCGCAAAGAGGGAACTTACCAAGCTTAATTAAATTACCCGGGCAATGAATACTAAGATTAATTTGAAAGCTCAATCATTTAGAGCTTCTGTTTTTTCAGCCTGAAGCTGGTACCCCTGCTCTTCCTGAAGCCATCAGATGTACGACTCTGCACCTCCTGAGGCACCATCTTCATACGGACCAGAAGGCCAAATAGTTGATGGAAGATGACTAGCTGCTATTTTTGAATTCCCTGAAGGAAGATATATAACTAGCAAAGATCCGTCCCGTTGCCAGAAGCACAGCGCGAATGGATCATGTCCCACTTTCAGGATTCTAAAGGCTGTGGCAACATATAATTTTTGTCATACACAAGCTTGTCATTGATCTAACATTATGTAATCAGAAAGTTACTAATGCTAAAAAGATCGACAAGATATTGTACACATTCCACCCCAATATGAGGATCGCTGTAATAAAGATCACCGCCAAGTACCAGAATTACTTCGAGCTTATATGCATTTTGCTAGAAGCAGAAAAGCATGATGAACTCCTGGTGAAGAATCATCACGTACTTCCTATGGGAGTCTTGCAATGACCGAAGCATATGCAAATGTCCTGCAGGCTAGCAATAGCTATGGCTACAGAAAGGGTTAATGGAATAAAAGGGATAAGTGGAAGTATGACAAATTAAATAGGGGAAGAGGCAATTCATAATGGAAAAGTAAAGGTAAAGGGTCAGGGGCTTCCAGAAGTAATACTGCAAACCCTGAATAACCCTGTTTTATGGATGCACTGACCATTGGTCATGCAACTATCGCATCCTGAAGCATGTGGTAGACCTTTACATGCAATCCACTGGAAAACTAAATAAGACCCGAAAAATAATATTAAGTCATACTTCACCATTCAACCTGTTGTTGATACGGATGTTGAGAAGTGTGATGATATGATTCTTGAAATTATTGCGCTCGAGGAGTCCCAGGAGGGCACCTACATCCCATATGGAGACCTAGATTAGTCTCCTAAATACCCCTTCACTTTGCTAAGTCGATGCCGCATAGTCCTTATAAGTCTCCTTATCAGTTTAGCCCTAGTTCTTGAATGAACATTTGGTCTAGCTCCTGTTGAGCGATTATCATTCAAAAATTGAATAAATTGATATTTTCCAGATTTTTGATTAATTGTGCTATGTTTGTTCTATATTCTACAATTTGTTCCTGATGCAACAATTGTTTTATTGTTAAATCATACTTCCAATATAGAACAAAGTATAACCCGATGGCGGAGGAGAAAATCTATCTAGAAGACAGTTGTACCACACTAAGTGAATTGAAAATATTATGACTATCGCCAGAAGCAATACTCTCATAGTTGGCACTGGAAGAATGCCATATTATACCTTGAGTCCAGTCGTACTCCCTTAAGTTTTAAAGACATTGGTCTGAATCGTTTCTGTATAGAGATAGTGAATGAGGATGGTACAGAATACCTATTCATGACTAAGTTTAATGGGTGTAATAAACGTGTGGTTAAAAGCTTCATTTATTCTCCTCCGGATTATACTATGCACATATAAAACCTGAAGTTTGTGTTGCGATGAAAAACATAGATATATTTAAGATCTAGCAGATCGACTGGGTTACCCTGAGTTGAATAGTATAAGAAGAATAATTAATATTTCTGCTGGCCATAGCATAAAGTCTTTCCTAGACTTGAAGTTTTCTTATGCCCTAGTTGTGCTAAAGGAAAGCTTATTCTTAGATCTTCTTACCTAAAAAGTTAGGGAAGAATCACTGAATTTCCTGGAGAAAATTCAAGGTAATATATATAGACCTGTTCAGCCCCTGTCATGCTCCTTTTAAGAAATTTTATGGTACTGATAGATGCTTCTACTAGATGGTCCCATGTATATCTCTTATCTATGAGGAACCATGCTTCTGCCCAAATTATTAAGTTAAGAGCCCACTTTCCAGAAGAAAGTAACAAGTCTATTCAAATAGATAATGCTAGCGAGTTTACCTCAAAAGCATTTAATGATTGTTATATGGCTCTGGGAGTTAATGTAGAGCATCTCGTACCTAATGTCCGTACTTAAAATGGCTTTGCAGAGTCATTATATTAAAAGAATAAAAACTTATTGCTTGGCCGCTCTTGCAGAATAGTAGGCTTTCCATCGGTTGTTGGGGCCACACAGTGCTACATATTGTGGTATTAATTCAACTCAGATCAACTGCACATTATGAAATTTTCCCGTTGCAGATAGTGCATGGAAGAGAATTAAGTATTTCCCATCTGCGAAAATTTGGCTGTACTGTATACATGCCAATCTCTCCACCACAGCGTACCACTATGGGACCTTACCAGAAGTTTAGGATCTATGTAGGTTATGAATCTCCGTCATGTATTAAAATACCTAGAGCCTATGACAGGGGATCTGTACACGGCTCGGTACGCTGATTGTACTAAGGACTTTTTTCGGCATTAGGGGGAGATAAGTACCACATTAGAGAATGCCAAGTTCTTGGATCCACGCACTACAGAGACAGAACTTGAAGTTCGAAGGATAATAAATCTGCAATAAATAAGCTTATAATCTGCCAAATGCCTTTACTGTTCATAAGAGAGTGAAAAGATCTCATATACCTACAGTATATGCACCTGAAAGAGTGGAAATACCCTAGAAGGGTATTGAACCCACTCTTGACCCTTATGATAAAAGGAGGGGGAGACCTCCAGGTGCACGGGACTCAATTCCACGGAGAAGTCTGCAGAAGTAGAGAATCGAACAAATGAGAACACTACCCATGACAGTGGAAGAAGCTCAACTTGATGTTGAGAAAGTCCCTGAAGTGAGCCATCCTGGAGATGGTAACATCCCTGAAGTGATCCATCCTGAAGATGATAAACCCAGCGTATATTTGCGCACACAATCAGACGCTGGGAAATCGGAACACCCAGACTTTATCATTGTGGGAAATCACGAGGAGCTGGAAGAAATTTACAAAGAGATATCCCTGAAGTGATGTAGGAGAATTGTATAAAAGAAAGACTACAATTGTCGACATATAATTGCCTCTAAAATTGCTAAAGCTGGATCCATAACCAAAGTCCATGGCAAAGTGCCAGAAGCGCTTAGATAGGGTCAAATGAAAAGAAGCAACTGAGGCAGCACTCGCTTATTAAAAGGAAAGCTTTGGTCCCATTGACCAAACATCTCCTAAAGTAATCTCTGTAAGATCAGATGGGTTTTTCATCCGAAAGAGAAATGAAATACCTAGGTGGTGAGATATAAAGCGAGGCTTGTAGCACAAGGGTACACGTAGAGACCCGACATCGATTACGATGAAATATATTCTCCTGTAAAGATTGGAATAACATTCCGAAATTTAATATTAATGGAAGCAAGATTAAACTTATCAATGTAGTTGATGGATGAAGTGACCTCATATAAATGGCTCACTAGATACAGATATTTACGTAAGAATCCCTGAAGGAGTTACAATTCCAAATCCTAATAATCACAACATGTATAGTGTCAAACTGAAGAGATCGCTATACGGATTAAAACAGTCGGGGGAAAATGTGGTATAACCGAATTAGTGAGTTCCTCTTGAAGAAGGAATATTGCCCTTGTGTATTCATAAAGAAATCCCAGAATGGATTCAGTATCATCTCAATATATGTCGATGATCTGAATATCATCAGAACCACAGAGGAGATAGAGGAAGCAAGTGCTTACCTCATGACGGAGTTTTGATATGAAAGATTTGGATAAAATCAAATTTGCTTAGGCCTGCAGCTAGAGCATTTCCCAGAAGGAATCCTTGTACATCAGTCTTCCTATGCCCACAAGGTATTGGAAAGGTTTAATATGGATAAATCGCAACCTTTAAAAACCCACATGGTCGTGAGATCCCTTGAAGTGGATAAAGACCCTTTCAGACCAAGGATGAAAAATGAGGAAGTATTAGGACCTAGAGTTCCATATCTAAGTGCCATTGGAGCGCTTATGTATCTCGTGAATTGCACAAGGCCTGATATTGCATTCGTTGTGAATTTGCTAGCAAGACAGTGCAGCCCTAACCAGAAGACATTGGGCTGGTGTCAAGACTTTACTCAGATACCTCGAGGTATCTGAGTAAAGTCTTGACACCAGCCTAATGTCTTAACCATGGTGGATACACGGATGCTGGCTACCTGTCTGATCCCCACAGTGCCAAATTACAAACTGGTTTTGTGTTTCTCTGCGGTGGTGCAACCGTTTCTTGGTGGTCTTGTAAACAGACTTTGATGGCAACTTCTACCAACCACTCAGAAATCATATCTCTGTATGAAGCCTCACGTGAATATGTTTGGCTACGACGTGTGATTAATCACATCCAAAAGTCATGTGGCCTTAAAACCGTGGATATCCCCACAATTATCATGAAGATAATGCTGGTTGTGTTCACAAATGCAAATGGGTTATGTGAAAAGCAATATCACGAAGCATATTGTTCCTAAGTTTTCTATACACACGAACTCCAGAAGAACGGTGAGATAAAGATTTTTTAAACTAAGTCATGTGAAAATCTTCTAGATTTATTCACTAAGTCCTTGCCTAAATCCACATTTCAAAGATGTGTTAAAGGCATTGGAATGAGAAGACTTAGAGATATGCAAAATTCAGAGGGAGTAAATCCCTGAACCATGACCATTTGCATGATCCAGAAGGTCATATTTTTAAATCCTGAAGATTGTGAGTTGTACTCTTTTTCCCTTAGTGAGTTTTCCTGAAGTTTTCTCACATGAAGGTTTTTAATGAGGCAACTAGTGTAACACGGAATACGAGTGCAATGTACTCTTTTCTCTATCCCTTTTTTCCCACTGGGTTTTTGGGAGGATTTTTTAACGAGACATGTGCATTACGCGGTATTCGCCTAAGGGGGAATGTTATGATATAGATAGAATTCTAGTCCAAGTTTGGAAGGACTCTATTTATTGATGGGCGAATCCGAATCTATCTCTTGCTATCTTCTACTATATATTGGACACCCCCTTGTACAAGAGATCAATCTAATAAAAGCGAGAGAACTTTGCCCCCTACTTTGTATGCTCCAGTTCTTGTTCTTGTGATTTCGTTGGCGTGTGGTTGATTGATCGTGAGTGAACGAATACATTTTACAACAAGTTCCACTTTCACGACCCACTAAAGCCTCCCCCCCCCCCCGGTTGGTCACCGTTGTTCTACGACAACGCAAAACACCTTGAGCTTGGTATCAGGCTGTTAGAGATAATGCTATCTCCTTGTCTTGCGCTAGTTGGTTGTATAGCCAAACTAATCTTGTTGTAATCGGTAACAAACTAACAATCAGCATGCATACACACACACACACGAAGCATCCAATGCATTGTTTTGTGCACTGTTTTGCTGTAATCTCTCTTCTTCTACCTTGTTTCTTCAAATGATATCATAGCGTTATTGATCCAAAAGAACCACACTATCTCAGCGCCATGGCCAATCCCAACACATTCTTCTTTCTCCCAGAATGCAGTGGTTCTAGTGATCTCTTCTGCCGGACTGCTGTCCACTTCATGCATTGGCCACCTTGTCACTCAGAAGCTCATGAGGGAGAATTATCTCCTATGAAAGGCGCAATTCACGCCCTTTCTCAGGAGCTAGCAACTTGTTGGTTTTGTTGATGGCACCAGACCATGCCCAGAGAAGCTCGTCACACAAATAGCGGCCAACGACTCCTACACCACTGCTCCCAACCCAGCGTACCTTACCTGGATGCAGCAAGACCAACTGATCTTGAGTGCCCTCCTTTCCTCATTGTCGTCTGAGGTGTTCTCCCAGGTTCTGTTGCTTACAACATCTGCTGAGGTATGGACAATGCTTGAGCACATGTTTGTTGCTTCGCATTCGACTGCTCGCATGGTGCAGTTTCGTATCCAAATGGCGAGCTTGAAGAAGAACGACATGCCGGCGGCGGAATACTTCAGCAAGATGAAGACTCTGGCTGACACTGTGGCCACCATGGGGCACCCTCTTCGAGATGAGGAGGTGGTCTCATACCTCCTTGATGGGCTTGGTGAGGAGTATGATTCTCTAGTCACGTCTCTGACGACACGACTGGAGTTGGTTTCGCTCAATGAGTGCTATGTGCACTTGGTGGGCTTTGATCAACGCACTGAATAGCGCATGGCCCGCCTTCAGCTTAGTGGTTCCTCGGCCAATTTGTTCGAGAAAGGGAATTACAGCAAGAAGGGCGGCTACACCAAGGGAGGTCGCAGTGGCAACAATGCTGGCGATTCCTCCAACAATGCTGGTGGTGGACAACATAACCACGCTAGTGGCAGTGGTCATGGCAACGATCAGAACTTCATCAACAACTATTCAAATCAGTCACGCAAATCTGGTGGGCATCGTTCTGTGTGCCAGGAATGTGAATCAGTCATGCAAATCTGGTGGGCATCGTCCTGTGTGGCAGGAATGTGGTAAAGTTGGACATGTCGCGTTCAAATGCTATCACAGGTTCAATCATGCATACCAGCCACATGATAAGCATGTGGCTGCTTTCGCTGCACCTTTGTATGGGGTATATACAAACTGGTACACGGATACTGGCGCCATCGATCACATTACTAGTGACATGGATCGCCTGACCATGCAAGAGCGCTACCCCGGTCATGAGCAGGTTCAGACTGCAGGTGGTTCAGGTATGCTTATTCACCACATTGGTCAATCTCATATTTGAATTCTTCACAAAAATCTCCAACTCATAAATGTACTCCATGTCCCTCGTGCTCACAAGAATCTTCTATATGTACATCATCTTTCTAAAGATAATAATGTGTATCTTGAATTTCTTCCTTACCGTTTCCTTGTTAAGGATCGAATCACTCGAAGTCATCTCCTAGAAGGCAGATGTGAAGGTGAGCTTTATCCTATTAAGCCCATCGTGCGAGATGCACTTCTCATGGTCAAGCCTTCTCTAGAACACTGGCATGGTCGTGTTGGGCATCCTTCTACCTCCGTTTTGCGTCGTGTTTTGCAGTTCAGTACATATTTCTTCTTCCATAAATAAAATATCATCATCCGTGTGTGATGCTTGTCAGTTAAACAAAAGCCATCAGTTGCCCTTTTCCAGTTCAAATAATGTAACGTCAGCCCCTCTAGAGATCATACACACTGATGTATGGGGGGCAACCATCACATCTGTTCAAGAAGATGGCTATTATGTCAGTTTTGTTGACGATTTTAGTCGGTATACTTGGATTTATCCTCTCAAATTTAAATATGATGTGTTTCATTCTTTCTTGCAATTCCATGCTCTTGCTGAACATTAGATTCAAAAGAAAATCCTTGTAGTTCAGTTCAACTGGGGTGGGGAATATAGAAAACTTAGTTCCTTCTTTCGTGCTCATGGCATTCACCACCACCTCTCTTGTCCCCACACTCACCAACAAAACGGCCTGGTAGAATACAAATATCGGCATGTTGTGGAAGTTGGTTTAGCGCTCTTGGCTCATTATAGTGTTCCTATTAAATTTTGGGAGGAGGCGTTTGTTTCAGCTTGTTTCTTGATAAATAGGCTGCCCAGTCCTATCATCAATAATCAAACACCTTTTGAGCTAATGACTGGCATCAAACCTGATTACAATTTTCTTCATGTGTTCGGGTGTGCCTGCGGGCCCAACCTACGACCATATAATGCACGAAAACTCGAGTTTTGTTCCACACTTTGTGTGTTTCTAGGCAATAGTACACAGCACAAAGGGTATAGTGCCTTAATCTTGCTACTGGTTCTGTTTATCTCTCTAGAGATGTGGTCTTTGATGAATCTCGGTTTCCTTTTGTATCTGCCTCACTCTCGCCTAGTGCAGCTCCTCCCACCGAGTTAGTCCTATTGCCTTATCACTACTACACAAATATACATCACAATCGGTTCTTTTTTACCATCACAGTCGGTTCTGGTGGCGACACAAAGTCATGAGACAGAGATAAGGCGACATTATTACAGCCGGTTCTCGCCCGATAGAGATGAGGCGGTCATCTCTATCGGTTCTTTATAAGAAGCGATAGAGATGAGGGTATTATCTCTATCAGTTCTTTGTAAGAAGCGATAGAGATGAGGATATAGATAATACATTCATCTCTATCGCTTCTTATAAAGAAGCGATAGAGATGACCGCCTCATCTCTATCGCTTCTTAGAAAGAACCGATAGAGATGAATACCCTCATCTCTATCGCTTCTTATAAAGAACCGATAGAGATGAGTTCATCATCCCTATCGCTTCTTACAAAGAACCGATAGAGATGATCGTCACATCTCTATTATTTTCTTGTGAGAACCGACAGAGATGAAGGGGTGTGGTGTGCTATTTTCTAATTCACCCTCCAATCAGCATATATTCCACACAATATGCACATATCACATTCACACAGAAATTACAGACAACATATCACATTCAAAGAACATGAACATTTTGTTACAACAAACACATATCACATTCGTTAACAAAATAGAACGTAAACATGCTTAACCATAAGTACACATGCAATCGCATTCAGATATGTAATATTGTTCACATATGGTCTAGTAGGAGCTTTCGGGATCTCTAAACCGTCCGTCCTTCGACAAGCATTCTATCCAGTACCACTTGCATAAGTGGTCTCGTATCTTGTTGAGTGCAGTGCTGTCTACACTCTTCTGGGGGATATTGGTATGCTGCAAAATAGAAACGAGTGTTCTAATTTAAGTTTTCAAATTTCTATGTGAAATACTAATTGTATAATAATGCATGTACTACCTTAGGGAAACGGTCTGAGCCGGCAATCAAGATCACCATATGTTGCATGACATACAAACCACAACGGTCGTCACTGCCCTGTTGATGACACTATGAAGAAAGAAAAATAAATTAAGAGACGAAGAAAATATGTCAAAAAATCTAAATTTTATATATGATAGCCACTTGTACCTTGAAGCGGACATACTCTAGCTTGGAGCCCTTTTTGTCGTCGTGTGTCCTTCCTGCTTCGACGTATTCCTTGAAACCCCTATATACATTGGAGAGATGTCGTTGAGTAAAAAAATAATGAACGTAGTTAAATACAGAAAATGTTAGATAAGAGTGGTGCACTTACTGCTCCAAAGGAGGCTTGATCGCGTAGGCCATCGGTCTCTTATCAATCGAATTAAAAGTGTACAATTTGTTGTCACTCGGAAGGAGCACGAGTAGAACCCAATGGTTGCTTATTAAATGGTATGCAGCGAAGAAAATAAGTTCACATACGGTTTCAGTGCGTAGAAGTAATTGAACGGTGAAGTAGCACTTACTCCTCATGGTACGGGAGTAGAATGAAGACCTTCTTCGACTCAGCTTGCAATGCCCTCTTGATGTAGGAGGCAACCCATTCCGGTTGAAGCCTAGCCATCGTCGCGGACACAAGCTCAGGGTCGACGAACCCAACTAGTTGTCGATTCATCACGACTCGCTGCCTCATCACCCTACAACTCACATTGAATGTTAAAAAGCGTAATACAAAATCCTATGGAAGCCATAAGGTCGTGCAACGTGGTGCGATACTCACAGCGTCCAGGATCGTTCAGTAGAAATATCGATGGCTATCAGTTGGTACAGACGGAACAGATCCTCAAAACTAATTGGGAATGTCCCATCCTCCTCGCGGTGGAAATGTCCCTTTCTGTATCTAACATTGAAGTCGACACGCTCGCTCTCTTTCACTTTGTCAACGTACCATCCATGGAGCTGTAGAGTCCATATGCCTAGAGCATTCAATTTGCTGGAAGGCAGAAGCGGCTTTCCATGTACGTAGGCCTTAAATTCATAAGGCTTCTCTGTGGTCTGTGCCAGCTCTCCTTTCTGGGCCGAAGGAGTCTCCGAGGTCAGAGCAGTGGGCTTTTCATGTACTTGAGGGGGCGTTGTGGCCTTTGTGAGCCTTGCCTTTTTAGCACAGGCCTCTAGTAGTTCTGTGGTTGTCGTGCTAGTCCTTTTATGCAACAGCTCTGTACTTTGTGCAGGACTCGTCACGGTCGTGGGAGCAGGCGCAGGTGCGGTAGGAACCTACAAAGCACGCGCATAATTAAGTAACTTGTTGTAATACTACTGGAATGGTACAGAAGGTGAGAGGTTTTTTACCTTGACCAGTACGATGCCTGTCGTGGGCCACTTGATGAACGACATCAGCGCTTGCCCGAGAGTGGTGATGTCTTCGTTGGGGGGAACTCGAGCACATGTGATAAGAAGGCTTCATGGACGTAGTCCACCTGAACCCTCATGTAGCCATTCCCGAAAGGCTGACCATGTACCGTGTCGGTCTCCTTGCATGGAAATGCAATCCCGTGTGCAGCCTTAATAGGAAATCCGTCTTCCGTCAGGGTGAGCTGGCACTTGGTAGGCGCCTGCAAAAAGTGCGTAGCTTGAGAGAAAACATATGAAGTTACCCTCGCACCTTTAAGTTAAGCAAAATTAATTATTACCATCAGCTGGGGACCGAACTTATCATTTTTGCAATCGCGGTTACTTGGTGGGGGCACAGGTTTCTCTACGGTAGGCGGGGGCATCTGGCTCTGACTCTGGGAGATCATCACTATCGTCTCGGCCCTCAGGCGCTCCTCACGTGCCATCATGTCCACACTCATCTCCTCCTAACGTGCCGTCATCTCCCCCCTCATCTCCTCCTCATGTGTCGTCATCTCCCCCCTCATCTCCTCCTTGATCTCCTCCCTCAGCTGCTCCCTGAGCGTGTCCTTGAGGTGCTCCGCGCGTGCCTCCCACGATCTTGATCTGCTACTCCCAACATCATCTTGGAAGTAGGACTTCTTCGTGTGCCCCGCCCCTGCGGCAAGAACCCGACCCTTATGGTCGGGCTTCCCGATCGCAGAGGACAGTATGTCATTCGACCCTTGGCTAAGAAAGGTCCCCTGCTCTTTCCTTTGCGATACCTCCTCCTGCAAGAAGCGAGTACGGATTAGATCTGAAATACGACAAGAATGGTTGACTGCAATGTACTAAGTTTGATATCTTACGATGGTGGAGACGACTTGGGCGATAACGGGTTTTGCTACTACTAGTTGCCCGTCCGCGGTTTTCTTTGTCCTCGCTAATACCCAGTCACGTGCCCGCTCCTCACATATGTGCGAGTAAGGCATCGTTGTCCCAGAGTTCGCGCACTCCTCGGCTAGTCGCGCCCATTTTGCTTTCTTCCCTTCGTAGCCGCTTGAATCGAGGTGGTGCGTGTGCGTGTTCTGCCTCTGGGTAGCAACGTTCTTCTGTCTCAGCTCCTCCACCTCGGGCGTTCTCTTGATCCTCCTGAACTCCTCCCAAACATCGGGAGTCACGAACGGATACCTCTCGAACGGTGTAAGGCCTTTTAGCACGTACTCACTGTGCATGTAGACCCTGAAGTGCCTCAGAGCCACACCCATCCTCTTCAAGGCGTACCGCCTAGCATTGTTTTCATCCTCCTCTTCTATAATCCATTTGCCCTTAACCTCGTTCCACAACCGGTTCTTCTGCTCGGCACTGACCTCCTTTCTCCAATCCTTAACCGTTATGGGTAGTCTCTCCCTCACCAATTGGCCGAGGAATGAGCGGTATCGCCCCTTGTACTTAGGAGGACCCGTGCAAATCCCCGTTGCATTGAAGTGGAGGACCTGCGGCGTTCTCCCTGTGGCCCCTTTGTTCGGTCCTCGGGCCTTCCTCACCTTACTCGGCCCCTCGACAGTTGGAACTTGGATCGGCTCGACACTTGGAACTTGGCTCGGCTCAACACTTCGAACTTGGCTCGGCCCCGCAGGAGCACCGTCTGCTCTGTCTGGCGATGAGCCGATGCTCTCTAATTGCGACATTTTGAGTTTTCTTATCTGACATGGTCATATATTTAACATGGGAGAAAGCAATTCGTAGCAATTATGTGAGCTTGACAATAAATCATGTAAAGCAACCGCGGAATATTGCGGTAGAGTAACAGATGAATGAATGATCTTCAAGAAAAGTCTATCTGTTGACATTTACTCCGTCCATACGAACGATAACTCCTAATCTCTAAATAGGTTTGGTCCTAATCCCATTCGAGGATATGTGGTTCGGGCAAATTCCTAAGCCACTGTACAATTCCAGAGAAAATTTCGGTAGCATCTCCCCGTTGTTCTCCAGATACACGTCTCGACAACATGTCAAGAGGGGTGTGTATCCGAATAACACTAGGGAGACGCTACTGAAATCTACTCTGGAGATGTACAACAGCTAAGGAACTTGCCCAAAACACATATCCTCGAACTGTCCAAAAAACGTGGACAATTCGAGACCGCTCGCTTATAAATATGCTATTCCAACATATTTATAAATAAGCACTCTTGAACGGGAGACGTAGGTTACGCAACCTAAACTCTAAAATATACTGAGGTAAAAAACAAAAGTAATATGCAATTATGTACGAAATAACGGTCTCAATTAACAAAGTACAAATTTGAATAATAATATGACGAGTAAAGAAACACATATGAGAAACCGATGAAAATAAACTTTGCACTTAATGAGAAGATATCACTCACTGATTGATACTAAATAATCACAATATGTTACTAAATTCACACAGCATTCTACATGTACTGATGCTCTAGTAACTTGTACCATCAATGAACTAGATAAGCCACCGAGCAAGTTGCAAGAAAAAATTTCAAAACCAAAACAAGTGCAATGTTTTGTAGTACTCATCTGTAACGGCAAAGTACATAGTTTAGGAGAAGCAAATGAGTGCATCCCTTAGCTCCATTAGGAATTTGGATACATATGGAGCTTGGATGATTAAACAAGTGCAAGCCAGCAAATATTGTTGGTCTTATCATCTTAGTTTCCTTATCATTGTGATTAACAAACCCCACATGTAGATGAGAAAATAACTCGAATTCGCAGTTCATCTCTCCTTGCGCTAACTAAAATGAGCATAGGAAGGATATAATGATTGATGCACTTCTATAATGCAAGATTACATAAACTTCTATAATGCATTAATGCAGAAATGTTAGGGCAGTAGTCAATAGGGCAGAAAGATATTGTGAACACTGTGCACCCATGTATGTACTAAAAAGTGCACTGCAATGCTACCTGCTCCATAGCCTGACATAAGGGCATGACAAAATAAGGACAAGCCTAAATTGAGCATGACCTATGGCACTTGGTATGCTTCCACAATCAAATTCAACATGTGAGAAATGTACACAAAGGCAAAAGGTTCATCTTTATTAGACATAGCTCTTGAAATTCCAAAATGTATACTCATTTTAGATTGCAAACATGTAGAAACTGAAGAACAAGAACATAATGCATATATCATCGCTGTTAGAATATTCATGAAGAAGTGGAGAACCTGCGGAAAGATCGACGAGGGCAGGACGGCATGGCCGTGGGGCATCGGGGCTATGGCGGGGCGTCCAGGTGTCAGGGCGGCGGGGCAGCTGCGGGGCATCAGGGTGTCACTCGGGCGGTGGGGAGGTAGGGCTTGGGGCGTCGGGGAAAGGGGCGCGGGCGGCGATGGGGCGTCGGGGCCGAAGGGGTATCGGGGCGGCGGCGAGGCGTCGGGGTGTCAATCGGGCACCGTGCCAAAGGCGTCGGGAGGGTGGGGCTTAGGCGGCGGCGGCGGGCGGGCGTCGGGGCGGCGATGAGGTGAAGGGGCGGCGGTGGGGCGGCGACGAGGCGAAGGGGCGTCGGGGTGGCGGTGGGGCGTCCAGGCGGCGGCGGGGCAAAGGGGCGTCGGGGAGGCGGTGGGGCAAAGGGAAGGTGGGACTTGGGGGCGTCGGGGCTGCGAGGTGGTGGCGACCGGGAGTCTAGGGTTAGAGAGGTGGAGGCTGCGCGCGGGAATGAAATGAGGTTGCGCGCCGAAATTAGATGCGCATATATTACCTCTTAGTACATCTCAATCGGTTTTCCAAAAACCGACACAAATTGTCTGAACATCACTATCGGTTTTGTAAGGAAACCGACACAAATTGTATATTATTACAATTAGTTTTTTCATAAAACTGACACAAATGGTTGCCAGTGATTACAATCGGTTTTTATAGGAAACCGACACAAATGGTTGCCAGTGATTACAATCGGTTTTTACAGGAAACTGACACAAATGGTTGCCAGTTATTACAATCGGTTTTTACAGAAAACCGACACAAATGGTTTCAACAACACTGTATATTTGTAGCAAGAAACAAGGAACATCACTATCGGTTTTATAAGGAAAACCGACACAAATTGTCTCTGATTACAATCGGTTTTTGCTGAAAACCGACACAAATGGTTACCAGTGAATACAATAGGGTTTTACAGGAAACCGACACAAATAGTTGCCATAACACTGTATTTTTAGCAAAAACCATAACATCACAATCGGTTTTTACAGAAAACCGACACAAATGGTTTCAACAACACTGTATTGTTTTAGCAAGAAACAAGGAAGATCACTATCGGTTTTGTAAGGAAAATCGACACAAATTGTCTCTTATTACAATCGGTTTTTATAAAAAACCGACACAAATGGTTTCCAGTGATTACAATTGGTTTTTACAGAAAACTGACATAAATGTTTGCCACAACACTGTATTTTTTGTAGAAAACAACTAATATCACAATCGGTTTTTACAGAAATCGACACAAATGGTTTCCACAATACTCTATTTTTTTTGGCAAGAAACAAGGAACATCACTATCGGTTTTGTATGGAAACCAACACAAATTGTCTCTGATTACAATCGGTTTTTACAGAAAACCAACACAAATGGTTGCCACAACACTGTATTTTTAGCAAAAACCAATAACATCACAATCGGTTTTTACAGAAAACCGACACAAATGGTTTCAACAACACTGTATTTTTGTAGCAAGAAACAAGGAAGATCACTATCGGTTTTGTAAGGAAAACTGACACAAATTATCTCTCATTACAATCGGTTTTTACAGAAAAACGACACAAATGTTTGCCACAACACTTTAGTTTTAGAAAAACCACTAACATCACAATCGGTTTTTACAGAAAACCGACACAAATGGTTGCCACAACACTGTATTTTTAGCAAAAACAACTAACATCACAATCGGTTTTTACAGGAAACCGACACAAATGGTTGTGACAACACTGTATTTTTAGCAAAAAAACAACTAACATCATAATCGGTTTTTACATAAAACCGACACAAATGTAGTTCAACAATACTTATTTGCGTAGGAAAAACAAGGAACATCACTATCGGTTTTCTAAGGAAACCGACACAAATTGTCTCTGATTATAATCGGTTTTTACAAAAAACCGACACAAATGGTTGCCACAACACTGTTTTTTAGCAAAAAAACAACTAACATTACAATCGGTGTTTCCAGAAACCGACATAAATGGTTTTCACAACACTCTAATTTTTTGGCAAGAAACAAGGAACAACACTATCGGTTTTGTAAGGAAACCGACACAAATTGTCTTTTATTACAATCGGTTTTTACAGAAAACCGACACAATTGGTTGCCACAACATTGTATTTTTAGCAAAAACAACTAACATCACAATTGGTTTTTACAGAAAACCGACACAAATTTAGTTCACTGCACTATTTGTTTTCCAGACAAACCATGAAGTCTGAATTTGCTGAAATATATGATGAAAGAGTGAAATGGCAATAACTTTTCCAAATATAATCGGAATTTTTTGAAATTTTGCAGGAACATACCTTCTGATACTACAAGTCTTTTCCAAAAGGGATTTTGGCAAAAAGAGTTAGCATTGAAAAAAGAAGCCCAGATTCACTGATTGCCATAAAGGACGACGTGTAACCTCGGATTGGCCGGATCACGCACATAGAAGACTTGATTTTCTTGCTTCACAAGTACGAATGGGTCATCTTTATAGGCGAGTCTGTTGAGATCCACAAGAGTAAAACCTCTCTTGTCGACCTTCACTCCATGTGGAAGTCCCACCCACTTACATCAGAACAATGGAATTTGGTATATTCCGTAATCGAGCTCCCAAATTTCTTCGATCACCACGTAGTAAGAGTCCATTGCCATTAAGGATCCTCCTATCGAGTGATATTCATTGGACAAAGCATCTATGCTTACACCACTGTTTTGAACAGTACTCTTCGCATCCTGACTTTCAGTGTAAAAGGTGTATCCATTAATATCGTACCGCTGCCATGTCTGTACATTAAATCTAGGTCCGTCAGCCAACCATTTGATAGTCTCACTAACAGAGACCTCCGCCCTTTGTTTGAACCATGTGAGAAATCTATCGTTATGTTCTCGCATGATGGAAAGCTCATCCATATGTGGATTCTCTTCCCGTAATATCACTTGTGCTTCTCGATGTACCTTGCAACTTCTGCGCTATACTGCAAGACTGTCAGATGCGCTTTGCAATACATATCAAACCGTGGCCTCGTTAGTTTCGACCCAACGGTTCCTTTGCCAGCTAGTCTGCCCTCATGGCAAGATAGAGGAACATCGATTGCTTGTCTTTTCCCGAGATAGTCCACGCAGAACTCAATAACCTCTTCAATGCCATAACCTTCGACAATACTACCCTCAGGCTTCGATCGATTCCTCACGTAGGATTTTAATATACCCATGTACCTCTCGAACGGATACATGTAACGTAGGAATGCCGGTCCACATATCTTAATCTCTCTGACGAGGTGAACAACAAGGTGGACCATGACGTCGAAGAACGATGGTAGGAAATGCATCTCAAACTGACATAGAGTCTGCACCACCTCACTCTGTAAGATGTCTAGCATATCAGGGTCAATAACTTTGCAAGAGATCGCATTGAAGAAATAACAGAGCTTCGTGATTGCAAATCTGACATCCTCTGGCAGAATATTTATGATTGCAACTGGGAGCATTTGGGTCATCAAGACATGGCAGTCATGGGACTTCATGCCCACCAACTTCAAATCATCCATGGACACAAGTTTCTTAATGTTTGCAGAGTAGCCCGATGGAACTTTAATACCTTCGAGACACTTGCAGAGGTCTTCTTTCTCCTTCTTGGATAGCGTGTAGCATGCAGCGGGGATGTACGGACTTTTTCCATCCTCTTCGATCACTGCAAGCCTAGGCCTGATTCCCATGTAAGCCATGTCGCGACGAGCATTCACACCATCCTTTGTCTTCCAAGGTATGTTCAGCAGGATACCAACCAAATTGTCGCAGACATTCTTCTCAACGTGCATGACATCAATACAATGTCGGACATCTAACTCCTTCGAATACGGTAAGTCCTAAAATATGGATCTCTTCTTCCAAATGCTCCTAGGACGAACAGATTTATGGCTCTTTCCATACTGAAGTTCGATATCCTCTACATGTGAATATACTTGCCTTCCACTCACAGGCTGTGGGGCCAAACGGACTTCCCTCTTCCCATCAAATTTGTCATCCATCTTACAGTATCGATGACTTCGAGGTAGAAACCTACGGTGACCCATATACACAGTTTTCTTGGAATTCGGCAGCCAAAGGCTCTCAGTCTCCTCGTCACAAATAGGACACTCTTTGGCTCCTTTCGTACTGTTGCCCGCCAAATTACCAAGGACCGAAAAATCATTTATGGTGCAAAATACCATAGCCCGTAGGGTGAAATGCTCTCTTTTGTACGCATCCCACACCACGACCCCCTCATTCCACAATTTGACCAAATCCTCGATTAGTGGTGCAAGGTAGACATCAATATCATTTCCCGGCTGTTTAGGTTCCGAGATTAGCAACGACATCATGATATAATTCCGCTTCATGCACAACCAAGAAGGGAGGTTGTAGATACACAACAGAACTGGCCACGTGCTGTGATGATTGCTCATGTTACCAAACGGATTCATGCCATCGGTACTCAACCCAAATCTTATGTTTCTCATTTCGGCACCAAACTCCTCATGTTTCCAATCGATGTTTCTCCATTGAGCCGAATTAGCAGGGTGTCTCATCTTACCATCTTCCTTTCGAGACTCATAATGCCAACGCAACAATTTTGCCTCTCTGGGATCTGCAAACAACCGCTCCAGATGGGGAATGATGGGCACGTACCACAATACCTTGGCCGATGCACCTTTAGTGACCTCTTCACCGTCGTTGCCCGGCTCTTACGCTTCTTGTCGTTACGCTTCTCCTTTTGTTTATACCAGGGCACACCGCAAACTGGACAAACGTGCAGCTCCTGATGTGCGTTACGATACAAGATGCAATCGTTCGGACATGCATGTATCCTTTCTATTTCCATTCCCATGGGGCATAGTAGCTTCTTTGCTTCATAAATGCTTGTTGGCAACTCCTTTCCCTCCGGAAGCAGATCTGATAGAAGAACTAGAAGTGAATTGAAACTTGTATCTGTCCAACAGTGTTTTGCCTTCAGTTCAAACAATGTAAGGACCGAACCCAACTTAGTGTATTCTGCTTTGCAACCTGCGACAGTGGTTTCGCATCGTCTTCCATCAAGCTTTTAAACTTTTCAAACTCTCTTTCCGTGAAATTACCCTCCACATCCCGCAACATTTGCTCCAAATTCTCCTCCTCAAACATATCAGGCTGCAACTCATCATCCGGTTCCACCGTGTCTTCATTGTATACCGGCAGGGTACTACCTATCTCCCCGTGATGGATCCAACACGTGTAATTCCTCACGAAGCCACGTCGAATCAGGTGATCCTCAATTTGAGCTGAGTTGTTAAATCTTCTCAGATTGGTGCAATCAATGCAAGGACAATATATGAAGTTTACACCCCTCCTCACCATGTCTTGTTCGGCAATTTCTTTGAACTCCTTAATATCCCTCTGAAATTCAGCACTCACACGACTTTTGTCATACATCCATTCCTTACGGTTCATCTGCAATTAAAATTCACACAATAAAATAAGGAAAAACTGGAGCGACAGCAAACTAGCTATTTGAAATATTGAGACATCATTTCAGTTAATATTACCTTTGCAAAATAGAGGATAAGTTCCTGCAAGATATATAAAATGTGTTCTCCCGATCGATACCTAGATTCTTCCCTGGTTTAGAGCTTCCAATTCCCTAAATAGGAGACATACATTTTTAACATCAACAATGATATCAAACAATCTAATTATATAGTGAAGTAGCTTACAAATCTTTTGATTACAACGAAACAAATTAAACAAGGGCACCAACGATGACTCCTAATCTCTAAATAGGTTTGGTCCTAATCCCATTCGAGAATATGCGGTTCGGACAAGTTCCTAAGCCGTTGTACAACTCCAGAGAAAATTTCGGCAGCATCTCCCCGCTATTCTCCATATACACGTCTCGACAACAAGTCAAGAGGGGTGCGTGTCTGGAGAATACCAGGGAGACGCTACCGAAATCTACTCTGCAGTTGTACAACACAGCTCAGGACCTTGCCCGAACGACATATCCTCGAAATGTCCGAAGAACGTGGACAATTCGAGACTGCTCGCTTATAAATATGCCATTCCATTCAACATATTTATAAACAAGCATCCTCGAACGGGAGACGTAGGTTCCACAGCCTAAACTCTAACATTCATCAGGTGACAGCAATAATAATTCTATATTAACATCAAAGAACTACAAATTAAGATAATTAAATACATGTGTGCTTGTCAAATAAGGGGTGTGAAATCTGATAGGATATAGACAATATCAGTGCAATCTAAACTTTCTTCGCGACATATCAAAATTATATAGTGCAAAATTAAAGGGGTTTGAAGGAATGCTCATATTTTGAAGAAAACCACAAATTGTGCAAAATGAGGGGAAATCTCCTCAAGTTAGGGCTTCAAATTTACCCTCTTAACACCCACCTTTGAGGATTTCAAATTTTCTCACCCAACTATTGCTTCCAACCACAGAATATGAGCTATTTTTTCGTGTGGCGGCGGGGAAATCTCCTCTGGAACAATAACAGAGAAGAGTTCAGCTCGAGTGGTATAAATAACATAACAAGGCATATCACAGTTGGTTCTTATAAGAGAAGCGATAGTGATGATCGTTGTCATCACAATCGGTTCTCACATAAAAAGCGATAGTGATGAGCACGTTGACATCACTATCGATTCTTATGTGAGAAGCGATAGTGATGAGCATACACATCACTATCGCTTCTCACAAAAAAAGCAATAGTGATGAGAACGTGCTCATCACTATCGCCTCTTTTGTGAGAAGCGATAGTGATATGTAAGTGCTTATCACTATCGCTTTTTATGTGCAAACCGATAGTGATGATAATGCACGTCACTATCACTTCTCGTATAAGAACCGATTGTGATGTTTCCAGTACTACATCACAATCACTTTAACTTGAGAACCGATAGTGATTATTATTAATGCCTCCTCTAAGTCATCTATCACAATCATTTTTTTCTAAAAACTTAAGAACCGACACAGATGAAACGATAGTGATGTACCATTCTGTAGTAGTGTATGTTCATGTTCCTGGTTCGAATGAGGTTGCCCATGAGGTGAATAGTCATACTAATGCCACTGCATCTGATCCTACTAACTAATACTTCTATGCCATCTCTGGAGCAGGCTGTGTCACCAGATACTCGCCATCAACAGCATGCTCCTATCTCCGCACGGCCATTGTTGTCCCAAGTCGCTATTCGGACTAGGCTTCAAAACAACATCTATCAGCCCAAGGTGTGCACAAATGGCATAGTGGCATACGACTGCCATTTTCGCGCTCAGTCAGCCATGGTGGAGCCGGCTTCTCACATTGAGGTGCTGGCCACAAAGGAGTGGCATGCTACCATGGATGAAGAGCACCAAGCTTTGCTCCAGAACAAGACATGTCATCTTGTTGAACAGCAGCCCGGCATCAACCTTATCGACTGCAAATGGGTTTTCAAACTCAAGAAGATGGCAAATGGGAGTATAGAGCAGCATAAGGCCTGTCTTGTGGCTAAATGATTCAAGCAGAGGTATGGGGTTGATTATGAAGACACTTTCTCACGTGTTGTTAAACCAACCACCATCCGTTTGATCTTATCGCTTGCCATCTTTCGTGGGTGGACACTTCATCAAGCTGATGTAAAAATGCTTTCTTACATGGTACATTGGAAGAGCAGGCTATATCCGTCAGCCGCCTGGGTATGAGTCCTCAGTTTCCTCAGTTCATCTGTAAACTGGATAAAGCCTTACATGCTCAGGTCACCATGTTTGTGCTTATCTATGTGGATGATCTAATCATTATTAGTTCCAGTCCTCAGGCCGCTGACCAACTCCTGCATCAACTTAACACTGCATTTGCCATCAAAGACCTTGGTCGACTCTCCTACTTCCTTGGAATTGAAGTTGTTCCTGATGGTACTGGATTATGCCTTATGCAGCGTAAGTACGTCTCATAGCTACTACAATGAGCTAACATGAGTGAACGCAGGCCAGTAACCACGCCGATGTCTGCTACTGAGAAGCTCTCCAAAGTTGTTGGCAAGCCTCTCTCTGATGAAGATGCAACCATGTTTCGCAGCATTGTTCGTGGGCTACAGTTCCTCACTATTACTCGTCCAGACATTGCCTTCGCTGCCAACAAAGTATGCCAGTTTCTTCACTTCCAACCGATGCCCATTGAACCGCTGTTAAGAGGATCCTCACGTATCTAAAGTTTTCATGTGATGCCGGTTTGATTATTCACAAGTCGTCATCTGTGATGATGAGTGCATTCACGGATGGACTGGGCGGGTTGTGTTCTACTAACGGGTTTGCTATATATTTTGGTTCGAATCTCATTTCTTGAAGCTCTCAGAAACAAGCTGCAGTTTCTCCGTCCAGTACAGAGGCTGAGTACAAGGCGATGGCAAATGCTACTGCAGAGCTTATATGGGTGCAGTCTCTTCTCTTCGAGCTCAGAGTGTTTCAGCACAGACCACCAGTGTTATGGTGTGATAATTTGGGAGCCATCTATCTTTCTGCCAATCTGGTGTTCCACGCCGGCACAAAGCACACTGAAATAGATTTTCATGTGCGTGAACGGGTAGCGCTACGAGGGTTGGACATTAGATTCATTGGTTCACAAGATCAGATGGCTGACATTTTCACAAAGCCTCTCCTGCAACGTTCATTTCTTAATCTTCGGTTCACTCTTAATGTCGTTGTACACAGTTAAGATTGAGGGCGGGTGTTAGAGATAATACTTATCTCCTTGTCTTGCACTAGTCGGTTGTATAGCCAAAGTAATGTTGGTGTAATCTGCAACCATATGAAACAACTAACAAGCGTATATATATTGCTACGACTCGAACTCGCGATTTACTACCTCACGCGAGTCCACCTTACCATCTCACCTATCACTCATTCCTCAACTAATATAGGATATATTTTCCTTTTGTTCCTTTATCTCCGAAACTTTTGTTGATTATTTGGATATCTAGATGAATTCAAATGGAAAGATTGTCAACTACAACGTTGTATATCTCGTCAAGAGCTACAATTTTCATATAAATTTTATCTCCATCCGACTCCGTATGAAAAAGTTATGATTTTTCGAAAAATAGTTGGTAGCATTATTATTACCGGTTGGGAATACGAACCGTCAACCGGCAGTGATACTATTATTTGGTTATTTAAACTATTTCAAATAAAAAAGTTGTCAACTACAAAGTCGTAGATCTCGTCGAGAGCTACAATTTTCATATAAATATTATCTCCATCCGACTCCCTATGAAAAAGTTATGATCTTTCGAAAAATGGTTGGTAGAATACTAGCATTATTACTGCCGGTTAGGAATACGAACCGCCAACCGACAGTGATACCATTATTTGAATATTTAAAATACTTTAAATGAAATAGTTGTCAACTACAAAGTTGTAGATCTCGTCGAGAGCTACAATTTTCTTATACATTTTATCTCCATCCGACTCCGTATGAAAAAGTTATGATTTTTCGAAAAATAGTTGGTAGCATACTAGCATTATTACTGCCGGTTGGGAATACGAACCGCCAACCGACAGTGATACCATTATTTGGATATTTAAACTATTTTAAATGAAACAGTTGTCAACTACAAAGTTGTAGATCTCGTCGAGAGCTACAATTTTCATATAAATTTTATCTCCATCTGACTCCGTACGGAAAAGGTATGATTTTTTGAAAAATGGTTGGTAGCATACTAGCATTATTACTGCCGGTTGGGAATTCGAACCGCCAACCGGCAGTGATACTATTATTTGGATATTTAAACTATTTCAATTGAAAAAGTTGTCAACTACAAAGTTGTAGATCTCGTCGAGAGCTACAATTTGCATATAAATGTTATCTCCATCCGACTCCGTATGGAAAAGTTATGATTTTTCAAAAAATATCAGCACTGTCGGTTCTTCTAAAAACCGACAGTGATAGTATTACTGCCAGTTCGGATACGAACCGGCAGTAATAAGGGATTTATCACTACCGGTTCATCAGAAAAAAACCGTTACTACCGGTTTTTCATTCGAACCGGCAGTGATAATATTATTACTGCCGATTTTTGATGAACCGACAATGATATGGCGGCAAGAATAACTGATTCTGTACTACCTTATTTCTTCACACAGGCTCTTCATTATCACCCACCGCGGCCACCATCTTGGCCAGGCTCTCGATCTGGTCCTCAGCGCCAACGAACCCCGCCGCTGCACTCAGGGCAGAACGCACGGAGGGGTCGAGCGTCAAACTCCTGGCATAGCCGTCGTCAGGCTGGGGCGTCAAGGCGCGGATACGGGTGACAAGGGCCTGCACTTCAGAAACGAAGATGTTCATGGCGCCTTACTGCTTGAGGAGCTCGTCATGTGGACACGAAGACATCAACGCTGTCCTCGATGTCATAGGCGATCTCGCATGCCTCCTTCTTTAGAATTTTTTTTAAATAATATATTTTAAAATTCAAATTGCAGAAATATACCACGAAGAAAAAAAATTGCAGAAATGTACACTTGTCGCCCTACCATAGGGCGACATGTTGTTTCATAAAAAATGTGGCCCAATTGTAGGGCGACACGTCACTAGTCGTCAAATAGAAGGGCGACACGTCACTAGTCGCTCAATGGGAGGGCGACATGAAGAAATCGCCCAATCGCAGGGCGACTTGGCCAGAAAATTGACAAATTTTGGAAAAAAAAATCTGAGAGACTTAAAAAAAATTAAAATATTTGGATAAACAAATTTAGGATTGAAGTAAAATATTTTTAGCCTCTAGAGAAATTTGAAATAATTTTCAAAATTCCCTTGAACAAGTAGAGTGCATGGTTTTTAGCCTTTTCGGCGGCCCGTACAATGTCACGTCTAAACGGTATTTTTACGAACAGTGGACCACATTTGATCTTTAATACATGCACTTCTATATTATGGAGAAATACGTAATTTACAGCTTGCTTTGCATCTAATTTCCACTAGTGCAACAACCATAAGTAATATAGTCGGCAACAACTCATGTCATGTTTTTCAGCCTTTTCGGCGGCCCGTAAAATGTCATATCTAAACGGTATTTTTATGAACAGTGGACTACATTTGATCTTTGATACATGCCCTTAAATCGCGTTATTAAACTTTGATTTGTAATCATGTGTTAAACTATTTGTTCAACATACATGAGGGCAGATGCACCGAAAGTTCAGATGGTAAAATAAGCAATAGACTAGATTATATTACAAGGGCATTACAGCAGTGACGAAATTTCTTGACGAACTAACTAACTAACGAAAGCAGTGTTTGTCATGGTGGAACAGATGATCATCCCGTCTATCTGGGTACAGCCAGAATGATGTCCTACATTTTCTGCATATTAACTGACCCGTGTAAATTTTGCGATTTGTCCTCGGACACTGCTCAATCCCCACTATGAAGGAACTCCACGGGGATCCGCAGTGCTCCCAGGTGTCGCCGATTGGGTGGCCTATGCCGTACGTCTCGGGTGTGTAAGACATTATTTTTTTGTCATACCGATTCCCGGCGTCCCCTACGTTTATACCACCCTGGTTCCCGGATGGTCTGCGTAACGCGTCAAGGACTTGTTGCGTGGTGCGGACCTCGGCCGGCTGCTTCCCCTTGTCCCTTCCTCTTCGAGAGGAGGTACCCTCTTGTGCCTCTGCTGCGTTGGCTATTGGCGAAGATTTGCCGAGACGCCTGCTCTGTTTCGGCTCGCACTCCACTATATGGTGCAGGAGGTGTGTGTTGGGCTTGTCCTTGTACAACCGGAAGCGTGCCCTGCAGTCAATACAGTATGCCCGTTGTGGTCGTTGAATAACACCATAGGCGTACTCGGGGTCTGGCTTTTCTGGGCGGTAGTAGCACCACAAGGAGGGTTGCTCCCCCCAGTTATCCCGTACGGGAAGTTTGAGATGTGGGTGGTACGTCTCCGGGTCCACCCAGTTGAAGTAACCGCACCATTCATCCTCGGCCAAGGGGCACCGATAGAATCTCCGGTCCGCTAGTTCATCGTAGCAGGTATCAACCACTGCCTGAAGGCCGTGTTCGCAAAAGTCGGGGCTTTCGAGTGGCCCCTGAGGAGGTTTCTCCTTTGACTCGAGCAATTTCGCGATTTTCTTTTTGAACTCTGTGATGCGTTAACTGGTTTAGAATTACTACTTTGT
Source organism: Otatea glauca (assembly GCA_036346275.1). Classification (NCBI taxonomy): domain Eukaryota; kingdom Viridiplantae; phylum Streptophyta; class Magnoliopsida; order Poales; family Poaceae; genus Otatea; species Otatea glauca. The sequence goes on from CM070724.1 coordinate 26,116,255, forward strand.
GAGTGAAGCATGAGTTCGTCGCATGAAACTCACCGATTGGTTGGCCTCTTGCCCACCGGCCCTGAACTCTGGTCGCTCTAGAACGGGGACATATCCTGGCGGCCTCTCCCACCGATTGAAGTTCTCGGGAGAAGCGGGTTCGGCGTCGTGGCAGTTGTGGATAAATTCGTAGCCACGTCGTTCCGGCCCGTCGATCCATTGGAAGAAGCAACACCGGTCGTTGTGCTGAGAAAAGAAAGAACGATGCATGAAATGGTAATGTTACTCTATATTGTATGGACACCAAAGCAGTCTACCCTGAAGAGCGGGCTGTGATGAGTGGCGCGGCGGCCGTCTCTCCGTGGGTAGATTGCATCATCTTCGCCGGAAGGTTGCAGTCGCAATTGGGTCGGGGCAACTCCGGCAGAACTGGGGCGTCAACGCTAATAGTATTCGGGTACTCGGGGCGGGATGAATTCTGCTTGCTGAAGAGGCGACGGTAGAACGACATCGTGCCCTAATTTGTGAAGATTCAGCTGACGTGTATTGCTTGTTTGGCGGTGTTAGATGTCTACCTCTCGGTCGCTTTTATAGTGGTGCTGAGGGGCTGCTCCACACAACTAAATCACTGATGCATGTGACCTATTCCATCGGCCCGACAAGGCGGTTGACAAAGCTGATGCATGTGACCTGTCCCATCGGCCCGACAAGGCTGCCAAAGCTGATGCATGTGACCTGTCCCATCGGCCCGACAAGGTTGCCAAAGCTGATGCATGTGACCTGTCCCATCGGCCCGACAAGGCTGACAAAGCTGATGCATGTGACTTGTCTAATCGGCCTGACAAGGATGCACGCTCGTGAGTATGCTATTCGCTCTGAAAAGCTGCTGCACGACAGTACTTCACCATGCTTGAAAGCAGGGCTATTGTAACAAAGAATAACAATAGTTCATAACCAAAAGTACGGGGTTACTAACATAAGGAAAATATATCGTATACAAATAAATACATAAGATGCAATGTACGTCACAACGTAATAACCAAATACATAAGCCAAATACAAACTACTGGCGCCTTCGTTTCTGGGCACCTCCTCGCGGCTGGGCAAGCCTCCTGCGAACCTGCCCCTGCGAGTACGTCAACTGCACCGGTGGGTGGTGGGCCCTCTGTGGTCTAGCCGGAGGTGTAGCGTACACCGGCTGAGAAGGCTGCGTCGGTGGTGGTGCTCCCTGCAACTGCAATGATCCAGGCACATCCGGACCAACGAAGTATCTCGACACGTCACCATCGTCGAGGTCGAAATCCGCATGGGCTGCATCATCAAACTGCCCCTCGTAGTCGTCAGGGGCAGGTAAAGCTGCAGAGGATAACCATCGTGCCTGTGAGCCTGTAAGAAGTGAATAATTGTTGGTAACATTCAAGAAATAATTAGACAACATACGAAGTGTGGCGAAGGGCTTACCTCCAACGTGAGGGGCTAGACCAGCGTGTCCAGCAGCTCGCCCTATCGCGTAAGTCGGCGTGACGGTGGGACGGGAGGACATGGGGTGTGAAGTAGTACCTGGAGCACTCCTCCCTGCAGTAAGCGGCACGCCGCGAGGGCCGTCAGCCACATCGCGAGGCGTGCGGCAACCTGCCAACTCGAGGGTGCGTCTGGCGCTCTCCCTGAACTTCGTGAAGAAGGTGGTCATGTCCTCCCTGGTCACGTCTATCCCACGAGACAGACGCGACAGGAAGCTCTTGGACTCCTCGTAGTACCGGGCTCGCGTCCCTCCCCTGCGCACCTGCGTGCACCTCCACCATCCGTGCCAGTGGCAGCAATCCTGCTGCTCGCAGCCTACGAAACAGAAATATTAAATTAATATGAGCACCGCACTAGTTAATTAAAACAGATTATGATACTGCATCGGGAATATTTTGGAATTAAAAGATAAATCGTTACACAGGGATCCAATGTGGATCGAGGTCCGAGCTCCAGCGGTGGCCTCGGCCGTAGCACGCCTGACTCCCGAGGGTCTGTCCCTCCTCTGGTGAAGCGGTGGCGAAGTGTGCACGGTGACGACAGTCAACAACTGGGTCTACCAACTCAAAGGGCCAGTCGTCATCCAAAACCTGGTGAGCCATACCTGCAAATTACAAAAAGGAAAGTTATACACAAATAAATACACAAACATCAGAACAATACATCGAACCAAATGCGTACAAATAAATACACAAACATGAGAGCAATAAATCGAACCAAATGCGTATAAATAAATACACAAGCATCAGAACAATACATCGAACCAAATGCGTACAAATAAATACACAAGCGTCCACAAAATCTAATCAAACAGATTACAACGCACACTACATCAGCAAAATATATTAGAACAGGTTACAACGAACACTTCATCAGCAAAATATATTAAAACAGATTGCAACGAACACTTCATCAGAAAAATATATTAAAACAGTACAACGCACATTACATCATCAAATTATATTAAAACAGATTACAACGCACATTACATCGAAAATTATATTAAAACAGATTACAACGCACATTACATAAACAAAATATTAATTTGACATATAGCATCTAATAGTTCAAACAGCTTCTCCGGTAGTCCGATGACGTCGTCCACCACGCCTTGCAGACGACGATCCTTCCCCCGCCGTCGGGTTGCCATCTCCTCCTTCGTCCTCTTCGTTATGTGGCTGGCAGTTCTTGAACGTGTGACCTGTTCGCTTGCACAACGAATATTTTTTCACGCGCTTACCAGTTTCGGACTCATCCATATCATTCCTGATACGCCTTGTTTTGCGACGGCCTCCTTTGTATGATCTTGCATCAAAGTCAGGGACCCAGAACCTTTCATCGACACCAGGGGTTGTGGTGAAAGAACCGACAACACCATAACCATACAGCTCCTCGCCCCAGGTTGCCATCACCTTTTCCTTTGTAAAATATTCAGATAGATATGTACCGGGTCGCATTCCAAATAATGCACATGCAGCTATCACATGAGAACATGGCCTGTGCAACAGGAGGGGCTTGTTACACGAGCATTGACATTCAGCCTGTAAGATGCACTCTTGGGTGATAACCTTCTAGTTTATTCCCCGCCGTCCTTTGTCCCTGCATGTCACCTCGAAGCGCAGTGTTCGTGAACCTACTTTGATAGCTCTATGCTTGCCCGTCTTATTACTCTTCTCATCCATGTATTTACTTATCATGCTTGAGTACAAGGCATTCTCATCTCTCATTACTACTTCAGCAGCTTTATGCCTATCCACAAAATACTTGGTTGTACCCGCAAAGACTCCTCGACAATTCCTACCAACGGGAGACACCTCATCCCTCTCATTACCTAGTTGTACACCTCCGCCAAGTTGGTCGTCATGACACCGTATCTAGCACCATGTGTGTCATGTAACAATGACCACTTCTCTTTGGGCTCGTGCTTTATCCAGTCCGAGAAACATTTGATCGGCCTTTGCCTGCGACGACGACTCGTCGCCTCATCTTCTGTTGCCAGAGGGAATAAAGGCTCACTGCTCCCGTGTTCTGATGCTAGTAGTCTCTTTGTGTTTTTTTGTTAGCTCATCAAGATTCTTCCAAAGAGTACGGAACTTGCTACCTTTGTTCTGCTTACATAGCCTCTTGAACATGTTCATCAGTTCCTTGTTCTTGAACTGCTTATAGAAGTTCGCACCCAAATGCCTCATGCACCATCGGCTCTGCAAGTCAGTCCAAGGAAATGGCTCCTCTTCCCCTGTTTGCAACTGTTTGATGGCACTAAGCAGACCAGCATGCCTATCATGCAGTATGCACACATGTTGGCGAGTCTTCACCACCCCGATCTTCAAGTTCCGCAGGAACCACAGCCAACTCTCATAGTTCTCGCTTTCCGCGAAGGCAAAGGCAACAGGCAGAATCTGGTTGTTCGCGTCGACGCCACATTGTCATTATTTGTCCTTTGTATTTCCGGTCAGAATGTGCCGTCCACACACAACAATGGACGGCAGTGATAGAATGCCCTAATGCATGCTCCGAATGCGAAGAAAACTCTCTTCAGATGCCTCTTGTTCGGCCACTTCCTTGACGGACAGTCCTGATAATCATAAAAAGTACCAGGATTTCTTCCCTGAATGCAACTGAGCAGTGCGGGCAAATTATGGTATGAGTCTTCAAATTTCCCAAATCTCATTTCTAAGGCCTTCTGCTTTGCCCTCCATGCCTTCCCGTAGTTAATTGTGTACTTAAATCTGTTTTCAATTACTCGGATAATAGCACGGGGCTCAAAATTCAGGTTCTCAACTATCTTCGGGTACATGACACTCGCGATATACCCGGACGACAGGTTCCTGTGAGCCACCAGGGTTTCGTCAGTCATACAACTATGTTGTTCAACCTTAGAACATAGCCAGTGGGTGCCCCATTTGGGCTTGTACGCGTGCACTCTCCAGGGGCACCCTTGCATCTCACACACCACGTCGTAGTAGGTTGGGGTTGACTTCTTAACCCTGAAAGTTCTTCTTAGTGATAAGGCTCAATCTTTGATAGCATCCTGCACTGCCTCTTTTGTGGGGTACATGCTGTTAGGTCTCACCTCATTGTCCCTATACTGCCAAGGTGTATCATTGCCTTCATTCACAACCAGGTTATTAAATTGATGCGTGCTCCAATCTGCTGGCACAAGTGGCTCAACATTTTCATCTTCCTCATCCGAATCATCGTCGTCTTCCACTTCTACTTGTTCATATTCAAGGTCTTCCTCTTCCATCTGTGCTATTACTTCCTCGATTTCCTCACCTTCGTCTACTTGCCCCCACGCATCTTGCCCAATGTTTCCCTCATCCTCCCCAATCTCAACTTGCTCACCAGTCTGGTAGCCAATATCCTCATTGCAACCCTGAACATGCTGCTCCCGGCTAGACTCCCCAATTTCAGTGTCACCATAAGTGAACTCATTTTGAGCCTCGCTACGCTCACCGGCGTCCAGCTGCTGCTGTTGCGGTGCAATAGCCCTTTCATACGCTTGCACCAAAAGCACCCGACACCATCCACGTTGCCCAGCCCCCCTCACATATGACCTCCAAGATGCAGTTCCTTTCAGCTCAACCAACTCCCAATAAACAGGATCATCTCGCATGGTGCAAAGGCAAGATAACTTGAGCTGCCACTTCTCTTGTTCCATCCGAAACGTATAATACAGCCATTTTAACACAGAAGCAAATGTCCGCTCTTCGATCCTACTTAAACTTCTATCCACATACTGAAATTTACTCAGATCCGCACCCTCCGAACCATACATGACAACCCCTTCTCTATAAAAGATTCTAAATGGAACTCGTTCTGACATATCTGCGAACCTATTCATTACCACACGAATTAATTACTCTTCATAAAAGTACTATAAAATATACGTATGTATATCTCGCACTTCGAAAAATATCTACATTACTAAAAATATTCATCTTTGCACTTGTATTTCTAAAAATATCTATAGCCCTAACAATATATATCGTGCACTTCTATATGTAAAAAACATATCATCGACATCTATCTGTAAAAACCGTAACAACATATTATTATTCGTAAAACAACTATGTACATGCGTTTCCACAAACCGACTAAATTACTAAAAAAATAACTAGATTGAACTACATTTTGTTGCTAAACACTACTATGATTTCTTGCTACACAACTAAACAAATCGGATGCTGCTAAAGCCGCCACCCTAAACACTAAACAAAATAAACACTACATTTAACTAGATCTAACCTAAACAATAAACAAAATAAATACTACATTTAACTAGATCTAACCTAAACACTACACAAAATAAACGCGAAAATAACTAGAGTAATCGATCGTATGTACAACGCAAATAATCGTATGTTTTACGTAGATAATTACTCATGTTTTGGACCGGTGTTTGTTCATGGGCCATCTTTACCCTAAACACTAAATTACTAAAAATATGAACACTACATTTAACTACATCTAACCATAAACACTAAACAAAATAAATCGCGAAAATATTTACATCTAACCCTAAACAAAATAAACCGTGAAACTAATTACATCTAATCCTAACCCTAAACACTACACAAATTAAACCGCGAAAATATTTACATCTAACCCTAACCTTCCTAAAAAAACCGCGAAACTAATTAGTACTAACCTAACCCTAATCCTAACCCTAAACTACATAAAATAGAGCGTAAAAAAATTACCTGCGCAGTCGCCACTCTTCTTCCCCTTCTTTTCTTCTCTTCTTCCCTTCTCTTTCTTTTTCTCTCTTCACCCTCACCCTCTTTTTTCTCTGCCGTTTTTCTTCTCTCGGCCGACCGTGCCCCTCTTTTATTTCGGCTCCAGTCGCCCTCCGGTTGGGCGACAGGAGGCCGCCCGCTCCCCTGTCGCCCAACCGTGCATCGATTTCAGTCTTGTCGCACTTGAGAAGGGCGACTTTCTCTGCACCCGCCACTTGTCGCTTTTTGGTAGGGCGAGTAGCCCCTGTCGCCCAACCAACGGGCGACAGGGGTATATTTCTGCAAAAAAAATATTTCGTGGTACACTTTTGCAATTTGCATTAAAAAATGTATTATTTTTAAAAAAAATTCTCCTTCTTTACCCAACTCGTCGTTGGCCTGAAAGAGGGCGGGGACGATAGCTCTGACCTCAGAGAGCAGCCAGAAGACAACGTGCACAATGGGATCTTCTTCCCTTGGGTGGGCGATCTCACAGTTGACACAGCTGAACACACTGTCAACGCTGCGGAGCAGCTCGATCTCGTCGATCAGCAGCTGCGCAAGCTTGCCTACAAGGTTATAAACCACTCTCTCTGCGTAGCATCACTGCGCCCGCCTGCATTCTCTGAGCTAGGAAGCTGGGAATTTCTATTGGAATTTGCTAACTATCTAATATGAAATCAATAACCATGAAACGAAAATTTCCAAATCAAGGAGGTGGACAAATCACACAACAATAGACCAATCAATAACTACCTGAAAGACTGAGATGGCGACCAGAGCGGGGGTGAATTGTCCCAAAATAAATTTTCCCATCTCTTGGACAAATACTAGTCAAAAGACTCAATACTGCTTGTAAAGAACAAAGACTAGAACAACACAAGCAGTGTTCAGAAAACAGCACGACTCCAAAAGCTAATCTGTGATCTTGGCTTGCTCGTGAGATTCTAATGATCAAGATAGACTTGAATGCCTTCTCACACGTCACAGCAAGCAAGATAGCACAAGAGTAAACAACTAAACTCGATCAATTAAGAATTCATCATGAAGGGACAAAAGATCAGTTTCTTTGCAGAACTTGAACCAGGGTTGCTTAGAGAATTTGGATATGCTCTGAGTGAAGATTCATCCAATCAATATCTCATTCTTTGCAACAAGAACCAGAAGCAAATCAAAACTAAGGAACTACAAGTCACACGATTTACACACTTCAAGAACACACAGATTTACAACTTGCAATAAGAATAGAAGGATTGCCTAAATGATTGAAATCATCGAATCAAGAGAAGAGTTCATAAACCATGAATTTCAACAAAGATTCAATAGCATGTAGAAGGAGATGAGGCAAATCCAAAATACGTAAAGTAAATTGCAAGTAAGTAAATACGGAATTTAGAAAGCAGAATTTAAGTGCCTAATGTAAATGTGTAAAGGAAATGAAACTAGAACATAAATGAAGAACATTTCATTTCTGGAAGGGAGGTTTACAAAGCCTCACAACAAAGTGGGCAAAACTCAAAAGAGCAGCAAAAACCTCAGAACCTTCCAAGAGGGGAGGCTGCCCCTACCCCTCTATTTATAGTGACCTGGAATCAATTCCCACCCTTGGATGTCTTGCTTCAATCCTAAGCCAACTTTCAAGAGCCAGGATTTGATCCTTACACTGTCACTCTCAACAACTCTCAACTACACTCAGGTACTTTCTTAGTACACCTGACAGCAAGCTACACTTTATCCACTACTTTATCTTCCAGAACTGCAACCCTACAGCTCTCCTTGATCCAAGTAGTGATAAGCTAGCTTCTCCACTAATCTCTTGTCTCTTGGAACTGCACCGACTTCATCTCCGGCCATCTTCCGGCGAACTTCCGGCCAACTTGAACCTCCGGCCATCCCATGCCTAGTTCCAGCCTCCCTTCGCCTCACCATGACCACCAAATGAAGTCCTACATTCACAAAGACAAGAAATCCCTTCTTGGTTCCACCATGAACCCATCACAACAATTCGATCACGAGTTGGGGTAAGAAAAGACCAAAAACGGACCAAAGCATTTCTACCCAATGCAGACAAGCTGTTTTCAACACAGCTGGATCTTCTCAATTTGTTATGATTTTATATGTTGTTCTACTGAAAATCTTGTCAACATGAAAAAGTTGTGTTTCGAAATTATCTACAACTTTCATGTAGAATACATAATTTTTCGAGTAAAGGAAGACCCTCAAAAATGCATATTACTGCACGCTGAAAAATTGGTCCGTAGTACACGTGAGAATCTCTGTTAACCTTCCCGATTTTATATGATTTTTTATGTTGCTCAAATAAAAAACTTGTCAACATAAAAAAGTTGTGTTTCGAAATTATCTACAACTTTCATGTAGAGCACATAGTTTTTCGAGCACAGGAAAACCCTCAAAAATGCATATTACTGCACGCTGGAAAATTGGTCCGTAGTACACATGATAACCATCGCGATTTGGTCCGTAGTACACGTGATAACCATCGCGATTTGGTCCGTAGTACACATGAGACCCATCGCGATTTGATCCGTAGTACACATGAGACCCATCGCGATTTGGTCCGTAGTACACATGAGACCCATCGCGATTTGGTCCGGCCAACACATGAAGATCACAAAAATTTGGTCCGGCCAACACATGAAGATCACAAAAATTTGGTCCGGCCAACACATGAAGATCATAAAAATTTGGTCTGGCATACACATGAAGATCATAAAAATTTGGTCCGGCCAACACATGAAGATCATAAAAATTTGGTCCGGCCAACACATGAAGATCACAAAAATTTGGTCCGGCCAACACATGAAGATCATAAAAATTTGGTCCGGCCAACACATGAAGATCATAAAATTTGGTCCGCCAACACATGAAGATCATAAAAATTTGGTCCGGCCAACACATGAAGATCACATTTAAATACAAACTCAAATCTAAGCTATCCTAGATCATATAAAGTCAAATACTCATCACAAGCAAGGATGAACCTCCACATGGTCCTTCAATCTCCCCCTTGATGAGTATATTGACAAACCTTATAAAAGGCATAAATTTGAGTTTGAGTAAGATAAGAAGAAAGCAATTTGATTGCAAAACACACATGGTCAGAGAGAATAGACTGAGAACATGATCAAGTTGGTAAGACATATTTTAGAGCTAAATCAAGCAAAGAGCAAGTTTTCCACAAAAGGCTCTAAAATCCAATCATAAGCGCCAAATGTAATTATGTGATTATGATCCAAAAGAATTAGCAAAATTTTACAAAGATCATAAGAACCAAATTAGCTTTCACATTTTAATGATGCCTTTTCTACGATTTCTCCCCCTTTTGGCAATATAGGCATCAAAATGAAAATATCTCCCCCTTTTTATGTATGCATGAAATGCAACCTAAGGGAGCTTTGAAGATTATCCAAATGATCATAATGACAAGATATGACACCAAGCTTATCAATCTCAGATTATGACCAAACTAAGACATGTCCAAGTGCAAATAACAAATTTTGCTCATAAGCTAGGTTTTGAAAATGTATCTTTTTAGCAAGATTTGACAAGTGCAAAACTTAGCAAAGTTTCAAAATTAGAAGCAAAACCACTCAAGGATCAAAAGGAAAACCTAGAGTTCAACCTACTCAACACTTTGGAGAATTTTGAAGTTCATATAAGGTCCTTCGAGCCCATTTTTCAATTTATGCAAATTTTCTTTAAGACTTCGAAAAACATAGCGGGGTGCAAATGTTTGACATTATTTGCATTCTTTACCCACTTATGTGTTTGATATTTGCATTTTTTTTTGTTGATTGACTCAAGCCATTTTTGATCATCTCAAGAATAACTCTTAAGAGAATGATCTTGGTCATACACAATATATTCCAAGTTCATCCCAAATGCAATGGGAGGCAGTCTCGAGAATATAAAGTGCTGAGATCAATTTTGCTCAAAAGAGTCAATTTTTTTTTTAATTTTCAATTTAGCACATATGAGCAATTCTGAAGGACTCAAATATGGATCAAGCAAATTTCACCCAAGTTGCTATAGGGACTCTAGAGAAATCCAAAATTTCACAATTCATGGTAAAAGCCCCTACAGAAGAAACTTAGAAGGTAAAAGCAACATGTTTCATCAAGTTTTCATTTAAAGCTTTTAAGTTTTTCAGATTTTAATTAACCTTAGCTTGATAAATGAACTTGGACATATCTAAGCTAGTGATTTTCTTCAAAAGATATAGCATGATGTATTTCACGAAGATTGAGTCAAATGCATAATAGACAAAGCTCAAAAAAAACAGAAAATGCAGTCTAAATGCAATGCATGAACAGATTACCAAAACTCCCCCTCAACATATGAATCAATTTTAAGCTCAAATCTGGTTAAAGTTGAGTTATTATCAAGATTAGGCATAAAGAAAACCCAATTGAACTCAATAACAACCAGAAAAAAAAAGAATGAGGAGAAGAAGTCGAGAAAACTGCAAACTGGGTGGCTATTGAGTGTAGAAAAGATAGAAGAGACTCACTACGGCTTAGACTCTGACATAGGGAAGCTGACTCTAGATCCCAACTAAGGAGTGCACACAGACCCTGTCTACCCAGGAGGCCCAACACCGCTAGACTTATAAGGCGTGAGGGAACTCAACCTAAAGAGAAGAGAGAACACTAATCACGCATGATAGCAACCTAAAGCACAAGATAAGATGTCCATACAAGGCATGCAGAAGACTAAGTGAGTGAACTCAACTCAAGAAAACAAGCCCAAAGTTACCTGAAGAAGAAAGGAAATCTTTGGAAGAGAATATATAGTACATAATATACAAACCAGCTCCCTCTCAAGATAAGCCGTATGGGCTCACGACTCCAAGCTCACTCCTCAAGGAAATAAACACTCGAGCTATCCAAAGGCTTGGTGAAGATATCGCTAAGCGGAGGTCACTCTCTACAAAGCGAGCGCGATATCTCCCTTCTCCACATGGTCTCTAAGGAAGTGATATCTAATGTCAATGTGCTTGGTCCGAGAATGTTGCCTTTGGGTTTTTAGCAATGCAAATAGCGTAGTGTTGTCACGTAAAAGTGGCACACTCTCTATTTCTAACCCATAGCCCGCAAGGTCGATCTCATCCAGAGCACTGCTCAAAGAATCGGTCTGCAAACAACATACTTGGCCTCGGTGGTGGTGTGCAACCCTGCATCGCTTCCTAGATGACCAAGAAACAAGAGAAGTGCCAATGAATTGGCAAGTGCGAAGTGCTCTTCCTATCTATCCTACAGAGCCAGCAAAGTCGGCATCGGAAAAGGCTCTAAGAGATAGACAAGAAGAAGAAGAGTACCAAATACCATAATCGGTGGTAGCACGAAGGTACCGAAGATGCGCTTGACCGCTGGTAGTGAGCGCGAGGAGAAGCTTGAAATCGAGCGCATGACACACAAAAAATGTATGTCCGCCTCGAAGCGGTGAGGTACAAGAGGAGCCGATCATGCTCAAACTCCTTTTGATCGCGAGGCTCACCATCCTCATCAGGCTCGAGGACAGCAGTGGTGGCCATAGGAGTCATCACCGGCTTCCCATCAGACATATCGAAGCGTCTCAGGAGGTCACGGGTATATTTGCCTTGATGCAAGAAAGTACCCTCCCGCTTCTGCTTGATTTGGAAGCCAAGAAAGTAGCTCAACTCGCCCATCATACTCATCTCAAACTCTGTGCTCATCACCTCAAAAAACTGAGACACAAGCGAATGAGACGAGCCACCAAAGATGATATCGTCCACATAAATCTGGACAAGAAGAAAATGAGACTCATGGTGTCTGATGAACAAAGTTTTGTCTACTATGCCCATTTTAAAGTCATGGCTGAGAAGATAAGACTTGAGCCTCTCATACCATGCTTTGGGGGCCTGCTTGAGTCCATACAGAGCTTTGGAAAGCTTGTATACATGACTCGGAAACTTGGGGTTCTCGAATCCTGGAGGTTGCTTGACATAAACCTCTTCCTCAATATAGCCATTGAGGAGTGCACTCTTGACATCCATTTGATAGAGCTTGAAGCCCCGGGATGCAGAAAATGCAAGCAGGATCCTAATAGCCTCTAGCCTAGCTACAGGGGCAAAGGTCTCCTCAAAGTCAAGACCCTCAACTTGAGAAAAGCCCTGTGCAACTAGCCTAGCCTTGTTGCGAATGACAACCCCATCCTCACTCTGTTTGTTTTTGAACACCCACTTGGTCCCAATGACATTATGACCAGATGGGGGCTCGACAAGCTGCCATACCTTGTTCCTCTCAAAGTTCTCAAGTTCCTCATGCATAGCATTAATCCACGACTCATCGGATAATGCATGAGAAACATCTTTCGGCTCAAAGGAGGCAACGATGGCAGAGTGAAGACAGAAGGAGGACAGACCCGTTCTTGAGCGTGTGACACGCTCGAACAAATCGCCAATCATCTGATCAGGAGGATGACGTCTCTGAATATGACGGGGAGGTCCAGCAACAGAAGTAGCCTCTACCTCTTGAACAAAAGAGGTAGGAACAGAGCCACTCGCTGAAGGAGAGTCGGAAGGCAAGGGCTGGTCTCCCTGAGGTGTAGAAATGGAAACAGGAGGCACCTAAGGTGGAGAGGGGACTGGATCCGGTGGAACACCATCATTTCCATCATCCTCATCTTCTTCAAAGATGGTCTCGGAGGGATAAGAAGAGCCTGAAATATCAGATCTAGCTCCTGGGCTAGCCTCATCAAAGGTCACATCACAGGTCTCTATGATCCTATGCGCATCAACACTCCAGACCCTATAGCTACGAGAAGAAGGCGAGTAACCTAGAAAGATACCATCAGAAGAGCGAGACTCAAACTTATCTAGGTTACCAGACTTCAAGATAAAACACTTGCAACCGAAAACGCGAAAATGAGACACACTGGGCTTTCGCCCATACCTCAACTCATAAGAAGTGCGATGCAAATGTGCTCTCAAAAACACGCGATTAGAAACATGGCAAGCAGTAGCTATAGCCTCAGCCCAAAACTTCCTAGGAGTACTGTACTCATCTAGCATCGTCCTGGCCATCTCAACCAGGGTCCTGTTCTTCCTTTCCACTATGCCATTCTTTGAGGCGTAGGGAGAAGAGAAGCGATGCTCTAAACCGGACTCCACACAAAAACTCTCAAAGTAGGAATTCTTGAACTCAGTGCCATTATCACTGCGTATAGCTCGTAATGCACCAGGAGCTCAATGGACAACCCTTGACCAAACCCTGAAGTGAGAAAAGTCTCATCCTTCGAGGCCATGAAGAATACCCAAGAGTATCTAGAAAAATCATCAACGATGACAAGAACATACTACTTCCCTCCTGCCGATCGCACTCTATTTGGACCAACGGTGTCCATATGTAAAAGCTGTCACGGTGCATCACCATCACTACGAATCGGAGGATGAGAAGCAAGTAACCATCTTGCCATGTCGGCAAGGAGAGCAAACTAAGTCTTTGACCATCTTGAGTTTGGGCAAACCCGAATAAGATCGTGGTCGCTAACTCGGTCAAATGATCAAAACCAATGTGACCAAGTCTCCTATGCCAGAAGGAGAGATCACGGGACTCAGAAGCAATCAAACATCGAAGAGAGTCTCCAGAAGAAGCAGAAAAATCAGCACGAAAGACTCTCCTAAATCTAGAAATCCCGCAAACTAACCCTCCTGATGAATCAAGGATTCTACAGCCATTACTCTTGAAGCTTACCTCGAAAGAGTCATCGATAAGCTGAGAAACAGAGAGCAGATTGTATTGCAGCTTACTTACTAAGGCAACATCTTTAAGAATGAAATTTTGGTTAATACAGATGGTACCTTTAGCAATAACTCTACCTGAAGATGCATCCCCAAAAGTGATTAACTCATCACCGGGGGCTCGGACTAGGGAAGAGAACCAACGAGAATCTCCGGTCATATGACGAGAACAACCGGAGTCAACAATCCAAACATCGCCCTTCCCCATCCGACGAACCTGATCAAGACACAAGAGAGAAAGATGACTCAGTACTGGGATAGAGTGAAGACTTAGGAACCCAATACTGAACCATACGACACCTCAAAGTACCAGCCACAGAAGAAGGCTGGACTCGAGTGTCTCTCTGACGCTCAACTCTCACATGATCAGAAGCAACTCTGGTAGATAATCTAGGAGTCAAAACTGGGTTGGCACGCCGTGGTGCAAAAGCCGGACCATCCCAGTAAGCCTGCCTAGATCTCCTACCAGTAAACACCTCACGCCGCTGATATCTACCTCGATGGGAAAAACGAGGAATATCAAGAGGACGGCGGAAAGACTGACCACGAGCAGCTACAGGACTAAAACCCGACTGAACAGCATGAAAACCAAGTCCTGAACGCTGCCCAAAAACAGGCGACTCTCTAACCTGTCTAAAAGCAGTATGTGCTTTAGAAGCACTCAGAGTCTGGGGATGACCCTGAAAACCTCTAAAAGCAGCAACATGCTCACGCCTGATGATCTTGGCGCGCCTGAAGCAAAAATCCACTAGGTGACCATCTTTCTTACAGAAGGTGCATGAGTACTTCGCCTTGTTAGAGGCAGAAGCAATAGGAGTAACACCCTTCTGGTCAGAAGTCCTATGGACAACCCCAGCAGACCTAAACTTGGTGGTGCTCACTCTGGGAGCTACCACAATCTCACCACTCTTGGAGCCGCACACAATGGTGGGAGGATGCGCCGGCGTGCTCAAGGGATCAAATCCTAGACCTTGATTGAATCTACTAATCTTGGATTGGTCTAGAATAAGATTGAGCTTCTTCTTGCCTCCAACAAACTTCTCGAGAGTGCTCATAAGATACTGGCAATCTCGAAAGAAAGAAGCACAAGAAGAACAGGGGGAAGAAGAAGAAGAAGAACCAGAAAGATGAGCTCTCTCAACACGTGCATTTTGTTCCCTTAGCACGGCTGCCTCAATCTTGAGGGCCTCACAAGAAAGCGCAAGGGCATTTCTAATCCTAAGAGTTTGGTCTTCTAACTTCTTTCTAAGCTCAACATGGATTTTATCCATATCATCCTTAACCCCAACACACGTGAGCAACCAATTTTTGACTTAACTAGTAAGTCCTTAGCAAGTTGATCACACTTGACATTCAAAGCATTATTGTCAAGTTTTAGTTGCCTACAACTCTCACATGAGTATTTGGATCCTTAGAAGCATGCAATTCAAGTTCATCATTCCTAGCGAAAGCTTTCTAAGGTGTGAGCTCATGGCATCAATTTGAGAAGCGATTTAGGGCACTTGTCACAAGAAGCATTTGAGTGAGCGGGAGAAAAGCTAGCATCGTAGGAATATCAAAGGTAATGAACTAGCATTCTTCAACTTGATTCTCAAGATCAACAAGCACACTATCATGCAACTTCCTTAGGTTCTCCACTCCACAAGCAAAGCATCACAGAGAGTACACTATCGAGTCTCGGGAGGAACATGATTTAAGTAAAGCTAACTCCGAGACAGGCTATCTACCTCCTTCTCTAACTCCAAACACCTCGACCTAGCCTTAGCATGAAACTTGCCTAATTTACAGAAGGCATCATTTAACTCGTCGTAGGTGGGTACCTGATCCGTGTCGCTGTACAGCTCAGAGTCGCTCACTTCAATGGCGCTTGCCATGAAGCACATGCCGGAGAAGTCGTCGCCGCTCTTCACCTTCTCTTGCGGATCGTCCTCGCTTGCATCGCTCCAGTCTCAGTGTCGGAGAGCTCGATGTCGTCCAGCGCGGTGAGGACCCGGTGAAAGAGCTTCTTGTTCTTGGCGAAGTTGTGGTACTTCTTCTTCGCTGGCTCACGAGCTGGGGCCTTCTTGTTGCGGTTCTTGTCGGTGTAATCGTTCTTGCCCGAACCGCCTTGTTCGCTCTTGCCCTTCTCCAGCTTGGGGCAGTTTGCTCGAATGTGGTTGGGGCCACCACACTCGAAGCAGGTGATCACGCCACCTCTTTTTCTCTCTCTTACCCTCTGTAGGCATGAGAAAATTTGCGAGCAAGAAGAGCAAGCTCATTTTCTGGAAATTTTTCCAGTTGATCATCGCTTAGCTCGCAAAGGGTGGAGAGAGAGAAACCACAAGAAGAGTCAGAAGAGGAAGATCTAATGGGATCGGTGACCAAGGCCATCGACTGAGATTTCGTCTTCCGCGAGACGACGTCGATCTCATGAGTCTTGAGGCGAGAATACAGGCCGTCAAGAGTCAAAGTCGACAGGTCGGTGGTGTCCTTGATGGTGGTCACTTTCATTTCTCAAACACGAAGATCGAGTGCGGTCAAAAAATGTCGAGCATTATCCGAGTCAGGGTATATGCAACCGACTGCTCGGAGGTCGCTCAAAATCTTCGTAAACCGACCAAAGCACTCGTCAAGACTCTCACCAGCATGCTGTTCAAACTTGTTGAACTCACGCTTGAATTGGTCCTGTCGAACCGTCTTGATTTGGGTAGTGCCCTCATGGTAAGCATCGAGGGTTACCCAAATCTCATGAGCAGAACGAAGGTGAGAAATCCTGTCATACTCACTTCGGCTAAGACCATGTATGAGGATGTTCCTTGCCTTAGCGTTCGCCTCAACGTCAGCCATATTGCCGACCGTGACGTTTTCATGGCAGAACCTCATATGGGAGTTTTACCTTCGCCATATCGGGAAGCCCAGGCGTGATGTATGACTCCATGCGTGACTTCGAATGGAAAATCGACTCCAGAGAAAATGGGTGGCTTGGTGGAATACTTGTCCATCGCCATGGCTCTTGAGACCGGTCAAGATCTATGAAAGAGCAAAACCGGCTCTGATACCAATTGAAAGACCGAGATGGCGACCAGAGGGGGGGTGAATGGTCCCAAAATAAATTTTCCCACCTCTTGGACAAATACTAGTCAAAAGACTCATCACGCTTGTAAAGAACAAAGACTAGAACAACACAAGCGGTGTTCGAGAAAACAAAGACGACTCCAAAAGCTAATCTGTGATCTTGGCTTGCTCGTGAGATTCTAATGATCAAGATAGACTTGAATGCCTTCTCACACGTCACAGCAAGCAAGATAGCACAAGAGTAAACACCTAAACTCGATCAATTAAGAATTCATCATGAAGGGACAAAAGATCGGTTTCTTTGCGAACTTGAACGGGGTTGCTTAGAGAATTTGGATATGCTCGAGTGAAGATTCATCCAATCAATCTCTCATTCTTTGCAACAAGAACGAAGCAAATCAAAACTAAAGAACCGCAAGTCACACGATTTACACACTTCAAGAACACAGATTTACAACTTGCAATAAGAATAGAAGGATTGCCTAAATGATTGAAAGCATCGAATCAAGAGAAGAGTTCATAAACCATGAATTTCAACAAAGATTCAATAGCATGTAGAAGGAGATGAGGCAAATCCAAAATACGTAAAGTAAATTGCAAGTAAGTAAATGCGGAATTTAGATAGCAGAATTTAAGTGCCTAATGTAAATGTGTAAAGGAAATGAAACTAGAACATAAATGAAGAACATTTCATTTCTGGAAGGCAGGTTTACAAAGCCTCACAACAAAGTGGGCAAAACTCAAAAGAGCAGCAAAAACCTCAGAACCTTCCAAGAGGGGAGGCTGCCCCTACCCCTCTATTTATAGTGACCTGGGATCAATTCCCACCCTTGGATGTCTTGCTTCAATCCTAAGCCAACTTTCAAGAGCCAGGATTTGATCCTTACACTGTCACTCTCAACAACTCTCAACTACACTCAGGTACTTTCTTAGTACACCTGACAGCAAGCTACACTTTATCCACTACTTTATCTTCCAGAACTGCAACCCTACAGCTCTCCTTGATCCAAGTAGTGATAAGCTAGCTTCTCCACTAATCTCTTGTCTCTTGAACTGCACCGACTTCATCTCCGGCCATCTTCCGGCGAACTTCCGGCCAACTTGAACCTCCGGCCATCCCATGCCTAGTTCCAGCCTCCCTTCGCCTCACCATGACCACCAAATGAAGTCCTACATTCACAAAGACAAGAAATCCCTTCTTGGTTCCACCATGAACCCATAACAACAATTCGATCACGAGTTGGGGTTAGAAAAGACCAAAACGGACCAAAGCATTTCTACCCAATGCGGACAAGCTGTTTTCAACACAGCTGGATCTTCTCAATTTGTTATGATTTTATATGTTGTTCTACTGAAAATCTTGTCAACATGAAAAAGTTGTGTTTCGAAATTATCTACAACTTTCATGTAGAACACATAATTTTTCGAGTACAGGAAGACCCTCAAAAATGCATATTACTGCACGCTGAAAAATTGGTCCGTAGTACACGTGAGAATCTCTGTTAACCTTCCCGATTTTATATGATTTTTTATGTTACTCAAATGAAAAACTTGTCAACATGAAAAAGTTGTGTATCGAAATTATCTACAACTTTCATGTAGAGCACATAATTTTTCAAGCACAGAAAGACCCTCAAAAATGCATATTACTGCACGCTGGAAAATTGGTCCGTAGTACACGTGATAACCATCGCGATTTGGTCCGTAGTACACATGAGACCCATCGCGATTTGGTCCGTAGTACACATGAGACCCATCGCGATTTAGTCCGTAGTACACATGAGACCCATCGCGATTTGGTCCGTAGTACACATGAGAACCATCGAAATTTGGTCCGGCCAACACATGAAGATCACAAAAATTTGGTCCGGCCAACACATGAAGATCACAAAATTTTGGTCCGGCCAACACATGAAGATCATAAAAATTTGGTCCGGTATACACATGAAGATCATAAAAATTTGGTCCGGCCAACACATGAAGATCACAAAAATTTGGTCCGGCCAACACATGAAGATCATAAAAATTTGGTCCGACCAACACATGAAGATCATAAAATTTTGGTCCGGCCAACACATGAAGATCATAAAAATTTGGTCTGGCCAACACATGAAGATCACATTTAAATACAAACTCAAATCTAAGCTATCCTAGATCATATAAAGTCAAATACTCATCACAAGCAAGGATGAACCTCCACATGGTCCTTCACTACCACCACTGGTATACGACTAGTATAATATAGCGTAAAATTTCGCATGTTTTTAATATAAAAACATAGCTGCAGCCTGCATCTACCACCGCCTCCGGTGGCTGGTCAACCCCGCCTGGTTCCAACTCCACGTTGCTTCCGTCATTCACAATTCGACATAGCGTCACCTCCTCACCAGTGACTGCCCCTGCCTTGGCCTCTTCAGCCTGCTCTGACCAATACCGTTGCACTCCTCTCCCATGATCTGTTGCACCACCGCCTTGCGGCATCCCCTTTTGCTGCTAGAAACTGCCCGCTATTCCAGTGAATCTGAACTGTGACAACCGGGCTTCTTGTCTGATCGAGTTGCGACGTCGGAGAGGAGGTTAGTGTCGCCAAAGTGGAAGCCAGGGTGACATTGTGTTGGTCAGCGAGGTGAAGCAGAGACTGAGCTAGCTCACGAAAGGGCGAAGCTGAGCCGAAAGTAGAACTAGGGTTATTCTGGGCAACTCATGCCATGCATTTCTTTTCTAAAAAATTGAGAAAAAAAAACATGATACTTTTAAGATGGCCGCGGTGTGATTCGATAAAGTAACACGAATTTATAATAATTATTGGCTTCAGGGTGTGTCTGTGTCAATGCCAAAA
This sequence comes from Otatea glauca, assembly GCA_036346275.1. Classification (NCBI taxonomy): domain Eukaryota; kingdom Viridiplantae; phylum Streptophyta; class Magnoliopsida; order Poales; family Poaceae; genus Otatea; species Otatea glauca. The sequence goes on from CM070724.1 coordinate 26,136,149, forward strand.
ACAAAGCGTGCTGTGTAGCCAATTTTTCCTTCTTTCCATGGCTAGCACGTGCCAATTTCTATTGTATAAATGTACCTTTTTAAAAAAAAAAAGGCAAATAAGCATAATAAGGACTTAATCTCTGGAATTAAACTGCTGCATAGTTCAAAAGTTCATTACACTTCCCCACCAGATATTATAATTTAGAACAGACCTTAAAAACAGGCTATTACATCCGGGTCGTCACCTTTTCTTCTTCTTTTTTTTTTTATCTTGAATCCATTCCGGTCGTCACGCCAGTGCTGATGCCGTAGTGAACATATGCCTGCCCCGAGCTTCACTGATGAATTATCGACGCCATCAAGTCCTAATTAGAGGTGTTGATCTTCGGCCTAGATGTAACATCCAAAAATTTGCACAAAATATTTTATTACTTATTTATAATTTTCTTAGATTTTTTTTGAATTTTCTGGAAATTATAAAACTGTTTTTCTATTTCTAGTTTTACGAAAAGATGTACTGTTGAAAAATATATCAATTTTTTTAAAAAATTTACAATAAGTTGAAAATGTCTCAAGGTATTTTTGAGAATTTTTTCAGAATTTTGGAAGCTTATTTGCTATTGTTTGAAAGCCTTTTTATTTTTAGCATTAATTAAATTCGAAAATAAATAGTAAACTAGGACATCATGTCGTATGTCATCTTCAACCTCAGGAAGCCAGTAGCCAGTACGCGTGTTCTCTGTTTTTCTCCATTGCTAATATTTTGAAGTCTCAATCCAATATGTTTTTGCTTTCGAATTCGTGTCCAATATGTGTGCCAGCTTATCCTCAACTAATCCCGTGATTCTTTCATTCTAATCTCTTTTACGGGACAAACCTTTGTCAAGCTTTGCATGAATATATTACATCATTTCCCTACGGCTTGCTGAATATTTTTTATACTCACGACTATACGCCTTTGTTGATCAGTTGTTGAGAAAGGACTAAGAAATACATACTTCTATGACAAAAAGTACTATGAAGACTACGTGAACAAGGAGGGTGTTCCCCAGACGATTGCTTGTGGCATTTCGAATGACCCAAGTTATTTTATTTCTGTTGTAATAGTTTATTTGTTTCTTAAGTCCTTAAGGCATAGTGGTGTAAACTTTGACTATAAAGTCTATTGCTTTATTTAATAATAATTTGCTACTTTCTTAATTAATTCGTTGTATGGTATGATATTTCATCTATATTGTCACTGTGTGCACTAGCGTGATTCTGGACTAGTGCAGTATATAAAGAGATTTCAGATTCGTAAATCTGGGTCCCGACAGAGATGGTATCAGAGCCATATTGACTGTAGGTCGCTACCCTAGTTAGCATGGTTTTCAAAATTATTTTCTAAATCAAACCAACAAATTGGCATTTAATAGTTTGTCACCTCTCATCATATTCATAGATTCTTATTCCGCTCCTTTGCTGAAATATTTTTTTGAAAGTTTAAATCGATCTCATCTTATAAAACTTCTCAAAGCCTCGAGTCTTCTGCAAGAATCCAAATCAAGGAGGATGATGATTCGTACCTTTTTGAGACCAATGGAGGATCTATTGGAATGATCAAGCCAACGAGAGTATGTCCGTGATGACTACCATGTAAGATAGATTTTTGGTGCTCTGTTGTGTTTGAGCATGTTGCTCTTTTCGGTTTAGTAACATATAATCCGCGTTTATTAGGAATTTTATTGCTTGTGTGCCAGGTATGTTGTACAATTGCCCTAGCCATTGTGTTATAGCCATACCCTAAGTTGAAGGGTTTTGTTACATCTTTGCTTTGTAGCCTTTTTGGCTATATCCCTTCTTGACTTTTGTCCTTAGGTATTACCTGCTCCCCTAGATGACCTTATCACTCGTCTCTTGTAACATCTTGAAAATTGTGAAAATAAAATAAAGTGACTTGGAATGACTTTTATTTCATTTTTGGATTTTTACTGGATTTTCTTGTTTTAATGTTTAAAATTTCTTTATTTAAATCATTTTTATTAAGTTTAGTACTAAAATTCCAAATAACCCAATCTGATAAATAATTTTATAACATACTAAAATAGTTTAGATGGATAAAGATAATTTTTTCATAATTTTTGCACAATATGTTGTTGCCTTAAAAAATCAATTACAGATTGAAAATAAAAAAATTCTAGGAATTTTATTTCAAAAACCAAATAGAGAATTGAGTGAAACCAAAGAAAATGAAAACCACATTCAGTGGGCTACCTCTATAAATTTTATCACAATTTTTCGAGTAGGTTGGAATCACTTTTGAACCACTTCAAACACTAAATCGATTTCTATTTCTTTTAAAATCGCTACAATGCGCGCCACACATGTTTGACCGAATGCCTGAGCCACTCTCACTGTCAGGCCACATTGGCTAGGGGCCCCACCGGCCAGTCTCTCCCCCACCCCTCTCCCTTCGCTGCCCATTCTCTGCCGCGGCAGGGCAAAGCTTTGCCACGCGCTGCTGTGGCAAAAGCCTCGTGCCACGTGGCCGTTGCAGTCGATTTAGCAAACCTCAACGACTCTGTCGCCATACTGCCTCACCTGCCCCGTGCACAGCGCCTTAAGGTCGACTAGAGCCCCCTCTTTTCTTCCTCAACTTGCCCATACCTCGCCCAACGCAGAGAGCTCGCCGAGCTCTCAAACGAGGCCAGCAAACACAATTTCGCATGAACAACCACCAGGTGAGCTCAACCGATCATTTTCCCTTGCCGTAATGTTCCTCTCGGTCCCTCTAATCCCTCCCTCTCCTTTATTTCAGTGGAAATCGACCGTAGTGCCCGCAGCTCGTTCTTCTCCCCATCGCCGGCTGCACGGTGGTAGGCCGTCGCAACCCTTCTCCGCCGGGCTGAGGTAACGGGATCACTTCATTTTCACCTCCTGATGCTTTTTCCCCTACCCTTGAAGTTCGCGCGGTCTTCTTCCTCGCTTTTGGCCGAAGCCTCTGCCGAGCTCAGCCCCTCTCTGCCGCCAGCCTTCCTCGCTGCCGTACCGCCACTGCCGACCAGTTCCTCTTCCTCACTTCCGGCCGAAGCCTCCGCCGAGCTAAGCCCCTCTCTACCGCCAGCTTTCCTCGCCACCGCACCGCCATTGCCGATCGGTTCCCTAGGTTTGTGCCCTCCCTCTCTTGCTCACCGAGCCACCGGCCAGGCTCCGTCGTCGGCAGGGCCCTAGCTCCTCCCCTGTTTGCTGTCGCTGACGCGCGGGCCCAGGTTGTCAGCCTCCCGAGTGTTCTCCCCTCACACCAACACTGACAGTGGGCCCCAACTGTCAAGTGGTAAACGGGATTTGAAAGATTGCCAAAAAGGGAAAGCCACTTTCCATAGAGGAAAGCGTAGTTTCCGTTTTCGGAAATTTTCAATTTTCAATGAATTTGTAATCCCTAGGTTAATCAAATGCTTATAATTTTTGCTAGGAAACTCCAATTTTAGTAAAACAAATTTATAAATTTGTGTAAAATCATGTAGAATCTGAATATTAAAAAATATCTTGGTTTTGGTCAATTTGCAGTAAATGAGCTCCAATATATGCTTTAGGCCTAAAATGTGCTTAGTATAAAATTTCCACAAATCAATTATAAAAATTATGAAACTAATTTTTCCATGTTCCTGAGGTCACAAGCTCTCCAAATATATAAAACTATTTAGATTTTGACATAGTTTGTATCAAATGTTTAAATAGGCTAATTTCAATGCATGCAAGAGTTCAAATGATCATAACTTGTGCAAATAAACTTCAAATTTAATGAAATAAATTCCTATGTTCTATTAAAATGATGCACCTTCTGTTTATGAAAAAATATTTAGGTGTTACACTCTGTTTACACATATTCATGTCTTAGGATGGGTCAAATAGTGTTAAATTATGAAATAGTAGTAAAGTTTGCAAATAGTCTCTAATACTTTTTCAAATAAAAGCCCAACTCATTGAAAAACCATGAATATGTAGCTCTGTACCAGTAACTTAATCCTTGGTTAAAATGCCATAATAGGTTCCTTATGCTAAGACCCATGAGAAATGCTTTGCACGCACACACTACTTCATGTTAATTCGATATTACGTTTTAATAAATTCAAATAATTTTAGCCTCTTGAATTCGTAAATATTCACACACATAAACATAATTTTATCCTCTTGAATTCGAAAGTTAAAACTTACATATCTATAAGAACCAAGAAGTTGTGCCTTAGAATGAACCCAAAGTCGCCTTACGACCAAATGCTATACATAGACCGAACTGTGAACAAAGAACTAAAAGAACCGTCATGCATGAAACAATAACTACATAACCCTAAAGACACTCTCAACTCTTTTAATAGATTTCAATTTGGTTTTACATCTGATTCCTTTTTGCCCTTTGTTGTTTGCTATTTGTCGTGCTTCTTATTGTATACGAGTAGACAGTGACGATTCGAGACTTGCCGACAACGACAACACATACGATCCGAATTATGTACCCAACAATGATCAACAAAGCAAGTACCCTCCTTTGATCATGTTGATCCCACTATTTTACGGAGTTTATATTGTTTTATCAAATGATATATGCATATGTGTATATTATATTAAACTTGCTATGTTGTGGGTACCGATAGATACTTCCTATTTGTATGCATTACATTTAGCTTAACACTTGTTTACATGCTATTGTAACCTTAGCTTATGGTGTAGACATTACTTAGTATCACTATGGGTAATGATTGCGAAGTACTTCACACATATGCTTAGCCATGATCTCTTAGAACATCATTTAAATGTTGAGCTACACTTCTATTTAGGCCTGAGCAAAAATTTTAAAGGTACAAAGCCGAGTTATGGTCTCCGTGTATTTTGATAAAAAAATCCAACCTGAAAACTTATGGTTTAGACGCGGGCAAGTTACTATTTAAACTTGAGACGTGAGGAGGGACCTCGTGCGTAAACAGAGGGAGATACTCGCCCGGGTCGGTTAAGAACCGAACTTGACGCTATCACCTAAGTGAAATGGTGCAACCACATGCGCTAGTATGGGATAGCCTTAGCTTAGTAGATTAGCTGGAGTTTAACATTGCATTTTGGTAGGCTGAAGTAGCAAGGGCATTCCGGGGTACAGTGTCGCTCGTAGGTGCTCCATTCACCGAGGTGTTGGGGTTAAAGCATTCTAATATAACGGTGTATGCCTTGCCATGGGGGAAAGGATGCGATGTGGCGTAAACCATCGTTAGTACTGTGTGTACGGGTCTGGATTTCCAGCTCCATAGTAAGGGTTTGTCGTCACCAGGCTGGTGCAATGCTAGCCTTTTGCTAGTTGAACTGTTTCTTCACAATCTAGCAAATCGGGTACTGTAAGTATCGCGAGGCATGGTTGACATGATTGCTAGAATGTTTCATATTGGTAAAGTGTACCCTCTCTGCAGATATTTAAATCTAATTAACTAACCATGCTCACGGTCATGAGAAACTCTGCGAAATAATGTCAAGTATAGCGTTGTTTTTGCGAAATTTTCGGAGAATGTGTTGTGACGGGTTGGTATAATTGTGAGCCAAGGTTGGCTATGATTTACTCACTGTTCATGGTCAAGGAGGGCTATGAAATGATGGTAATGAACTGTACTTACTGTTATTAGCTTCATAACAAATGCTCATTTCAATTTCGTCACCGTTTGATGAACTACTCTCTTGCAAATAAAATCTACCTTATGCCAAAAATAAGACTTAGTGTAGTGGCTTGATTTCCTTGGACTAACCATGCATGTATCTTATTTCCATACACTAAACTTTTGCGAGTACATACGTGTAATCACCGTTGCTTAATTCACAATATATAGATGAAGGTACAGAAGATATCCTCGATGATTCGTACTTCGCACCAAGGTCCGACGACTACATGGATAGATAAACTAGGGCTCTTCCTAGTCGGTTGACTTTGGGTTATGGATAAGCATACCGCTGTCCTACTTTTGCTTTATGCTTAATTTCCACTGCAATCTACTTTTTTGTGTAATATGTGGCCGGTCGGCCACATACTTGTAATATTGAGTAGTTGTAATAGCTTTCTAGTCTATGTTTATGCTACATCAAATGCTTAGACATGTATGTTTAATGGTACATCTAAAATGTGGGATATGTGGGCGCTAGGCTTTGATCTTGGGAACTAGCGCCGGTCACATATCCTGGTACCCGGAATTGCTCTCAACTGTCTGACACATGGACACGTGCGACCTCGTTCCTTGTCTATTGCGACGCACACCCCTCGGTGGGTGTGGGCGATACCATGGTACATGGATGGGTTGGTTTCAATCCCGGTATGGTTATTCAGAAAAGAATCGAAACTCTCTTGGTCGCGTAAGTTTAAGGTGCAACCAAGTGGATCATATTTATTTGAGTGAGGGCCATCTGGTTAATACTCCGTGCACGGGACTATTGGCGGCAGTGAGCATACACTTAAGTGGAATATGGGTATCACTTCTAGTCCAACGCACGAGTGTGATTCGATTCATATTTCTAGGTGCCCACATCTCCTGCTTTTCAATATTACCTATCAAACCCTTGGATCTACTCCAGAGTAAGTATCAACCATCTTGCACTCATTTTGGAGACGGTCGCAGTTTGCCAGTGAATGCCAATGCTAGTGCCAGTGCCAACCCCAACGCACCACCACCATCACCTGTAGTGACAGATCAGAACATGGCATACTTTTGGCAGCTCAGACTCAGCTTATGAACACAATGATACAGAACATGAACAACATCAGTAGAAGCAAACTGCAGTTGCCCTGGCTAACCTATTGAACCAGTAGAACCAAGCTGTTGATGCACCTCCGCAAGATCGTCTACAATACAAGTTAGCAGAATTCATGAGGACCCATTCGCCTACTTTCTCCAACTCTTCAGAACTTCTAAAGGCAGACGATTGGATTCACTCCTTTGAGAAGAAGCTCATAATTGCTCAGTGCACAGATCGTGAGAAAGTTCTCTACGCCGCTCATCAGTTGGAAGGCATCGCCACTGAATAGTGGGACAGAACTACAGTGCTGCTCATGATGACCCTCATATTATCACTTGGGCAGAGTTTTTTACTGCTTTCCGCCATTCCCATATCCCAGATGGCAAGGTTGAAATGAAGAAGAATGAGTTCCGTGAGCTCAAGTAAGAAGGGATGTCAATGAGTGAATACCTCAACAAGTTCACTCAACTTGCTCATTACACTCCAAAGGATGTTGCTACAGATGAGGCCCGTCAGAAGAAATTCAAGTGTGGGCTCAATCCAGGTTTAAAGGTACAAGTCATTTCCAATGACTATGCAGATTTTCAGCATCTTGAAGACAAAGCCTCTTAGAGCTTCTTTATTGGTGCAATCACCGGGTTCTGATTTGAGTACGAACCATGCCCCAAAGTTAAAATATTAATTGGAGGGGTAGAATTCCTAGTCAACCTTATTGTCCTAGACACCAAGTTCCTAAATGTGATACTAGGAATGGATTGGATCTCCAAAAACCAAGCAATTTTTGGATTGTGCAAATAGGGTGATCACCTTAACCAATCCAAATGGAGCTAAGTTAAAGTTTCAAGCTATTACAGACAAGCTTGAAGGGATAAAAGTTTGCAGTGCTAAAGGAATAAGTTTGGAAGATGTGCCAGTCACCAGAGAGTTTTCTGATGTATTTTCAAATGAGTTGCCTAGGATGCCACCAGACAGGGACATAGAATTATTGATTGATCTAGTTCCTGGAGCACCACCCATCTCCAAGAGACCTTACAGGATGCCTGCTAATGACTTAGCTGAGGTGAAGAGATAGATTAAAGAGCAGCATGATCAAGGTTTTGTGCGACCAAGTTCTTCGCCATGGGGAGCACCCGTTCTCCTTGTTGAAAAAAAAGGATGGTACTCAGAGAATGTGCATAGATTATCGTTCTCTCAATGAGGTCACCATCAATAATAAGTACCCTACTGACAGTATGAGTATACCGTGATGTCCTTTGGTTTGACCAATGCCCCTGCCTACTTCATAACCCTGATAAACAAAGTATTCATAGAATATCTGGATAAGTTTGTTGTCGTCTTCATTGATGACATTCTGGTCTACACCAAAATTGAGGAAGAACATGAGGATCATTTGTGCCTAGTTCTGACAAAGCTAAGAGAAAACCAACTGTATGCCAAGTTTAGTAAATGTTAGTTTTGGATGAAAGAAGTTACTTTCCTAGGAAATGTCATATCAGCAGAAGGAGTCGTTGTTGACCCTGGTAAGGTACAAGATGTGCTCAATTGGGAGTCACCCAAGACGGTACCCCAAGTCCGAAGTTTTCTTGAATGGCTAGATATTATCTATGTTTCATAGAAGGATTTTATAGAAAAGCTAGACCGTTCACTCAGCTCTTGAAAAAGGAGAAGAAATCTGTTTAGATACTAGAGTGTGAGCGGAGTTTCCAAGAGCTGAAAAAATATTTGACAACTGCCCCAGTGCTTATCTTGCCGAATATCAGAAAGAATTTTGAGATATTCTATGATGCATCCCGACAAGGACTCAGTTGTGTGCTAATGCAAGATAAGAAGGTTGTGGTGTATGCTTCACGACAATTAAAGCCACATGAAGTCAACTATCCTATCCATGATTTGGAATCGGTAGCTGTAGCGTATGCTTTAAAGATTTGGCATCATTACCTCATCGGTAATCATTGTGAGGTTTACACTGATCACAAGAGTATGAAGTACGTTTTTACCCAAGCCGATCTCAATATGAGACAAAGAAGATGGTTGGAGTTGATCAAGGACTATGACATTGGAATTCATTATCATCCAGGTAAAGCTAATGTCATAGCTGAAGCTTTGAGTAGAAAGAACTACTGCAACACCCTGATGATTAAGAAAAGTAAGCCAATACTTTACAAGGAATTCCAGAAGCTTAGTCTAGAATTGGTTCAGGAAGGTTACTTAGCCCCTTTGGATGTGCGCCCTACATTGGAGGATTAGATCCGAGAAGCACAGGTTGATGGTACTGATATCAAAGACATTAAGAGCAATATGAAGAAAGGAAAAGCCCCAGATTTCAACGAGCATGAACACAGTACCGTTTGGTATGAGAAGCGCATCTGTGTACCAAATCAGAAAGAGCTCAAAAAGCTGTTGCTCAAAGAAACACATGAGACCTTATACTCCATTCATCCTGTAAGTACCAAGATGTATCAAGATCTTAAGGAAAGGTATTGGTGGCCCAGTATGAAGCTTGAGATCACAGAGTATGTTGCTCTTTGTAATGTCTGCCAAAAGATCAAAGCAGAACATCAGAGGCCACCAAGATTGCTACAGCCATTAAAGATTCCAGAATAGAAGTGGGAAGAAATTGTGATGGATTTCATTACCGAACTTTCCAAGACCCAAGGAGGTTATGACTCGATCTGGGTAGTGGTGGATCGATTGACTAAGGTAGCTCACTTTATTGCAGTAAAGACTACATACGCAGAAGATAAATTGGCAGAATTGCATATGTCCAGGATTGTCAGTCTTCATGGAGTACCTAAGAAAATAGTGTCTGATAGAGGAACCCAGTTTACATCTCGTTTTTGACAGAGTTTGCAAAAAGCCATGGGCACCCATCTCAGATTCAGTACTGCCTATCACCCTAAAACCAATGGATAGACTGAACGTGTGAATCAAATTCTTGAGGACATGCTAAGAGCTTGTGCCTTAACTTTTGGTGCCAAGTGGGACAAGTGTTTGCCCTATGCTGAGTTTTCCTATAACAACAGTTATCATGTTAGTTTGCAAATGTCTCCATTTAAAGCCTTATACGGAAGAAAGTATAGAACCCCTCTCAACTAGGAGACTGGAGAAAGATAATTGTTTGGCCCCGCCATACAAAATGAAGCCGAAGAGCAAGTTCAGCTAATTCGAGATAGGTTAAAGATAGCTCAGACCAGACAAAAGAGCTATACTGACAATCGTCGTCGAAACTTGTGTTTTGAGCTCAATGATTATGTTTATCTTAGAGTCATATCTCTCAAAGGAGTTAATAGATTACAAGTAAAAGGAAAGCTTGCTACTAGATATGTTGGACCGTTCAAAGTCTTGGAACGAAGAGAATAGGTTGCCTACAAGCTTGAGTTTCTTTAGTCTTTTGTCGGAATCCATGATGTGTTCCATGTGTCACAATTGAAGAAGTGTCTACGAGTGCTAGAGGAACAGATGCTATTGGAAGTCATTGATTTGCATGAGGACCTAACCTACAAGGAGCAACGGGTGAAAATTTTGGATGTAGTAGAGCGTATCACAAGAAGCAAAACCATCCGTTTTTGTAAAGTTCAGTGGAAACGTGTCCGTATCTATTTCTATGAGCCACCCTGAGCCTATTTAAAGTGTGCACCAGGATCCCCTTTCATTGCTAAATCCGTTCCTCCACTTGTTCTAACCTCTTGTCCCTCCATTTGGCCGGAACACCGTAAGACCCAGAGCATGAACCGAACGTTGGCCGACGTGCCCTTGCAACCTTCCAGAGCGTCTCTTCCAAAATCGTTCGCGTCACTTCGTGCCACCGATCGTCGTGAAGGTAACCCCACAATCAATTTTAAGATTGGCACATCGTGTACGACGAATTTTGAGTTTCCCGGAAGATTGTTCGTCGTTGTTCGCGTTGCTATGCCGCCATGGAGCCGCCGACTGGCCAGGTGACGAGCTCACCGGTGAGCCTCCGCCGCTATGGCCCGAGTGTTGTTGTCCCTTGCTTTCCTTGCGTGTGACCTAGCCGGTTGACATGGTGTCATGGTGCTGTATTGCTTCGGTTGGCTGTTCGGTCCAGAGCGCGGGAAGCAAGCGTCTAGAGCCAACTCAGGAAGAGAGAGAAAGAAAGAAAAAGTAAGAAAAAAATAAAAATATATAATAATTATTTTTTATAAATTAAGATTAAATTTTCTGATATTTTAAAGTGATTTGGATTTTTATTTTTCTTTATAAAAGTAATTTTAAAAATTCGAAAATCCTTTCTTTATTATTTTATGTGATTTAAAACTTTCAAAATTCCGTTCTCCCTCATATGAACTCCGATTGAAAAAATTCAAATTTTTAAATTTTTCTAAAATCAAGCTCTACATTTTAGAGATATTTATTTTCAGTTTAAAGTTCGTTTGATTATCTGTTTGTTGTTTATTTGTATTCGTTACTTTTTTCCGGTAGACGTTGATCCCCAAAGAGCGAACGAAGGATTTAAAGATCAAGACTCAGTAGCAGATCAACACGGCAACTCATAACTTTTAATCATACTGAACCTAAATATTCAAAAGTAATTTGTTTTATACAATTGTATACTATTTGTGTATAAATGATTAATTGCTAAGAATAGCTATATACCTAATTGACATTATGTCACCTTGATTATTGCAATACCATGTGTCGGGGAGCAGTACCTCGCCACGTGTAAGCTTCCCACGGGCCCGGGGGCTTGTCTTCGGCCTAGGAGGTGCTCTTCCCAAGCTCGAGCTCGGGCTCGGGCGCAAGGACAAATGCCCCCCTCGATCTCAATGCCACGACCTCTACATCTCTACGTTCTCCCCGAGGGTGGTAAAAGACAGCTGTAACAATTTATTTATTTATCTCATTTAAAAAACCTCCCCTGCGGCGGAATCAGCGCTATACCTGCCCCTGCGTGGGAACTAGGGCCCAGAAACTCCCGTCAACTCCCAACAGCTGCTGTTAGCCCTCAACGACTATCGACGCCTCTCAGCAACCCCCGTTGACTCACCACGGGCACCTGACGTCAACCTCGGGACGAAGCAGCAGAGCTCCTGAGGGGCTACAAAAAGCGATGAATCGCCCCGACGAAAAAAGACGGCCAAGCGAAGAGGAGAGGAGAAAGAACAGAGAGAAAAAGAAGAACAAGAAAAGGTCCCCGAACTCTCCCTGGCAACTTCACCTATGAGCGGCCCCTAGCTCGGGTCCCGTCTGTATTCCCCTGTAGAACTTCATTTACATCTTTCGCCTCAGGGCAAGACTGGAGTAGAGCTGTTACCCGAACTCGGGGGCTCGAACCAGTATAAACCTTGTGTTCGTTGCTTCTTCCCTGACATACATCCCACGACGCTCGCCATTCCCGAACGAGCACGACATCGGACCTCGCCCCCGAACGATCTACTCGCTTTCCTCCTTTTTCTTTGCGGTCGGCGGTTCCGATCGTCGACAGCTGGCGCCCACAGTGGGGCCCGAGTATCGCTCGTTCGGAGTTCACTGCTCCGCCGTCGGCAGCCTTCGGCCGGCGGCGATATGTCTGTCGGCAAATGCGGACTCGGACGCGGTCCCCGAGTATGAAGGTTCCACCTCCATGTTCTCGCCTTCGTCGCCGCCACGCGAATGCCTGGCCTTCATGGCCGATACATTTGCAAAGCGCGCGAGGATGAGTGTGATGACGAGATACCCGGAGGCGTGTCAGTTGACCGGGTTGCCATCAACCAGGCCATTACCACCCTCCGACGGGAGGAGCGTGAAGAGCTCCGCATCTCATCTGGGCACCGCAACCCTACTCACCTAGACGACCCCAACCGGGAACGCTTGTGGGCCATCGCCCGGGTCATGGCCGACCCTACCCGGCGAGGTCAGCCCTCTTTCGCCGGTCCCTTGTTGAGGAGCTTGGCAGGGCGACCGATGAGGTCACACCCTCCCAGCGAGAGCGGCACCGCCCCCCCCCCCCGAGCCTCTCTCCCTGGAAAGCGACGGCAACTCGTCGCTCGGGCGCCGTCGCTCTCGCGGGCTGACTCCGTACCTGCGGGCCCAGAGTCCGCCGCAACCATCCCCACCTCACCGGGACCCAATCCTGACGCGTGGGTGTTCCCGCGATTAGCAGAGCAACGGCAGTCGGAAGGTTCACGATCATCGCCGTCCTGACGACGCCCTTCCTAACCGCCAAGACCGGCGCGGAGTGCGCCGTTGGCTTGAGTTCGACCGCCTCTCCGATGGAGACTCCGATCGCACCAGCGGCGACCGTGCTGCCCTGGCCTACGGCTACCCGGTGTACTCAATCGGCCTCCATCGGGTGCGCTGGCCAGCTTGGTTCAAGCCCGCCGCGATGGAGCTGTTCGACGGGACCAAAAACACCGACAAATTTCTCTTAATCTACTCCACCGCTATCCTGGCGGCCCGCGGGAATGAGGTTGTAATGGCCAACTACCTCCCTACCATCCTCGACGGTGCTGCTCGCACCTGGCTCTTCAACCAGGCACCCGGCGTTTTCCGATCATGGCGCCAGGTGCAAAGCGCCCTCCGTTCAAACTTCCAGAGCTGCTACGAGCACCCTGGACGAGAAAGGGACCTGGATCGCATCATCCAGGGCAAGGTCGAACCCCTCCACGACTTCGTTCGCCGGTTCACCCACGCGAGGAATTCGATCCCGAACGTCTCCGGCGAGGCCGTCAGCAAGGCCTTCAAGTCGGCGTCGGGACGGGCGCCTACCGAGGGCACAGGTTCACCACCAACCTCGGTGTCAGCAGGTATTCGGATGGCGGCGTTACGCGGACGCGGACGACGTCGTCCGTTGGAAATGCGACTACGACCAGGGCAAGCTCGGCCGCATTCCTAGCGAGGCCGGGCCGTCTGGTGCCAAGGATGTTTGGCCCAAACCCGCGCAACAAGAAGCGAGGGCAAGGTCGCCATGATGATGGCGGCCAGCTATGCGTGGTCGCCGCGGTAGACAGCGGATGCGAGGTGATGGAGGTGCGGCAACCTGACCGTAATGATCCTCGATCTCGTAGCGGTCGACCACGGCATCGACAAGCGCCGCGCCATCAAGGCGATGTCGTGCCACACGCGGCGAGGACAGCATCGGTGGCCCCTAAGCGGCGGCGGCAGCCTCGTGTCAACGAGGCCTGGCCCGGGTATGACCCGAACAAGTTCTGCCCATTCCACAGAGCCCACGGCCACGGCCTGCGGAGCTGTAGAACGTGGCAGTACAAGCTGGACGCCTTCTACGACAAGCATGAAGAGATGCCCACGCTCTCGAAGGGGGACCAGCTGCCCGACGGGGGCGGTGCCCACGAGGGCCCAGAGGGCCTCGACTTGGAGTTCCAGCAGGGCGATCACCGCGTCGACATGATCTTTGGTGGTTCGCCCGCGTGCCGATCCCGGCGTGAGCCCAAAAACACCGCCCGTACCGTGTATCAAACTTCAGCCGGGAAGCCCGCCGACCAGCCTCGCAAATGGGCTGGTATTCTGATCACCTTTTCCCGAGACGACGCTCCCCAGGGAATGTCCAAGGACTTTAAAACCGCTTTGGTCGTGGCCCCGACCATGAGCAACACCATGGTCGGAAGGGTTATGGTTGACGGAGGAAGTTCCCTCAACCTGCTCTTGGCTAGCATGCTGGACCGGATGCAGACCCCCCGATCAAAGATCAGGAGCATAGCGGTCCCCTTCTACGGCATCGTGCTGGGGAGCTCGACCACTCCGCTCGGGCAGGTGGTTCTGCCCGTCACCTTTGGCGATTCGACGAACTTCCATACCGAACTGATCACCTTCGAGGTGATGGACGAAGATCTCCCCTACAACGCCATCCTCGGGCGGCCGGATTTAATCAAGTTCATGGCGGCGAACCATTACGGCCACCATTACATGAAGCTCCCTGGGCCCCATGGCGTCATAACCGTCCGTGGCGACCTCAAGGTAGCACACTGCTGTGAGGAGAAAGCCCTGGCGATCGCTGGTGTGCTCCCCCAGTGGGGTCCCGAGGTGACTCTGAAGAACGCCTACCGAAAGGCGGTGATCTAGCCCAGCAGCCTGACCAAAGCCGTGCAGCTCGAGGAGGGCAACCCGGACAAGTGTGTCCACATCACCACCCAGCTTGATCCCAAATAAGAGCTCGAGCTCGTCATCTTTCTCCACAGCAATAAAAGCATATTCGTGTGGGAGCCGGCAGACATGCCGGGAGTCCCGAGGGAGGTGATCGAGCACAGATTGCAAACAAGGCCTGGCTGCAGGCCCGTGCGCCAGAAGCTGCGGTGTTTTCCCCCAAAAAGGTGGCGATAATCAGGGAGCATCTTGACAAACTCCTGAAGGCCGGCTTTATTCATGAGGTTGACCACGCGCGAATGGCTGGCCAACCCAGTGATCGTACAAAAAAAAGGCAGAAAGTGGAGGATGTGTGTCGACCACACGGGTTTGAACTCGGCGTGCCCGAAGGATAACTTTTCTCTTCCGCGCATAGACCAGATCGTGGACTCCACCGCCAATGCCAAGATGTTAAGCTTCCTTGACACCTACTCTGGCTACCATTAGGTCAAGCTCGCGGCAGGTGATGAGGACAAGACGGCCTTTATCACACCGTTTGGGACGTTCTGCTTCACCACCATGTCGTTTAGTCTCCGTAACGCGGGGGCGACGTTCCAGCGGCTGATGTCCAGGACCTTTGACCCCCAGATAGAGTGGAACCTCGAGGTCTATGTCGACGACATCATCGTCAAGAGCTCTTCTGAAGCCGACCACATCGACAATCTCGCGGAGACCTTCGCCAACTTAAACAGACATGGGATCAAGCTCAACCCCAAGAAGTGCATCTTCGGCGTGACCTCGAGCAAGGTGCTCGTCTACATGATCGGGGGCTCGGGGGTAGGCCCGAACCCGGAGAAGATCGAGGCGATCGAGAGGATGACCGCCCTGACATCGATAAAACAGGTCGAATGCCTTGCCGGCCGTGTGACCGCCCTCAGCCGATTCGTCTCAAGGCTCGAGGAGCGCGGGCTGCCATTCTTCAAGGCCCTGCGCAGGCATGGGGGCTTCGAGTGTACTCCCGAAGCCCAACGGTCCTTCGACGAGCTAAAGTCGTATCTCTCAAGCCATCCGCTGCTCACGACCCCATGGCGGGTGGTATTCTTTGCTCTACCTCGTGGCCATGACCGGGCCGTTAGTGCCGTCACGGTG
Source organism: Otatea glauca (assembly GCA_036346275.1). Lineage (NCBI taxonomy): Eukaryota > Viridiplantae > Streptophyta > Magnoliopsida > Poales > Poaceae > Otatea > Otatea glauca. The sequence goes on from CM070724.1 coordinate 26,152,039, forward strand.
GCGGCGGGATGGCGGCGAACAACCGATCTACTACGTCAGTGAAGTGCTTCACGGACCAAAGGAGTGCTACCCCCAGGTCCAGAAGCTACTCTACGCTCTTTTCATGGCCTCGCGCAAGCTCTGGCATTACTTTTAGGTGCATACTGTGGTTGTTCCGAGCGGGTTCCCGCTCGACGGAGATCCTGAAGAACCCGAAAGCATGAGTCCGCATCGCCAAGTGGGCTATGGAACTAGCCGAATTCAACATTCGGTTTGTAGCACGCTCCTCCATCAAGTCGCAGGAGCTCGCCGACTTTGTGGTCGAACAGACGACGGAGCCCGCCTCTGAACCCGAGGCCGAGGAAGAAGGCCCCTGGACCATGTTCTTCGATGGATCAAGATCGTTTAAGCACTCGGGGGCTGGCGTCCTTATCATCACCCCCCGGGGGATCATCTGAAGTATGTGATTCGCTTCGGCTTTCCTGCAACCAACAATGTCGCGGAGTACGAGGCCCTCTTGGGCGGCCTCCATGCGTGCAAATCACTAGGCGTGCGCCGGCTGGTCACGAAAGGGGATTCCCATCTCGTCGTTAACCAGTACAAAAAAGACTACCAATGCTCAGAGCCCTCAATGGCAAAGTACCTCACCGAGGTACGCAAGATAGAGAGGTGGTTTAAGAACCTTGAGGTCGGGTATGTTCCCAGGAAGGACAACTCCGGTGCCAACCTCCTGTCCAAACTCGGGTCGTTCGACGACGAAATCCCGCCGGACGTCATCCTCGATATCCTGCTAACCCTGGCCGTCGTCCACCCAGAAGTCTTGGTGGCCCTCCTCGAGAGTGTTCCCTCATGGATGGAACCGATCGTCAAGTTCCTCGAACTCAGCGAGCTCCTCGAGGGCAGCAGAATCAAGCACCGTGCAAGCTCATACGGGTTTGTCAACAGGCAATTGTATCGGCGAGGCACCTTGGGTGTCCTAGCCAAGTGCGTCACCCCCGAGGAAGGTAAATACTTGCTCAATGACATCCATTCGGGCCTCTGTGGCTCTCACTTTTCTTTCAGAATGATGGTCGGAAAGGCATTCAGGATGGACTTCTATTGGCCGACGGCGTTCCAAGACACTCGGGACATCGTCCGCGCCTGTCGAGCCTACCAGTTCCATGCTCAAAAGACACACCGACCAGCTTACGCCCTCCAGACCATCCCCCTCACCTGGCCGTTCTCGACCTGGGGCCTCGACATCCTCGGCCCTTTCCCTCAAGCGGTCGAGGGAAAGAAGTTCTTGTTCGTTGCCATCGACACTTTCACAAAATGGGTCGAGGCCGAGCCAGACCCGGCTATCACGGCCCAGGCAGCGGTAAGGTTTCTGCACTCATTTGTGGTTTCAAGGTATGGGGTCCCTTGCAGGATCATTACCGACAATGAGACACAGTTCACCAGCGAACCATTCCGAGAGTATTGCGAAGATAGGGGAACCAAGGTCTGCTACGCCTCGGTAGGTCATCTCCAGAGCAACGGGGTGATCGAGCGTGCCAATGGACAAATCGTCCAAGCCGTTAAGAAGCGAGTCTTCGACGAGCTCGAGAAACGGGGCTGGCCCTGGGTGGACGAGCTTCCCACCGTCCTCTGGTCCATCCATACCACACCAAGCCAAGCAATGGGGGCGACCCCCTTTCAGCTCGTCTTTGGTGCCCAGGTCGTCCTGCCCATCGAGGTCGCGTTGGGCTCTGCCAGGGTTAGCTTGGTCGATTAGCTCGACCTCGAGCAAGAGTGGTCTCTTAACCTCGCCCTCGCGGAAGAAGTAAGGTGTCGTGCGCTACTACGATCGGTGCATTACCTGCAAGCACTTCGCAGGTATGCCTCTCGATCGGTACGACCCAGGGAGCTCCTTGTTGGGGACCTGGCCCTAAAGCGGATTCAGGACCGGTCCAACACCAATAAGTTGTCCCCGCTGTGGGAGGGCCCCTACAGCGTCGTTTCAGCAGATCGCATGGGTGCTTACCGACTGGCCATGCCCAACGGCCGAGAGCTCGCGAACTCGTGGAACATTGACCAGCTCCGAAAATTCTATGTATAATGCTGTCTTTTGCTTTGGTGGTAAAATGCTCCTACTTTATCAACTATGATTGTGTCGTCCTTTATGCCTCCTCGTATCTCGGGCGGACGTGTCTCTGGGTCGTGATCCTAGGGTTCACCGTCGGAGGGTCAAGCTAGCAGTAAGTCGATCCTCATTGCATCACGGCTTCCCTCCGTGGCAAGGCTCGTTCTAGTGATCACGCCCGCAAGTCCCTCGACCTCAGGATACTTGGGCTTCAGTCTGGCCCCCCTTTTTTGGCTCGAACAAGGTCGCGGTCTCAAGGTACGCCTCCAGGGGCCACGTCCGCAGTAAGTCGACTCTCGTCGCGGTAAGACGACTACCCCCCTGTAGCAGGACTCGTACCCAGGACCGCCCTCGGTAAGTGTTTCGAGCTGGGGGCCAGCCTAGCATTGGTTTGCTACAAGCAAGTTTGTTTTATCATTCATGCTTATAACGCTCTGCTTGTCCCCTTGCATCCGGGAGACCTCCGCCCCAAGCAGCGTGGTCTTTGCTCACGCGCCACAGGGATCAGGCTCACAATAAGTATTAGCACGCAATAAGAGATTCTTCTTCTGCGCTAACACCTCTCTTGCATCTCAGGGGACGCAGCGTTGGGTCGCGTTCTCAAGGTCCGCCTTCAGGGAATCAAGTCCGCAGTAAGCTGGCTCTCATCGCAGTAAGCCGACTATACCCTTGCGTCAGGGCTCGGGCCGAGGCTTCGCCTGGTAAGCGACCCACGCCCGAGGCCTAGCCTGATATCTTTCCTACAATTAAAGTTCTCCTTTATTATTACCCACATTTATGTCTCTTCGCACCTCGAGCGACGCGGGCACGAGGCGTGACCATAAGGACCACCTCTAGGGGGACGAAGTCAGCTATAAGCCGATTCTTATCGCGTCTTGACTCCCCCTGTAGCAGGGCTTGGACCAGAGGTCACGTCGAGGGCCACCTGACCTCGAGGTGCCCGAAGGTTTTCCTTTATTATCTATTTCAGCGTATGTTTTCTCTGCACTCCAGGTACCTTGGCCTCGGGTCGCGGTCTCTAGGTTCGCCTCGAGGATGCTCAAGGTCACCGTAATTCGATCTTTATCGTGGTAAGCTGACTATTCCCCCGCAGACAGCTAACCAGAGGCCGTCCTCAGAGGGCACCCCGAGCCTGAAGCATTCCCAGACTCAGAGGACATGGACTCTAGATCACCTCCGAGGATGCTTGATCGCGATGGGCGATCTCTATCGCGATAAGCCGACTATTCCCCATTGCGGAGTTTGAATCGAGAGACCGCCCTCATGGGGAGCCCCAGACTCAAAGCATTCCTGAGTTTGGCCGTCTCGACCTGACACCCAAATTCTGGCCCCGGACTCGAGTGTTTCCGAGTTCGGCTGCCCCAGCATAACGCCTAAAACCTGGCCTCGGGTCGCGGTCTCTAGGTTCGCCTCGGGGATGCTCAAGGTCGCAGTAATTCAATTTTTATCGTGGTAAGCCGACTATTCCCCCGCAGACAGCCAACTAGAGGCCATCCTCAGAGGGCACCCTGAGCCTGAAGCGTTCCCGGACTCGAAGGACATGGACTCTAGATTCACCTCCGGGGATGCTTCGATCGCAGTAGGCCGATCTCTATCGCAGTAAGCCGACTATTCCCCCGCAGCAGGTTTCGAATCAGAGACTGCCCTTAGGGGGAGCCCCAAACTCGAAGTGTTTTCGAGTTCGGCTGTCTTGACCTGACGCCCAAATCTTGGCCCTGGACTCGAGTGTTTACGAGTTCGACTGCCACCTCAGCTAAACGCCACAGGTAAGGCTTGTCCTCGATCAAAGGCATGACCAACGACCTGACTTCGCCTTGAGCCCCTTTTTCAGGTCAAAGACATTGGCTGGACCTACGCATTATCGGCAAATCCGCGGTAAGCCGGCTCTTATTACGGTAAGCCAACTATCCCCCTCAGGCAGGGCCTAGGCCGGGGGCTATGCTTGGTAAGCGCCCCGCGCCTGAGGCCTGACCTGGTACCTTTTTCGCAATGAATGTCCTTCTTTATTGCCTGCGCTCGCGCCTCTTTGCGCCTCGAGCGACGCGGGCTCGAGGTGTGATCGTAAGGACCACCTCCAGGGGATCGAAGTTAGCTGTAAGCCGATCCTTATCGAGTCTCGACTCCCCCCTGTAGCAGGGCTTGGACTAGAGGTCACACCAAGAGCTCCTCGACCTCAAGGTGCTTAAAGGCTCTCCTTTCCAACCTGTGTATGATCCCCCGTGCCATGGATGCCTTGGCCTCGGGTCGCGACCTCTAGGTTCGCCTCGAGGAGTCAAGGTCGTCATAAATCGATCTTCATCGTGGTAGCGGTCGTTCCCCATGAACTGACCAACGAGGCGCCCGGAGAGAGCCCCGAGCTCGAGTGTTTTCGAGCTCGGTTGACTTGACCCGATGCCCAAATCTCGATTTAAGCACGAGCGTCCCCGGGCTCGGTCATCTCGACCTCGCGGTTACGGTCAGGTCTAAGATCTCGCTCAAGGATATGTCCGGAGATTTGACTCCGCCTTAAACCTTTTTCAGGTCAAGGACGTTGGCTAGCCCATGGGCTTCGACAGCTACTTCCTACGCCCTAGCCAGGCGACAAGGGCGGGACGGCAAATGTGAAAGCCAAGTCGTCAGCTAAGATTTACAGCTAGAACTCTAAGAGATATGTCCAATTTCGAGCGCGGAAGAAGCTTTATTTCTACTAACCAATGTTTACATAAATAACATTTACAAGGGGACTCAAGTTACCCTCGCCCCTTTTTCTACCTACTGACCTATCTACAGGTCGGCCATCTCCCGAGCAAGCTTCTCCTGCTCAAGCACAGCCACCCTTGCCCTCAAAGCCAACGTCTTGGTCTCGATGTTGGCGACGCGACTTCGCTCCTCTTGAAGCTGGGCTAGAGCACTCCTCCCCGTCCGGGTCGCTCGCCCTAGCTTCTTCTCGAGCTCGGCCAGCTTCGCCTCGAGCTCGGCAGGGGCCTTTGTGGGGGCGACAGAGAGCTCCGTGACTTGTTTGCGGAGCGCCTCCACCTCCGCGCGGGAGGCCTCGATGATCTCCGTGGCCGCCAAGCGATTGGCCTCGAGGGTCTTCTTAGCCTTCTAGCAAACATTAGCGAGGGCCTCGATCGACCGCTTCTGCTCGGCCTCGACAGCCTTCGAGAGCTCGAAGGCGTGCTTCACCTTCAGCTACCGGATCTCCTCCTGCACCTGCGCCGTGCTCTCCACGAGGCTAAGGACGTACACCTCCCGTTTCTCGACCAGGGAGCACAGCGCCCAGAACTGGTTGGCGTGGACGCGCATGGTCTCGAGCCCTCGGCAGCGAGTTCGAGGCCACGAAGAGGCGCGGAAGTGTCACAACAACCGCACGGGTGTAAAGCAAAAGAAAGAAGGAGAAAGTTGGGCTCAAGCTTGACTAACCTCCTGGAGACGGTTTTCGAGTTTCGCGCAGTCATCGCCCAGGGATGACGCGCGTTCCTCGATAGCCCCATCCGATGCTGGGTCAGCGATGCCAGGAGGGGCACCAGCCCAGGCTACCTCTTGCGGGGCGCCGGGCGGTGCTGGCAGAGCCGAGCCTGCCGAGGAAGACAAAGGTTATAAAGAAAGCTGAAACCCCAAATCAAGACAACGACGAGATGACGAAGTTTGGAATACCTGGTGATCCGTCGAGCTCGGCAGCATTCGCAAGCGCCGTCTCGACCTCAACTGGATCGGCCCCAGCCTCGACCGTGGCCCCGCCCGGGCCAACATCCGGCCCAGGGGGCCCCTGGTCGGGCCCCCCGGCTGCGCCGCCCTCCGTGGGAGTCGTGATAGGCCGGGCGCGCTGCGACTGTGCTCGGGGGACTAAGAGGTAGTCCCCCGCGCCCTCCTCCTCGTCCTCGGACTCGCCCTGGATAATAGTCAGAGTCTATAACGAAAAAGGTCACTAAGACTTGCAAAAAAAGGGAGAAGAAGGAAGACATACACCCCAGACCTAGAAATATACGGCGATCACGGGTGACAAGCCTCAAATCTCACGGGTGGAGGGGTGTATCCGCGCCTCCCAGCGTGGTGGGGAGCATCTTCTCCTTGAGCGCCTTGTGACCGCGACACCGGGTGCGGGCTTGACGGCTCGACGGCAGCCGCCGCCCGTTCTTGCTGTGGGAAGAAGAAGAGAAGGTCAGAGAAAGGGAGACGATCAGAAGGGACAATAAGCCGAGACTGAGCTTGAGTGTTCTCAGGCTTGGCGAAGATGACTTACCGTCGTGCGGTCATCCCACTCCACGTGGGGCTTCTTTGCGGCTTTCCCCGGGGTGTTCGGGGTAGGCCTCTTGACCGTCTTCTTGCCCTTGCCCGGTCCGGGCAGCGGCAATAGGCGTCTCACCCTCTCCAGAAGCTCTTGGCTGTCCTGCATGGCTCGACACAGTTAGAACGGGCCCAAGCCCAGATCAAACCCGACGAAGGGGTAAGAGAGATTACCTCGCCGCTCCGCTTCAAGATGTTCTTGGGGACAGGGTCATCGAGGACATAGGCGTGGGCCGCCTTCCCAAACACCTCCTGCATGCGCGTCGCCACCCACGACTCCACCGGGGCTGCAGGAAAATGAAAATGGGGATGAAAGGCAGTCAAAAGAAAGGTTCACCCGAGCTCGAGAAAGGTTGAGATAGAGGAAATTTACCTTTGGTGCCTTCCCGAGTACGGTCGTCCCTCCCTCGGATCTCGAAGAACGGGTGCACCCTCCTCTATAGAGGGGACACCCGATTCCGCAGATAGTCGACGACCACGACCTGGCCGGTAAGGCCGCGCGTCGCGTAGATGTGAATGGAGGAGACAGCCTCTTGGTCGGCCACCGAGTCCTCGGGATCCGGGGTCTCACGCTTGTTGTCCACGGCGGCGCCGTTGTACGCAAGTCCGCTCCCCTCGCCCTTCTTCAAATAGAACCACTTTTCCGTCCACGGCCCGAGGGAATCCCGGGTCGGGACTTGAAGAAAAGTGCAAGGGAGTCCGGTCCACAGCCAAAAGTAGAGGCGCCATACGACGGGGTCCTTCGAGGTGCTGAATAAGGAATAAAAGCGAAAGAAAAGAGAGAGAGAGTGGGAAGGATCCCCAGGAATCCCTCGCAGAGATGTGAGAAGATAGAAAGAAGAAGAATGGAGTTCGGTACCAGATTGACGAGCTCAATCTCGCATTGCGCGAGAACGGCTGCCAAGAAGTCGCTCTCCGGGGTCCGCAGCCCGAATAGTGTGTACTGCTCCGTGCTCACGATCTCGTCCTCCCAGGGGCGCGGCTCGGCCTCCCCGACCGCCGGGAGCCGCCAGGTCGCTGGGTCCAGGAGTCCTAGCGCCTAGAGCTCCTTCATCCTCTCCATGGTCAGTGTGCTTTTTCCAAACTCGGCCATGGCGCTCAAAGCGAAGGGGGCGGGTCGGAAGAAGAAAGAAGTGGCGAGCAAGAGGGCTAGGGCACGGCGCAAGAGTGGGGAATTTCTGAAAGTATGTGTCAGCCTTGAGTTTTAAAAGAGACCCGATCTTTCACGGCTGACGTCGGTTATTCCTCAAAAGGAGCGCCAAGACTTTCAGACAGGGAACACGAAGCACCACGGTCGCGCCCCCTCGGCTTTCCCCCTCCGAGAAACCGAGGCATCGCGTCCCGTGTCTGCCGCCCTCCCTATCAGAACACGAGGCACTATAGACCGCCTCCTCAAATCCCCCGTAGGGGGTCAAAACAGCAAAGTTCGGGCGTCCCCGAGCACGGTTTCCAAAATTGAAGGCAGAACGGTGGAGGCCCGAACACCCCCGGGCGCGACCACGACAAAAGCCCTTGAAGGGTTCTAGTGTGTGAGGACGGGCTCGAGGGCTTCTGAGCTCGACCAAAGAGCCGATCCCTCCTCAAAGAGCATCAGACTCAAGAACGTCCCAAACCTTAAAGTCGTCCCTTAAGCCTCGGGGGCTGGCTGTCGAGGATCGGTACCTCGCCACGTGTAAGCGTTTCACCCGGGTCTCGTGGCAGCTTCCCACGGGCCCGGGGGCTTGTCTCCGGCCTAGGAGATGCTCTCCCCAAGCTCGAGCTCGGGTCCAGTGAGCTCAGACTCGGGCGCAAGGACAAATGCCCCCCTAGATCTCGATGACATGACCTCTACATCTCTATGTTCTCCCCTCGAGGGTGGTAAAAGACATCTGTAACAATTTATTTATTTATCTCATGTAAAAAACCTCCCCTGCGTGGGAATAGCGCTATACCTGCCCCTGCACGGAAACTAGGGCCCAGCAACTCCCGTCAACTCCCAACAGCTATCGTCAGCCCTCAACGACTATCGACACCTCTCAGCAACCCCCGTTGACTCGCCACAGGCACCTGACATCAACCTCGGGACCAAGCAGCAGAGCTCCTGAGGGGCTACAAAAAGCGATGAATCGCCTTGACAAAAAAAACGGCCAAGCGAAGAGGAGAGGAGAAAGAAAAGAGAGAAAAAGAAGAACAAGAAAAGGTCCCCGAACTCTCCCTGGCAACTTCGCCTCTGAGCGACCCCAAGCTCGGGTCCCGTCTGTATTCCCCCGCAGAACTTCATTTACATCTTTCGCCTCAGGGTAAGACTGGAGTAGAGCTGTTACCCAAACTCGGGGGCTCGAACCAGTATAAACCTTGTGTTTGTTGCTTCTTCCCTGACATACATCCCGCGACGCTCGCCATTCCTGAACGAGCACAACTTCGGGCCTCGCCCCCGAACGATCTACTCACATTCTCCCTTTTTCTTTGCGGTCGGCGGTTCCGATCATCGACACCATGTATCCATTTTTAACCCAAGGTTGGGACATTATTAGTTGGACATGATCATATTCCCAACATTGGGTTATTGTAGCTATGCTTAGACATGCTTAGTTATACAATGAGATTCATTGAAATGTGAAATAATGTTAATATTGATTCAATGAGATATTGAATTGTGGCTGGCAGCCACTGTCATAAAATTTGTTGTACCATAGCAGGGTGTGCTATTAGTCTTGGCTGAATAAAATAGTTTTCCCTCGTGCAAGTGATCGTGCAGTAAATAGGGTGCCGTTAGCACATTTAGGATGTGGATATCTTGCTTGTGACAACTTAAAAACTTAATCTTGTGCGCCATTGAACTGGACTAATCATACAACCACATGTCTGGTACGGGACAGACCTAGCTGATTAATTTGCAATGTCTAAATTTGAGTACTGCTAGTTGGTGATGTGAGTTCCGGGATGGACGGATAGATTCACTTGGCTCAAGAGGAGGTCTTGAGGGGTGAAACCTTAATGGACAGTACCGAGTTTGCATTGTAAAGGCTTTGTTGTGATCTCTGCCAACACACCAAAGGAAGTGTACTAATGGCTAGGCAAAAAAAGATGATCATATCTTGTGGGTAAAGCAGTACAACCTCTGCAAAGTGTAAAACTATTCGAATAGTCGTGTTTGAGTTCACTGTTGTTGGGATGTGAACGAATAGTTCACTGCTGTTTTTGATGTCTAAAGTTAACAATGTTGAGTCCAGTGGTTTGATGGTTTTAGATGGTGTTGGGTGAAGCTTCACTATTCTATTCATGTTTGAAGGACCATGTGGAGGTCCATCCATATTTGTGATGAGTATTTGACTTTATTTGAGCAAGGTGTGCTCAAGTTTGAGTTTGATTTGGATTGATTTTCAAAATGAAGTAATTTGAGTTGTCTTTGCCAGAGTGGCGATGCGGTCGTATGGGCGGTAGTGATGAGTTGCATGGTTTATTGCACATCTTTGTGGGCATTGCTATGTGAGGAGTTTCCTTGTTTTTGATGGTTGCAGACGACGGTGCTAGGTCATGGTGAGGCGAAGGATGACCAGGGACTAGGCGAGAGCGTCGGAGGTCGAGACGGTTGGGAGATCGCGGAAGATGATCGGAGGCGGAGTCCGGGCAAGTCAAGAAGACAAGGAAAGGAGTTGATGCTAGCTAGATGCGCGTGGATCAATGAGGGCCGTCGGATTGAGGTCTAGTTGATAGGTTAGCGGGTCTAGGTAGTATGCTTTGAAAACCGTGCAAGAAAACCCGATATGTGTGTGGGTTTTGGGTTAGCCCTTGCATGGCTGTGTGTGTGGGTTAATCCTAGCCCTTAGATGAGTGCTCTAGGGTTGAGGACTCATCCAAGGGTGGTAGGTGGCCCAAGAGTAGTATAAATAGGGGTGGAGGGGTAGCCTCCTCTCCTTGAAGGTGTTGAGGTTTTTGATGCTCATTTGAGCTTTGCCCACATGAATGTGAGGCTTTGTAACCTCCCCTTCCAGAAATGAAAGTTTTATTCATCCACCTCTGAATTTATTTTATGATTTACATTATGTCTTTACTTTACATAATTTAAATTCAGCATTTACTTTCCGCAATTACATTCCGCAATTTACTTTCAAGTAATTTGGATTTGCCTCCCCTCCTTCTAAATGCTGCTGTTCTTGGATGTTTTGAGTGTGTTCATATGGTTTTACATCTCTTTTGCACTCTTGGATTGAGTAGAGAACATCTTTTCTTTCAAGTTCCAACTTTGTTCTGAACTTGTTCTTCGCGCAGCAGTCAGTGTTTGATTTTTGTAAAAATATAGAAAAATCCTTTTTGAGTGATTCTTGTTGGAGGAGGTGCGGGACTCTGATATCCGCTTGCAGAAAAATTTTGGAGTTCACTTGTTGTACCGTTTGGGCGCCATGAGGTGAAAACCGAGCCCCAAACGTTCTGCTCGAAGTTCTTGACCAGACTGTGTTCTTCGATTTTTCGTGTTTTTTCTGTAAGGCTTTTTGAGGAGAAATTTGGTGGAGTTCTTCAAGACTCTGATGCTCACAGGGAGAAAAAGTCTCAAAATTTTGTGAGCTACAGAAACCCACCAACCTCCTGTGCAAATTGAGGACAAGTTCTGGGAATTCTGCTTTTGCTTTTCTGAAAGTGACTTTTGTGATTTGAATTGATGTCCTTTCTAAAAGCAAGAGTTTGAATTGATTCCTCTTTATCTTGGACACTAGACAACCAGGATTGTGACTCAAAAATCCCCACATATTTTATGGTACTTATCCATGCAAGCTTGGGGTACACATAGTTGTCTAGTTTTTGGGTTTTCACAATTCCTTTTGAGCGATCTTGTCGAGGTTTTGTTGGAGTATTTTGGGAATTTTTATTTGCGACCATTCACCCCCTCTGCTCGCCATTTCGGTCCTTCAATTGGTATCGAGCAGGTTTTGCTCTTCCATAGATCTTGACCGGTCTCAAGAGCCATGGCGACGGACAAATATTCCACCAAGCCTCCAATCTTTAATGGAGTTGATTTTCCTTTTGGAAGTCCGGATGGAGTCATACATCACGCCGAGGGCTACGATATGGCGAAGGTGAAACTCCCGTATGAGGTTCCTGGCGATGAAAATGTCACGGCCATCAATATGGTTGGCGTTGAGGCGAATGCTAAGGCAAGGAACATTCTCATACAGGTCTTAGCCATGTGAGTATGATAGGATTTCTCACCTTCGCTCCGCTCACGAGATTTGGGTAACCTCGATGCTTACCATGAGGGCTCTACTCAAATCAAGGCGTGAGCGAGACCAGTTCAAGCGCGAGTACAACAAGTTTGATCAACGCTGGTGAGAGTCTCGACGAGTGTTTTGGTCGGTTTACAAAGATTTTGGCGACCTCCGAGCGCTTGGTTGCATATACGACTCGGACAATGCTCGGCATTTCTTGACCGCACTCGACCTTGGGTTTGGGAGATGAAGGTGACCACCATCAAGGACACCACCGACTTATCGACTCGACTCTTGGCGGGCTTTATTCCGCCTCAAGACTCATGAGATCGATGTCGTCTCTCGGAAGACGAAATCTCATCGATGGCTTTGGTCACCGATCCCATTGGATCTTCTTCTTCCGATCCTTCTATTGGTTTCTCTCTTTCCGCCCTTTGCGAGCTAGCGATGACCAGCTGGAAAAATTTCGGAAAATGAGCTTGCTCTTCTCGCCGCAAGTTTTCTCATGCATACAAGAGGGTGAGAGAGAGGAAGAGAGGTGGCATGATCACCGCTTCGAGTGTGGTGGCCCCAACCACATTGCGAACTGTCCCAAGCCGGAGAAGGGCAAGAATGACGTTGGCGGTTCGGGCAAGAACGACTACACCGACAAGAACCGCAACAAGAAGCCTCGGTTCGTGAACCGGCGCACGAGAAGAAGTACCGCAACTTCTCCAAGAACAAGAAGCTCTTCCACCGCGTCCTTGCGCGCTTGACGACATCAACCTCTCCGACACGGAGACATGGAGCGACGAGGCGAGGATGATCCGCAAGAGAAGAAAGGCGGCGGCGACTTCTCGGCATGTGCTTCATGGCCGACACAACGACATCGGCGACTCCGAGCTCTACAAATGACTCGGACGAGGTACCCTCCTATGACCAGCTCAACGAAGCTTTCGCAAATTAGGAAAATTTCATGCTAGAGCTAGAGCTAGGTGTACAGAGCTTGAGAAGGAAGTAGGTACCTTGACTCGGAGTTAGCTTCACTTAGATCTTCTCCTCCCGAGTCACCGATGATTGCTCTTTGTGTGATGCTATTCTTGTGGAGTTGGAGAACCTAAGGACCATACATGATAGTGTGCTTGTTGAACTTGATGGTCTTAGGTTGAAGAATGCTAGCACTAGTTACATTGATGCTATTCTGTTGAGGCTAGTTTTCTTCATGCTCACTCCACTCCATCATGCTCTAATTGCCCTAAATTGCTTGCGAAATTGATGCCATGAGCGAACACCTTAGGAAGCTTTCGCTAGAAACAATGAACTTGAATCACATGCTTCTAAGGACCCAATACTCATGTGAGGGTCAGAAGCAATTAAAACTTGACAATGAAACCACTGAATGTCAAGTGTGCTAAACTTGCTAAGGACTTACTAGATAAGTCACAAAAATATTGCTTTGCGATGTCTTGAGATTGTGGGGACTTGGATAAAATCCATGTCGAGCTTAGGAAGAAATTAGAAGACCAAGCCCATAGAATTAGAGATGCTCCTTGCGTTTCTTGTGAGGCCCTCAAGATTGAGGCAGCCGTCTTTGAGGAGAAAATGCACGTGCTAAGAGAGCTCATCTTTACGGTTCTTCTTCCTCTCCTTCCCCTGTTCTTCTTGTGCTTCTTTCTTCCGAGATTGCCAGATCTTATGAGCACTCTCGAGAAGTTTGTTGGAGGCAAGAAGAAGCTCAATCTTATTCTAGACCAATCCAAGATTAGTAGATTCAATCAAGGTCTAGGATTTGATCCTTGAGCACGCCGGCGCATCCTCCCACCATTGTGCGCGGCTCCAAGAGTGGTGAGATTGTGGTAGCTCCCAGAGTGAGTACCACCATGTTTAGGTCTCTTTGGGTTGTCCATAGGACTTGACTGTAAGGGTGTTACTCCTATTGCTTACGCCTCTAGCAAGGAAGTACACATGCACCTTCAGTAAGAAGGATGGTCACCTAGTAGATTTACGCTTCAGCGCCAAGATCACTCGGCGTGAGCGTGTTGTCTGCTCTTAGGGGTATTCGTGGTCATCCCGGACTTTGAGTGCTCCTAAGACACACACCGCTTCTAGACAAAGTTAGAGAGTCGCTTTTTTTGGGCGTCCGTGACTTGGTTTTCATGCTAGTTCTTGAGTTTTAGTCCCGAGCTGTTCAGAGTCGATCTTTCGCCGTCCTCTTGATATTCCTCGTTTTCCCATCGAGGTAGATATCGTGGCGTGAGGTGTTTTCTCGGTAGGAGATCCAGCAGCCTTATCGGGATGGTCGGCTTTTGCACCACTGCGTGCCAACCGCTTTGACTCCTAGATTATCTACCGAGTTGCTCCGATCGTGTGAGAGTTGCGTCAGAGAGACACTCGAGTCCGATCTTCTCGTGGTCGGTACTACGAGGTGTCGATGGTTCAAGATTGGGTTCCTAAGTCTTCACTCTATCCCAAGATCGAGTCATCTTTTCTCTTGTGTCTTGATCAGTTAAATCGGATGGGAAGGGCGATGTTTGGATTGTTGACTCGGTTGTTCTCGTCATATGACCGGAGATTCTCGTTAGTTCTCTTCCTAGTCCGAGCCCCGGTGATGAGTTAATCACTTTTGGGGATGCATCTTGGTAGAGTCATTGCTAAAGGTACCATCCTGCATTAACCAAAATTTCATTCTTAAAGATGTTGCCTTAGTAAGTAAGTCGCAATACAATCCGCTCTCTGTTTCTCAACTTATCGATGACTCTTTCGAGGTAAGCTTCAAGAGTAATGCCTATAGAATCCTTGATTCATCGGAGGGTTAGTTTATGGATTTCTAGATTTGGGAGAGTCTTTCGTGCTGATTTTTCCGCTTCTTCCGAGACTCTCTTCGATGTTTGATTGCTTCGAGTCCCGTGATCTCTCCTTACGGCATAGGAGACTTGGTCACATTGGTTTTGATCATTTGACCCGAGTTAGCGACCATGATCTCATTCGGGTTTGCCCAAACTCAAGATGGTCAAAGACTTAGTTTGCTCTCCTTGCCGACATGGCAAGATGGTTTCGCTTCTCATCCTCCGACCACCGTAGTGATGGTGATGCACCAGACAGCTTTTACATATGGACACCGTTGGTCCGGCTAGAGTGCATCGGCAGGAGGGAAGTGGTATGTTCTTGTCATCGTTGATGATTTTTCTAGATACTCTTGGGTATTCTTCATGGCCTCAAGGATGAGACTTTTCTCACTTGTGGGTTTGATCGAGAGGTTGTCTATTGAGCTCCTGTGCATTACGAGCTATCTGCAGTGATAATGGCACGGAGTTCAAGAATTCCTACTTTGAGAGTTTTGTGTGGAGTCCGGTTTAGAGCATCAGTTCTCTTCTCCCTACGCTCCTCGTGAGAATGGCATAGTGGAAAGGAAGAACAGGACCACTGGTTGAGATGGCGGGCGATGCTAGACGCAGTACAAGACTCCTAGGAAGTTTTAATGAGGCTATAGCTACGCTTGCCATGTTTCTAATCGCGTGTTTTTGAGAGCACATTTGCATCGCACTTCTTATGAGTTGAGGTATGGGCGAAAGCCCAGTGTGTCTCATTTTCGCGTTTTGGTTGCAAGTGTTTTATCTTGAAGTCCAGTAACCTAGATAAGTTTGAGTCTCGCTCTTCCGATGGTATCTTTCTAGGTTACTCGACTTCTTCTCGTAGCTATAGGGTGCAGAGTGTTGATGCGCATAGGATCATAGAGACCGTGATGTGACCTTTGATGAGGCTAGCCCAGAGCTAGACCTCGATGTTTGAGCTCTTCTTATCCCTCCGAGACCATCTTTGTAGAAGATGAGGATGATGGAGATGATGGTGTTCCACCGGATCCAGTTCCCTCTATACCGAGGTGCCTCCTGCTTCCATTTTCGCACCTCGGGAGACCACCCTGCCTTCCGACTCTCCTTGGTGAGTGGCTCTGCTCCTACCTCTTACGTGCATGAGGTAGAGGCCACTCGCTACGGTCCTCCCGTCATATTCAGAAGTTCTCATCCACCGATCAAATCATTGGTGATCTGCTTGAGCGGGTCACTCGCTCAAAATCAGGTTTGTCCGAGCCGCCTCCACTCGCCTTTGTTGCCTCCTTTGAGCCGAAGGATGTTTCTCATGCATTATCCGATGAATCGTGGATTAATGCTATGCATGAGGAACTTGAGAACTTTGAGAGGAACAAGGTATGGCAGCTTGTCGAGCCCCATCTGGTCATAATGTCATTGGGACCAAGTGGGTGTTCAAAACAAGCAGTGAGGATGGGGTTGTCATTCGCAACAAGGCTAGGCTAGTTGCAGGGCTTTTCTCAAAGTTGAGGGTCTTGACTTTGAGGAGACCTTTGCCCCTGTAGCTAGACTAGAGGCTATTAGGATCCTGCTTGCATTCTCTGCATCCCAGGGCTTCAAGCTCTATCAAATGGATGTCAAGAGTGCATTCCTCAATGGCTATATTGAGGAAGAGGTTTATGTCAAACAACCTCCAGGATTCGAGAACCCCAAGTTTCCGAGTCATGTATACAAGCTCTCCAAAGCTTTGTATGGACTCAAGCAGCCCCAGAGCATGGTATGAGAGGCTCAAGTCTTATCTTCTCACCATGACTTCAAAATGGGCATAGTAGACAAAACTCGCTCATCGACACCATGAGTCTCATTTTCTTCTTGTCCGATTTATGTGGACGATATATTTTGGTGGCTCATCTCATTCGCTTGTGTCTCAGTTTTACGAGGTGATGAGCACAGAGTTTGAGATGAGTATGATGGGCGAGTTGAGCTACTTTCTTGGCTTCCAAATCAAGCGGACTGGAGGGTACTTTCTTGCATCAAGGCAAATATACCCGTGACCTCCGAGGCGCTTCGACATGTCCGATGGGAAGCCGGTGATGACTCCTATGGCCACCATCGCTGTCCTCGAGCCCGATGAGGATGGTGAGCCTCACGATCAAAAGGAGTTTGAGCATGATCGGCTCCTCTTGTACCTCACCGCTTCGAGGCGGACATACATTTCTTTGTGTGTCGTGCGCCGATTTCAAGCTTCTCCTCGCGCCTCACCGCCAAAGCGATCAAGCGCATTTTCGGTACCTTCGTGCTACCACCGATTATGGTATTTGGTACTCTTCTTCTTCTTGTCTATCTCTTAGAGCCTTTTCCGATGCCGACTTTGTCGGGTCAGAGGATAGATAGGAAGAGCACTTTCGCACTTGCCAATTCATTGGCACTTCTCTTGTTTCTTGGTCATCTAGGAAGCGACCGAGTTGCACACCCATCCACCGAGGCCGAGTATGTTGTTGCAGCCGATTGTCAGAGCTGTGTGCTCGATGAGATCGACCTTACGGACTATGGGTTAGAGATAGAGAGTGTGCCACTTTTCTCGTGACAACACTTCAGCTATTTGCATTGCTAAAAACCCAGTGCAACATTCCGGACCAAGCACATTGATATTAGATATCACTTCCTTAGAGACCATGTGGAGAAGGGAGATATCGCGCTTGATCAGAGAGAGTGACCTTCGCTAGCCGATATCTTCACCAAGCCTTTGGATAGCTCGCATTTGTTGCCTTGAGGAGTGAGCTTGAGTCGTGAGCCCTTACTACCTTTCGTGAGGGGAGCTGGTTTGTATATTATGTATTATATATTTTCTTCCGACTTTTCTTTTCTTTGTGTTTCTTCGGGTGACTTTGGGCTTGTTTTCTTGAGTTGAGTTCACTCACTTAGACTTCGGCATGCCTTGCATTGACCTCTTATCTTGTGCTTTAGGTTGCTATCATGCGTGATTAGTCGTTCTCTCTTCTCTCTAGGTTGAGTTCCCTCACGCCTTATAAGTCTAGCGGTATTGGGCCTCCTGGTAGACAGGTCCGTGTGCACTCCTTAGTTGGGATCTAGAGTCACTTCCCTATGTCACCATGGGAAGATAAGAGCGAGTCCGAGTCGTAGTGAGTCTCTTCTATCTTTTCTATGCTCTATAGCCATCCAGGTTTTTGTTTCTCGACTTCTTCTCCTCATTCTGCTTTTTCGGTTATTATTGAGTTCATTGGGTTTTCTTTATGCCTAATCTTGATAATAACTCAACTTTAACCAGATTTGAGCTTAAAATTGATTCATTTGTTGAGGGGAGTTTGGGAATCTGTTCATGCATTGCATTTAGACTGCATTTTCTGCTTTATGAGCTTTGTCTATTATGCAATTGATTTCTTCTTCATGCTATACACCATGCTACATCATTTGAAGAAAATCACTAGCTTAGGTATGTCCAAGTTCATTTAACTTGCTAAGCTTAAAAATGAAATAAGCCTTAAATGAAAAACTTGATGAAACTTGTTGCTTTTACTTGCTAGGTTTCTTCTCTAGAGGTTTGTGCCATAATTTGAGAAATTTAGGAGTTCTCTAGAGTCCCTATAGCAACTTGGGTGAAACTAGTTTGATCCATGCTAGAGTCCTTCAATTGCTCATGAATCGTTGTGCTAAAAATGAAAATTAAACAAAATTGACTCTTCTTGTGCACATTCGACTCAACACCTTGTATTCACAAGACCGCTTCCCATTGCACTTGGGATGAACTTGGAATACATCGTGTTTGACCTAGACCATCCTCTTAAGAGTTCATCTTGAGATGGTCGATCACGGCTTGAGTCAATTGGTTGTCAAAAGAAAATGCAAATAAATTAAAAACAAAGACATATGTGGGTAAAGAATGCAAATAATGTCAAACATTTGCACCCCGCTATGTCTTGTATGATGATAAATCAAAATTTGCATTAAGTGATAAATGAGCCCGAAGGACCTTGTATGCTCTTCTAGATTCCCCAACGTGTTGAGTAGGTTGAACTCTAGGTTTTCCTTTTGATCCTTAGAGTGGCTATTCTTCTATTTTTGAAACTAAAGCTAAGTGTTGCACTTGTCAAATCTTGCTAAAATGAAATATTCAAAACTAAGCTTGTATTTGCACTTGGACATGTCTTAGTTTAGTCTAATCTAAAATTGACAAGCTTGGTGTAATATCTTGTCATTTTGATCAATTGGATAATCTTCAAAGCTCTTTCGATTGCATTTCATGCATACATAAAAAAATTGATGCCTATATTGCCAAAAGGGGGAGAAAACGTAGAAAAGGCATCACTAAAAAGATAAAAATGTGAATGCTTATTTGGTTATTATGATCTTTGTAAAACTATCTGAATTCCTCTTCGTCAACTTGGTCATGGTTCTAATTTCTATCTTTGGACCAAGTTTGACTTTGCAATTGAAAATTGCTTTCTTCTTCATTTTCTTCAAACTCAAATTTATGCCTTTTGTGTGGTTTGTCAATATACTCATCAAGGGGGAGATTGAAGGACCATGTGGAGGTCCATCCATATTTGTGATGAGTATTTGACTTTATTTGAGCAAGGTGTGCTCAAGTTTGAGTTTGATTTGGATTGATTTTCAAAATGAAGCAATTTGAGTTGTCTTTGCCAGGAGTGGCAGTACCGGTCGTATGGACGCGGTAGTGATGAGTTGCATGGTTTATTGCACATCTTTGTGGGCATTGCTATGTGAGGAGTTTCCTTGTTTTTGATGGTTGCAGGACGACGGTGCTAGGTCATGGTGAGGCGAAGGATGACCGGGACTAGGCGAGGAGTCGGAGGTCCAGACGGTTGGGAGATCGCGGAAGATGATCGGAGACGGAGTCCGGCAAGTCAAGAAGACAAGGAAAGGAGTTGATGCTAGCTAGATGCCGCGTGGATCAATGAGGGCCGTCGGATTGAGGTCTAGTTGATAGGTTAGCGGGTCTAGGTAGTATGCTTTGAAAACTGCAAGAAAACCCGGTATGTGTGTGGGTTTTGGGTTAGCCTTGCATGGCTGTGTGTGTGGGTTAATCCTAGCCCTTAGATGAGTGCTCTAGGGTTGAGGGACTCATCCAAGGGTGGTAGGTGGCCCAAGAGTAGTATAAATAGGGGTGGAGGGTAGCCTCCTCTCCTTGAAGGTGTTGAGGTTTTGATGCTCATTTGAGCTTTGCCCACATGAATGTGAGGCTTTGTAACCTCCCTTCCAGAAATGAAAGTTTTATTCATCCACCTCTGAATTTATTTTATGATTTACATTATGTCTTTACTTTACATAATTTAAATTCAGCATTTACTTTCCGCAATTACATTCCCGCAATTTACTTTCAAGTAATTTGGATTTGCCTCCTCCTTCTAAATGCTGCTGTTCTTGGATGTTTTGAGTGTGTTCATATGGTTTTACATCTCTTTGCACTCTTGGATTGAGTAGAGAACATCTTTTCTTTCAAGTTCCAACTTTGTTCTGAACTTGTTCTTCGCGCAGCAGTCAGTGTTTGATTTTTGTAAAAATATAGAAAATCCTTTTGAGTGATTCTTATTGGAGGAGGTGCGGGACTCTGATATCCGCTTGCAAAAAAATTTTGGAGTTCACTTGTTGTACCGTTTGGGCGCCATGAGGTGAAAACCGAGCCCCAAACGTTCTGCTCGAAGTTCTTGACCAGACTGTGTTCTTCGATTTTTCGTGTTTTTTCTGTAAGGCTTTTTGAGGAGAAATTTGGTGGAGTTCTTCAAGACTCTGATGCTCACAGGGAGAAAAAGTCTCAAAATTTTGTGAGCTACAGAAACCCACCAACCTCCTGTGCAAATTGAGGACAAGTTCTGGGAATTCTGCTTTTGCTTTTCTGAAAGTGACTTTTGTGATTTGAATTGATGTCCTTTCTAAAAGCAAGAGTTTGAATTGATTCCTCTTTATCTTGGACACTAGACAACCAGGATTGTGACTCAAAAATCCCCACATATTTTATGGTACTTATCCATGCAAGCTTGGGGTACACATAGTTGTCTAGTTTTTCGGGTTTTTCACAATTCCTTTTGAGCGATCTTGTCGAGGTTTTTGTTGGAGTATTTTGGGGAATTTTTATTTGTGACCATTCACCCCCCCTCTGTTCGCCATTTCGGTCCTTCAATGTTGTCTACCATTGATTTACCATTTATTTATTATCTTTTTCATAAATATGCTTTGAATCTATTTATTGTATTTAAATTCAAGTTATTGCTTTATGTAAAAAAACCATATGACAATCCTTTGTCAAGCCTTGCATGAATATATTGCATCATTTCCCTACGACTTGCTAAGTACTTTTTGTACTCACGGCTATACGTTTTTGTTGATCAGTTGCTGTGGAAGGACTAGGAAATACAGAGTTCTACGAGAATGAGTATTATGAAGACTACATGAACTAGGAGAGCGTTCCCCAGATGATTGACTATGGTATGTCGAATAGCTCAAGTTATTTTATTTTCGCTGCAATAGTGTTGGCGTCAAAAACTTGAAGTAGGGTTTCTGACAGCAGCACACCGGACGAACACCGGGTTCAGAGCGTGCCAGTCGATTTGACCTATAACCGACAAGGTAAAGAATATAAAATTCACGCAAAGCCGATCGTAAAGACCAATCGGCTTATACTCAATCAGCTTGAAGTCGACTAAGATCAAGGTAGTAAGATAAGTCTAACTAGCCGATTAAGGCTAATTAGATGATAAAGGCAGATCGATTCTGAAAAAGGCGATGCGCAACAAAATCAGAATAAATCAAACCTGAGGTGTAATTGAAGAAGATCAACAATCGGCGATGCGCAACTTTATTGATCAAGATCGATTACAGAGACTAAATTACAAAAGCTACTCCTAGTCGACAGGAAGGAAGGAAGTAAAAACTGGTTGATTGTATTGTGTTGATGATCCTCTTGCAGTTCGCTTTGGCCCTTCTTTTATACCCTCGGTCGATCGTGTCCTGTTACAACACGCTTCAAGTCCGTATCCGTATCGGCCTTATCTCGGACGGTTGTTTTTCTTAAAAATCTTGCAGTTACCAAAATATCTCCAAACCTTTCCATCCTGTCCGTTAATTCTGTATCATTGACTTTATTGCCGATTTTGACCAAGATTGCCAAATTTTGGTGCAAACATATGCCCCCCATTTTTGGGAGATGACTTGTCATCTTTCAAAAATGTTACATATCGGCTTTTTCCATCGGTTAGTTTGTCAATTTTTTGCCAATAACCGCTGCTTTAATGGCACCGTAAATTTCTGACATGCAGGTAGTGCGTTTTAATTGCCTGTCTTTTGAGATTCACTTCCCGCCGTTTCAAAAATTTTCACCGCGCTATATAATGCAGTCTTCACCTTGGTCATTCTTCACGCACTCGAGCTCTCGCGATACCCATAATCGACACTCTTTCCTTTTGCCATCCTTCTGTCAGCACAATTGCTTTTTGCTTCAATCGGCTTGTGGTTCAAGATCAATTTGAATGGATCCTCACATGTACTTATTCCGATCCCGTATAGTAATGACCAATATTTTCTGGGTCCCTTGGGAAGTCCTGAGGCAGCTATGGTTATTGAGCAAGAAGTGACCCGCCTTCCTTTGTCGGCTAAAGGGTATAATATCGAGGGTTGGAGTAAAAGTTTTAGGGCTTGGCCGACTGCACTCAAAGGGTTGAAAAATTGGTATAATCGGATAGCAGCCCAAAAAAGGGAGTCTTGGGAGAGGATGGGCATAGCAGAGTGCATTCCCGTAAGTTTAGCCGATCCAGAGGCCAATGAGCTCTTAGTGGCCACGGCTTGTTATTTCTGGTCGGATACTTTCAATGCTTTCATGTTTCGCACTGGTATGGTCGGCCCAACTTTGCTGGATGTTGCTCAACTTTGCTGCCTAAAACCGGACGGGGAACAAGTGTCGGCCTTTAGTGCTAAACCCAAACATAAGCTTATCCGATCAAAACGCGAAGGCTGGTCTAAGTATATTGCAAATAACAATAAAGTGAATGGATTAGTATCGGACGAAGAGCACGTCGCTTTCCTTAATCTTTGGCTGGACCGATACTTGTTCTGTGGTGCTTCATTAGGGCCAACCCAAGTATATCAAACTATTGCTGAAGGACTGGTGGAAGGCCGTCGGCTGGCACTTGGGAAAACATTTCTAAAAGCAGTGTATCAGATGATGCATATCATTAGAGTCATCAGATCTGAGTTTTCTTGATTTCACTTGTGGGTAATGTAGGTGGGCCTTTGTGGTTTATCCAAGTCTGGCTGTATTGCTTTTTTAGCCGACCGTTTGATCTGGAACCCACTGAAGACACAGCCTTCCCAAGAGAAGACAACATTGAGAATGTTGTCCCGCAATATCAAGCAAGCCGATCGTTTGGCGAACGATTTATCATGTGTTCGGGCAATGAAACGACAATCACAGAAGCCGATTCAAGAAAGTATATGTCCTTTTTCCTTAATCTGAAAGCGATACTGGATTTGAGGCGAGAGACTTTTGATTATAGCGGTGTGGCGATTTATCATGGCCTTCATTTCTCAAACTTGAAGCCGACAGCTCTGCAATGCCTCCGGAGACTCTCGACTTGTACAAAATTTTCATTTCCCCTTGCATCCTTCATGCTGGACTTCATACAAGGAATCGGACTTTCCAGCCATCATACGAGTTTTATCACCCATCGGTTTATGCGAGGCAGCTCGGTTTTGGCCAAATAATTCCAAGCTTCCAACTCCTTAATCGGCTTGAGCCGAGCCGAGTCCATGATACTACATCTGCTGAAATCGTCCTTGAAGTGGCTGATGACTTACAGATTCAATCCTTGCCACACTTCTTTCTGAATACCAGACGGCGGAAGGTTATACAAAGTGGTGGTCAGTTATTGCAGAGGCTTTGTATCGGCCAAAGTCTCCGTCTAACATCATTACTGAGTTTTTTCCAAATCTTCCGGAGCCGACGCTAGTATCTAATGCTGACTCTAGCAACGATACTTCATCGTCAGGATATACTAACACGAATGTAGGCGTTCCTAGCGAGGTATCGGCTTAGAGTCTAAACCTTTCATAACATCACTTCTGAAGTTTGTCCAAGTTTATTTTGTATCGACTTGGTCTTGACCTTTTGTAGAAGGCAACGACTCCGCTCCATCGGGTGATAAGCACTCAAAAACAATCATAGCGGCCGTCGTCACCGCTATGCATCGATCCTTGGGCATACAGAGCCCATCTCGCCGGATTTAGAGAAGCAAAACAATCCAAAGAAGTTTTATTGTCGACTTCCTTATATCAAACTAATCCTCGCTAATGTGATCGTTTGCCTGACAAATATTCAGAGAAGAAGCGAAAATATACTAAGGCTGCCGCCAAAAGGGTCTCCAAGCCTCTCGAGCAGAGTGGTGAGAATTCTCCGACAATATCAGCTACGGGGGAGGTAAGTGATCGTACCTTGCGTAATGAAATAAATTTTGACGCACTGGCTTACTCTATACTTATCTCCTTTAGCCAACGCAGTCTACTCAAGTCGCGAGGATCTTAGCCGATCTTCCGAACATATCTACTACGCCAATCCCCACGCCGCTGCCAACTTCAACAGCTCCAACCACCAACCTGCCAGAACCATCGGATCCGACTGACCTGCTGGGATTCTCCTTGGTCGATCTCGACGACCCAGAGATTATGGCCACTGATGATTATGATGCAGAGATCAGAAAGATCCTTGAAGTGTCGAAGGTGGCATCAATTTGCCGTTATTTCGCTCGGGCATGAAGGAGCGTCTTGACAAGCTTTTTGATCTAGTCATGCGGCCCCAATCGAAGATCCTATCTGACAATCAGCCAATCAGAGATGCCATGGCTGCTGTCGAAGCCGACTTTCCTCCAGAAGCAATTCAAGCCCTGCTCAACGTATGCCATCTGGATGATAAGAAGTCTGCGGTAGAGGCGGCTCAAGACCGAATTCGACGCCGAGAAGCCCAAGAAGCCGACCAGAAGCTCTTGGATGAATTGGTCGCTGATGCCAAGGCTAAAAAGCGGAAATTTGATGCTAGTTCACTTCAGCTGAAGTCGATCAAGGGGTCCCTCTCCAAGCTCGAAAATGCAAAGAAATTTCTTTTGGAAGAATTGGCCAAAACTGAGAAACAAATCGGAGAAGGCTAACAGGTCCTGGAAAGAACTGCGTCGGAGTTGAAAGAGCAAAAGATTGGTATTGCCGCAGCTGTTGCAAGTGTTACGGATCAGTCGGCCAAGGTGAAGCCAGTGCCTGGGGACGCAAAGGATGATGAACGTCTTCTCAACGAAATTCAAGACGTCATCGCAAAAGCTGCAGGCGCTTTATCGGCCCTGGGCGCGACTCTCCAAGGGTCGGGCATTCAGTTTTAGACTATGAATTGTCAAACTTAGTATATGGAGATTTTTTGAATGCTTGTAACTTTTGTTTAATCGGCTGTTTAACCGATTTACTTATGCTTTCTGGTAAATGCATCTTTCAAATCTTCGATCCTTTTAGCCGATTAACAGCATCGCGTTAACTTGGCTTTCTGAACGCAATATTCGGTCAACTAGGCTCCAATCCAGACGCTAGGGTAGTATTTCTTCAAGTATTTCCCGTTAATAGCTTTTGGCAATACATACCCTTCTAGCGTTTCTAGCAAGTACGAGTTTTCGCCAACTAGCCGATTAATTTTGTATGGCCCTTCCCACGTAGGTGACCATTTCCCAAATCGGTTGTCTTTCGAACCAACAGGCAATATTGTTTTCCATACCAAATCGGTTAGATCGAAAGACTTAGGCATGACTTTTTTATTATATGCCCTTGCAACTCTGATCTTATTCTTCTCGAGCCGATCGAGCGTAGACAAACGTAACTCTGCTAACTCATCCAAGTTATCGATCATTAAATCATTGTATTCTTGAGCCGACAACCCGTTTTGCCTGGCTGTTCGTATTGATTCAATGTTGATCTCTACGGGTAGAACGGCTTCTTGTCCGTACACCAATTGGTAAGGTGAAAGCTTCGTCGCTCCGTGGTAGGATATCCGATAGGCCCAAAGTGATTCCGATAGAGTGGAATGCCAATTCCTTGGCTTCTCGTCAATTTTTCTTTTGATCAACTTGATTAGTGTTTTGTTAGACGACTCGGCTTGTCCATTAGCCTGAGCGTAGTATGGGGAAGAGTTTAACAGTTTGATCCCTAGACTCGTTGCGTAATTCTGAAACTCATTGGACATAAACACCGTACCTTGATCGGTCGTGATTGTTTGCGGTATTCCAAACCGATGGACGATATGTTCATTCACAAAACTAATCGCCTCAACACTGGTCACCTTTTTAAATGGTATAGCCTCGACCCATTTTGAGAAGTAATCAGTTGTGGCCAAAATAAACTTGTGGCCTTTACTCGAAGCAGGAAATATTTGGCCGATTATATCTATTCCCCAACCCCTGAACGGCCAAGGTTTGATAATTGGATGTAAAGCCGATGCTGGTGCTAGTTGTACGTTGCCAAACTTTTGACATGTTTGACATCCTTTATAATACTTGAAACAATCTTCTAGCATCGTCGGCCAAAAATAACCTGTCCGTCTGAGCATCCATTTCATCTTATGTGCCGATTGATGAGAACCACAAATGCCTTCGTGTACTTCACCCATTGCCACCCGTGCTTCTTCGGCCTCAAGACATCTTAACAATAAACCTTCCATAGTCCGATAATATAGTATATCGTCCATGACGACGTATTTCAACGCTTGTTGCCGTATCTTTCGTTCCGTCGGCTTGGATGGATCGACTAGATAATCTTTTATCTGCGTTCTCCAATCGGCAATATCTGTGCACATGATCGCCTTGTCTACCGCCATCTCGACTTCGCCGAATCTTTATATCCTGATGCTTGCTGAGCTAAAGCATTAGCTCTATCGTTCAATTCTCGAGGAACATGACCGATAGAAAATGATGTAAAAGAGCCGATAATCTCTAAACATTGTTCTAAATATTTCAAAGAGCACTTCATCTCGACATTGGTATTCTCCTTTATTTGTCTTGCACCACCAACAGTGAATCACCATATGCCTCAACAGCGCTCACCCCAATATTTTCCAGCAATTGCAAGCCTTTGAGTAACGCTTCGTACTCGGCCTGGTTGTTTGAGCATCGGCTATTTAGCCGGAATGCAAATTCAAAGCTATGCCCTTTGGGTGAGGTGAGTACAATACCGATACCATCACCTTCCCCGCATACTGACCCGTCAAAGAACAGTTGCCATGGCGCGACCAAGACCAAGTTTGCTGTGTCATGTCCTGTCATAAAATCGGCTAATACTTGTCCTTTGACTGCTTTGGCCGATTCATATGATAAGTCGAACTCAACCAAGGCGTAAGCCCATTTGCCAAGTCGACCTTGCAGGATAGGAGCTGACAAAATATATTTTATAACATCGGTTTTGCAGATTACCTTACAGGCCGATGCTAATATGTAGTGCCTTAGTTTTGTGCACGAGAAGTACAAAGATAAACATAGTTTTTCGATAAAAGGGTACCTGACTTCTGCGTCTAGCAACCGTCGGCTTAAATAAAAGATAACCCTTTCTTTACCATGCACCTCTTGTGCTAACACA
Organism: Otatea glauca; assembly: GCA_036346275.1. NCBI lineage: Eukaryota > Viridiplantae > Streptophyta > Magnoliopsida > Poales > Poaceae > Otatea > Otatea glauca. The sequence continues at coordinate 26,178,981 of CM070724.1, forward strand.
GCTCCACTAGTATCTTCTTCAGCCGAAACATATAGCCTGAAAGGGATCCCTTTTTGAGGCGCAGCCAAAACTGGAGGGTTGGACAAATACCTTTTAACTTCGTCGAAATCCTTCTGCTGATCGGCTCCCCATATAAATTCTTCATTGTCCTTTAATTTTAGCAACGGAGTAAAAGCACGAATCCTTCCAGAGAGGTTTGAGATGAACCGACGGAGATAGTTAATTTTGCCGATCAACTTTTGTAACTCATTTTTGCATGTCGGTGGTTCGGTATTGGCTATAGCTCTGACCCTCGTTTGACTGACTTCAATTCCCCTTTCATGAACCATGAAGCCCAGAAACTGTCCAGCCGACACGCCAAACGCGCACTTGAAAGGATTCATCTTTAGACCGTGCGATCTTATGTTTCTAAAAACTCTTTCTAAATCGGCCAAGTGTTGCAAATTTTCTGCGGATTTTACTACTACATCATTAATATAAATTTCGACGATGTGACCGATTAAATCGTGAAAAATCAGATTCATTGCCCGCTGATATGTTGCTCCAGCGTTTTTCAAGCCGAAAGTCATCACTGTCCACTCGAACAATCCTATCGCACCAGGACATCTGAAAGCTGTCTTTGGTATATCAGCTTCTACCATGAGTATCTGGTTATACCCGGCATTACCGTCTAGAAAACTTATGATCTTGTTCCCTGAGGCAGCATCGATAAGCATATCGGCTATTGGCATCAGGTATTCATCTTTCGGTGTCGCCTTGTTCAAATCTGTAAAGTCGACGCATACTCGAAGCTTTCCATTTTTCTTCATAACCGGAACGATGTTGGAAACCCACTCCGCATATCGGCAAGGACTGATAAATTTTGCTTCCAACAACCGTTCTATTTCCTCTTTTATAATTTGGTACAAGGCCGGATTGAAACGCCTCGGGTATTGTTTAAACGGCCGATAGCCTGATTTTATAGGTAGCCGATGTTCCACCAGCTGACGGCTTAATCCGGGCATCTCATGATATTCCCAAGCAAAACAATCCTTGTAATCCTTAAGGATTTTTATCAGTTTTCCTTTGTACTTTACATCTAAATTTGCACTAATAAAAGTTGGTCTTTTTCTATCACCGCTACCAATATCAACTTCTTCAAGCAAATCGGTGGATGTGAAACCTTGACCTAACTTTTCAATTTCTTCAAAGTCTTCTATAGCTTCGTAGCTATCCGTTATTTGCCGATAACTTTGCATTTTATCCTGCAACGCCTTCAATATTTTTCTTGTCCCCATTGGCGTAACACTTCATTTGCTCGATCAAAGGTGCCCGGCTTGACACTGATCGGCATGAGTCCTGATTTGCTTACACAGATGAAATCACGATCGTCCGCCTCCTTTCCCGATATGCACCCGACTTCTTCGTGTTGCCAATTCGGCGTTAGAGCTAGCCATAGCGATATGGGCGATGTGTCACTGTGACGACTTCGACTTCTTCTCCGCTCCATGTACAAGCGCTTGATGCATGGTCGACGAATCTGCAGATTGGCATGATCCAATCCCGACCGAGCAAAGACGTTGTAGTTTCCTTTGGCATCGACATAAAGAACGCGTCGGCAAGGCCTTGCTACCCACAATACCAGAACCATGACACCCTTTGCTTCGTGGGGTCGCTGTGAAGTCATTTAGAACCATGTTAGTTTTAATTAAGTCTTCATCGGACTTACCCGGTTTCTTGCATGTCGTATGCGGCATCAGTTCATCGTGGCCCTCCGTCTACCAAAGATTCTTGATATCGGCTTGCCATTTATGTATCCTTTAGATACAATGGCTTCGGATGCCGATGATCATCTTTAGGTTTTCGAATATGGCACTCAGACGCCGTAACACAACCGAGCAACCGCTTTTTGGCCGATTCGCTTCGATTTTGAACTCGGTAAAGAACGTGAACACCATGTTAATATCCATGGGAGGGTGTCATCCCGAATCAAGGGAGAATCAAGTCATCACCGATTCAAATCTTCTTGGCTTGTTCTTTCTTCTCCACTCTTTCTTGACGCATTTGATTGGACGGTTCATTAAACGCTTCGTCTCTGCTTTTTCGCATCGACTTCACGGATTTCTTGCGCCCTTAGCCTCGAAGCCGTCGTCGTTGTGATCGGCTCAGCCGGATGGACACCACCGGGTTTGGGCTCCACCGCTTCCGTATTTGACCACCAAATCTTCTTGATTAGAACCGGCTTGTGTGTCTTGATTTGGCTCGGTTCTTGATCCGTTTGATATTCGTCGTGGGCAGGCCTTCATCACTTCGCCTTGCTCTCTAATCGCCCAGATAGCCTATCTACGCCGATTGTCTTGGCCAATCGCCTTGTGGATAATGTTCCATCAGGCGGTGTATGGTGATGGCAACGCTACTCCTCTTTCCCAAAGAAATCGCCAAAAGGGACACCTTCTATGTGCCCTCTCCACATTCTCGGTGCGGTACAAGTTATCCGACCGGCGAGCCTTATACCGTGGTCGGCTATTCATCCTCTCGTATTTCTCCATTAATTGTAAAAATATTGGTCCTGACCTTTTCGCTGGCTGCCTTAATGGAGACTTTTCTGCTTTGTACCATTTACCTACCTGAGGATTCCCTTGGGTTTGATGGTTCTTGAATTTTTTCCTTCACGATCGGCTTCTATTTGTAAAGAGCCGATTGTAATCTTCAGTGTCTGATCGCCATTTGAACTTGACTGGATGTTGACTTGTCGATCCTTTTTCTGCTCGTCGTGCATCAGCTCTTTTCCTTTAGCCGAACACTGTACCATGTTGATGGGAAACGGATCAACATCAACTCGCATGGTCGGCTCATCAGCAAACTTCAACCGGTCATCCTCAATAGCAGATTGGATCTGTTGACGAAAGATATTGCAGTCATTAGTGTTATGCGAATAAGAATGATGCCACTTGCAATACTTGCGTTTCTTGATCTCATCGGGCGACGGTATCACATGCCCCTCTGGCAATCGTATTATCTTTTCTTGCAGAAGTAAATCAAAAATACGATCGCACTTAGAAACATCGAAAGAGCACTTAACCTCCGACTTGTTCCTAGTCGGCTTAAGCCAAGAACAGACTAATGACTTTTTGGATCCTTTTACCCATTCGGCTATGTTTATTTCTGCTTCCTCGTCTTCCGATGAGTCACTTGGACAATACTCAACCATATTGACTTTAGCCTTGTCCTTTTCTTTGTTATTGCTATTTTTAAATCTGTCTTTGAACACTTTATTATCAGTGAATCGGCTTTCCTGGGCCGATACGCGATGCAATAAGTGGCTAAGGTCGGTGAATTCTTGTCCTCCGAATTTCTCCATAAGCGGCGGAATCAAACCTTGAAATGCTAAATCGGCAAGTTGGTTGTCAGGCAATGTGACGCTAAAACACCGATTCCTAATTTCTCTAAATCTCTTGACGTAATCCATCACCGATTCCCCAAACTTTTGGCGTACAGAACTTAGATCTGAAATCCTGAACTCCAAACTGCCTGAAAAGAAGTATTCATGAAATCGGCTTTCCAAATCGTTCCATAAATGGACCGAATTCGGAGGCAAGTAAGTAAACCAAGTAAACGCTGCCCCAGACAGAGAAAACGAGAATAGTCTAATTTTAAGCCCGTCGGACTGGGCCGCTTCACCGCATTGCGCGATAAAGCGTCCAACGTGTTCCAGAGTGGTGATAGAATCATCCCCAGAGAATTTGGCGAAGTCTGAAACTCTGAAGTTATGAGGGTAGGGCATGCGATCTATGTAATCGGGATACGGCTTTCTATAGCCGATAACCTTTCCTTTTGGTTGTTTGCCGAATTGGTCCCTCAAAACGGCAGAGATCCGATCGCCCAATTAGCATTATCGCCATAGCAGCCCTTGATAATATCTGTCATAATCGGCATTACGCCCCGAGTGCAAGCTCGGGTTGCCAATTATGCTGCGTCGTCGGCATACGACCATGCTGATCGTGTCGATTATGCCTGGTTTGAGTTTCTGGCACTGGAACAAACGGCTCAGAGTATGTTACTACCCTATGTGGAACTGGATTTCTTAGCAGGGTGGGTTCTTGTGGAAATCTTCGAGCCAATCTACCGTGAAACCGATTAGGGAAAGCGTGAGAACGAGCCGACGGCGCAAATTGCTTGATGCATCTAACTTAGCGGCGTCGGTATAGGCGTGGTAATGGTTCACCCCATTTAACCGAGGGTCCCTAGGTAGTATAACCGTGGGTTGTGTGGGCATCATGGTGGGGGGTGAAGTTACAGCCGATGGTTTAGGATCGGCCGTTGTGCTCTGCGTGTTTTGTGATACTGAGAAAACAGGATAATTCGGCAAAGCTTGCAATGGGTCGAGCAGACTTCCTGACGAGGCTAACTTCTGGGCTATAGATTTAACGCTATTTGCTATCATCGGCTTAAGCGTTGTCACGAGAGCCGATGATTGGTTTATCAAAGCGTGGTGCACAAACTGATTAATCATAGCCGATAATTCGGCTTGAGCAGGCAGATATCGGCTTACCTGTTCTGTTACACCTGCATCTCCCAGGGCTTTGACCGTCGGCAGGGCGGATTTTTGAGTGACGCCGCGTCTAGTTTTCTGATAGCAACTTAGCATCATCTCTTCCAGTAGCGCCTTAGAACCTCAATCTCCTGGCGTTGTTCTGGCGTCAAATCGTCCATCGTTGGGACGATTATGGCCTCTGTATTGAGATCGGACGGCGGAATCGATTTTCCCGAAGAAGACATTGGGTCCCACTGTAACATCCCAAAATTTGGCTTAATTAAGTTTTTGTTGTTTAAAAGTGCATTTGTGATTTTCTGGAATTTATTTGGATTTTTCTGGATTTATTTGAATTAAATGTTATTTTGGGTTTATTGCTTTTTATTCAAAAGTATTTAAATCTGTGCAAAGTCAAAATAAAGTTTTGTCAAAAATATTTTATTTAAGTCCGAATGTCTCAAAGTATTTTTGAGATTTTTCTTGAATTTTCCCGATTATTTTATTGCCTAAAACAAATTAAAGGAATTTTTGGAATTAGTTTAATTGGAAAACTGTTAAAAAAATCTTTTGAACAGTGTTGGGCCGAGCCCAACATCATGGCTTCAGAAAACCGCGTCGGTGCGGCCCGGTCCGCCGGCCGCCGCGAGGAAACCCTAGATCGGCGATCGCTCATCGCGATCCGGCGGCCCGAAGAGGTCGCGTGTGTGTCGTGCGTTTTAGCCGTCGGATCCGACACGCGCCGCAACGTCGCTTGTCGTCTCCGATCCGACTCGGAGTTCATCGCCGTGACGCCGCCGGACTCTTTCGCCGTGTGGAGCGCGGACGCCGAGGCTATAAAAGGAGGGGGTAGCGCCCCGAGGTTCGCAAGCCAGCCGCGCATCTTTTGGGTGGAAAGTTTCCGCGAGAGCAACAGTAGAACGTCGCCGCAAGCTCGCCGGAGTTGAAGTCTGCACCGCGAAGTTTTTGCTCAAGCACGTCGCCGGTTCGTCGGTTTCGTCGTGTGGACTCGAGATCTGGACTCACCGGCGCCGCCGACTACTCTACCTCACTCGCCGGAGACGCGCAAACGCCGCCGCCTTGGTCTTCGTCTTCAAGTCCGGTAAGACTCACCGTCGCGCCGCCATCATTGGACCAGAGCTCGGGCCGTCGGATCTAGATTGATGGGCGATCGTTGCCACGCCGCCGCGATTGATGACCGTCCGTCGGGTTTCGTCGGATCGATCGAACCGCTGGGTTGAGCCAATCGCAAACGGCCACGCGTCGGCGCTGGTGCCGAGGCGTCGTGAGCCGAGTCTCACCGTAAGCCAAAGACGAGTTCGTGAGACTCGGTCCATGCGCCGAGGACACGTGTCGGCGTGGGATTGGCCGAGACCGAAGGCCGACGCCATGCTTGCGTCATAATTACATTTTCAATTGGAAAAATATTCGATTGGAAATTCCGTGATGATGACGTCATCATGAGGTCACGCTGACGTCATAAATCGATTTTTCAGTATAAAAATAAATCTGTTAATTCGTATTTTCGATTTTACGATTTGAGATTTATTTCAAACTTCAAAAGGCTATATCTTTTGCATCGTAACTCGGATTTGAGTGATTCCAGTTTCTAAAAATTTGTAAAATTGAGATCTATTTAATGGTGAATTTTAATTGATTTTTGGAGTTCAATTGCTCTCTGTTTTGGCATTTATTTGCTTTTCTCTTTGATGCAGCGTAGACGTTGAATTGTGCGACGCTTGGAGGAAGATCAAGCAACCCAAGAGCAAGCTTCAGATCAAGATCAGGACCTATTCCAAGGCAAGTTGTGCTTTGATCATGTTGAACCCATGTTTATAAAATTGCTATGTTTGTTTTACAATATTGCATATATTTCAAATATACAATTGTTTCAAATTAGATTGGGTTTAGCTAAAATACCGATTGATCTATACCCTACCTTGTCATTATATGCCATGAACCATTGTCACCCTAGATTGGTTTAATATAGTTGATTAATAATTATGATCAACATTGGAGGTTAGACCGTATTAGTTGCTTAGCCATGCCACGTCATCACATGTGTCGAATCATTGTTAATTAATCTTGATTAACGGAATATGGAACAATGTTATGAACTTGTGTGTCATGTGGGATCACACGATGAGATTGAGTTGTTGTGGCGAGTCATGTCACGCAACGATGTTGAATTGTTGATGGCACGTGGTGCTTGGTAATCAAGCGGGTGATGATAACTTAGATTGGGGCAAGTGGCAAGGCGAGGAGGCCAAGGTGGGCCCGATGGGCGATGGTATGTGGAAGTCTTGCCTTGATCACACTAAGGACTTAACCTTGCAAGCCTTTGACTGAGTCAATCATGCAACCACATGTCCGTATGGGCCACCTAGTGAGTAATTTGCAAAGTCTTAATTTTGATACTATCGTGGTCGGTGTGAGTTCCGGGTCGAGTGTAATTCACATGGCGCAAGAGGGGGCCCGGATGTGGTTTGAGACCCATGATGTTGAAACCTTAGCGGGTAGTATCGGGTTAAGATAGAGCATTGTAAAGGCTTTGTTATAATCACTCGCCTTGGTGGTGTTTGGTTGTATCATCGTGGGTAAAGTGCATAACCTCTGCAGAGTGTGAAACTATTAGGATAGCCGTGCTCATGTATTGAGCAATGCTCGGAATTACAGATTAAGGGTTAGCTTAATTAATTGGACAACTTGGTTGGGATGGCGGAATGCCATGTGGAAGATGGAATTTAACTTAGGATTGGAAACTTGGTTTACTTGAGAAATCTTGAATTTATTTATTATCGTTATTTGTTTTACATCCTTTACAATCTATATCTTGATTCGTTCATAAATGCGCTTATTGCAAAATAGCCATGATAGCCTATCCATTGGAATAAGCCTTGCATATAGATACATGGAATTGCATTCATGCACAACTTGTTGAGTGCTTTAAGTACTCACCCTTGCCAAACAACATTAATCAACAGTTGAAGAATCTACACTGTGTTGGAAGATGAAGTCCAAGAAGACACGAGTCATTAGGGTCCGAGCCTTGTCGGTTGCTGTGGTGGTGATGAGCTACCTACGCTTCTACTTTCACGCTTAATTATTAGTTTATATTTTCGGTCTTGCCTGCGTGGCTTAATAATGTAAGTTGGTCATAAGATCATACATTTAGTTATATCAATAAATGAACTATTATTCTATTATCGTTGTGTATGATGTGATATGTACCAATGTTAAGCTGTGTGCACTAGCGTTGATCCTGGGAATAGTGCAGTAAACACAGTGGGTTCGAATCAGTGGATTCGGGTCCTTACAGAGGGTTAAGCCTTGCATATAGATACATGGAATTGCATTCTGTGCACAACTTGTTGAGTGCTTTAAGTACTCACCCTTGCCAAACAACATTAATCAACAGTTGAAGAATCTACACCTGTGTTGGAAGATGAAGTCCAAGAAGACACGAGTCATTAGGGTCCGAGCCTTGTCGGTTACTGTGGTGTGATGAGCTACCTACGTTTCTACTTTCCGCTGCTTAATTATTAGTTTATATTTTCAGTCTTGCCCTGCGTGGCTTAATAATGTAAGTTGGTCATAAGATCATACATTTAGTTATATCAATAAATGAACTATTATTCTATTATAGTTGTGTATGATGTGATATGTACCAATGTTAAGCTGTGTGCACTAGCGTTGATCCTGGGAATAGTGCAGTAAACACAGTGGGTTCGAATCAGTGGATTCGGGTCCTTACAGAGGTGGTATCAGAGCATACTGACTGTAGGTTTTGGCCCTAGATAGTATGGAGGTGTCTTGTGAGAGTCCAAAACTATTTTCTAAAAGAAAATCTAAATTCGATTAATAAAACACTCTTGACTCATCTCATTCTCTACTTCTCGCCTTTGCTGAATTTACCGTCTTACTTGCCGTTTCGGGTGGAGAACTTATTCAAAGTTCTTGTGGAGCAGATGCCGATCGTTCCGACCTTTGAGGAGTCAGCTGGCGGCTACGCCATGGAGCTGTGTTGAGACTCGAGTGTGAGTCGCGTCTTTAAGTTAGTCTTTACCTTTCTAGTTGGCGTTAAGGTTGCGTGTTTAGTTTGCTTCTTTGTATTCTTTGAGTGTGCGTTATGTGTTGCGAGCTTGTAGGCTTAAATAAGCGACCATACCAAGTTAAATAAAGAATTGTTCAGTTTGGGTATAACCTATCTCCCGCTTTAGAAATTCTTACTTCTCATCTATGCTACATCTACCTTTCCTAACCTAAGAGGCAATCATCGATGGTGAATACCGAGGAAACAACGGTGCTTGAAGTGGATCTGCGTCGAATGACAATCCCAATGATGGAGGCAGCCCTCAACCACCGCCAATGGACATGCAGAATCTGGGAGCATTCCTTGCAAAGACAGACTAAGCGATCAGCACAATGATGCGGCAGATGCAAAGAGATGACCAATGCAAGAGAAACCACAACAATCCTCGCAACTCGTAACAATCATGGTGGACCTCGACCTATGTCCAAGCTATCGGATTTTATGAGGACTAGGCCACCAACTTTCTCCGAAACGTGAACCCTTTGGAAGCCGATGATTGGCTTAGGACCATTGAGAAGAAGCGCACATCACTCGGTGTGAGGGCAATGAGAAGGTGCTCTACGCTCTCATCAACTTGAAGGAACCGCCGCGAGAATGGTGGGAGAATTATCGTGCGCTCATGGAGCCCGCAAGAGATAACACAGGAGGAGTTCACTAATGCTTTCCGCCGAGATCATGTCCTGAGGGAATGATGGATCTTAAGAAGGAGGAGTTGAGCTTTGAAGCAAGGAGGCCAACCGGTGGCGAATACGAATAAATTCACTCGATTAGCTCGTTATGCCCCGAGGACGTAGCGACGGATAAAGCTAGGCGATCTCGTTTCATGAAGGGATGAATTCAGGATCGCAGTGGGGTGATTACCCACAATTTTCCGGATTTTCGGAGCTGGTAAATAAGGCTTTAATCCTAGAGGACAAGCGCAAAGAGCTAGGTGAAACCGTAAGCGCTTGATGAACAATCAGGTGGACGCCCAAACCATCTACGTTTGAGGATGTCACCCAAACAATTTGCTAGATTTCAACCACCACCGGGAACAAGACATCAACCCCTACACTCGCCACGCCAATCGAATTTCGGACCCAGCGCAAGGCAACAATGCACCAGAGGAAATCGTGATCTGCGGTGAAGAGATGCTATACTTGCAATGAGCCAGGCACTTTTCAAATAGGTGTCCACGAAGGAGGCATCACACCGATTCGTTTCAACACAGGAACAACACCCGCTAAAGCACCAACATCGGAGGAAATCGTGCACCAAGCCAAGCCGAGCAACGCCGCGATCAACAAAGGCGTGGAAGAATCAACCACATCACCGATGGAGCTCGGGAAGCTGCGAGGCGTCGTCTTGGGTAAGTTCTTGGTCAACTCGAAGACTGCTCTGCTTTGTTTGATTCGAGCTTCGCGATTCGCTTGTTTCTCAAAGTTTTGCAACCAAGAATGGATTTAAAGTGGTGAATCTTAAGTGTGTGCTCTTAGTCCAAGCCCCGTGATCCGAGCTTAGATCTAGCCTTGGGTGTTTGGGAGCTAAGTTGTTTATGGATGGGATAGAATTTCTCGCGAATCTTATCTTGATAGATGCGCAATCCTAGACGTCATCCTTGGAATGGATTGGCTGTCCAAGCATAAGGTCGTTTTAGATTGTGGCGAAGGATCGTGACCTTGGAAGGCCCTAGTGGCAAGAAAGTGGAGTTTCAAGCGACCGCATTCGGACGGCGATTAACGGTCAACAGTGTGAAAGCCATCAGCATGGAAGATGTGCGAGAGCGAGAATACCCGGAGGTATTTCGGAAGATTTGCCAGATTGCCACGGATCGTGATATCGAGTTTGTCATCGAGTTAGCACTCGTGTACAAAGACCGATATCAAAGAGACCATATCGGATGCCTACCGACGAGTTAGTAGAAATGAAGAAGCGATTGAGGAACCGCAAGAGAAAGGTTTCATTAGACCAAGTTCATCGCCGTGGGGAGCCCGGTTTTGTTTGTTCGCAAGAAGGATGGAAGTCTTAGAATGTGCATCGACTACCGTGCACTTAATGAAGTAACGATCAAGAATAAGTATCCATTGCCCAGGATCGACGACTTATTTGATCAGTTAAGAGGAGCTGGAGTTTTCTCCAAGATAGATCTTCGTTCAGGATACCATCAGTTGAAGATCCGAGCAGAGGATGTACCTAAGACTGCGTTTTCTACGCGATATGGACATTACGAGTTCACAGTCATGTCATTCGGATTGACTAATGCCCAAAGATATTTCATGAACATGATGAATAAAGTCTTCATGGATTACTTGGACAAGTTTGTTGTAGTCTTCATAGACGATATCTTGGTTTACTCAAGACGGAGGAAGAGCATGCGTAACATCCGAGAATGGTTTTAGGCAGTGCGAGAGCATCAACTATATGCTAAGTTTAGCAAGTGTGAATTTTGGAAGGAGAAAGTTGAATTTCGGTCATGTAATGACTACCAAAGGAGTCGCAGATTGATCCCACAAAGTGGGCCTTGATGTTGCATTGGGAGCCACCAAGTCATTACTCGATTCGTAGTTTTCGGGAATGGCGGGATATTACCGTCGGTTCATAGAAGGATTCTCGACAATTGCTAAACCCTTACGCAGCTTGTTAAAGAAAGAGAAGAAGTTTGCATGGACGCCGAGTGCGAGAAAAGTTTCATGGAATTAAAGAAGCGTTTAACAACAGCCCCCGTATTAGTGTTGCCAGATGTGCAGAATGGATTTGACATTTACTGCGATGCTTCGAAGCAGGGCTTGGGATGCGTGTTAATGCAAGAAGGCAAAGTCGTTGCTTATGCGTCGAGACAGTTAAGACCGCATGAAGTGAATTACCCAACGCATGATTTGGAGTTAGGCTGCCAGTAGTGCATGCTTTAAAGATATGGCGTCATTATCTCATAGGAAATAGATGTGAGATATATACGGACCATAAGAGTCTGAAATACATATTCACTCAATCTGACCTGAATATGAGACAGCGAAGATGGCTTGAGCTAATTAAGGATTATAATGTGGGAATCCATTATCATCCTGGAAAAGCCAATGTGGTGGCAGATGCCCTGAGTCGAAAAAGCCATAGCGCAAATGCATTGTCAATGGAGGATCAACCGAATTATGCAAGGAATTTCAGAGGTTAAGATTGGAGGTCGTTCGCAAGGAATGATAGTGCGCTAGAAGTAAAACCAACATTAGAGGATCAGATTAGAGAAGGTCAACAAGATGACGATAAAATTTCAAAAATCAAGGCTAAAAAGGAAGAAGGCCTAGCCATAGATTTCACTCTGGACGAACAAGGAACTATGTTCTTCAAAGGCCGAATTTGTGTGCGGATAAAAGGAATTAAAACAATTGATTCTTGAGGAAGCGCATGATTCAAAGTACTCAATTCATCCAGAAGTGCTAAAATGTACCAGATTTGAAGGAGAGATTCGGTGGCCAAAATGAAGCGTGAAGTGGTGAGCATGTTGCATTATGCGACGTGTGTCGAGAGTAAAGGCTATGCACCAAAGACCACTGGTTGTTGCAACCGCTGAAAATTCGGAATGGAAGTGGAGGAAATCGGGATGGATTTTATCACCGGTTTACCTAAGACTCGTAAAGGTTACGATTCCATTTGGGTTATCGTGGATCGTCTAACCAAGGTCGCTCATTTCATCCCAAAGAAAGACCACTTACTCCGGAGATCGTTTGGCGAGCTGTACATGTCCGAGGATTGTATGTTTGCATGGAGTGCCAAAGAAGATTGTGTCAGACAGAGGTACCCAATTTACCTCAAGGTTTTGGAATAAGTTGCATGAAGCAATGGGAACCCGTCTGAATTTCAGTACAGCATATCACCCGCAGACAGATGGTCAGACTGAAAGAGTAAATCAGATCTTAGAGGATATGTTGAGAGCTTGTGCCTTAGCTTACGCTACGACATGGGATAAATGTTTGCCATATGCAGAGTTCAGTTACAATAATAGTTATCAAGCTAGCCTACAAATGTCACCGTTCGAGGCATTGTATGGACGTGCTTGTCGTACTCCATTGAATTGGAACGAGACAGGAGAACGTTTGGTGTTTGGGCCAGATATCCTCGAAGAGGCAGAAAGTCAAGTAGCAATGATCAGAGAGAGATTAAAGATAGCACAGTCAAGACAGAAAAGCTACGCCGATAATCGTCGTCGAGATTTGAGTTTTGAACCAGAAGATCATGTGTACCTCAGGGTTACCCCTCTTAAGGGCGTTAAGAGATTTCACGTTAAAGGGAAGCTTGCACCAAGATATGTCGGTCCGTTCAAGATTACGAGCCGTCGAGGAGAGGTAGCTTATCGATTAGAGTTGCCTCGGTCATTGGCGAGAGTGCATGATGTATTCCATGTATCGCAGCTTAAGAAGTGTCTCGAGTGCCACAGAGCAAGCCCGTTGGAGGCAATAGAGTGCAAGAAGATTTGACTTATAAAGAGCAACCAATGAATTTTGGATGTTGTGGGCGCAAGACCGAAACAAGTCTATTCGCTTTGCAGAGTTCGATGGAGCAATCATTCGAAAGTGAAGCCACTTGGGAGCGAGAAGAAGAATTGAAGTCGAATTCGAACCTATTCTCTAGTTAGCCCACAATCTCGGGTGCCGAGATTACATTAAGGGGGAGGTTTGTAACATCCCAAAATTTGGCTTAATTAAGTTTTGTTGTTTAAAAGTGCATTTGTGATTTTGGAATTTATTTGGATTTTTCTGGATTTATTTGAATTAAATGTTATTTTGGGTTTATTGCTTTTTATTCAAAAGTATTTAAATCTGTGCAAAGTCAAAATAAAGTTTTGTCAAAAATATTTTATTTAAGTCCGAGAATGTCTCAAAGTATTTTTGAGATTTTTCTTGGAATTTTCACGATTATTTTATTGCCTAAAACAAATTAAAGGAATTTTGGAATTAGTTTAATTGGAAAACTGTTAAAAAATCTTTTGAGCAGTGTTGGGCCGAGCCCAACACTGTGCGTCAGCTATAAACCACGTCGGTGCGGCCCGATCGGCCCCGCTGGCCGTCGCGAGGAAACCCTAGATCGGCGACCGTTCATCGCGATCCAGCGGTCCAGAGAGGGCCGCGTGTGTGTGCGCGTTTTAGCCGTCGGATCTGGACACGCGTCGCAACGTCAGTTGTCGTCTCCGATCCGACTCGAGTTCATCGCCGTGACACCGCCGGACTCTTTCGCCGTGTGGAGCGCGGACGCCGAGGCTATAAAAGGAGGGGGTAGCGCCCCGAGGTTCGCAAGCCAGCGCCGCATCTTTTGGGTGGAAAGTTTCCGCGAGAGCAACCGTAGAACGTCGCCGCAAGCTCGCCGGAGTTGAAGTCTGCAGCCGCCGAAGTTTTTGCTCAAGCACGTCGCCGGTTCGTCGGTTTTAAATCGTGTGGACTCGAGATCTGGACTCACCGGCCGCCGCGTCGACTACTCTACCTCACCTCGCGGGAGGCGCCAAAACGCCGCCGCCTTGGTCTTCGTCTTCAAGTCGGTAAGACCTCACCGTCGCGCCGCCATCGCTGGACCAGGAGCTCGGAAGCCGTCGGATCTAGATTGGATGGCTGATGCGTTGCCACGTCGCTCGCGATTGATGACCGTCCGATCGGGTTTCGTCGGATCAGATCGAACCGCTGGGTTGAGCCAATCGCAGACGGCCACGTGTCGGCGCTGGTGCCGAGGCGTCGTGAGCCGAGTTCACCGTAAGCCAAAGACGAGTTCGAGACTCATCCATGCGCCGAGGACACGTGTCGGCGTGGGATTGGCCGAGACCGATCTTGGACGTCATGCTTGCGTCATAATTACATTTTCAATTGGAAAAATATTCCGATTGGAAATTCCGTGATGATGACGTCATCATGAGGTCACGCTGACGTCATAAATCGATTTTTCAGTATAAAAATAAATCTGTTAATTCGTATTTTACGATTTTACGATTTGAGATTTATTTCAAACTTCAAAAGGCTATATCTTTTGCATCGTAACTCGGATTTGAGTGATTCCAGTTTCTAAAAATTTGTAAAATTGAGATCTATTTAATGGTGAATTTTAATTGATTTTGGAGTTCAATTGCTCTCTGTTTTGGCATTTATTTGCTTTTCTCTTTGATGCGCGTAGACGTTGAATTGTGCGACGCTTGGAGGAAGATCAAGCAACCCAAGAGCAAGCTTCAGATCAAGATCAGGACCTATTCCAAGGCAAGTTGTGCTTTGATCATGTTGAACCCATGTTTATAAAATTGCTATGTTTGTTTTACAATATTGCATATATTTCAAATATACAATTGTTTCAAATTAGATTGGGTTTAGCTAAAATACCAGATTGATCTATACCCTACCTTGTCATTATATGCCATGAACCATTGTCACCCTAGATTGGTTTAATATAGTTGATTAATAATTATGATCAACATTGGAGGTTAGACCGTATTAGTTGCTTAGCCATGCCACGTCATCACATGTGTCGAATCATTGTTAATTAATCTTGATTAACGGAATATGGAACAATGTTATGAACTTGTGTGTCATGTGGGATCACACGATGAGATTGAGTTGTTGTGGCGAGTCATGTCACGCAACGATGTTGAATTGTTGATGGCACGTGGTGCTTGGTAATCAAGCGGGTGATGATAACTTAGATTGGGGCAAGTGGCAAGGCGAGGAGGCCAAGGTGGGCCCGATGGGCGATGGTATGTGGAAGTCTTGCCTTGATCACACTAAGGACTTAACCTTGCAAGCCTTTGACTGAGTCAATCATGCAACCACATGTCGGTATGGGCCACCTAGTGAGTAATTTGCAAAGTCTTAATTTTGATACTATCGTGGTCGGTGTGAGTTCCGGGTCGGTGTAATTCACATGGCGCAAGAGGGGCCCCGGATGTGAGTTTACTGACCGCATGATGTTGAAACCTTAGCGGGTAGTATCGGGTTAAGATAGAGCATTGTAAAGGCTTTGTTATAATCACTCGCCTTGGTGGTGTTTGGTTGTATCATCGTGGGTAAAGTGCATAACCTCTGCAGAGTGTGAAACTATTAGGATAGCCGTGCTCATGGTATTGAGCAATGCTCGGAATTACGATTAAGGGTTAGCTTAATTAATTGGACAACTTGGTTGGGATGGCGGAATGCCATGTGGAAGATGGAATTTAACTTAGGATTGGAAACTTGGTTTACTTGAGAAATACTGAATTTATCTATTATCGTTATTTGTTTTACATCCTTTACAATCTATATACTGTATTCGTTCATAAATGCTGCTTATTGCAAAATAGCCATGATAGCCTATCCATTGGAATAAGCCTTGCATATAGATACATGGAATTGCATTCTGTGCACAACTTGTTGAGTGCTTTAAGTACTCACCCTTGCCAAACAACATTAATCAACAGTTGAAGAATCTACACCTGTGTTGGAAGATGAAGTCCAAGAAGACACGAGTCATTAGGGTCCGAGCCTTGTCGGTTGCCTGTGGTGACTGATGAGCTACCTACGTTTCTACTTTCCGCTGCTTAATTATTAGTTTATATTTTCAGTCTTGCCCTGCGTGGCTTAATAATGTAAGTTGGTCATAAGATCATACATTTAGTTATATCAATAAATGAACTATTATTCTATTATAGTTGTGTATGATGTGATATGTACCAATGTTAAGCTGTGTGCACTAGCGTTGATCCTGGGAATAGTGCAGTAAACACAGTGGGTTCGAATCAGTGGATTCGGGTCCTTACACCCACCGGACGTGCCAAGAGTGTGTTGGCATCAAAAACTTGAAGTAGGGTTTCTGACAGCAGCACACCGAACGAACACCGGGTTCAGAGTGTGCCAGTCGATTTGACCTGTAACCGACAAGGTAAAGAAAATAAAATTCACGCAAAGCCGATCGTAAAGACCAATGGGCTTATACTCAATCAGCTTGAAGCCGATTAAGATCAAGGTAGTAAGATAAGTCTAACTAGCCGATTAAGGCTAATTAGATGATAAAGGCAGATCGATTCTGAAAAAGACGATGCGTAACAAAATCAGAATAAATCAAACCTGAGGTGTAATTGAAGAAGATCAACAATCGGCGATGCGTAACTTTATTGATCAAGATCGATTACAGAGACTAAATTACAAAAAGCTACTCCTAGTCGACAGGAAGGAAGAAAGTAAAAACTGGTTGATTGTATTGTGTTGATGATCCTCTTGCAGTTCGCTTTGGCCCTTCTTTTATACCCTCGGCCGATCGTGTTCTGTTACAACACGCTTCAAGTCCGTATCCGTATCGGCCTTATCTCGGACGGTTGTTTTTCTTAAAAATCTTGCAGTTACCAAAATATCTCCAAACCTTTCCATCCTGTCCGTTAATTCCGTATCTTTGACTTTATTGCCGATTTTGACCAAGCTTGCCAAATTTTGGTGCAAACAAATAATTTTTTTGTTTCTTAAGCCCTTAAGGCATAGTGGTGTAAACTTTGATCATAAGCTATGTTGCTTTATGTAATAATAATTTGCTACTTTCTTAGTTAATTCGTTGTATGGTATGGTATTTCATCTATATTACTACTGTGTGCACTAACGTGATCCTAAATTAGTGTAATATACATAGAAAATTTCAGATTCATAAATCCGAATCCCACCAGAGACTCGCCGAGCAGCTATCTGTAGCCTTAAGCACCGTTGTGTTCCGCTTGAGGTCCTCTGCGGTGATGATGCCTTTTCCTTTTGAATGCCAGCTGTACATCTGTACAAGAACCACGCACGAAGCAATATATAAAGCTTACATGATCTTGTGACTTTTCACCGTTATTAAAAGGTGCTAGAAATTTATATTGAGATACTAACGAGAGATACAAAATATTATGCTACGTATCCATGTATCGGGTGCGAATGAAAAAGCAAAATAGGCACATAGCAAGGCCGAAACCGTAGGGGCTTTAACCCTACTACCATCATACAGTGGGAGCGGTAAAAACAACTAAATCAACTGTGTGATCTAATTAAACGGTGTAAGATTGGATCGAATGCGGATTGAATTTAGAAAATACATTGAAAATGGAAAAGCAAGCTTAGAAAACAACAACAATTTCGAGGACCGGAAGCACGCTGATACATTAATAACACTCATATATATTTCACTGCAACATTAAACTGCTTGGGCTTGGGGCGACTCAAACTCTCAGCCTTTAGCTGCTTCAGTGTGCGGTTCAGTGCAGAGTTGTTTTTCTTACCAGTGAGTTGCACCTCTTTAAGGTTTGTCAAGTGCTCGATGCCAACAATGCTCTTCTCCTCCTTGTCGTCGAAATTCACCAGAAGCGTGTCGAGCTTTGTCATGGATCCTTGCTCAAACTTGAAAATTTTGGGCAATTTGTCACCAGAAGTCACTTTCAGGTTCCTGAGCTCTGGAAATTTGTGGGTAGCGCGTGCAACCAGCTCTCTGTCATTGTAGCACCTCGGTTGAATCCAGATGCTCTTCAGGTTGGGCAACTTACACAGGACATCGAATAATTGGTCACCAACAAGTTTTGCCGATGACATATCGAACTCAACAAGACATGTGAGTGACCCGACCCAGCTGGGCAATTCATCCATGACACCAGCGAACCGAAGGTACCTGAGGAGCCGCGGTGGCGAGCGGAGGCCAAGGAGAAAGTTCAATGTCGTCTTGTCATCATCGATGGCACCAATGTCGAGCGACCGGAGGGAGTACGTCCTGCTCAAGGAGCGGGCAAGCTCAGGGAGAACCTCACTGGTCTTGGAGACGTCGACATAGATACCTAAGCTTCGCAATTGTTCTAGTTCGCCGATCTCTTCTGCAACCTGAGAGTCATTTTTGAGTACTACCCAACCCACCTCGTGTAGTGCCTTCATTTTCCTGAGCCCCACGGGCGGCATCCACATAGTGTACCACTGATGCTTGTGGGAGAAACGCAGGCGCTCGAGTTTCTCCAGCTTCGTCACGGTTTTCGGTAGCCCGCCAAGGCGTGTTTTACCTACATCAAGTGTTTGCAAATGCTCTAGCTTACCGACGTTACGAGGCATCACACTGATATCTGTACCTTTCAAGCTCAAGAACCTTAGAAGGTACAGCCGGCACACATGTTTCATATGCTTGTTTTTGAGGCCCTCGCAGTCTTCCAGGTCGAGTACCCTCAGTAGGGTGAACTCGCCTAGCCGATCAAGCAGCCTGTGCCCTCCGAGCTGAAACATGCTCAGTGATCGGACATGCTGCAAGCTCATCCCCTCGATGCCATTTCTCGTACCACGTCCCTCTGCCATTTTCTTGGATGGAGAGCCCTTCGATCTATGTTCTTCTGCGTAGGGCGTCCAGTCGTCGCCTTGGAAGGAGAGGCGGCGGATCCTATCATACGTCATTCCTTTGTACTGCCCGCCAACTAGGCTAACAAAGTTAGCCTCCAAGGACTTGGACACCATGACCTCTAGCATCATGTCGTGCACCTGGCACGCCTCTACCCTCCCATCGTGGCTGAAACTGGCCGGTTTAATCATGCTCCTACCCATTAGCTCATCGAAGTAGACTTCTGCAACCTCCAGCGCGGTCAACCCCCGCTTCTCGGCAACCAATCCTTCCGCGATCCATCTGTTCAAGAGCCGATTCTTGTTGATCACATAATCCTCTGGGAAAATGCTGAGATACATCATGCAACCCTTGAGTTGATGGAGCAAGTGGTTGTAGCTGAATGTGAGTACCTGCCTCATCCCCTCAAGGGTAGGGTTGCTCTCCATCTGAAAACCAATTGATTTGCAAACTGTTTCCCACATATCTTTGCTCTTGGACGATGTATAGCTGGCCAAGAGGCTGGCAATGCTAACAATGGCCAATGGCAGCCCACCACATTTATTTAGAATATTGCTCATTGCACCTTCCAGCTCCTTGGGGCAAGAGGCATCTATGGAGCCAAATGCTCTGCTGAGAAACAACTTCTTGGAGTCTTCCGAATTGAGGGGCTCGATCCGATAGATGCAATCTCCGCGAACATTAGCAGAACTGCATGCTTTGGCCACAGCCTCTATCCGAGTGGTCACCATAATTCTGCTCCCGCAGTTGCTCTTTGGCAACTTAGATTGGATTGCATCCCAGGCTTGTATGGTCCATACATCATCAATCACAATGAGGTACCTGGTTTCATCGTAGGTATGCTGGAGTTAAAAGGAGTAAAAAATATGCGACGTTTTAGAGCATGTTTAGTCAAACTTTTTTAACGCTGTCCACTAATATGTACAGCATTATTTAGATCGACAATGTGAAAATAATACCATAAGAGTTGTGTACTTTTCATAAAAAAAATATTTTTCTAAGTTTACACTAACATTACTACAGAATCTGATAGTTTGACTGCAGATTCATTTTACAGTATTTTGTTGATAATACAGAATCATAACCATAATAAAGTACTTTCAAATACCAATTGTCACTAAAATTACATGGTGTTGGACTAATTGTTGGTCTAAAAGAAATTACAAAGTTCAAAACTCGTAAATCGTAGTCGTTATAAAAATTGTTAAGAGAGTACTTATTGTTTAGACTTACCTAAGGTGATGTGTAGTCATAACGATAATATGTGTCAGTCGATTCGTACCTCCTGTCCTTGAGACGCTTCTCGAGCGTGCTGGCGACATCATCCATGCCGTCGATTTTATCGATGGCCTCCTCTTCCTTAATGCCTTTCTCATTGTCTGTTTTCGCCTTCACGACCTGCTCAAGCACGCGCTTCAGCAATGTGTTCAGGTCCCTCCTGCCGTCGAACGCCTGAGACACTGACACGTTCGCCTGGCACTCGAACTCCGCCTCCAACCGCCGGCACACCTCCATGGCCAGCGTAGTCTTGCCAAGCCCTCCGAACCCCACGATGGAGAACACCTTGAGCTCACGCTCTCTGTCAATCCGCGCCCTCACCCTGTCGGCCAGGGTGTTAGCCTGGTCCCCGATGCCGACGAATTGATCAGGATCATTGGCAGGACGGAGGACCGCATTCGTGGACGCCGACGCTAAGGGCACAGGGGCTAACGAAGGAGAGCGGCGCAGTGCCTCGCGGGTGACGCCGTACCGCGCATGGCGCTCGCTGATGCCGACGGCTCGGGCGCGGAGGGCCTCGATGTCACCAGCGAGGCGATGGCGCGGGAATAGCGTCGCGAGCATGTGTCTGGCCCAGACGAGCACGCCGTCGCTCGGCCGGCACCTGACGCGGAACAAGTAGAGGTCGATGCAGTCCTCGGCGCCGTAGGCGAGCTCGCGCAATTGCTTCATCCACTCCCAGACGAAGTGGTCCACCGCACCGTCGTCGGCTTCAGACTGCATGCGGAGGACGGCGTTCATGGTGGCCAGCTCGTCCCTCAGCTGAGCGACCTCGCCGCCGACGCCCTGGAGTTGCCGAAACTCCTCGCCCAAAAGCTTCCCCAGATTGCCCACAAGGCTCTGCGCGGCGCCGTCAGCATAGCTCACCATCTCCATTCTCTCTCTCTCTCTCTCTCTCGGTTCTCCTGATGACAAGAGTTTGGTTTGGGGATCACGATTCTCAATAATTTGCGTAGGACAGTGCAAATGGCGATGCTCATCAGCGGGAATCGATACTTTGCGTAGGACTTACCTGCGAATCATCACTTTCCTGGCATATACGTGTGTTTGAGCCAAAAACTTGAAATAGCGGTTTATCGGCTACAACATATTAGACGAAGCTGATTTAGGTGTACCAATCTATTTGATCCTGCAATCGATAAGATGATATATATGATATGCTAAAAGCCGATCTAGCGTAACAATCGGCTAAATCTAATCAGTTAAAAGCTGATCAAATCAAGAGTAACGATAAGTCTAATTAGCCGATTAGGGCTAACCAGATGGTAAAGGTAGATCTTTTTCGAAAAACATGATGCACAACAAGATCAGAGAAAATCAAACATGATTAGCGTAATCGAGGATGATTAACAATCGGCGATGCGTAATTTTATTGATCAAATCAAATTACAAGAAGTCTAAATTATAAAGCCTACTCCTAGTCGACAAAAAAAGTAAAAAGAAGTAATGCGAGTTGATTGATTGGATTATATTGTTCTCCTCGCTTGCCCTTACCGTCTTTTATAGCTATTGGCCGATCGATCGTATCATTTTCCAACACGCTGCAAAGTATGATCTATACCGGCCTCAATTTGGACAGTTCTTCCTATTTTAGATACAGTCATAATTCAAATTCAAAACCTTTTTCCATATCTAGTATCGGCTAAAATATCTCTTAATCCTTAGCCTGTGAAGGATTAATATGGCGATCAAAGGTGAGTGAATGATCCCAAATTCGATTTTATCCCTCAAAGAAGAACACAAATTCAATTCTTCACCTAAAGAAACTAAGCCAACACCTTTAGCAATCAAATTGAAGCGAAAGAATCAAATTTCCCAAAATTCAGCCTTCAGCCGGCACTACCTCCCATGTGGGGGCGGTACTGCCAGGGTTACTATAGCTACAGTAAAAACATGCAAATGAACAGTATTTCCAGCACGGGTTCAAAAAGGAAAATTGATGAATATTTTGATACGTTGATCCAAACTCAATAAAACTTGGTAGATATGATCCTAAGGATGTTAGGAACTTATTTCAACCTTCAATCATAAGGATTGACGTAAAAGTTCTGATCTTTTTGCCCGGGAAGGAGGAACACACCAAGTTTTGAGCAAATCCAACAAACTTGATTCAAGACTTGCTCGTGGGGTTATGATGATCAATAAGATCTTGGATAGGCTCCCACATGTCACAGCAAGCAAGAGATCAAATCAAAATATAAGGAATCGCGAGCTATAAAATCACGCATTCAAGAACGCAAAAATCAACTTCTTGCACGAAAAACGCACGGATTGCGTAGATGATTGAAGATATAAAATCAAGAGAAGAATCATTCATCAAACATAAACCTCAGCAAAGATTCGTAAGCATGTAGAAGGAGAGGAGGCAAATCCAAATTGAGTAAATGTAAATTGCAAGAAAGTAAATGCGGAATTTAAATTGCGGAATTTAAATGCGTAATGTAAATGCGGAAAGAAAAGAAATAATTTGAGGAAACATTTTCATTTCTGGAAGGAGAGGTTTACAAAGCCTCACAAACAAGTGGGCAAAGCTCAAAGGAGCACAAAACCATCAAAACCTTCAAGTGAGGGAGGGCTACCCCTACCCCTCTATTTATACTACCTTTGGGCAACCTACCACCCTTGGATGAACTTCTAAACCCTAAAGCACTCATCAAGAGCTAGGATTAACCCACTCAACCAGCCACGCAAGGGTTCACCCAAAATCCACAACACATAATGGGTTTTCTTGCACAGTTTTCAAAGCACACTAACTAGACCCGCTAACCTATCAACTAGACCAAGATCCAATGGGCTTCATTGATCCATGCAGCGTCTAGCTAGCATCTCAACCGTTCCATATCTTCACGGCTTGCCACGACTCCGTCTCCGATCATCTTCCGGCGATCTCCGACCGTCTGAACCTCCGACGCTCCTCGCCTAGTCCCGATCATCCTTCGTCTCACCATGATCTAGCATCGTCGACCTGCAACCATAAAAAACAAGGAACCACATCACATAGCAATGTCCAAATTGATATGCAATAAATCACCCAAAATCTCATTTCAATTTCACTCTATTGTCCGGCACTACTACCCCCTAGGGCCGGTATTGCCGCTCGGCCGGCACTACCGCACCCACATGGCCGGTAGTGCTGCTCCTGAAGAACCAACGAAAACACCCTCACTGGAATATAACTACCGGACCACTGGCCGGCAGTACCGCCTCCTCATGGCCGGTACTACCGCTTGGCCGGCACTACCGCGCCCACATGGCCGGTAGTGCCACCCTTAACAGAGACAACTCAAATTGCTACCTTTTGACAATCCAATTCAAATCAAACTCATATCCAAGCAATCCTAGCTCAAACACAGTCAATAACTCATCACCAACAAGGATAGACATCCACATGGTCTTTCAGCCTAACAACTTGACCACACTTTTGCTAAATCTTGGTGCAAACATATGTCCCCATTTTTTGGAGCTAACATGTTATC
The DNA here is from genome assembly GCA_036346275.1 of Otatea glauca. NCBI lineage: Eukaryota > Viridiplantae > Streptophyta > Magnoliopsida > Poales > Poaceae > Otatea > Otatea glauca. Next base: position 26,202,643 of record CM070724.1, read on the forward strand.
TTCCAAAAATCTTGTCCGTCGGCTTCTGTTGCTATCAGCTTGACGCAATATTCTCATCAGTAACCATCCCATTTATGCCATCGTAAAATCTTGAGACGCGTATTGACTGAGTGCTTTAGTGTCGAGGGCAAGTAGCCATGGTCATGCACTTGTAGTCTCATTGAGATGTTGACAGTCTACCTTGGTTATTGTAATATTATTTACATATCGTTCTACACTTCGTAACTTTTCGCTATGTGTACCGTTGAAATTGAATGTATTTTTGCTACTTGTTGGACTATGTGATAAAATGATGTGTTAAATTGCGATAGTTACATGGGAGTGTCTAGCCTTCATCCGGATGTTTTGTTTCTTACAAACATCCAAATTTTAGACCTTTAGATCAAAGTATCAAATCATCCATCAAAACACAATCCCACTTCCTTCACGTCTTACGGATCTCACCGCAGATCTAATGCTGCAAAATTTGGATGTTTTTTGCTAAGAAAACATCCGGGTGATGTTTATCAAAACCTTATTTATATTGCATTCGAACTTATATGGTTTATTAATCATTGTTATATGTGTTATATATTTTGGTGTCATATCCGACAAGAAATATCCGGTACGTATAGATTCTGCTCCGTATTCGTTTCGAATTCATGACCGATATTATCCGTATCGTATTCATATCCGGTACTATCCATATCCGACTCCGAATCTGGTAAAAAATATGGTTTAGGATACAGAATCAACGATATCTGATTGAATCCGAGCCGATTGCACCCCTACTCGCCGAGCAGCCATCTGCAGCCTTTAGCACTGTTGTGTTCTGCTTGAGGTCCTTACGGCGGGTGATGATGCCTTTCCCTTTTGAATGCCAGTTGTACATCTGTACAAGAACCACGCACGAAGCAATATATAATGCTTACATGATCTTGAGACTTTTCATCGTTATTAGAAGGTATTATAATTTATATTGAGATATTAATAACAGATACAAAAATATTATGCTACGTATCCATGTAGCGGGTGCGAATGAAAAAGCAAAATAGGCACGTAGCAAGGCCGAAACCGTAGGGGCTTTCACCCTACTACCATCATACAGTGGGAGCGGTAAAAACAACTAAATCAACTGTGTGATCTAATTAAATGGTGGAAGATTGGATCGAATGCGGATTGAATTTAGAAAATACATTGAAAAAGGAAAAGCAAGCTTATAAAACAACAACAATTTCGAGGACCGGAAGCACGCTGATACATTAATCACACTCATATTTCACTGCAACATTAAACTGCTTGGGCTTGGGGCGACTCAAACTCTCAGCCTTCAGCTGCTCCAGTGTGCGGTTCAGTGCAGAGTTGTTTTTCTTACCAGTGAGTTGCACCTCTTTAAGGTTTGTCAAGTGCTCGATGCCAACAATGCTCTTCTCCTCCTTGTCATCGAAATTCACCAGAAGCGTCTCGAGCTTTGTCATGGATCCTTCCTCAAACTGGAAAACTTCGGGCAATTCGACATCAGAGGTCACTTTCAGGTTCCTGAGCTCTGGAAAGTTGTGGGCAGTGCGTGCAACCAGCTCTCTGTCACTGTAGCACCTCCGTTGCATCCAGATGCTCTTCAGGTTGGGCAACTTACACAGGACACCGAATAATTGGTCACCAACAAGGTCTGCCCATGACATATCGAACTCAACAAGATATGTGAGTGACCCGACCCAGCTGGGCAATTCATCAATGCCTCCAGCGAGCCGAAGGTACCTGAGGAGCCGCGGCGGCGAGGGGAGGCCAAGGAGAAAGTTCAATGTCGTCTTGCCATAATCCATGGCACCAATGTTGAGCGACCGGAGGGAGTATGTCCTGCTCAAGGAGCGGGCAAGCTCACGGAGAACCTCCTCACTGGTCTTGGAGCCGTCGACATAGATACCTAAGCTTCGCAATTGTTCTAGTTCGCCGATCTCTTCTGCAACCTGAGAGTCATTTTCGAGTACTACCCAACCCACCTCGTGTAGCGCCTTCATTTTCCTGAGCCCCACGGGCGGCATCCACATAGTTGACCACTGATGCTTGTGGGAGAACTGCAGGCGCTCGAGTTTCTCCAGCTTCGTCACAGTTTCCGGTAGTCCGCCAAGGCATGTGTCAGCTACATCAAGTGTTTGCAAATGCTCTAGCTGACCGACGTTAGGAGGCATCTCGCTGATATATGTACCCTTCAAGCTCAAGAACCTTAGAAGGTACAGCCGGCACACATGTTTCATATGCTTGTTTTTGAGGCCCTCGCAGTCTTCCAGGTCAAGTACCCTCAGTAGGGTGAACTCGCCTAGCCGATCAAGCAGCCTGTGCCCTCCGAGCTGAAATATGCTCAGTGATCGGACATGCTGAATGCTCATCCCCTCGATGCCATTTCTCGTACCACGTCCCTCTGCCATTTTCTTGGATGGAGAGTCCTTCGATCTATGTTCTTCTCCGTAGGGCGTCCAGTCGTCGCCTTGGAAGGAGAGGCGGCGGATCCTACTATACGTCATTCCTTTGTACTGCCCGCCTACTAGGCTAACAAAGTTAGCCTCCAAGGACTTGGACACCATGACCTCTAGCATCATGTCGTGCACCTGGCACGCCTCTACCCTCCCATCGTGGCTGAAACTGGCCGGTTTAATCATGCTCCTACCCATTAGCTCATCGAAGTAGACTTCTGCAACCTCCAGCGCAGTCAACCCCCGCTTCTCGGCAACCAATCCTTCCGCGATCCATCTGTTCAAGAGCCGATTCTTGTTGATCACATAATCCTCTGGGAAAATGCTGAGATACATCATGCAACCCTTGAGATGATGGTGCAAGTGGTTGTAGCTGAATGTGAGTACCTGCCTCATCCCCTCAAGGGTAGGGTTGCTCTCCATCTGAAAACCAATTGATTTGCAAACTGTTTCCCACATATCTTTGCTCTTCGACGATGTATAGCTTGCCAAGAGGCTGGCAATGCTAACAATGGCCAATGGCAGCCCACCACATTTATTTAAAATATTGCTCATTGCACCTTCCAGCTCCTTGGGGTAAGAGGCATCGATGGAGCCAAATGCTCTGCTTAGAAACAACTTCTTGGAGTCTTCCAAATTTAGGGGCTCGATGTGATAGATGTAATCTCCGCAAACACTAGCAGGGCTGCATGCTTTGGCCACAGCCTCTATCCGAGTGGTCACCATAATTCTGCTCCCGCAGTTGCTCTTTGGCAACTTAGATTGGATTGCATCCCAGGCTGATATGGTCCATACATCATCAATCACAATGAGGTACCTGGTTTCATCGTAGGTATGCTGGAGTTAAAAGGAGTAAAAAATATGTGACGTTTTAGAGAATGTTTAGTCAAACTTTTTTAACGCTGTCCACTAATATGTACAGCATTATTTAGATCGACAATGTGAAAATAATACCATAAGAATTGTGTATTTTTCATAAAAAAAATATTTTTCTAAGTTTACACTAACATTACTACATAATCTGATAGTTTGACTGCAGATTCATTTTACAGTATTTTGATGATAACTACGGAATCATAACCATAATAAAGTACTTTCAAATACCAATTCAATGGTGTCACTTTTGTGTCACTAAATTTACATGGTGTAGGACTAATTGTTGGTCTAAAAGAAATTACAAAGTTCAAATCTCGTAAATCATAGGCGCCTTATAAAAATTGTTAGAGTACTTATGTTTAGACCGAAGTAGTCGTTACCTAAGGTGATGTGTAGTCATCTTTTTATTATTATTATATACTGTCGACGATCGGGACCGTCGACCGCAAAGAGGGGGGAAGGATCGTATGAAGGGCGAGGCCTAGAGCATCGTTCGCCCGGGAAGGAGCCTCGGCAGACTTGTAGCACAGAGGAAAAGGACAATCGAACAGGGGACACGAGGTTTATACTGGTTCGAGCCCCCTAAGTCAGGTAACAGCCCTACTCCAGTCTTGCCCGTAGGCGAAAGGGGACTAAATGCTCCTCGGGGGAGAGCTACAGGAGGAGCTCGACCTCGGGATCGCTCGGGAACAATCACTGAGGGGGAGCTTCGCGAACGGTGGAGTGTACAAGTCTTACTGCGGACGTATTTGCCTTCTTAGATTTCTTGGGGTGTCGCCTTGTGCGATCTTACTACTGTTGTGTTCTTTCTGTTCTCTTCTTCTTTCTTCTCCTCCTTCTCCCTTTTTTGCCGATCGGAGTGGTCCTGACGCTTTATAGGCTTTTGGTGCTGATCTCGATGCCGACGCCGGAGGTCGCTGTGGCCGACGGGGGGGCGATTAGCCCTAGTCCCCAGGCAGAGGGTCCGACAGGAACTGTTGGGGAGTGGTTGACCCTAGTCCCAACGCCGGGGTTCTGACAGGGGTAGATAGCCCTTTAGCCCCTGCGCAGAGGGACTAGCAAGAGCAAGAGGCCCTGGTTCTCACGCAAGGGACGGGAGTCATACATTTATAGAAGAGGAGGCTTGTTTTACATTAGAGTCTGGGACAGGGGTGCCGAAATTGAGGAGGTCACCGAGGTCTGCATCCGGTTCGGAGATAGCCTTGTCCGAGCTTGGGAATAGTCCCCCGAGCTCGGAGGAGGGCGGCTTAAAGCCCCCCTCCCCCGGGGGGTACGGACACGTGCCAGGATGGCCGATCCCCGACATATACCCTCACGTTAATCAGAAAACCCTCACGTTAATCTAAAAAAAAGAAAAAAATACTCTAATTGGAGGCTCTCTTAGAAGCCCCCACGTTAATCAGAAAATGCTAGAAATTCTCACGTTAATCTAAAAAAAGAAAAATGCTAGAAAATCCCACGTTAATTGAAGAAAAGAAAAACATCTGAGCTTTTCATATCGGGGAAGACCTGTGATCTAATGGTTTGGATCAAATTTCACCTTTAACCTTGACTGCGCAAGCCATCTGGATAATGGTTTTCTTTCTTTCTATTGCTTACGTATCGGGTGAGGACAATGTCTTTCCTATCGGAACGTACTAACTGGAGGCCTCCTCTGCGTGTTAATCATAGAAGGTAAAAACTAAAAAATTTCTCTCTCTCTCTCTGTTGTTTACGTATCAGATAAGGACAGTGTCTTTCCTATCGTCACTTGGATTTTAATAGAACACAAAGGAGGCAAACAATATTACGGCCACCATGCTTTCATTGCTTGCATCGGAAGAAGAAGGTTGGAACATTTCAATGACAAAAAATTAAGGTAGCAAGAATAAAAATTCAAAATAAAATTAAGGAGGGCTCCAATTAGTATATAAAAAGATTTGAAGCAAGATAACTTAAGGATGCACATGTCATGATTGAAATCGTATATATAATTTTGAATCATAGCCAAACAGATTGTAAAACTTTAATCCGGAAGGATAAAAAAAATGAAAACAGACAGACAGTAGGATGATTCAGAATCAAAAGGAAGTAACATTGTTTAGTCCGGACACATCAATAGTAGTAGCAGTATAAAATAAGACCATTCATGAGGTTGGAGATAAAAAAAAACACTCGTGGAGGATATATGCATAGTTATTAACTAGGTATTTGTTAGCTAACTTTTTGTACGTTTAAGAAACCTTGACATATTAATCCAACTACAAGCAAAAAAATGAAAATTCTTATATTAATATGAGACTATGATACCATGATAATAATAGCTGAAAACTCCTACATTAATTAAAAAGCAAACATCTTGATCATATAATTTTTTTGCTGGCAGAACATATAGCTAAACTTAGTATGGCCATTTTGTCAATTACGAACCTGATATACAAGGAAAGAGTTTGAGCGAAATTAATCTTAAAAAAAGTTTTGAGTGAAATTGCTACAAACACTTAGGCCTTCATATATAGTAACACAGGAATTAGTTGTGTAGGAAATAGTTCAATTCAATCAGTAATATAAGAAAATTTCTATGTTTCTACATGTTCTAAACTCCTTGCAAAATTAATGTAAAATTCTCACGACACATGAGGTCATGTTGGACTTGAGACTAAGTACTTGACTGTTAAATTTCATTTACAATATATCATTAATAAATGCTTCATCTGTTTCACAATATTTATCCAAGCCCATCAAGCGTATTGACCATGATAGCAATAATTCTACGAAAAATTTGATGACAAATGATCATACATACCGCTATTAATAACAAGCAACAACCTAATCTCCTCCAAAGAAATAAATAGGAGTGGAGAGAGGAAATACTTCAATAATTACACTATTTCTTCAATGGACAAACATTGTGGAATGGGGGGAGTGCAAAATTATGATAATATGGAATTAATTTCAAATAAAAATCCAATTATACCACTTTTATTTCACAAAACCTATATATTATTGAATTAATTATTGATCAAAATTATAAAGTTTGAATATCAACACGTAGCAAAAATGTTTCACATAATCAATAGCCGTGCAGGCGCATGGTTGAAGACCAGTAACCATAATGTGTCAGTCTATTCGTACCTCTTGTCCTTGAGACGCTTCTCGAGCGTGCTGGCGACATCATCCATGTCGTCGATTTTATCGATGGCCTCCTCTTCCTTAATGCCTTTCTCATTGTCTGTTTTTGCCTTCACGACCTGCTCAAGCACGCGCTTCAGCAATGTGTTCAGGTCCCTCCTGCCGTCGAACGCCTGAGACACTGACACGTTCGCCTGGCACTCGAACTCCGCCTCCAACCGCCGGCACACCTCCATGGCCAGCGTAGTCTTGCCAAGCCCTCCGAACCCCACGATGGAGAACACCTTGAGCTCACGCTCTCTGTCAATCCGCGCCCTCACCCTGTCGGCCAGGGTGTTAGCCTGGTCCCCGATGCCGACGAACCGATCAGGATCATTGGCAGGACGGAGGACCGCATTCGTGGACGCCGACGCTGCCGGCGCAGGGGCTAACGAAGGAGAGCGGCGCAGTGCCTCGCGGTTGACGCCGTACCGTGCATGGCGCTCGCTGATGGCGACGGCTTGGGCGCGGAGGGCCTTGATGTCACCAGCGAGGCGATGGCGCGGGAAGAGCGTCGCGAGCATGTGTCTGGCCCAGACGAGCACGCCGTCGCTCGGCCGGCACCTGACGCGGAACAAGTAGAGGTCGATGCAGTCCTCGGCGTCGTAGGCGAGCTCGCGCAACTGCTTCATCCACTCCCGGACGAAGTGGTCCACCGCACCGTCGTCGGCTTCAGACTGCATGCGGAGGAGGGCCTTCATGGTGGCCAGCTCGTCCCTCAGCTGAGCGACCTCGCCGCCGACGCCCCGGAGTTGCCGAAACTCCTCGCCCACAAGCTTCCCCAGATTGCCCACAAGGCTCTGCGCGGCACCGTCAGCATAGCTCACCATCTCCATTCTCTCTCTCTCTCACTTGGTTCCCCTGGTGCAGAGTTTGGTTTGGGGATCACGATTCTCAATGCTTTGCGTAGGACACTGCAAATGGCAATGCTCATCAGCAGGCTTGGACTTCTATTTATAGCGATGTTTTTCTGGGAATCGTCACTTTTCTAGCCTACATGTGATATTTTTTGTAAACTTGATCGAGGAAGCGTCGAAGGGTAATATGTGTCATTTTTCGTGCTCCTACGCAAAGGAAGCATGTACCGTGTTTTGTTAGCGCGGTAGCTTCTATGACTTACCGTGCTCCCAGAGCGCTCTGTACGCGCTTCCACGGCATGAGCGTGAGGAAGGGGCACTTCTCCGATCAAGGATAATGCTATTTTTGTAATTGCATTTACAAGAGGGTCAGATTTGCCAAAAATATTTGCTATGAGGTAAGAAAAGTGATAATTTCTATTTTTCAATAAATTTATTAAAGGGGCCTTTCTCTCCCCATACTAAAATAAGTTAGAGAAAGGGAAAAAAATGTCCCCCTTTTCAGCTCATGTTCCCTCCTTCAAAAACACTTGGTGACATAAATAATCATTTGATGCAGCCCATTTGCACCATTGGCAGCCATAGGTAGAGACATAGTTGACTTCGTATATTATCGTACACAAATATACTCGATACAGCTATTAGCCAGCCGATGGATCTCTTTTATTATTCGTTGTATTTCAAATTTCCAACAGCTCTTCATGGCTGTCACTAAAATTGATATTGGCGATGGCCGGTGGTAACCTTCTGAACCTCCGGATGGTTGCATGGTGTAGCGCCCTGTTAGCTCGCGTCGCACCTCTACAAACACTCTAGGAGGAAGGTAAGATCGGTGGGGTAACACCCTAAAATTTTCTTTTATTATTATTTTATTGCTAATTGTGTATTTTGTGATTTTATGAAATTTATTGGATTTATTTGGAATTATGTCAAATTAAGCATAATGGCCCTTTTGTGAAAACTAATTAAATATAGATAAAGTTAATATAAGGTTTTGCCAAAAATATTTTATTTGTGTTAAAAATGCCTCAAAGTATTTTTGAGATTTTTTTTCTCAGATTTTTCCTGATAATCCTTTTGTCTAAAACTAATTGAGCTGATTTCTATATTTATTTTAAAATAAAAACTTGTGGAAATTCTTAAGAATAGTATCGGGCCGTAGCCCATTACTGTTTGCGTGCTTAGCCCATGTCTGTGCGGCCTAGTTTCTCTGAGCCGTTGGATTTAGATCCAACAATCACGATCAGGGCTGAAACCCTAATCAATCTCGTGCGCCAGCTGCGTGCATCCCGCCGTTCATCACGCCATGTGGAGGGCTATCCATTGTCGTCTTCTCAGAGTCCATCGCTGCCACGCTACCAGAGTCCTCCGCCGAGACGCTTCAGTTTCTCGTGCAATGCGGACTCCTAGGCCTTTAAAAGTCTGGCCAGTACCCGTTTCGAGGCCGTCGTGTTCTTGTGCACAGATTGGCTGGTGTGGTTTTGAGGAAATCGCCGCCGTTTGTATTTTGAAGCTCGCCGGAGTTGGAAGCGCAGGACTCTTCGGTCTTCGTTGGTTTTAGTCGCCGTCGAGCTGCCTTTGCTGCGTTTGAAGCCATATCCGTAATCTTCACGTCGGGACGCGTCGGTGCCACCAGTTAACGTCGTCGGGGAACCTCTGCAGCGTCCCCGGGAGAACCTTCGTCCTTAGCTCCGGTAATCATCGCCGTCGTGCCATTCTTTTGCGCTATCGAGCTCCTTGGTCCGTCGGATTTGTCATGAGTGGTTAGATCTGTGCCACGTTGATTTGTTGTGACCACCGGCCGATTGCATGCGGACGGGATGGATCTCACCACATCCTTGGCCAGTCTTTTTGAGACACGTGTTGGGCGCAGCAGGCGAGGCGCCATGGACCATGTCCACCGTGATCCGGATCGGGTTGGTGAACCGCGTCCATGGACCCGTATGACGTGTCGATCTGTGATTGGGTGGACTCGGTGATGACGTCATGCTAGTGCAATAATCCGGTTTTCAATAGGAAAAATAATTCAATCGAAATTCAAAATAGATCTGATGTCATGCTGACGTCATAAATAAGACTTTTCAGTATAAAATCAATTCAAATAATTCGGGAAATTCGGATTTTCTATTTTATTTATTTTCAGAATTTATTCAAACTTTGAAAGTCTATAATTTTTGCATTCTAACTCGGATTTGAGTGATTCAAATTTCTAAAAAATTTTAAAATTGAGATCTATTTAATGGTGAATTTTATTTGATTTTTCGAGTTCATTTGCTCTCTGTTTTGGTATTTATTTGCTTTTCTCCTTCGGTACGCGTAGACGTTGAATTGTGCGACGCTTCGGAGGAAGATCTGTCAACTCAAAATCAAGTTCCAGAACAAGACCAGAACCTATTTCAAGGCAAGTTGTGCTTTGATCATGTTGAACCCATGTTTATACAAATGCTATATTGTTTTACTTTATTGCATAGTATTTCAAGGATACAATTGTTTCAATTTAAATTGGGATCTAGTTAATCTACCCATTTGATCTATATACCCTACCTTGTCATTTGTATGCCATGATCTAATTGTCACCCTAGGATGGTTAACTGATAGTTGGTTAATATTGATAATCAACATGGGCTGATTAGACCGTCGTAGATTGTTTAGCCGTGCCACGTCATCATATATACATGAATCATCAATGACTAATCTTGGCTAATGGAATATGGAACAATGATATGAAGTTGTGTGTCATGTGAGGTCACACGATGAAATTTGAGTTGTTGTGGCGAGTCATGTCACGCAACGATGTTGAATTGTTGATGGCACGTGGTGCTTGGTAATCAACTGGGATGGTAATCACTTAGATTGGGGCAAGTGACAAGGGGCGAGTATGCCAAGGTGGGCCCGATGGGTAGAGGGTATGTGGAAGTCTTGCTTCGATTATCCTAAGGACTTAACCTTGCAGGCCTTTGACCTGAGTCAATCATGCAACCACATGTCTGGTATGGGACAGCTTAGCTGATTAATTTGCAATGTCTTAACTTTGGTACTATCTTGGTCGGTGTGAGTTCTCGAGTTATAGAGTAATTCACATGACGCAAGAGGGGGGCCCTGGACGTGGTAACCAGTCCCACCAGTGTTGAAACCTTAGCGGGTGGTACCGGGTTAAACCAGAGCATTGTAAAGGCTTTGTCATGATTTCTCTGCCGGCACACCAAAGGAAGTGTGCTAATGGCCAGGCGCAAAGAGAATATCATGTCGTGTGGGTAAAGTGCATAATCTCTGCAGAGTGTAAAACTATTCGAATAGCCATGCTCGCGGTATTGAGCAACGCTCGGGAATTACAGTTAAGAGTTAGTTGAATTAAAATTGAAAACTTGGTTGGGATGGCGGGATTGCCATATGGAGGGTTGGAACTTGACTTAGGATTGGAAACTTGGTTTACTTGAGAAATGCTGAATCTATCCATTACCGTTATTTGTTTTACATTCTTTACAATCTATTTATTGTATTTGTTCATAAATGCTCCTTTGTTGCAAAATAGCCATGATAGCCTATCCTTTGGAATAAGCCTTGCATATATCTATGTTAGAATTGCATTCTGTGCACAACTTGTTGAGTGCTTTATGTACTCACCCTTGCCAACAACAAAATCACCAGTTGAGGAGTCTGCATCAATTCTGGAGGAGAAGTACCAGGAAGAGACGAATGTTTAGGGCGCAAGCCTTGTCAGTTGCCTGTGGTATACTAAGGGTTGTCTACGTTTTCATTCCGCTGCAGTTTAATTTGTTATTCAGACTTGTGAGGCATATTCATGTAAGTTGACCTTAAGGTCATACAACTAGTAATATTTAATATATGATGTCTTTCATAATGTTTCTGCTATGTATGATTGTGATATTTACTAATGTTGAGCCTGTGTGCACTAGCGTGATCCTGGACTAGTGCGGTATACACAGAGGGTCCGGATTTGCATATTCGGGTCCCGACAGGTGGCGAATGCTTTGAAAAATAATAATTGGATTCGAGACATCCGCCACCAACTCACTCCGCGGCTCCTAAGGGAATACGTCAGTATATAGTCCAACATACAATCTATGCCACTTTGACCACAAATGGAGGATGCTATCATATGGACGCCGACCCCTAATGGCGTCTACTCAGCTAGCTTGGCGTACCGCTTTCAATATGGAAGCACAGCAAAACCTTTCCACACTACAATCTGGTCGGCATGGGCACCACTTCGCTGTAAGGTCTTCTTGCTCGCACAGCAAAATCGGCTATGGACAGCGCAGCGTTTGCAGCTTAGGGGTTGATCAAATCAATATTTCTGCCTCATGTGATGCCAGAACCTAGAAATGGTTGCCCACCTATTCCTAGACTACCCTCAGGTGGACGTATGTGGTCCTTCGTTGCTCATTGGGTTCGCGTACCGTCCCTCCAACCGGACCAATGGGAGCCATCAGCGCGCCTTGACCAGTGGAACCTTCACCGCATTGTTGCCCACACCTCCTTCAAGAAAGGAGTTAAAACCGTCATTATCCTAACATGCTGGCAATGGTGGAAGGAGCGAAACAACCGAATCTTTCAAAGAAGCTAGGGAAACTCACGAACAGATCCTTCAATCCATCAAAGATGAGGATGCGAACTGGACTTTGACGGGAGCAACATATCTAGGCAAACTCATACAGGGGCAGCCTTAGAGGCCTTGTTTTTTTCTTTTTCTAATCTTCCTAATCTCCTTCTTCGGGTGCAGTTTCCGCACCTTGTACCGCATACTCCTTCTGCCTTCTAATAATTCAATCACGGCTTTCGCCGTTTTAAAAGAAAAAAAATTCTGCCACGGCATGGCTGTAGATATTGATGCAAATAGTGCCTGGGAAACGGCAAATTGAGGTATATCATATGCTTAAAGTCTCATAGACACGTAGGACGCTCTGTTTTTTATTATGAACCATTGGTGGTGGTTTATGAAGTATGCACCCTCTCAATTTTTCTTCAAGGAAACGGCTCAAATGGAACTTTCATTTCACTTAATTTAAGCTTCAGTTAGAATAAATTAAGGACTCAGCCAAAATAAATATTAATCAGAGTGGTTTGATGGCGAAGACTTTTAGTCGATAATCGATCCAAGTCAGCCTGTTACTGGTAGGGGGCCTGTAATAAAGACTATATCCTTATTTACAAAGTCAACAAACTTTAGAAAACCTTTCGAACACAATCGGGAGCTTGGCCAAGGGAGGAAAGGATTTTAATGGAATTGTCACCTATATTTGCAGTTGAATATGTGGAAGGAACGGAACTGTAATTCATTCCACGAGCCATGATTAAAAGAGGTTCAAGCAAAGATTGACTGCCACATGTCATGATTTAGGAGAGATCGATGAGGAGGTTCTACTGAACTCATTGTAGGTTATGCTACAGTACCGTACACAAGTTGCTTTCGTTCATCTTGTTTTGATCTGAACCTTTGTAATGGACTATTTTCCCATCCTTATATAATTGATTAGGGCGGATTGCGCGCTATGCCGCACCGTATGGCATGCTGCAGCTAACAGTCTAGCAAGATATAGGGGTGATTCTGATTCATTATAAGCACCGAGTAATGTGGACTAATCAGCTAATCATAAATAAACTTTAGAACATAAGAGCACCCGTGAAAGTTTCTGGCTACCACAAAAGAACTGTCGAACGAACAACTATAGAATAATCCAGTTCAAACCATAATAGCAAAAGACAATGTTCATATATGAGAGTACTTTTTGTCTAAAGGAATATGAGAGCAAGTTTGAATTTTCATGTAGGACTAACCTGATTGATCTTGATACTTATACTTAAATTTTGAGAATATATGGAAAGAGTGCAAAAAGCCAGATCCACTCGAACTCATGCCTCCATAGGCCTTGCATCAGAGACACAACTGTCACAAGTTTTTTTTTAAATAAATGGAAATAAAGGAAGCTCCAAATTCTATCTTTAAGATGGCAACATGGTAGTATAAAAGACATCTAATCTGGTTCTTGGCTAAACAAATCACAATTAGATCTATAGATTCATGATAGAAATGAATTTTAGTTCATCCGTTACAGAATGTAAACAGTTAAAACATATGTAATGTAAAAGGGATTTGGAAAGTCATACCGTCAGAAATAAACAAACTGCAGTTTATTTTGGTTATTAAGGTTTGATCCAGGCTTTCTTCATTGTGCATTTTACTGGGACTATTCCTATTAGCACTAACATTCAATAAACACACATTAGTCTGAGAGTTCCCACCATCGCCAGTATGCTTGCTTATCATGTCTTGATTTGAATCTAGTTGCAGGTGGTCATTGGGCTCGCCAATATGAGGATTTGAGCTGCTTCTAGATTGATTCAACATAGAGTCCAGGCTGTTAGATATGAGCAGTTTTGCTTCACATGGAACTTCCTTTTGCTTAACTGTATTGGGATGGAGCGAACCAGCAGCTATGAACTATGTCTTATATTGTAGGCACAATGTTGTTTCAAGTCTGAATATGAGCAGTAAAATTAATACATCCAAATTGGTCAACTGAATGAAGCATCAAAATATTGATGTTACAGACTGAGACAACACATACCAATCATTCACAAAGTCCCATGCTACTTGCTTCACTTCCTTTTGAATTATTCCAAGATTTTTCATAGCATCTAGAAGTGGTTTATAGGGATGCTGAATGTTGAAATCAAATTGAATAGTTTTAAGTACCAATCACTCTCCAGTCGAGATGAGTGCTTTTTGCTTCTCAAACACATCATGTTTAATCGATGATGGTCAACCATTATCTGGGCAAAATAAAAGTATACTAAAAATTCATATAATGATTTGGTGCCACTTACTGGTGTATTTTTTGAGCTATAGCTGGGTCCTCCCTATACATTGTTTCATAGGCTACTCTAGTTACCAGGTCCATGGGACAAGGTGTATCTTCAACTTTCAATGCAAGAAATATACATATTGTTGCAAATTGCGCAATTGAGAAAAAAAAGACAGGGACTCAGAAACCCGTGAAACCAAATACAGGCTGAAGGATAACTAATAGAACATCAGGAAAAAGACATTTCTCCAGAAATGAACACAAGAAAATCATAAATATACCAAATAATCTAAATAAAATATTAGAGACAAATAGCATGAAGTAAAGATTCTTTTTCGAACAGCAAAGCAAACTTGTCAGCACATGACAACTGGAGGTGCAGAGAATGATGTAAACTCCAGATTAATTGGGCAGGCAAGAATGAGAATACCAAATTCCAAATAATTATAGGAATGCAGTCAGGTCATATCTATAGATGATCCATCAAAGTATGTTAAACTTGCTTAAGTTGGAACGATAAGTTGCACCCTAGTTGGCTGATGGCTGTTAAGTAACTTGAACAGGAGAATGATGATTTGTCCTCAAAAAACATAAATTATTGTACAATATAATCTAAGTGCTAATGTATCTTCCAAACATCCCCAACAAATGGAAAATAAACCTAATTACCTCAAAACATTGTAGTAGAGTAAGAGAAATGGATAAGCGACAAATTTTTTTACCAAAAATAATATTTTTGTACTATCGTTGCTACAGTTGCAGGTTATACCTGAAAACCTATACTATTCAGAAATAGAGGATTTCTATTTAGCATAAATGGACTGCCCAGGAATTTCCAAACTACCTCATGGCACAGTAGCATCAGAATGAATTTATTATTTTTCACATTGTTATTCTAAGCCAAAGCAACAGAGAACAAAAAAAGATCATAGATGTTTGGTCACTACTATTTGACCTATGAAAATGACGAAATTGAAAATTTGACATCACCATGTCATACATAACAGCAACTCTCTCTTGAGTTCTGCAAAATAGAGTAACATAAACAAGACCAAAGAGATTAAGAAATCGTACTCAAGCGTCTATGTGGCCTCTTAACTTAAAAAGGAACAAAAAAATTCTAGCACTTCCAGTTTTCCTCAAACTGCCAAAGGATGGAGGTGCATACATATGGAAAACAGAAAATCAATTGTATTCTAGAAAAGTAGGCACATATAAACTACATGTCGGATGAGGAATTGCCACTAAAACTTATTCTTTCAGGCTTCGAGTAGACCTTTTGCATCATATGAGAAGTAAAGGAATAAAAATCCACGAGAGAAAACGTGGTGCATCCTTGAAAAATAGGTACTTGGAAAATAAATGCTAGATGAGGAATAGCTGCCGAAGTTTATTTCTTCATGGAGGACCGAAATGGCGATCAGAGGGAGGGGTGAATGATCCCAAATCTGAAATTTCCCCACTCAAAAATGATTCAACCAAGCCCACAAATAAATCAATCAAAAGGAGCAAATGGGAAGGAGTAATTGCTCTGTATGGGCGGTGTTACCGCAAGGGGAACGGTAGTACCGGACTCAAGAACAGCAGTAAGAACAGAGTCCCAAAACAGCGCGACTCAAAAGTAAATCTTGAGGAATCTTTTGATCGGCTGGACAAAAACTTATGGAACTTGGTAGATGAGATCTTAAGGATGTCAGGAACTTATTCCAACCTTCAATCGCAAAGATTGGTGTCAACGTTCTGACCTTTTTGCCTGGGAAGGAAAAACACACCAAATTCAGACAGAACACAATAACTTGATCTTGGACTTGCTCATGGGGTTTTGATGATCAAGATGATCTTGGACAACTTCCCACTTGTCACAGCAAGCAAGAACTCAAGTCAAAATCTCCACGAACACGATCTATAAGAATGAATCACTCAAGAACACAAGATTGGTTTCTTGCAATAAAAACGCAACGATCCTTCGAAATAAGAGGCAATAGCAAGTAGAAGGAGGGGAGGCAAATCCAAATTGCATATAAGTAGATTGCAAGAATGTAAGTGCGGAATTTAAATGCTTGAAAGTAAATTGCTGAATTTAATACGTAATGTAAATTCAAGCATGATATAAAGTATTTTGTATTTCTGGAAGGAAGGTTTACAAAACCTCACAACAAAGTGGGCAAAAAGCTCAAAGGAGCCAAAACCTCTAAAATCCTTCAACGCGAGAGAGAGAGCGAGAAAGCCACCCCTCCCCCTCTATTTATACTACTCTTGAGTCATCCTCTACCCTTGGATGAGATCATTCTGCCCTAAGGACCACCATCAAGGGTTAGGATGACTCCCACACATAGCCTCACATGGGATAACCCGAAACCCAACAAGCACATCGGGTTTTTCAAGGCATGCTAACTAGACCCGCTACTCTATCACCTAGACCGCGATATAACGGCCCTCCTTGATCCGAGTAGCTCCTAGCTAGCATCTCATCCATTCTCCATGTGGTCCCGATGACTTGCTCCCAAGCCTCTCATGCGTCCGGATCCCCTGAACCGTCTCTGCTTGCACACGAGCCCAAGTCACTTGGCGCACCACATGTTCTTCATCATGACGGCGGCGGCTTCCATGACCATTCTGGACCTCAACTCCTTCCTGAGCCTAGTCGTGGTCCATAGCGTTGCCCGTCATAACCTTTACCAAAGCTCACGCTTCGGCTCCTTGTCTTTCCTGGCTTGCAACCACTTCCCCGCCTCAGTCATCTTCCGGTGCCTCGACTGTCTGGACCTCCGACGCACCTCATCTAGTCTCGGTCATCCTTCGCCTCACCATGACCTAGCTTCGAAGTCCTGCAACGAACACAGACAAGCAAACCATCACGTAGCAATATCCACTTTGCTCAAAATCGAGTCGATGAGTCGATATCGAGCATACTTATCGATTCTCACTCTACTCGATTCACTTGACCACAAGCCGACAGGGCATTACTCGACCTAACCCGTCGTTCGACCTAGCAGCATCCCTACTCGATACTTCTCAACCCTCACTCTACTCGAGTCACTCGACCACTGGTCTTCGACCAGCCAAAGTCCAGACCACTCGAGGTCTGACCACTGGTCTTCTACCAGCCAAAGTCCAGACCACTCGAGGTTCGACTATTGGTCTTTGATCAGGACAGACTCAAATCAAACTCAACCTTGAGCACCAAAAGCTCGAATACATCAATTACTCATCACACACTTGGGTAGACCTCCACATGGTCTTTCAATCTCCCCCTTGATGAGTATATTGACAAACACCCAAAAGGCATAAAATTTTGAGTTTGAGAAGAGAAGAGAATGAATCAATTAGGATGAACCAAACTAGATCCAGAAAGAAAGAAGATAAGGACCTCACCAAGTTGACAGAAAGGATTTTAGAGCAAAAACCAAGAAAGAACAAGTTTTCCACAAAAGCTCTAAAAATTCCAAGAAAGGCTCAAATATACTTATGATCCTAAATATTGGCAAGACTTTACAAAGATCATAAGAGACATAATGCAATCACATTTTTATCTTTTTAATGATGCCTTTTCTACAATTTCTCCCCCTTTTGGCAATATAGGCATCAAGAAGACATTTTCTCCCCCTTTACACATGTGTGTATGAAATGCATCCTAAAAGGGCTTTGAGAATTATCCAAGTGACCACATAGACAAAGTATGACACCAAGCTACTCAAGATAAGAATATGCTTAACAAAGACATGTCCAAGTGCAAATGTCAATTTTGCTAGCAAGCACAAACAAGAAGACGTCATTTTTGCATGATTTAACAATTGCAACACTAAGCATAGTTTCTAAACTAGAGGCAAAGCCATACAATGGATCAAATGGAGAACCTAGAGTTCAACCTACTCAACACTTTGGGAAATCTAGAAGTGGATACAAGGTCTTTCAAGCTTATTTTTCAGTTAATGCAAATTTTGCTTTAAGACTTTAAAAGACATAGCAGGGTGCAAATGTTTGACATTATTTGCATTCTTTAACCACTTATATTTTTTTTGCATTTTTTTAAAGCAATTGACTCAAGCCATATTCGACCATCTCAAGAAGAACTCTTAAGAGGATGGTCTTGGTCATACACAATGCATTCCAAGTTCATCCCAAGTGCAATGGGAGGCTGTCTTGCGACTGTAAGGTGTTGAGTCTAATGCGCACAAGAAAAGTCATTTTTGCTTAAATTTCATTTTTAGCATATTGAATTATGAGCAATTGAAGAACTCGAGTATGGATCTACCTAGCTTAACCCAAGTTGCTATAGGGACTCTAGTAGAAAACCAAATTTTCACAAATAATGGCATATGCACATAGAGAGGAAACATAGCAAGTAAAAGCAACAAGTTTTCATTTAAAGCTTTATTTTTCAAATTTTAAGAAGCTTAGCAAGATGAATTAAAATGAACTTGGACATATCTAAGCTAACATTTTTCTTCATAAAAGTAGCAGGGTGCATAGCATGAATAATAGCTCATTTGCATAATAGATAAAGCTCATTAAATAAAAAATAAAGTCTATATGCAATGCATGAACAGATTCTCAAATTCCTCCTCAACAAGTAAATCAATTTTAAGCACAAATCTGGTTCAAGTTGAATTATTAGCAAATTAAGCTTAAGAAAGGTCCAACTGAACTCAACAGAAACCAGAAACACAGAATGAGGAGAAGAAGTCGAGAAACTGCAAATTAGATGGTTGTAGAGTATAGAAAAGATAGTAGATAACACTACGGATCAGAGACACCCAGGAGATGCAAAGGAAAAGAAAGGCTGGAAGAAAGTATATAATACATAATATACAAACCAGCTCCCCCTCACGATAAGCCGTAAGGGCTCACGACTCCAAGCTCACTCCTCAAGGCAACAAATCCGGAGCTATCCAAAGACTTGGTAAAGATATCGGCAAACTGGTGGTCACTCTCCACAAACTGAAGTACTATATCACCTTTCTCCACATGGTCTCTAAGGAAGTAATATCTAATATCAATATGCTTGGTCCTGGAATGTTGCACTGGGTTTTTCGCAATGCAAATAGCAGAAGTGTTGTCACATAAAAGTGGTACACTCTCTATTTCTAACCCAAAGTCCCGCAAGGTCGATCTCATCTAGAGAATCTGGCTACAACAACTGGCTGCAGCAACATATTCGGCCTCAACGGTGGACTGTGCAACTCCGGACTGCTTCCTAGATGACCAAGAAACAAGAGAAGTGCCAATGAATTGGCAAGTGCTAGAAGTGTTTTTCCTATCTATCCTACAGCCAGCAAAGTCTGCATCGAAAAAGGCTCGAAGGAACAGACAAAAAGAATAAGAGTACCAAATACCATAGTCAATGGTAGTTCGAAGGTACCTGAAGATGCGCTTCACCGCTTGGCGATGAGAGGCGCGAGGAGAGGCTTAAAATCGAGTGCACAGACACACAGCAAAGTGTATGTCTGACCTTGAACCAGTAAGGTACAGGAGGGAGCCAATCATGCTCCGAAACTCCTTCTGATCAACAGGCTCACCATCCTCGTCAGGCTCGAGGAAAGCAGTGGTGGCCATAGGAGTCATCACCGGCTTCCCGACAGACATGTCAAAGCGCCTCATGAGGTCTCGGATATACTTGCCTTGATGCAAGAAGGTCTCCTCCCAAGTTTGCTTGATTTGAAAGCCAAGAAAGTAGCTCAACTTGCCCATCATACTCATCTCAAACTCTGTGCTCATCACGTCAAAAAATCGAGACACAAGTGAATGAGATGAGCCACCGAAAATGATATCGTCCACATAAATTTGGACGAGAAGAAAATGGGACTCATGGTGTCTGATGAACAGAGTCTTGTCTACTATGCTCATCTTGAAGCCATGGCTGAGAAGATAAGACTTGAGCCTCTCATACCATGCTCTGGGGCCTGTTTGAGTCCATACAAAGCTTTGAAAAGCTTGTATACGTGACTCGAAAACTTGGGGTTCTCGAATTCTGGAGACTGCCTGAGATACACCTCTTTCTTAATATACCCATTGAGGAATGCACTCTTGACATCCATTTGATAAAGCTTGAAGCCCTTAGAAGTAGAGAATGCAAGCAGGATCCTATATAGCTTCTAGTCTAGCTACAGGGGCAAAAGTCTCCTCAAAGTCAAGACCCTCGATCTGAGAAAAACCCTGTGCAACTAGCCTAGCTTTATTTCTAATGATAACCCCGTACTCAATCTGCTTGTTCTTGAACACCCACTTGATCCCAATGACATTATGACCAAATGGGAGCTCGACAAGCTGCCAAACTTTGTTCTTCTCGAAGTTTTCAAGTTTTTCATGCATAACATTAATCCATGACTCATCGGATAATGCATGAGAAATATCCTTCGGCTCAAAGGAGGCAACAAAGGCAAAGTGGAGGCAGAAACTGAACGAACCCGATTTTGAGCGAGTGATCCACTCAAACAGATCGCCAATGATCAGATTAGGTGGATGAGAATGCTGAATATGACTAGGAGGTCCAGAAGCAGAAATGGCCTCTACCTCATGCACAGAAGAGGTAGGATCAGAGCCACTAGCTGCATGAGAATCAGAAGGTAAGGGCTGGTCACCCTGAGGTGCAGAAATGGAAACAAGAGACACCTCAGGTGTAGAGAGGACTCGATCAGTTGGAACACCATCATCTCCATCATCCTCATCCTCTACAAAGATGGTCTCGGAGGGAAAGGAAGACCTTGACACATCAGGTCTAGCACCTGGGCTAGCCTCATCAAAGGTCACATCACAGGTCTTTATGATCCTATTCGCATCACAACGCCAGACCCTATAGCTACGAGAAGAAGTCGAATAACCCAGAAAGACACCATCAGAAGAACGAGACTCAAACTTATCCAAGTTACCAGACTTCAAAATGAAACACTTATAACCAAACACATGAAAATGAAAAATACTGGGTTTTCACCCATATCTCAACTCGTAAGAAGTGCAGTGCAAATGTGCTCTCAACAATACTCGATTAGAAACATGGCAAGCAGTAACTATAGCCTCAGTCCAAAACTTCCTTGGAGTGTTGTACTCATCTAGCATCATCCTGGCCATCTCAACCAAGGTCCTATTCTTCCTTTTCACTACGCTATTTTGCTAAGGGACGTAGGGAGAGGAGAACTGATGCTCTAAACCAGACTCCACACAGAAACTCTCAAAGTAGGAATTCTTGAACTCCGTGCCATTGTCACTGCGAATAGCTCGTAAGGCATATAGGAGCTCGATAGACAACCTAATGAGTAAAGGACTCATCCTTCAAGGCCATGAAAAACACCCAAGAATACCTACTGACCAAACCCCTAAAATGAGTAAAGGACTCGATAGCTTCCTAAGATGAGTGCTCATGGCATCAATTTCAGCGAGCAATTTAGGGCAATTTTCACACGATACACTAGTGTGAGCATGAAGAAAACTAGCATCCACAAGAATAACAACCATAGATATTTCCAAATATCACAAAAACTCCAATATAGCTGCTCAAGTCTAAAATTTGATTTTCTCGAAATCCCTCACATAGACTTGATCAACAGCGAGACTACAAGCTAGCAGGAGTCAATAAGATCAAATCTTGAGCCATGTAATGATCAACTCATGATAAAAATAATTTTGCAAAACACATTTGCAAATTCTAGTCACTTGCACCAAGATCAAATGCATGAACACCAATATTTTACAAAGCACATTTGCAAATATAAATATTGCAAACAAGAGCAATCAAGATCACATCTTTGAGTCATGTGATGATCAACACAAGATCAAACTAATTTGCAAAATACATTTGCAAGCTCTAGTCACATGCTCCAAGGAATTGCACAAATATCAACTTGTTTGCAAAACACATTTGCAAAACAAGCATGAGCATCTCCAATTTGCAAAGCACATTTGCAAATCAAAGCTCTATGCAAAGAACATATCAATAAACCTGCAAGCATGTGTTGCAACTATTTGCAAAACACATTCGCAAATAATACTCCATGCAAAAACCAAATCAAGAGATTGTGAGCTAGGGCAAGCGGGATTGAGCTATCAACACATGATGAGACTCAAGCTATAAGACTCGACCCCTCTTAATAGTATGGCAACCTATACTAACAACCCGGTCTCCCAACCAAACATCGAGACCAGTAAAAGACTAGGAACACATTCTTAGCCCTATGCTAGTTATACCTTCGCCTTGCGCAACAACTTAGATCTTTTACTTGATAACTATCATCATCTCTCCAAGTTTGGGCCTTTGTCTTGTTCATCAACACATGATGAACTCCCTTCTCTTCGCGATACATATTTGATGCTCATCAACACATGATGACATCCTTCTTCTCAAATCCTAACTTGATGACCATCAACACATGATGTCATCCAAAATCTTCATCTTTAGACTTAACCTATTTCACAACTCATTGAAAATGTTAGTCCAACATACATGGTTGTTCCAATCATCAATGCACTCCATTAACACATAATGGTTACCCCAAGATCCTTTGATCTACTCCTTTGATGATTGACCACATCCCAATCAATTGAATAGAATTTTATATTTATCTTGAGTATATTAGTGCTACTAAAGCTTCATATACTCAAGCACTTTCGATTGTCCTTAATCAACAAGGCACACCATCAACATATGATGGAGATCCTAGATCCATTGATCTAGTTGTTTGATGAACAACAACCGAACACAATTTAAATTGAATTTAAATTATTATGATTATATTTCAACTACACAAGTTTCATATACTCAATTCGATGGGTTTCAAAGTAATGATCCATTTTATATGGAGTGATGGAAATTGATCAAACTATTTAGACCATCAAACATAGAATAAACTATTATAAATGTGTGCAAATATAAAATTGAACTTCAACTAATATGCACATATTCAATTTGAGATTGCTTTAGAGTTTGTCCTATATTAACATGAGTATACTACAACTACACAAGTTTTATATATATACTCAAGAGTTTGTTTCAATGTAATATCATTTATAAATGGAAAGAGGTAAAGGGATCAATACTATTGAAACTTCAAGATTAAGCATGAACTCCCCCTCAATGTGTACATTCATGTATATATGGAATTGAAAACATTATGCACATATTAAGATTGAGACTACGGTGAAGTTCATCCTTTATCTTGAATCCAAGGAATGCATCTAGAAATAAAAAGTTGTATTGGATGTATACCTTTTGGGATTTCCATTTTTCAATGAGATGAGACTAAACAAAAGTATACCCAATAAAAGAGTTAGTCTCATATTCAATATGATCATGGCTATTATATCCAAAGAATGCAACGAGATATGATAATATGAACTCGAATGTATACCTTTGATACTTCCATTCTTTTCATCCAAAAGAGACTAATAAGAGTTAAGCTAAACAATAGAGTTAGTATCGTAAAAAGATTTGTCATTAATTAACAATTGAGACTAATCAATATTATAATTATCAAAAGAGTTAGTCTCAATATTATATTTGTCATTAATACTAAAACCAAATTGATAGAGCTTGAATTTTCAACCCTACCATGTTGCACCAAACACTTTAGTTTCTACAGTGTTAAGTTACAGTCGCTATAGTATTTTTATTAAAAGAAAAAAATGATTATTTTTTAAAATGTTTTAATCTAACTATCTTGACAGGTGGCATTAAATTTTTATTTTTCAATTTTTAAGGAATAATTTTTAAAAAAATTGAAGCAATATTTTTACAATTTTTTTAACAAAATCAGTACTTTTTGTTCATTTTGTTGGAGGTTTTATCGAAAAAATTTCCTCTCTGTTAAAATCACCTGTCTTGACACTTCTTTCCGCCCACAGCAACACGCGGGACTGCGGAGCAGCTAGTTGTCAATGTATACTAGCTTGTTGAGTCCCTACAACTTTGCATGTGTAGCTCACTGGCAAGGAGTACTATCCACATTGACACTTGCGAGTGAAGATGACAATTGTAATGTTACTTTTGCCATCAATATTTATACTAGTCGTGTGACTCCCAATTTTAGCTTTTATTGAATTTATACTGCTATTTATTCTTTTTGTGAATTTTTGGAATTTTTTGGGATTTTAAATAATATTTTTGATTTAAGCCTAGAGCAAATAATATTTAATTCTATGCAAGGATTATATAAAGTTTGTGATAAATATTTTTATTTAGGTTATAAATGTCTTAAAACATTTTATGGGATTTTTTTGGATGTTTCTAGGTAATCTGGCTATTTATTTGGAGTTATTTGAATATCTAGATTTATTTTATTGCAAAATGCTTTGAAAATTTGGAAAAACAATTGTGGGCCGAAATTCGTTGGCTCGGCCCAAATCTTCCTTTTCGGCCTGATCCGCTCGTGCCCGGCTTGGTTGCCTCGCTCCGTTTCCATCTAGCCCGATCCGTTGTGTTGTGTCGCCGTCGAATTGCTGACATGCATACAATTGTGGGCCATCTTCTCCGAGGCTGACTCCGCGTCGTGCCGCCGTGTCTTCCATGGAATCTTCTCCGTGTCATGCTCGTCCCTATCATCTCGCACAATAAAAGGGGAAGCACCGGCTACGCCTTGACCTATACAACCGAAACCCTAGAATAATTTGAGGAATTGTACCATGAGTTCGCAGGATCTGAGATTTTGTCAGTACGCCACCGTCTAGGAAAACTTGATGGTTCATTGTCATCTTTGCGTCTCGAGCTTCTGGTTTTTTCTGTTGGTTTCGTCTCATCGAGATCTAGCTGGTGCGCGCCTCGGGTTCGTCGGAGGATCACCGTAGCTCACCTCACCATGGAGCCTGACCCGCTCGAGTTTGCTGCCGGAGAGGAAGCCGATTGTGTCAATCGATCCGCGATGACGAGAGCTCGCCGTAGGTACCCTCCTCCGCTGTCACTGATGACCATAGGTCCTCACGCCCGGCGAGCCAACATGGCATGATCCAGCAGTTGACACATGGTGTCTACGTGGCTGCTATGTCATCGGTTTCGCTGATGTGTTCGTCCGGTCAGCGTCACATGTGTAGCCTAGTTAACGTTGAGTCGGGCCCACATGTCATTCTCTCTAAGGATTTTTTTATTTAATTTCATTTGAGAAATTGATTGCTGACGTCAACGTGACATCATAAATCAAAATTTCAGTACAAAAATAAATCAGGAAATTCGGGTTTTATATTTTATGTCTTTTTCTATATTTTGAATCTTTTGAAAGCCCGTTCTTTTTCGTTCGAGCTCTGATCGAGGTAATTCGAATTTCTAAATTTTTCTAAATTCAAGATCTATTTCATGGTGAATTTTATTTGATTTTTTCTCTCTGTTTTTTATTTATTTAGTATTTCTCTTTCAATTTGCGTAGACGTCATAGTGCCCAGATCATTTGAAGGTGAATCGTTAACTCAAGATCAAGACCAAGACTTTTCCAAGGCAAGTTGTGCTTTGATCATGTTGAACCCAGTTTTGCAAATGCTATATTATTTTAAATTACTGCATATTATTTTATACCTAGAACTATTTTCAATTAATTTGGGAATTAGCTATTCAACCTAATTGGATTTTGCCTACCTTGTCATTTGTATGCCATAATTATTTGTCACCCTAAGATGAATATTATTAGTTGGTTACTAATAGATACCAACGTGGGTTGGTTAGATCGTGAATAGTATGCTTAGCCATGCAACAGGTTACTGATATCATTTTGAAATCTCAACTTCAATTTGACTAATGGAATACGGAACATGTTTATGAAAAGGGTGTGTCATGTGTTGTCACACAATGATGTTCAGTTATTTATGGCATGAGTTACACGATAATCAACTGGGATGGTAAATAATTTAGACTAAGTGGCAAGGGGCTTTGAGACATGGTAAGCATGTGTGGCATTGGATTGACACATTGATATATGAGTGGATGTGAGGTGATTTCTATGAGTAAAGTGTTGGAAGTCTTGCCTCGATCAATTAAGTACTTAACCTTGCAAGCCATTGAACTGGACTAATCATGCAACTATATGTCTGGAATAGGACAGACCTAACTTAGTAAGTTATTGAGTCTTGACATGGAATGCCTTAGACAGAAGATCAAACTGTGTGTGCAGTTAGGGGAGGGTGTGTGCGCAGTAGCCTCACATCTTGAACAAGGATTGTTTCTAGTCCAACGATAAGTCCCTCCTATTTTTCTACTCTGTGTGAGGTGCGGAATAGTGAGTCAAACTTGTCAGGAGGATCTATGTTTGAATAGATTTTCTGAAAGGTTTTGTTATGATCTTAGTCACACGTCGATGGGTACGTGACATTGCATGGCAGTATAAGCTTGATCATATCTTGTGGGTAAAGTATATAACCTCTGCAGAATGTAAATCTATTCGGATAGCTGTGTCCCCGGTTGTAGACAATGCTTGAGAATTTTAGTCAAGAGTTATATTTTATAAAACAAAACTTGAGAAGAGAGGCTGTGTGCCAATCGAAGTTTGGAATATGGATTAAGGGTTGTGCCAGTTTACTCTTGAGAAATATTTGAAAGTTATTTATTATTGTTATTTGTTTTACTGTCATTTCAATCTAATTATTGTATTCATTTGTAAATGCTGCTTTATTGCAAAATAACCATGACAGCCATTCATTTGGAATAAACATTGCATTTAGATATATTAGACTTGTATTCTATACACAACTTGTTGAATGCTTTATGTACTTACCCTTGTCATAACAAAATCACTAGTTGAAAAGGAGTCTACACCTGCTTTGGAGGAGGAATATTAGGAGACGAGCTTCTAGGGTGTGAACCTTGTCAGTTCGCTGTAGCATATTGATGGATTTTTTTATCTACAATCACATTTTGTTGTATTTTGTCTATTATAGTTGAGCCATGCGTGACATATTCATGTAAAGTCGACCATAAGTTCAATCAATTGTCTTATATTTAATAAATGAAGTTGATAGCATCAGAATTTGGAAAGGCATGGCCACTTTGTTAGGCTAAGGATAAAAATGATATTTTTGGCCGATATCGGTTAAGAAAGGAAAAGTTAAGATAGAATTATGACTGATATTGATTCAAAGAAGGAATTGTATCTGTACAAAGGCCAATGCGGGTCATGGTTGGCAACGTATTGGAGAAGGATATGATCGGCTGATGCACTATAAAAAGGGGTCAAGGGCGATGTTTGCTTCAAAATTTGATAAAGTATGGCCAAAACTGTCAGGCTAAAGATTGGGTGTTTTTGGTAGGTATCGGATAAGGGAAGAAAGATTAAAAATACTATGTTCGATATCTGATAAAATAGATAGAGTTGCAACTGATATTAGTCCAAACAAGGGAAGTATTGTCCGAATTAAGGCCAATACGGATCATAATAAACAGCATATTGGAGGTGGATACAATCGGCCAATAGCTATAAAAGATGGTCAATGGCAAGCGAGAAGAAAACAACACAAGTAATCAAATAACTCGCATTTACTCTTTCCTGCCGACTAGGAGTAGCTTTGTAATTTAAAATCATCCTTATAATCTGATATTGATCAATAAAGTTGCGCATCGCTGATTGTTGATCTTCATCAATTACAACAATTAGGTTGTTGCGCATCGCTGATTGTTGATCTTCATCAATTACAACAATTAGGTTTGATTTTCTTCGATCTTGTTGCGCATCGCCTTTTTCGGAAAAGTCTACCTCTTACCATCTGATTAGCCTTAATCGGCTAATTAGACTTATCAATACCCAAGATTTGATCGGTTTTTTAGCTGTTTAGATATTTACCGATTTATCGTGAATGATCGGCTTTGAGCGTATTTTCTGTTTATCTTTCTGATTGCAGGATCAAATCAGTTGGCATACCTTAAACTATTCAACCCGACGTTCGTCACGTGTGTTGAGGCTGATTAACCCGTCGTCATATTTTCGGCGCCAATAAGCGAGCAAAAGAAACAACCCCAATCAACCAAACAACTCGCATCTACTTTTTATTTACTTTCCTGTCAACTAGAAATAGCTTTGTAATTTAGAATCTCTCTTGTAATCCGATTTCAATCAATAAAGTTGCGCATCGCCGATTATTGGTCTTCATCGATTACGGCAGGTTTGATTTTTTCCAATCTTGTTGCACATCGCTTTTTTCAGAAAGATCTACCTTTTACTATCTAACCAGCCATAATCGGTTATTTAGACTTATCGTTACCCTTGATTTGATCGGCTATTAATAGCTACTTAAATATTTGCCGATTGTCACATTAGATCGGTTTTGAGCGTATATTTTTTCATCTATCTTACCGATTGCAGGATCAAATCGGCTGGCACGCCTTGAACCTCATTGCACCCGGCGTTCTCGTGTGTTTTGAGCTAATCAATCCGTCGTCATATTTTTTGACGCAACAAAAGTCTTTTATTATGTTTCGCTGTATATGATTGTGATATTCTTCTATCTTGCCACTATGTGTTATAGTGTGATCTTAAATTAGTGCGATATATACAAAGGATCTGAATTTACATATCCGTGGTGGCTTCGAGGGAGAGGCTAAATGAGATGGCGAGCTGTACCGGTTCTGAGGATGAAGCCACCACGGCTGTCAATTCTCGGGCGGTGCGAGGCAAACACACAACCATTGCGAAAAGGAAAGCGAGCATCAGTTTTCAATGTGGGACGTGTTCACGAATGGCACAGCCATGGGAGGAAATCGAGCCTCGGTGCAGCTCGAAGATTGCGAAGCTATTATCCCGTCGGACTCTGCCACGCTCCAGGAAGCCAGGACGCTCATGACCACCGGCTCTGACATCGCACCATTGATGGCTGGCCTATGTGGGAAGAATGTCCTAGCCGATTTTGATAGGATGCCGTGCCCCCCTGACACCGTGGCGGTCATTATCGATGCTCCCGTGCCACGATCGGTCAAAAACCAGGAGGGTGCGGCGCTGGTGTACGAAGCTCTGCGTCATGAGCTAGCAGACCTGTAGAGGGCCCATGTAGCGGGTGCGAATGAAAAAGCAAAATAGGCACGTAGCAAGGCCGAAACCGGAATTTTTTTAAAATAATATATTTTATAATTCAAATTTCAAGAATATACCATAGAAAAAAAATTGCAAAAATGTGCTACTGTAGCCCGTTAGTTGGGCGACTGCCACGTGTCGCCCAACCATTCGGCGACAAGTCTTGCGTCGCCCAACTGCAACGCGACAAGTGTTGGTTCGCCCTCCCGTAGGGCGACAGCGAAAAAATCGCTTCCCCGCAGGGCGACAGGTGCGAGCGCGCCCCCTTGTCACCCAGCCAGGGGGCGACTTGGTGCCAACTAAAACCGCAGCTGAGCTCGGCCGAGAGAAGAAGGGAAGGAGAAGAAAAAGAAAAGAGAAGAGGAAGAAGAAGAAAGGGAGGGAGAAGAAGAAGAAAAGGAGGGAGAAGAAAAGAGAAGGGAGGAAGAAGAAGAAAAGAAGAGCGGCGCTGCACGCAGGTAATTTGTTTACCGCTAATTTTATTTAGTGCTTAGGTTTAGGTTTAGGTTTAGGGCTAAGGTTAGAACTAATCATTTTCGTGGTTGGTTTTGTTTAGTGTTTAGAGTTAGGGTTAGGGTGTGATCTAGTTATTTTCGCGATTTATTTTGTTTAGTGTTTAGGGTTAGAGTTAGATATAATTATTTTCGCGGTTTATTTTGTTTAGTGTTTAGGGTTAGAGTTAGGGTTAGATTTAGTGTATAGCAAAAAAATCATGGCAGTGTTTAGAAACAAAATGTAGTTAAATGTAGTTATATTTTTAGTCGGTTTGCGGAAATGCATGTAGATCGATATGTTTTTGTACATATAGAAGTGCACATATATATATTGTTAGGGCTGTAAATGTTTTTTAGAAATAATTTTAATGTACATATTTTTCGCATAGTTTTGAATCTAGTTTTGCTCCATAACAATATACATGCTAATTGAACAACTTGAAAATTTAAGGTCGTAATAGTTTTTGCATCGTAAATGGGCACACTTAGTTTTCAAGTAATGATATTTGTAGGAATGTAGATGTTTTAGAAATAGAAGTAGAGGGATGTATATTTTTAGGAATGTAGATAGATATATATTTCATGAAGTACTTTTACGAAGAGTAATTAATTGCAAAGCAATGAATAGGTTCGCAGATATGTCAGAATGAGTTCCATTTAGAATCTTTTATGGAGAAGGGGTTGTCACGTATGGTTCGGAGGGTGCGGATCTGAGTAACTTTCAGTATGTGAATAGAAGTTTAAGTAGGGTTGAAGAGCGGACATTTGCTTCTGTGTTGAATTGGTTGTATTATACGTTTCGGATGGAACAAGAGAAGTGACAGCTCAAGTTATCTTGCCTTTGCACCATACGAGATTATCCTGTTTATTGGGAGTTGGTTGAGCTGAAAGGAACTGCATCTTGGAGGTTATATGTGAGAGGGGCTGGGCAACGTGGATGGTGTCGGGTGCTTTTGGTGCAAGCGATAAAGGGCCATTCTTGCCAAGAAGAAATGGACGCCGTGAGCGAGTGAGGCTCAAAATGATTTCACTTATGGTGACACTGAAATTGGGGAGTCTAGCCGGGAGCAGCATGTTGAGGGTTGCAATGAGGATATTGTCTACCAGAGTGGTGAGCAAGTTGAGATTGGGGAGGATGATGGAAACATTGGGCAAGATGCGCGGGGGCAAGTAGACGAAGGTGAGGAAATTGAGGAAGTAATAGCACAGATGGAAGAGGAAGACCTTGAATATGAACAAGTAGAAGTGGAAGACGACGATAACTCGGATGAGGAAGATGAAGATGTGGAGCCACTTGTGCCAGCAGATTGGAACACGCATCAATTTAATAACCTGGTTGTAAATAAAGGCAATGATACACCTTGGCAGTATAGCGACAATGAGGTGAGACCTAACAGCATATACCCCACAAAAGAGGCAGTGCAGGATGCTATCAAAGATTGGGCATTATCACTAAGAAGAACTTTCAGAGTTAAGAAGTCCACCCCAACCTGCTACAACGTGGTGTGCGAGATGCAAGGGTGTCCCTAGAGAGTGCACGCGTACAAGCCCAAATGGGGCACCCACTGGCTATGTTCGAAGGTTGAACAACATAGTTGTATGACTGAGGAAACCACGTGGCTCACAGAACACTGTCGTCGGGTATATCGCGAGTGTCATGTACCCGGAGATAGTTGAGAACCTGAATTTTGAGCCCCTTGCTATTATCCGAGCAATTGAGAACAGATTTCAGTACACAATTAGCTACGGGAAGGCATGGAGGGCGAAGCAGAAGGCCATGGAAATGGGATTTGGAAAATTTGGAGACTCGTACCATAATCTGCCCGCACTGCTCAGTTGCATTCAGGGAAAAAATCCTGGTACTTTTTATGATTATCAGGACTGTCCGTCAAGGAAGTGGCCGAACAAGAGGCATCTGAAGAGAGTTTTCTTCGCATTCGGAGCTTGCGTTAGGGTGTTCTATCACTGCCATCCATTGTTGTGTGTAGACGGCACATTCCTGACCGGAAAATACAAAGGACAAATAATGACAGCTGTGGGCGTCGACGCGAACAACCAGATTCTACCTGTTGCCTTTGCCTTTGTGGAAAGCGAGAACTATGAGAGTTGGTTGTGGTTCCTGCAGAACTTGAAGATCGGGGTGGTGAAGACTCGCCAACATGTGTGCATACTGCATGACAGGCATGCTGGTCTGCTTAGTGCCATCAGACAGTTGCAAACAGGGGAAGAGGAGCTATTTCCCTGGACTGACTTGTAGAGCCGATGGTGCATGAGGCATTTGGGCGCGAACTTCTATAAGCAATTCAAGAACAAGGAACTGATAAACATGTTCAAAAGGCTATGTAAGCAGAACCAAGATAGCAAGTTCCGCACTCTTTGAAAGAATCTTGATGAGCTAACAAAAAAACACAAAGAGACTACTAGCAGTATAACACAGGAGCAAGCAGAGCCTTTATTCCCTTTGACAACAGAAGATGAGGCGACGAGTCGTCGTCGAAGGCAAAGGCCGATCAAATATTTCTCGGACTGGATAAAGCACGAGCCCAAAGAGAAGTGGTCATTGTTACATGACACACATGGTGCTAGATACGATGTCATGATGACCAACTTGGCGGAGGTGTACAACTGGGTAATGAGAGGGATGAGGTGTCTCCCATTGGTAGGAATTGTTGAGGGAGTGCTGCGGGGTACAACCAAGTATTTTGTGGATAGGCATAAAGCTGCTGAAGTAGTAATGAGAGATGAGAATGCCTTTTACTCAAGCATGATAAGTAAATACATGGATGAGAAGAGTAAGAAGGCGGGCAAGTATAGAGCTATCAAAGTAGGTTCACGAACACTGCGCTTCGAGGTGATATGTAGGGATAAAGGACGGCGGGGAACAAACCAGAAGGTTATCACCCAAGAGTGCATCTTACAGGCTGAATGTCAATGGTCGTGTGACAAACCCCTCCTGTTGCATAGGCCATGTTCTCATGTGATAGCTGCATGTGCATTATTTGAAATGCGACCCGGTACATATCTATCTGAATATTTTACAAAGGAAAAGGTGATGGCAACCTGGGGCGAGGAGCTGTATGGTTATGGTGTTGTCGGTTCTTTCACCACAACCCCTAGTGTCGATGAAAGGTTCTGGGTCCCTGACTTTGATGCAAGATCATACAAGGGAGGCCGTCGCAAAACAAAGCGTATCAGGAATAATATGGATGAGTCCGAAACTGGTAAGCGCGTGAAGAAATGTTCACAGTAAGCGAACAGGTCACACGTTCAAGAACTGCCAGCCACATAACGAAGAGGACGAAGGAGGAGATGTCAACCCGACGGTGGGGGAATGATCGTCGTCTGCAAGGCGTGGTGGACGACGTCATCGGACTACTAGAGAAGCTATTTGAACTATTAGATGCTATATGTCAAATTAATATTTTGTTCATGTAATGTGCGTTGTAATCTGTTTTAATATAATTTGCTGATGTAATGTGCGTTGTAATCTGTTTTAATATAATTTGATGATGTAATGTGCGTTGTAACCTGTTTTAATATATTTTGTTGATGAAGTGTTCGTTGTAATCTGTTTTAATATAATTTTATGATGTAATGTGCGTTGTAACCTGTTCTAATATATTCTGCTGATGTAGTGTGCATTGTAATCTGTTTGATTATATTTTGTGGATGCTTGTATTCTTATTTGTACGCATTTGGTTCGATGTATTGTTCTCATGCTTGTGTATTTATTTGTACGTATTTGGTTCGATGTATTGTTCTCATGCTTGTGTATTTATTTGTACGCATTTGGTTCTATGTATTGTTCTGATGCTTGTGTATTTATTTGTACGCATTTGGTTCTATGTATTGTTCTGATGCTTGTGTATTTATTTGTACGCATTTGGTTCTATGTTTTGTTCTGATGCTTGTATAGTTCTCTCTATATAACTTTCCTTTTTGTAATTTGCAGGTATGGCTCACCAGGCTGTAGATGACGACTGGCCCTTTGAGTTGGTAGACCCAGTCGTTGACCGTCGTCACCGTGCACACTTCGCTACCGCTTCACTATAGGAGGGACAGGATCCTCAGGAGCTGTGCGTACTACGGCCGAGGCCACCGCGGGAGCTCTGGACCCTCGATCCACGTTGGATCCCCAGGTAACGTATTTATATTTTAATTCCAAAATATTCCCGATGCAGTATCATAATCTGTTAAAATTAACTAGTGCGGTGCTCATATTAATTTAATATTTCTGTTTCGTAGGCTGCGAGCAGCAGGATTGCTGCCACTGGCACGGATGGTAGAGGCGCACGCAGGTGCGTAGGGGAGGGACGCGAGTCACCGGTTCCCGTTTGACAGGTCCCTTCTCACCGCTCTGGTGGATCGGTGGAGACCAGAGACACACACCTTCCACTTACTTGTCGGGGAGATGGCGATCACTTTGGAGGACGTCTCCTACCTCCTCGGTCTCCCGATCGCTGGTGACCCTGTGGTGCCGCAGGACGTCGACCCGTTGTGGCGGGATGAGGTACTTGCGCGGTTCCATGGTGTGCTACCGCCTGCTGCGTACCGACCCTTTACCAGCACCTATGGTCCGACACATAGGTGGCTTCGATAGTTCGTGGTAAGCAACTAACCTTTCAAACTTAACTTCGCATATATATATTGGCTAGACTAACAAGAAAAATTAAATTTACAGGCGGAGCACATCATCGAGCCTGCGGACGAGCAGAGGGTGAGCCGCCACCTTGAGGCATACCTGCTCTGGCTGTTTGGCTGGTGCATGTTCACGAGCTCCCACGGGGATATCGTGGACAGGCACTTCATCCAATTCACGAGGGCGATCACGGACACACCCCTTGACGCCGTGCCGCAGTACTCCAGGGGGTCAGCGGTCCTCTGCGCGATGTACCGTGGGCTCTGCGACGGCTGTGGGCGGATCGCCGACATGTCGATCCTCACCGGGTGTCCACTGCTTCTGCAGCTTTGGGCATACAAGAGGTTCCAGATCAGACGCCCCAGGATCGACACGAGTCCTCTTGTACACGATGGTGACGATGATGTCGACGCGCCGACTATGGGCACCATCTGGTGCTACCAACGGGTAAGATATTGCAAACCACGGTTGTGAAATCTACGCTTTAATATTTATCAGTACTAATGGTAATGTTGATTTCTCTGTCGTCACTGCAGCCTAGGTGGGCACATAGCACGGTGCGGCTTAGCTACCCGCAGTTCATCGCTGCATTCGACCACCTCACCGAGGACCGTGTACACTGGACGCCGTACACAGCGGGAGACGTCAAGCTACGTGTGACGGGTGGATTGTCCACCCTATGCACACGCGACGCGGCGTACTGGCGTACACATCGGTTCCTCGTGTTCGACGTCCTGGTCGAGGGCTACGCTGTCCATCGAGTGATGAGGCAGTTCGGTTTACGACAGGAGTTCCCGGTCCAGGTCGACCGGCAGGTCCCACACGGTGTCCACATGTAAGTTCCCTACATCGATGTTCTCTAATCTGTACGGTGTAATGATATGTAATAATGCTATATTTTTGCTTATCCGCAGGCAGACTAGGAGGGGCGGGCATGGGGGCACCCCATGGCACGTACGTATGGCGCCATGGGTCGAGGAGTGGGGAGGAGCCTTGGACGACGTCCATGCCGAGGATGCGCTGTACGAACCGCAGACGTACCAGGGGTACCTACAGTGGTACACTTCCCGTACCCGTGTGCGTTTGGTACGTGTCGACCCGGATCCTCCTAGACACATCCCTAGGGTGAGGGACACGTATCCCGGCCGTACGGACTCGGTTCTGCACGGTGCGATAAGTTTTGTCTAATGTACGATGTATTTTCGTATTGCATTTTCCAGAGTAATGTGTTAGCTTAATTCGTAATGTATTTTTCAGACTGATGTGCTAGCCTGGTACTACGAGGAGTCCAGGAGCTTCATGTCTCGTCTGTCTCGTGGGGTAGACGTGACCAGAGAGGACGTGACCTCCTTCTTCACGAGGTTCAGGGAGAGCGCCAGACACACCCTCGAGTTGGCAGGATGCTGCATGCCTCGTGATGTGGCTGACGGTGCTCGCGGCGTGCCGCTTACTGCAGGGAGGAGTGCTCCAGGTACATCTTCACACGCCACGTCCTCTCGTCCCACCGTCACGCCGACTTACGCGACAGGGCGAGCTGCTGGACACGCTGGTCTAGCCCTCACGCCGAGGTGAGTACTTCGTCACACTTCGTATGTTGTCTAATTATTTTTGAATGTTACCAACAATTCTTCACTTCTTACTGTGCTCACAGCATGGTGGTTCTCCTCTGCAGACTTCACCGCCTCGACGACTACGAGGCGGTTTGATGATCTGACCCATGCGGATTTCGACCTCGACGATGGTGACGTGTCGAGATACTTCACTGGTCCGGATGAGCCTGGATCATCGCAGTTGCAGGGAGCACCACCACCGACGCAGCCTTCTCAGCCGGCGTACGCTACACCTCCAGCTAGACCACAGAGGGCCCACCACCCACAGGTGCAGTTGACGTACTCGCAGGGGCAGGTTCGTAGGAGGCCTGCCCAGCCGCGAGGAGGTGCCCAGAAACGAGGGCGCCAGTAGTTTGTTATGTTATTTTAGCTTATGTATTTGGTTATTACGTTGTGACGTACTTTTCATCTTATGTATTTAGATGTATACGATATATTTTTGTTATGTTAGTAACCTCTTAATTTTGGTTATGAAATATTGTTATTCCGTGTTACAGTAGCCCTACTTTCAAGTATGATGAAGTACTGGCGTGCAGCAACTTTTCAGAGCGAATAGCCTATTCACGGGCGTGCAGTCTTGTCAGGCCGAGTAGACAAGTCACATGCATCAGCTTTGTCAGCCTTGTCGGGCCGATGAGACAAGTCACATGCATCAGCTTTATCAGCCTTATCAGGCCGATTAGACAAGTCACATGCATCAGCTTTATCAGCCTTATCAGGCCAATTAGACAAGTCACATGCATCAGCTTTGTCAGCCTTATCAGGCCGATTAGACAAGTCACATGTATCAGCTTTGTCAGCCTTGTCGTGCAGCTTTGATAATGGGTGACACGTCGTGCAGCTTTTCACAGAGGATGCCAGCCCATCAGTGCTGTAGTTGTGTGGAGCAACCCCTCACCACCACTATAAAACCGGCCGAGGGGTAGACATCCAACACCGCCAAACAAGCAATACACGCCAGCTGAATCTACACATATTAGGGCACGATGTCGTTCTACCATCGCCTCTTCAGCAAGCAGAAGTCATCCCGCCCTGAGTACCCGGATACTAGTAGCGTTGACGCCCCAGTTCTGTCGGAGTTGCCTCGACCCAATTGCGACTGCAACCTTCCGGCGAAGATGACACAATCTACCCACGGAGAGACGGCCGCCCGCGCTCTCATCAGCAGCCCGCTCTCACAGGGTAAACTCTTTGGTGTCCATACAATACAGAGTAACATTACCATTTCATGCATTGTTCCTTCTTTTCTCAGCACAACGACCGGTGTTGCTTCTTCCAATGGATCGACGACCCGGAACGATGTGACTACGAATTTGTCTACAACTGCCACGACGCCGTACCCCCTTCGCCCGAGAACTTCAACCGGTGTGAGAGGCAGCCAGGATACGTCCCCGTTCTAGAGCGACCAGAGTTCAGGGCCGTTGGGCAAGAGGCCAACCAATCGGTGAGTTTCATGCGACGAACTCATGCTTCACTCACAAAGTAGTAATTCTAAACCAGTTCATCGCATACAGGAGTTCAAAAAGAAAATTGCGAAATTGCTCGAGTCAAAGGAGAAACCTCCTCGGGGCCACCCGAAGCCCGACTTTTGCGAACACGGCCTTGAGCGATGGTTGATACCTGCCACGATGAACTAGCGGACCGGAGATTCTACCGGTGCCCCTTGGCCGAGGATGAATGGTGCGGCTACTTCAACTGGGTGGACCCGGAGACGTACCACCCACATCTCAAACTTCCCGTATGGGATAACTAGGGGGAGCAACCCTCCCCGTGGTGCAACTACCGCCCAGAAAAGCCAGACCCCGAGTACGCCTACGGTGTTATTCAACGACCACAGCGGTCATACTGTATTGACTGTAGGGCACGCTTCCGGTTGTACAAGGATAAGCCCAACACACACCTCCTGCACCATATAGTGGAGTGCGAGCCGAAACAGAGCAGGCGTCTCGGCAAGTCTCTGCCAACGGCCAACGCAACAGAGGTGCAAGAGGGTACCTCCTCTCGAAGAGGAAGGGACAAGGGGAAGCAGCCGGCCGAGGTCCGCACCACGCAACAAATCCTTGATGCGTTACGCAGACCATCCGGGAACCCGGGTGGTATTAATATAGGGGACGCCAGGAATCGGGATGACCAAAAAATTATGTCTTACACACCCGAGACGTACGGCATAGGCCACCCAATCGGCGACACCTGGGAGCACTGCGGATCCCCATGGAGTTCTTTCACAGTAGGGATTGAGCGGTGTCCGAGTACAAATCTCAAAATTTACACGGGTCAGGTAATATGCAGAAAATGTGGGACATCATTCTGGCTATACCCAGATAGGCGGAACGATCATCTGTTCCACCATGACAAACAATGCTTTCGTTAGTTAGTTCAAGCAATTTCGTTACTACTGTAATGCCCTTGTAATATAATCTAATCTATTGCTTATTTTATCATATGAACTTTCGGTGCATGTGCCCTTATGTATGTTCAACAAATAGTTTAACACATGATTACAAATCATAGTTTAATAACGCGATTTAAGGGCTTCGTACGAACTATTCATAACAAGATTACAAATCATGTATGTTGCAATAACGTGATTTTGTCCACATGTAATAACGCAGAAGGCTACGAATTGTTCACATGTAATAACGCGATTTCGCTACTTAATTAGTATCGTTATACTAATTATAATTTTACTAACACCCTCATAATATGGTAGTGCATATATCAAAGATCAAATGTGGACCACTGTTCATAAAAATACCCTTTAGACATGATATTTTACGGACCGCCGAAAAGGCTAAAAAACAAACACTCTACTTGTTACCTTCAAATTTTGTAAATTATTTCAAATTTTTCTAGGCCATAAAAATATTTTACTTGAATCCTAAATCTGTTTATCCAAAGATTTTAATCTTTTTTGAAGTCTCTAACATTTTTTTAAAAACAAGTAAATTTCCTGCCATGTCGCCCTACCATGGGGCGACCAGTACACATGTCGCCCTTTCATTGAGCGATTTGTCTATGTAGCCCTACCATTAGGCGACTACTACACATGTCGCCCCATGGTTGGGCGAGTTGTTCTTTTTTAAATAAGTCGTCCAATCGCAGCGCGATTGCTTCTGCCTAGTCACCATGTCGCCCAATGGTAGTGCGACAGGGGTATATTTTTGCAAAAAAAAAATCCGTGGTATATTTTTGAAATTTGAATTATAAAATATATTATTTTAAAAAAAATCGCCGAAACTGTAGGGGATTTCAACCTAATAACATCATACAGTGGGAGCGGTAAAAACAACTAAATCAACTGTGTGATCTAATTAAACGGTGGAAGATTGGATCGAATGGGAATTGAATTTAGAAAATACATTTGTTGGCGTCAAAAAATATGACGAAGAATTAATCAGCCTTAACATATTGGACGAATGCCGGGTTCAACGATTTAAGGCGTGCCAATCGATTTAATCCTGCAATCGGTAAGATAAAGAGAGAATACGCTCAAAGCCAATCAATAACGATAAATTGGCAAAGATCTAAACAACTAGAAAGTCGATCAACTCTAAAGGTAACGATAAGTCTAATTAGCCGATTAAGGCTAATCAGATGGTAAGAGATAGATTTTTCCTGAAAAAGGCAATGCGCAACAAGATTGAAGAAAATCAAACCTGATTGGCGTAATTGATGAAGATCATCAATCGGTGATGCGCAACTTTATTGATCAATATCATATTACAAAGATGACTCTAAATTACAAAGGCTACTCCTAGTCGACAAAAAAGTAAATAAAAGTAATGTGAGTTGATTGATTGTGTTGATTGTGTTCTCGCTTACCTTTGACCACCTTTTAT
This sequence comes from Otatea glauca, assembly GCA_036346275.1. NCBI lineage: Eukaryota > Viridiplantae > Streptophyta > Magnoliopsida > Poales > Poaceae > Otatea > Otatea glauca. The sequence goes on from CM070724.1 coordinate 26,242,354, forward strand.
AGCTATTGGGCGATCGTATCCACCTCCAATACGCTGTTTACTGTGATCCGTATCGGTCTCAACACGGACAGTATTCCTCTTGTTTGAATAAATATTGGTCACAATCCATACTTAAACCTTTTTTCAATATCCGATATCGGCCAAGATATCTTTTGATCCTTAGTCTGGCCACACCTTGCCAAATTTTGGTGCAAACAGTATGCTGGAGTTAAAAGGAGTAAAAAATATGTGACGTTTTAGAGAATGTTTAGTCAAACTTTTTAACGCTGTCCACTGATATGTACAACATTATTTAGATCGACAATGTGAAAATAATAACATAAGTCTAAAATAAGTTAGTGTGGAATATAAGAACCCGGGTACCCTCATCACAAGCCCAAGAGGGAGGCCCAGAAGATACTCCCCGCATCAGGCCCCGCTGCCGTGCGCAAGGGGACATATCCTAAAGGAAGTTGAACTTATATTTAGATATGATAGATACGGTTGTAATCCGAGTCGTTAATAGGTAGATAAAGATGTAAACTCTATCCTATTAACTGATTAGAATCTTGTAACCGATCGGAATCTCCAAACCGATCAGGACTCTGTAAGCCGCCCCACCCCCGCTATATAAGGGAGAGGGCGGGCAACAACATAGGAATCCCGATCATCCAAGCATAGAGCAATCAAGCCATAGAGCATAGAACACCTCATATCGCCCAGAGCATATTGTGCTTTGAGCAACCCCGGATCCAAGAGATCCATATAATCCCAGCACATAGGATTAGGGTATTATCTCCTCCGCGAGAGCCTGAACCTGTATAAACCCCTTGTCTTGTGTGACCTTCGAGTTTGAGATTGAGCGTCTACCCCATAAATTCATTGCCGACTACAAAAGTCGACAGTTGGCGCGCCAGGTAGGGGAGGCGCTATAATCTTTTCCTACAGACTCGATGGCAGCGATCGGCGGAATCACCACCACCTTCATCTCCGGCCAGGCTTTCCGTTTCGGGAGCCTGGACTTCGTCGCAGATACGGGCGGAGAACTTGTCCGCCAAGACTTGAACCGGATCCAATCTGGTAAAGATCAGGCCGAAAGGCAAACCAGTCGGCATCGCGAGGAATTGCTGCGATCTTCGTGGCGTCTTCGCGATAGAAGAGCAGAAGACCGATCTCCAACGCCAACAAGAAGAACAAGAAGCTGCGGGGGAAGATCGTCTTCGTAAGGGTAAGGAGGTGCAGGTGCGATCGCTTCGATCTCGCGGTCGCAATGTCCACGAGGACCTCCTGCAATCCAGGTTGGGAGATCAAGCCGTTTTCCGCACGCCAAGGCAAAACGTCGTCACCTCCAAGACGCTTCTCGACAAACTGCACCCGATGATTGCATCGGATAGCCCGGCGGCCCCGATCATGGCCCAGATCAAGGCCATGGTGACGGCGGCCGCAATTTAGCGAAACCAGGAAAAGCCGGTAGGTGAAGCGCACTTGCGCTCCCACGCGGCTTTCGGCACGGCCATGAGCCATGCCTGCGCCCCGAGCGCCACCTTCGGCACGGCCACGAGCCTACACCTGCGCCCCGAGCGCCACTTTCGGCACGGCCACGAGCCTACGCTTGCGCCCCAAGCGTCACTTTCGGCACGGCCATGAGCCACGCCTGCGCCCCGAGCGTCGCCTACAGCTCATCTACAAGCCTACGCCTGCTCCACGAGCAAAGATGGCATGATCGTCACCAACATATGGAGCATAAAGCAGCTAAGTCGCTTTTTACTCAATTATGTCATTATAAATAAAATTGTTGACTTTCCTGACTTGCTACTTAGTTGACCCACAACTAAGCGAAGAAGTCGGGGCTACACTAATAGCGTGCGATCGCACATCTTTTTAGTTGTATTTTTCTTCTTTGCTTAACGATTGCGAGTGAATCCGAAAAGCGATAACTCCAAATTGTGAAGCTCAACCCCATGAACGCGAACTTTAGTCACCCAAAATACGTGCTCAGGAAAAAGAGCCATGAGTCGACTCCCAACGCTCGGGGGCTAGACTAGTCGGGCAGAGTGCTTAAACAAAAAGAGTCAAACCACTCGGATGAATTCAAAATCAATAAGGAAAAAGAGTAAAAAACTCTAAAATTATATATACACCAATCGGACATCACATCCGAAAGTGAATTGTTTTACATTGCCTAAGTTCGCATATACATGATTTGTGGCTACTAAATTTGGATGCGATGTGTGTGAGCTAACGCTCAACGATTTACATCAAGAACTTCGCGACGAATGAATTTAAAGGATTGGCGCTGAATTTTGCCTCCAATGGAAAAGCGTTTTGACTCAGATATCGCTTGGGATACAGTATATCCCAAGATGAGCCGACTGCTAGAATTCCAATAATGGAGCTAGGAACCACTCGGAAAGTTTAATGCGTGGAGCTCTATTGAGTCCTTCACGATCTCTTTGCCTACAACAGGGCACTCGGCTGTAAAGGAAAATTAGTCGGGAAGCTGCATCAAGAACTGGAAGCACTCGGCGTGAAGCATGACTCAGTTGGGCTGCAACCAGGAAGGAGGCAACTTGATCGCAAAGGACTCGGGGGCTACTGTGGAATATAAGAACTCGGGTACCCTCATCACAAGCCCAAGAGGGAGGCCCAGAAGATACTCCCCGCGTCAGGCCCCGCTGCCGTGCGCAAGGGGACATATCCTAAAGGAAGTTGAACTTATATTTAGATATGATAGATACGGTTGTAATCCGAGTCGTTAATAGGGTAGATAAAGATGTAAACTCTATCCTATTAACTGACTAGAATCTTGTAACCGATCGGAATCTCTAAACCGATCAGGACTCTGTAAGCCGCCCCACCCCCGCTATATAAGGGAGAGGACGGGCAACAACATAGGAATCCCGATCATCCAAGTATAGAGCAATCAAGCCATAGAGCATAGAACACCTAATATCGCTCAGAGCATATTGTGCTTTGAGCAACCCCGAATCCAAGAGATCCATATAATTCCAGCACACAAGATTAGAGTATTATCTCCTCCGCGAGAGCCTGAACCTGTATAAACCCCTTGTCTTGTGTGACCTTCGAGTTTGAGATCGAGCGTCTACCCCATAAATTCATTGCCGACTACAAAAATCGACAGTTAGAAAAAGGGAAAAAATATCCCCCTTTTGAGCTCATGTACCCTCCTTCAAAAACACTTGGTGACATAAATAATCATTTGATGCAGCCCATTTGCACCATTGGCAGCCATAGGTAGACATAGTTGACTTCGTATATTATCGTACACAAATATACTCGATACAGCTATTAGCCAGCCGATGGATCTCTTTTATTATTCGTTGTATTTCAAATTTCCGCCACGACATGGCTGTAGATCTCGATGCAAATAGTGCCTGGGAAACGGCAAATTGAGGCATATCATATGCTTAGTCTCGTAGACACGTAGGACGCTCTGTTTTTTATTATGAACCATCGGTGGTGGTTTATGAAGTATGCACCCTCTCAATTTTTCATTAAGGAAACGGCTCACATGGAGCTTTCATTTCACTTAATTTAAGCTTCAGTTAGAATAAATTAAGGACTCAACCAAAATAAAGATTAATCAAGTGGTCTGATGGCAAAGACTTTTAGTCGGTAATCGATCCAAGTCAACCCTGTAATGGAGAGGGAGAAAAAAATAAAGACTATATCCTTATTTAAAAAGTCAACAAACTTTAGAAAACCTTTCGAACACGCAGGCTAGCCCACGTGATGGCATCTTGTCTACATTGCAAGCAGGCGTTGCAAGCGTGAATTTCTATTTGAGCTGAATAAGCAGATTTGTAATGTTGCATGTGTTGAGAGAGAAAGAAAAGGCACATTGTATTTAATTTAAAGAAATTTTACGATATATTGTACAGTAGTATATAAAAAAAGTGGTAGAAATCACAAATACACCCCTGAGGACGTACCGGAAGAAATTGAGATTAGGCAACCCGACCGGCTCGGTGTTTCCACCTAGCAATAGTGCGGACGGGAGTGTGAAGCCACTGTTGCTGATTGTCCAGGCCGGGTTGGCTGAAAGGCCTGGCCGAAATTTGTTACGTTCGTGTTCTGAATCAATGGTCGGCAAGTGGTCATATCCAAGGTTTAAAATTTCGTTTCCGTTCACATCTCGGAGGTAGGCGAAATCCGAAATTTCAGTAAAATCTCGAAATTTCGGATGAAATTTAGTCAAAATTCAAAAGACAAATTTGAAATTTTTGAACTGAAATTCGGCCGAAATTTTGGTCGAAATTGCCAAAATCTTGGCGAAATTCAACTAAGTAAAAAATAGTGGAAACCATATTAAAACTCTTTGAAAGCTTTTATGGATGCTCTAGATACATCACTAATGTTCCCATAAAAATTTAGAAGATGATCAAGTCTAAAGAATTTTTAAAAATTCTGATAGTGATATTATCCTGATAAAAGGCTAACAAACAAATTTGAACCGAATGAAAAATGGAATAAATCACGTTAAAAATTTTTGAATGGTCCTAACATATCAATAATGTTTAAAAAAAAAATTCAGATGATGATCAAGACTCAGGGATTTTATATAATTCTCACAGTACTACTGTTCTAATAAAAGCCTCACTAGCAAACTTCAACCGAATAAAAAATAGTTCAAACCACGTTAGAAAATTTTGAAAATTATTTTGGATTGTCCTGATGGATCATAAATATTTTCAAAAAAAATTGAGGAGATGATCAATCAATAGTAATTTTCAAAAATTCTGACAGTGCTACTGTCCTCATAAAAGCATGATGATCAATATATAGATTTGCTTGAGTAACCAAAAAAGTTTTAGAATTTTTTAAATTTTTACAGAAGGTTTCTAAGGCAATTATCAAGCTTTCGTAAATATTTTAGATCATGATCACACTCTAGTGAATTTATAAAATTCTGAAAAAGGTACTGTACTATTTATGTTCCTTCTGTTTTTTATTTTTGAAAGATAACAAATGAAGTTCAATGATTCCATAGATTTAATTGAGCAAACAAAAAAGTTTAAACTTTTTCAATTTTACAAAATGGTTCTCAGGCAATTGTTAAGCTCTCACAAAACTTTTGGGTCATGACCACAATCGAGAAAATTTATAAAATTCTCACAATGTTATTGTCTCAGTTATGTTCATCCGTTTATGATTTTTTAAATATAACAAATGAATTTAAATTCTTTTGAAAATTTTTATTTATGATCTTAGACTACTGAAAATGGTACCGTAAATTTTTAAACGTATGATCAAGCCTGTATAATTTTATAAAAAATTGATAACGTTTATGCCAAAATTATAAAACATCTCAAAAAATCGGTTTTTAAATAAATTTTCATGGAAGATGACATTCTTAAGGGTTATTGGGTCAAATCCAATCAAAAATCCAGATATTTTGGCGAGATTTGCTGAAGTCTCGTCGAAATTTTTGAAAATATTGTAGCAATTTATAATTCTTTTTAAAAAATTAATCCGACCAAGTTTTTGAATCTCGTCCTCGGCCGAAATTCGAGATCTCACCGAGATTTCACGAAATTTCACCAAATTTTTTTACCATGGTCATATCCATGTGTACTTTTGTTTTCGTTTTGAGACGCCTAAGTGTACTGAAAAATCTCTCTCCATTCTCAAAAACAAAGAAGAGAGATAGAAGTGTATACTAAACATGCTATAAATTTTTTAAGATGAAACATGTTACAAATTGGGAAGAGGGAGAGTGAGAAGTGTTGGAAATATTAGGAATTTTCTCAATATTTTAATCCACAGAATTATGTAAATCATGATTAAACAAAGATACAATTTTAGTTCAAAGCCAAAGGTACTAGATAACAAATTATCTATCTCATACGCAAAGACTAATGAACAAGAAATCAGCATGATTAAAACACGGTATAAGTTAATATACCCTTGAGCCGGTGCCACCGCTGGCAAAGCGCAGTAAAACATTCTCGCTCGCCATGACGGTCGAAGTAGACGATCACAAAGTTGTCGCAGGTGAAACCTTGGTGCGATGAAGCGGTTGATGCGGTCTGCGCACGCGTTTCTAGGAACACTTTTCGAGCGATCGCGTGGTCGCCCCCAAAACCTTATCGGCCTTCTATCTCGAGCAAGATCTCAAGAAGGGCGAGGTTCCGAGGCTCGCTCCTCTCGCTACTTGTGCGCGCAAGAAAACAGAGGCGGAAATGCAAAGGACGGCAGCAGAACAATGGAGTATGCGGAAGAGTCAAGCGGTGAAGAAAAGCACACCGTGGCTCTCCTTATATAGCCTCGCGACATGCAACGGCAAGAGCAGGAGTTACCACCATCAACTCATGTAGCCGTTACAAGAATCGACGATCATTATGCCGACCATCAACCACGTCCGCTACAGTAATCGACGGCAGCATCGGTCACATTGATCATCGCGTTATCGGGTCATATTGACTACTAAACGGCAAAACAAACCGCCCCGCCAAAGACATCACGTCCGGACCGACCGGCTCGGCTCGGCTCGGCTCGCGACGCGCACGCCACGCCACGCCACGCCACGCCACGCCTCGCCTCGACTCGACTCGACTCGACCAAGACACGCACACGCACACGCCACGCCACGCCCGGCTCGGCGGCTACAAGACGCGCTGCGTGTGGCACACCTTTACCCTTTTCCACCTTGCTAATTGAGAGACACACAACACAACTATTTAAGTTGATCAAACCTTCTCTCAATTACCCATATGGTACTAAACCAAATTGATGACTCCTAGTATTCTAATGGGCCTTTTGGAATTTCTATTAAATTAATTATGGGCCATCCCATAATAATCTAACAATCCCCACCAAATTTCAAAGGCACATTTGAAATACCTCGCCCAATGTAGTTTGATATACCGCTTTTCGATGGAGACTGTTAAGTTGAACTTCCATCTAGAACAAAGGTTACGCTCATCCACAATCAACAATGGACTATGCCTTGAATTGACAGTTTTGTGCGAACAAGTTTCACCAAAGTCCTTTACTGATACTAGGCTGCTAAATGCATCCCCTCGGTTTGGAGCTTATAAGTCATACTTCTTAGCCTTTCATGAGCCTCTAGAGATCACCCAATCTTATAAACTGTGACTAGCAGTCGAACTCATATAGGTGTATTCCTCATAAGATGTTCTGTAGGACAACATCTCTCGCTTATCAAAGCCACTAGGAATACATTAAGGTATAACCAACCCGCCATACTGAATAGGAGAGTTATTGCATCTCAAACGGAGTGGGCCAAGCATGTATACTCTCCTCTCACCATCACTAGCTTGTCTCAACATCCTAATTCACGGGATCTCTGATCAAATAGGATGAGTTACCACTAAGACATGACTTTATGTGGGTCTAAAGCCCATCTCCCTCGATGCTTCATCTATCACATTCCGTGATAGTCCCTTTGTAAAAGGATCTGCCAAGTTTTTAGCCGTCTGGACATAGGCCAACGCTATAACTCCGGAGTTTCTCATTTTCCTGACAGACTTCAATCGCCTCTTAACGTGCCTTGATGACTTCATGTTATCCTTAGAACTGTTTACCTTGACAATCACCGTCTTATTGTCACAGTTCAAAAGAATAGCAGGCACCGACTTCTCAACTACCGGTAAGTCCTTCACAAGTTCACGCAGCCAGTCGGCTTCCACAGAGGCGGTATCTAATGCTGTGAGTTCTGCTTCCATTGTAGACCTCGTTAAGATGGTGCGCTTGCAAGACTTCCAGAAACAGCTCCACCACCCAATGTGAACACATATCCACTTGTGGCTTTTATTTCATCAAAGATCGATATCCAGTTTGAATCACTATAACCTCAAGTACCCTAGGGTACCCGGTGTAGTGAATTCCATAACTTGATGTCCCTTTTAGATAGCGCATTACTCTCTCAAGAGCATGCCATTGATTATCTCCGGGTTTGAAACAAACCGGCTTAGTTTGCTCACGACAAACGAGATATCGTGCCTTGTTGCACTAGTTAAATACATCAATGAACCAATGATTTGGGAATATCTCAATTGATCCTTTGCTATTCGCTGGTTCTTTCGTAATAGCACACTTGGATCATACGGCGTTGGAGCAGTTTGCAATCGCTATAGCCAAAGCGACTCAACACCTTTTCCACATAATGGGACTGCTCAAGAGTAATCCCACCGCCACCTTCTCTTAACAATTTAATGTTTAAGATGACATCCGCTACTCCCAAATCTTTCATTTCAAAGTTTTGGACAAGAAGTCCTTGACTTCCTTAATCACATTAAGGTTCGTCCCAAAGATCAAGATGTCATCAACATACGGACACATAATCACTCCTTCACCCCGCCATAGCTGTAATACACACATTTGTCGACTTCATTCACAACAAAGCGGCAGATGTTAAAGTTCTGTCGAACTTCTCGTACATCGCTAGGTGCTTGCTTAAGGCCATACAAAGACTTCAACAACCTACACACTTTTCCTTCATGACCCTTTACTACAAATCCATCAGCCGATCCATATAGATTTCCTCTTCCAACTCTCCATTAAGGAAAGCCTTCTTTACATCCATCCGATGGATGATCGACCGTAGGAGGCAAACCAAAGACAGAGTACTCTAATAGTGGTCAATCCGCAACAGTGAGTAAGTATCAAAGAAGTCCTCGCCTTCTTTCTCGGTATAACCCTTGGCCACAAGCCTTGCCTTGTACTTTTCAATCGTACCATCAGCCTCGCCTTTTCTTGAACACCCACTTACATCCTACTGTGTTTACACCCATATGGACGCTCAACAACTTCCCAAGTTCCATTGCTCAAGATGGAATTATCTCACTGACCGCTTCCTTCCAATAGTCGATCCCGAGATGAATAAGCCTCCTCAATGGTTCTTGGAGTATCATCCACTAGATATACAATGAAGTCATCACCAAAAGACTTTGTAGTCCTTAGTCTCTTACTCTTACGAGTTACTTCATTGCCTTCATCTATTGGATTTTCCTCAAAATGGGCTCAATTTGTATAGGAGTGGAAGGTTTAGAGAGAAGATAGATTCTTGGCCGATGAGCTAAGTGTCTCTTTCATAGGAAATAAGTCCTCAAAGAATGTGGCATCATTGGACTCAAAAATTGTACCTTCATTTATATCAGTACTCAGATTTCACTATTAAGAATCTATATCCAACGCTGTGAAAAGCATAACCAATAAAGACACAATCAACGGTTTTGGTCCAAGTTTACGCTTCTTTGGGACAGCACATTCACTTTAGCCAAACAGCCCCAAGCACGTAAATAGGAGAAATTTAATCTTTTCCTTTCCCATTCCTCGAATGGTGTGATTTCTTTATTCTTTGTAGGAACCTGTTTAGGACATGACATGCAATCAATATAGCCTCACCCCACCATCCCTTGAAAGTCCCACTGTTTCTAACATGGCGTTAACCATCTCGCTTAGAGTACGGTTCTTTCTTTCGGCAACCCCGCTTGATTGGGGCGAATAGGAGGCGTCCTCTCATGGATTATTCCATGTTCCTCGCAGAATAAATTAAACTCATTAGAAAAATATTCTCCACCACGATCCGACCTAACCCGCTTGATTTTTCTCTCAAGTTGGTTCTCACTTCACTTTATAGATCTTAAAATAGTGAAAAGCCTCATCTTTTGACTTTAATAAATACACATAGCAATATCTAGTAGAATCATCAATCAAAGTCATGAAATACCTCTTACCACCCTTTGTCAACTCCCGCTCATCTCGCATAAATCGGTATGAACTAGTTCTAACGGTGCCAAGTTTCTCGCCTCACGCCTTGTGAGGCTTGCGAGGTTGCTTAGATTGCACACATACTTGACACTTAGAACCTTTGACTTGGGTAAATTTTGGGATTAAATTCATCTTGGCTAACCGCATCATGCAACCAAGATTAATATGACAAAGTCGTGAATGCCAAACATCGCCTCATGATTACAAACATGATTCACAATTTTATTCATGTCCACAAAGACAAGCGGAACAAGCCTCCGCTCTCATAGCCTTTTCCAACAAAAGTTCCAATTTTAGAAACAACACATTTATTGGATTCAAAAACTAGCTTAAAACCGTCTCTACACAATAGAGACCCGCTGATAAGGTTTTTATTTATCACGGGCATGTGATGCACGTTCCTCAGTCGCACGACTTTTCCTGAAGTAAACTTCAAGTCAACTGTGCCGACTCCACGTACAAGTGCCTGCGACCCATTCCCCATCAACACGGAGGTAGCCCCTGCGACCGGTAAGAAGAGAATAAGGATCCACAAGACAAACATGTATATTGGCCCCGTGTCAATCCACCAATCGTGAACGACATATCGATAGAACGGTAGGTATTGAAACATACCCGATGTTCCTCCTCAAGATACCAATAACAACGTTAGCGGACTTTTTCTCCTTATTGTCTTTGCGATCGTGGCAATCCTTTGCCCAATGATCGCACCATTACGCAAAAGCAGCTTCCTTTCCTTTATTCTTCTTCTTCTTGAAGCTAGTAGTTTGAGCGGCCTTGTTCTTGTTCTCGGGCTTTTGGACTTATTTTTATTCTTCTTGTTGAATTGAAAGATTTTCTTTGTACCACATTGGCACTAGAACTTTCTTTCCCACGTATATCTTTTGCCCTCGCTTTCTCCTCAACATTTAGAGACCCAATGAGACCAAAGAACGCTGAATTCTTGTCTCTTGTGTTTTAGAGTAGTGGCAAAATCCTCCAAGAAGGTGGAAGCTTCGCAATGATGCATCCCGCCACAAACTTGCTCTGTAATGCACATGTAAAATTCTCAAGTTCTTTCGCAAAGCTTGAACCTCATGAGCTGTTCTACTACAGAGTGGTCATCAACCATCTTGTAGTCATGAAACTGCTCCATGATATAGAGTTCACCGCCCGCCGAGACTCAATTTTGCCTCAAGTGCATCCCACATTTCTTTACCACTTGGCAAAATCATGTACACATCAACAAGATTTTCTCCAAGAACACTAATCACGGTGCCTCTCGAACAAGTTATCCGCACTGCGTGAAGGCACTCTCTGCTCAGAGAGAGCCCACCTCAGTCGTGGCTTGCCTTGCGCAACGTGATACACGCTCATGGCGTAACGCTTGTAATTTGCGCCACAAATAAGATTGGCTTAAGCGCAAATAAATCGTGAGTTGTAAAATTCCTAGGATAAGGTTTTTGGATTGTTGGAAATATTAGGAATTTTCTCAATATTTTAATCCATAGAATTATGTAAATCATGATTAAACAAAGATGCAATTTTAGTTCAAAGCCAAAGGTACTAGATAACAAATTATCTATCTCATACGCAAAGACTAATGAACAAGAAATCAGCATGATTAAAACACGGTATAAGTTAATATACCCTTGAGCCGGTGCCACCGTTGGCACAAAGCAGTAACATTCTCGTTCGCCATGACGGCTGCGTACACGTTTCAGAACACTTTTCGAGCAAATCGCGTGGTCGCTCCCCAAAACCTTATCACCTTCTATCTCGAGCAAGATCTCAAGAAGGGCGAGGTTCCGGAGGCTCGCTCCTCGCTACTTGTGCGCGCAAGAAAACAGAGGCGAAATGCAAAGGACAAAGCAGCAGAACAATGGAGTATGCGGAAGAGTCAAGCGGTGAAGAAAAGCACACCGTGGCTCTCCTTATATAGCCTCCCGACATGCAACGGCGGGAGCAGGAGTTACCGACCATCAACTCATGTAGCCGTTACAAGAATCGACGATCATTATGCCACCATCAACCACTACAGTAATCGAGGCTGGCACGGCCTGCACGCCACGCCTCGCCTCGCCTCGCCTCGTCTCGTCTCGCCTCGACACGCACACGCGCCTCGGCTCGGCCTCGGCGCTGGCAGTGGCACAGCCTTTACCCTTTTCCACCTTGCTAATTGAGAGACACACAACACAACTATTTAAGTTGGTCAAACCTTCTCTCAATTACCCATATGGTACTAAACCAAATTGATGACTCCTAGTATTCTAATGAGCCTTTTGGAATTTCTATTAAATTAATTATGGGCCATCCCATAATAATCTAACAAGAAGTGTACTTTATGTACGTAGTGCAAATCTAACTATATATATATAATCTAACTATCCCGACACGACACACGTAGCATTAAATTTTTATTTTTCAATTTTTTAAGGAATAATTTTTTAAAAAAATTAAAGCTTTATTTTTACAATTTTTTAAGAAAATCAGCACTTTTTGTTTTTTTAGACTTTCCCGAAAAACTTTCCTCTATATTAAAATATCTGCCTGTCTCGCAGCAACTCAAGGTACCGCAGAGCAGCTTGTTGTCAATGTATACCAGCTTGTTGAGTCGCTGCAACTTTGCATGTGTAGCTCTAGCTCAGTTTCCCTGTATGGGGGCGACTGGCAAGGACAACTATCCACGTTGACACTTGCGAGTGAAGTTGGCAACTTGTAACGTTACTTTCACCATCGATATTTATACTAATCGTGTGACGTTCCAATTTTATATTTTATCAAATTTATATTGCTATTTATTATTTTGTGATTTTTTGGAATTGTTTGAAATTTATTTGGATTTTAAATAATATTTTTTATTTAAGCCAAGAGCAAATAATATTTAATCTGTGCAAGGAATATATAAACTTTCGACAAAAATATTTTATTTAGGTTATAAATGTCTTAAAATATTTTATGGGATTTTTCTTGATGTTTCCAGGTAATTTGGCTATTTATTTGGAGTTATTTGAATTTCGGGATTTGTTTTATTGCAAAAAAATGCTTTGAACATCTAGAAAACAATTGGTGGCCGAAACTCATTGGGTTGGCCCAAATCTTCCTCGTTGTCCTATTCTGCTCATGCCCAGCCTGGTTGCCTTGGTCCGTTTCCATCCGGCCCGATCCGTTGTGTTGTGTCGCCATCGGATTGCCGACACGCATACGATTGCGGGTCATCTTCTCCAAGACAGACTCTGCGCCGCGCTGCCGTGTCTCCCATGGAATCTTCTCCGTGTCGTGCTCGTCCTGGTCATCTCGCGCAATAAAAGGGGAAGCACCGGCTGCGCCTTGACCTATACAACCAAAACCTTAGAATAATTTGAGGGATTGTGCCGTGAGTTCGCTGGGATCTGAGATTTTGTCACCACCGCTTGGGAAAACTCGATGGTTCACCACCGTCTTTGCGTCTCGGGGCTTGTGGTTGGTTCCGTTGGCTTCGTCTCGTCGAGATCTAGCTGGTGCATGCCTCGGGTCCATCTGAGGATCACCGTAGCGTCACCTTACCGTGGAGCCTGACCCGCAGGAGTTTGCTGCTAGAGAGGAAGCTAATTGCGTCAATCGATCCGCGATGACGAGAGCTCACCGTAGGTACCCTCCTCCGCTGTCATTGACGACCATAGGTCCTCGCGCTCGGCGAGCCAACATGGCATGTTCAGGCCACTGACACGTGGGGTCTACGTGGCTACCATGTCATCGGTTTCACTGATGTGTTCATGCGATCAGCACTCACGTGTATAGCCTAGTCAAAATTAAGTCGGGCCCACATGTCAGCCTCTCTGAGGATTTTTTTTTTACTTAATTTTATTCGAGAAATTGGTTGCTAATGTCAGCGTGATGTCATAAATTAAATTTCAGTAGAAAAATAAATTGGGAAATTCGGTTTTTCTATTTTATGTCTTTTTCTTTATTTTGAATCTTCGAGAGCCTGTTCTTTTTCATTCTAGCTTTGATTGCGGTGATTCAAATTTCTAATTTTTTCTAAATTCAAGATCTATTTCATGGTGAATTTTATTTGATTTTTTGCTCCCTGTTTTGTTTTTATTTAGTATTTCTCTTTTAATTCGCGTAGATGTCGAAGTGTCCGGATCGTTTGAAGGTGAATCGTTGATTCAAGATAAAGACCAAGACTTTCAGAGAGAAGAAAAGGAGGCGTGCGGCTGCAGAGAAGCGGGCGACGTCACGAGTTGCGAAAGGAAAATAGCAAGTTGATTAGTTCTAGTGACGAAAGCGAAAGCAGCAGGCTGCAACAAAAAAAAGTAGTCCATCCAGCGCAGTTTCAGCGCGAGGAAATAGAGAGAAAAAATATATACAATTTCTTCTTCACGATGACTCTGAAGTATGACCTTCCTCTATTGGATCGTGAAACAAGATTTTTCTCTTTGGCAAGTAAAGATGCGGACCGTTCTTCAACAGCTCAATTTAGACGATGCTTTTTTGGGGATTGACAAGATGCCCATTGCTTGGTCTCTAGAGGAGAAGCAACGCAAAGATCATAAGGCTTTATCTCAAATTCACCTTCATCTATCAAATAATATTCTGCATTAGGTTTTGAAGGAGAAAACTATCGCCGCATTATGGTTGAAGCTGGAGCAGATTTGCATGACCAAATATTTGACCAGCAAGATGTATTTGAAGCAGAAGCTTTATTCACATAAGATGGCGGAAGGCAGGTCATTATTAAACCACCTGACAGCATTCAAGGAAGTAGTCTCGGATCTCGAGTCTGTGAAGGTAAAATATGATGATGAAGATTTGGGTCTTATTCTTTTATGCTTATTGCCTAGTTCATACTCTACGTTCAGAGATACAATACTATATAGACGAGATACTCTTACATTCAATGAAGTGTATGAAGCATTACATGCGAAGGAAAAGATGAAACTCATGGTCTCGAACAAAAATTCAAGTTCACATGCAGAAGACCTAATTGTCCGTGGCAAATAATGGTTGAGGAGTTCTAACGGCGAATCAAAACGCAACAGCCTAAGCAAAAATTACAAAGAGAGATCAAAATCCAGAGAAATGTACAAGTCGTGCAAATATTGCATGAAATATGGACACGACATATTTGAGTGCTGATGGGTAAAGAAAAAGGAGAAAAGGAATAACAACTCTAAAAAAGATCAACAAGAGGATGAAGCCAAAGCCACTATTGTTACTAAGCAAGGTTCTGATGGTGATGTTCTTGTTGCCTTTGCCAGTGATTCCAAAAGTGGCGATGCACATTCCACATAAGCCCGAGCCGTGAGTGGTTTGTTGAATATGAAGCTACGCCAAGCGGATCTATGTTAATGGGTGATAATACACCATGCAAGATTACATGCATTGGTTCTATCCAGATCAAGATGTTTGATGGCACCGTCAGAACTTTGTCAGATGTTCGACATATCTCAAATTTAAAGAGAAGTCTTATCTCGCTAAGTATGCTTGATACTAAAGGGTACAAATATTCAGGTGGAGATAGAGTTCTGAAGATCTCCAAAGGCTCTCTTGTTGCGATGAAGGGTGATATGAAGGCTGGCAACCTATATCATCTGCGAGGTACTACAATTTCAGGTAATGCGACTGTTGCCTCAAATAAATCATCTGATTCTAATGCTACTAATCTTTAACATATGCGTCTGGGGCATATGAGTGAAATTTGCATGATCGAGTTATGCAAAAAAGGGCTTCTTGATGGTCAAAGTATTGACAAGTTGAAATTTTGTGAACACTGTGTCTTCGACAAGCAAAAGAGGATGAAATTCAGCACTGCAACTCACTCTATAAAAGACATATTGGATTATATTCACTCAGATTTGTGGGGAGAATCATGTGTTCCATCGCTTGGAGATGCTAACCACATGTTGACCATCATTGATGATTACTCAAGAAGAGTTTTGCCATATTTCATAAAGCACAAATCGGATATATTCCAAATATTCAAGGAGTGGAAGATTATGTTTTAAAAACAAACTGACAAGCATGTAAAGAAGCTGCGTATCGATAATGGCTTGGAGTTGTGTTATGGACAATTTGAAGCTTTATGCAGGTCAGAGGGTATTGTGAGACATTACATTGTTCTAGGTACTCCTCAATAAAATGATGTGGCCGAACGCATGAACAGAACCATCATGGAGAAGGTACGTTGCATGTTATCAAACTATGGCTTATCTAGGAGTTATTGGGCTGAAGCCGCATCCGCTACTTGTTATTTAATCAATCGGTCACCAAACCTAGCAATTGATAGGAAGACTCCAATTAAAGTATAGTCTGGTTCTCCAGTAGATTATTCAAATTTGAGAATATTTGGTTGTCCTTCTTATGCTCATGTTAATAATGGCAAATTAGAGCCTAGAGCTGTTAAGTGCATTTTCCTTTGTTACAAGTCTGGTGTGAAAGGCTATAAATTCTGGAATTCTGAAACTAGAAAGGTATTTATTAGCAGATAAGTTACCTTTGATGAATCTGCTATTTTGCATGATAAACCATCTGTTAATGTTCCCGGTGAGGAACAACAGAAATCAAGCGTGCAGGTGGAGCATGTTATTGATTCAGGATCTACAACAGAAACCAAAAAAGAAAACATACAGGATGTTCCTATTGTTACACAACCAACACAACATTCCATTGCAACCGACAAGCCTAAGAGGAATATTCAAGCACCCAAGAGGTTGATTGAAGAAACCAATTTTGTAGCTTATTGTTTAAATGTGGTAGAAGAAAATGAAGGTACTGCAAAACTTTCAACTTATTTAGAGGCTATCTCTTCTAGTGAATCAGAAAAATGGATAACTGCTATGCATGATGAAATGCAATCTCTTGAGAAGAACGACACTTGGGAGCTAATCAAGTTGCCAATTGAAAAGAAGGCTATTCGTTGCAAATAGATCTATAAAAAGAAGGAAGGCGTATCACTACCAGAAGAAGTTAGATACAAAGCAAGACTCGTTGTTAAAGGATACAACCAAATTCCAGGTATTGATTTCACAGATGTCTTTTCCCCAATTGTGAAGCATAGTTCTATTCGCACTTTACTCAGCATCGTGGCTATACATAATTATGAGCTTGAGCAATTGGACGTGAAAATTGCATTCTTACATAGGGAACTAGAAGAAGACATTTATATGGAGCAACCGGAAGGTTTCATCGTTCCGGGAAAGAAGAATTTTGCTAGCAATTTAAAGAAATCTCTTTATGGTTTGAAGCAATCACCTAGATAATGGTATAAGAGATTTGACTCCTTTATGATCTCTCAGAATTTCAAAAGTTCATATTATGATAGCTGCGTTTATTTGAAGATTGTTAATGGTTTAGCTATTTATTTGCTCCATATGTTGATGATATGTTGATTGTTGTAAAAGATAAGGTAGAAATATCACAATTGAAGGCACAATTGAGTAGCGAATTTCAGATGAAGGATCTCGGTGTAGCAAAGAAAATTCTTGGTATGGAAATTACCAGAGACAGAAAGTTTGAAAAATTATACGTAAGTCAGAAAGGGTATATTGATAAAGTCCTTCGTCGTTTCAATACGCATAAAGCCAAGCCGGTGAGTACTCCGTTAGCTGCACATTTCAGACTATCTTCAACGTCGTGCCCACAATCAGATGATGAAATTGAATACATGTCTAGAGTTCCATATGCCAGTGCAGTTGATTCACTTATGTATGCCATAGTATGTTCTCACCCCAACTTATCTCAATCATTTAGTGTTGTTAGTAGATACATGGCTAATCCTGGCAAAGAGTATTGGAAAGCAGTACAGTGGATTTTCATATATTTGCGGGGCACTTCTAATGCTTCCTTATAGTTTGAGAAAACTAGAGATGGACTCGTGGGTTACATAGATTCAGATTTTACTGGAGATTTGGATAATAGAAGATCTCTCACTGGTTATGTATTCACTGTTGGAGGATATGCCATTAGCTGGAAAGCAGGTCTGCAAGCTACCGTTGCCTTGTCTACTACAAAAGCTGAGTATATGGCTAAATCTGAAGCTTGCAAAGAAGCTGTTTGGTTGAAAGGTTTATTTACTGAGCTTTGTGGAAGTACATCATGCACTACAATATTCTGTGATAGTCAGAGTGCTATTTACCTTACAAAGGATCGGATATTCCATGAGAGAATAAAGCACATTGATGTCAGATATCATTACATTCGATATGTCATTGCTCAAGGTGACATTAAAGTCAGCAAGATAAATACACATGATAATCCAGCAGATATGTTGATAAATCTAGTTCCAACTACTAAGTCTGAGATCACTCAGTAGTCCTTTGGATTTGTAGCTCACAAGGTGTTCATGATAATTTATTTCAATGAGAGAATTGTATTATATTTTGGCTACAAGAGAAATTCGTCTCAAGGTGGAGATTGTTGAGTTTGAGTTTAATACAAATTCCTACTTTATCTCTAATTAACCAACTCTATCTCTAATTTGTTTTGTACCTCTGTAAATATGACCCTCTAGCCTAGAGCAAGAGCAAACGCTCTATTATAAACATCTCCTCATATAGTGATCACCTTCGAGCGCCCGTGATTTTTTTCTACAAGGGTTTTCCACGTAAAAATTATGTGCCTCCTATTCTCTATTTTTCTGCAATATTATTTTGCAATAGGTAGTCACATTCGACATTGTAGACCTCTCATACCCCTATAACGTCATGCTCGAAAGGGCGACCCTAAACACATTTGACCACAGTGACCTATGCATGAAGCTCCCTAGTTCGGCATACATAATCACTATCCTCGGACATGTTTGCATGGTCCCCGAACGGCTTCAAAGGCATTGATCGAGCCATCATCGAGCATAGAATGGCCATCAGACCAAACACTAGGTTGCTTAAGCAAAAACCATGGAGGATATGTCCACAGACAAACAGCTAGTGGCGAAAGCGGAGGTCCAAAAGCTTCTAGACTCGAAGATCATTTGCAAAGTGATGCATCCTAAGTGGCTCGCCAACTCGATGCTTGTAAGGAAAGCCAATGGTTGGTGGCGCATGTGCATCAACTTTATGAACCTTAACAAGGTATGCCCCATGGATAACATCCCCCTCCCCCGTATTGACCAGCTCATTGACTCCACCTTTGGCTGCAAGATGATGAGCTTCTTGGACCCGTATTGTAACTTCCTAATTTTTGCTTCTTTAAAACCTCTAATAAAATGAAATGATTCAAAGTGATTTCAATGTTTATGCAAACTACTGCCACGGCCGAGCACCGTTGATCTTGCCGACGCCTTCTACTATTTTTGTCTTTTATTAAGATTGGGTATTATCAACCAAATTTATGTAGGTTTTCAAATTGAAACTCAAAAGACATCACTGTTGGGTTGTGCTACTCTTAATGTTGAGTATTGTCAACTTTGAGTAGATCTTCTCAGTTCTTGATGGAAAAATAGACAAACATTATTCACCGCTCAATTATGATAGGTGCAAACTTGTGACGGTTTGTAACGACCTAACGTGGCGTGAGCGCTGGTAGCTGTGTCATGTTGGTTATTGGGCCGACAGTGCTTTGGGAGCCCATGTAACTTTGCATGTGCATGTAACGAACTTAGCTATATAAGAAGCTAAGAGACCTTGGCCGGAAGGCAGAGAAGAATGAACTACTTTCTTGCCCTCCACTCTTTCTCTTCTCCTTGTGAGTTATTCCTCAACAACCTCAAATTGGGTCTCTGATCTACCGGATCTCGCCAAGACTCAAGGGATCGTTACAATTGGTATCAGAGCCATCCGCTGCCCGTTCTGGCGCTAAGGAAGAGGCCGAGTCCGTTCGAGGAAAAGATGGCGCAATCGATGGCATCAGTGGAAACTCAGAGCGAAGCGACAACAATGTTGCTCAAGGAACTATCGGACCAGTTCCAATCCTTCCAAGGATCGTTGGATGAAGTCAAGGAGAATCAAGGGCGGCTTTAAGATCGCCTAGAACTACTAGAAGGGAAGACCTCCTTGGACGGGGTACGAATCGTGGCTCCAGGGAAGGATCAGCACCGTCCTTCGGCTGAGGCGACGCCCGGGGCTACAGGGTTGACATCATCTTCAATTTTGGGGGAACCGATGTCAGGGCCTAAGAGCCGCCGTGATTGAAGGATCTAGTTGGCCTAGAGGGGGGGTGAATAGGCAACTTAGACAAGTTTTAACTTCTTAAAAACAATTCACTATTTTATATAAGAGAATAACTCACAACAGAGTATAAAACAGAAGTAAATACAAACAATAATCACAGCGAAAGCAATAAGAGAAATAAAACACAGATGAGACAAAGATTTATCCTGTGGTTCAGAGCCGCACTCCTAATCCACGTTGAAGCACTTCTTCCGAAGTATTGCTTCTCCAAAGCTAGTCGCAGTAGCTCCGGTGATCACTCCTGTAACTCTTTCACTACTCCAGTGAGTTGAGTTCCAAACGTCTCACAATCACAGTGGCCTTCCACAATCACTTTTGGACAGGTCGCACTGTTTACTTCCTCCAAGTTGTCTAAGATCACTAAGATCCAAGAGTAATAAACTTTGCACAAGTTATGTCTCTTGGTTCACTTCACAACTCACACAACTAGACTTTGACTTGGAGCTAAGACACTTAGAGATGTTTGAGAATTTTGGTTTGAAAGTGAAGCACAGACTCCTTCTGAGAATAAGAGTTATTTTCAATGCTAAAATGTAAAGGAGTTCGTTATATCACTTGGTAGATGGCTCGGGAAATGCTTATATAGCCATTTGGAATGAATATAGCCGTTACACCTGCTACTGTAGCCGTTGGACGTGTCAGATGTCAGTAATATCAGAAATATACACGTACAACGGACTAAGCAACAGTGCCTAGCGATACTGGACATGTGCATGACGGACCAAATTTGAACATTCATGACGGACAAAAAAATTTGATCCGTTGTACATGGGCTTTACATAGAGTTTGGTCTGTCATACGACTGAGAGAGATACATGTGCGTCGGACCAAATATTTTGGTCCGTCATACATGGACTTTTCAAGAGATTGGTCTGGCATAGACTGAGAGAGATACATGTGCGTCAGACCAAATATTTTGGTCCGTCATACATGGAGATTAAAGATCAGTAGCCACAGATCCTTTTTCAACAAAAATAAGTTTATCCAAGAGATTTGTTTTGACAACGGACTAAAAAATTAATCAAGGATGTTTGGTCCGTTATCAAAGCAAAGAACCTTTTGAATGAGAAAGAATATCCATTTAAGGTTTCAATAAGTAGGACTTCACAGTTTGGTCCGGCTAAAGGCTTATAAACTGAATGAGTGCCGGACCAAAATATTTGGTCCGCTGTAGATGGGAAACAGAGAATATTTTGGTCCATCACAGAGGAGTGACTTTTACATGTATGCCGGACCAAATTATTTGGTCCATCATACATAGATAATCACTTGGTTGACAGATGATTTTTTTAAAGGAGTTTTTACCAAGGACGAAAGAATATGAAAACAAGAGTTTTGGTCAGATGAGCAGGTAATTTGATGGGAGTTTCGACACAGAAGATTTTCAATGTTGGACCAAAGAATCTTTTTGACTCGAGATGATATGTTGTGTATGCAACGGACTAAAGAAGTGGATAGCTGAAATTTGGTCCGTTGTATACTAAAAATATGATTCAAAGGTCAATGTCTAAGTGTCTTTTGCCTCGAGAAATCTAGTTTTGTATTTGCCTTATGATCCAATCCACTAGCTTATGCAAAGTCCCTCTTTAGACAACCAAAAAAGAAAAACAAACCTAGCTATTTGACTTGAATCATCTCCCAAGTCATAAACTAGAAACTGAGCACCTTAAGCTTTTTAGTCCGACTTGATTCATCATTGATTCCAGCATATGTTCTTCAAAGCTTTAACTATTATTAACTTAGTCATCAATACCAAGACTATAATAAAACACAATAACAATAATTTAGGGGGCCTAGATGCTATCAGTGATGAAATCCACCACCGGGGAAATGTTGGGGGAATCCTCAGGATCCCTCAACCTACCCCGGTCAAGGGTACGTCTCTTCCTCAGGGCCATATTCTTCTAGGAAGTAATGAAGGGCATGTTGAAAATCGTTATCACACTCAAGTGTTTAATTGCACGGGGCATAACCCACAGCCCCAAAGATGGAGTTTCCAAAATTTGACGGTGAAAATCCTAGATTGTGGCAAGAAAGATGTGAAACATATTTTGACTTGTTTGGGGTCCATGAATGTCTGAAGACTCGTTTCGCTGCTCTGAACTTTCAAGGTTCAGCAGCTCTGTGGCTTCTAAAAATGGAAGCTAATGGTAGAATTGAGCACTTGAGGGAATTATGTCATTTAGTTGATGAAAAATTTACTAAAGATAAATATCAGTATTATAGAAGGCAACTCAGGAACTTGAAGCAAACTTCATCCGTAACAGAGTATACTAATCGATTTGAGCAGATTAGATACCACTTATGGTTGTATAATCCCACTTTAGATGAGACTTTCTTTGTACATGAATACTTAGAAGGCTTGCAGAATAACATACGTGCTGCTATTTGGCTTCATCGCCCGCCCGATGTAGATATTGCTAGTGCTTTGGCCTTATTGCAGGAAGAAGAACAAGGGGCTGGGCCGAAGTGTTATCTGGGACGAGCTGAACCTCGGGAATTCCAGCGAAGTCTGCACAAATTCACTTCCACTGATGATAAGCCAAAGTCTGGGGGGAAGATGGAAGATACAAAGAAAATGGAGGAAGCAATTAAATTGGAGGAAAACAAATCAGAAGCTAAACTAGCTGCTCTAAAGGCCCACCGTAAGGCGCATGGGCTGTGTTTTACCTGCGGAGAGAAATGGAGCAGGACAGAGCATCATTGTCCTGATAAGGTATCCTTGCATGTCATTGAGGAGTTGCTAGAAGCCTTAAAACTGGAGGTAACTTCTAATGGTGGCAGCGATCACTCTGATGATGAACCTAGTGGGACATTGATGACAGTCACACAATCCTCAAATCCAAAGTCTAGAAGACGGCATACACTTCGGCTGGTGGCTATGTTGGGTAAGAAGGAAATACTCATTTTGGTAGATTCCAGAGCTGTCAGTTCATTTATCAATGAGGAGTTAGTACAGCAATTACAACTTCCTATTCAGCAAATTGATGAGATACGCTATGTTTTGGCAGATGGTGGGCAACTCAGCTGTGCTAAGCAAATCCAGAAGCTGGAGTGGTTTATTCAGGGGTATACATTCACTCATGAGGCCTAAAGTCATTCCTCTAGGCAGCTATGATGTGATTTTGGGGTCCGAGTGGCTCGAAGAGCATAGTCTGATGTGGATTGATTGGTGTCGCAAGATCATGCGCTTTCAGTATGGAGGAAAGCGGATAAGTCTACAAGGCGTTAAGGACGTAACAGAACAATGTGAGAAGATTGGGATCCGTAAACTGTATTGTCTGATGAGACGCCGAGCTTTGTCACATTATGTCATGGTGAGCCAGGCAGCAAATGAATCAAGAATGTGTACTGTTGATGTTACAACAATAGCAGATAAGTTAACACAAATGCAGCAAACGATACCTGATTCGGTTCAGCAATTGGTTCAGGAGTTTGCTCAGTTGTTTAAGGAACCTCAAGGCCTACCTCCTCAGCGTCTCAATGACCATGACATTCCGGTGATACCAGGAGCCCAACTAGTTAGTGTCCGACCATATCGGTACTCCCCACAACAGAAGGATGAGATAGAGAGACAAGTGAGTAAGATGCTTCATTCTGGTATTATTCGAAGAAGCAGCAGCCCATTCGCGTCCCTGGTTCTCTTGGTCAAAAAGAAAGACGGCACATGGCGTTTGTGTGTGGACTACAGGCAATTGAATACGATCACCATAAAGAATAAACATCCCCTTCCTATTGTCGATGAACTCTTAGATGAATTGGTCAGGTCACACTGGTTTACCAAGTTGGATTTACATTCAGGATACCATCAGATCCGAATTGCCTTGGGTGATGAATACAAAACTGCATTTAGAACACATCAAGGATTATATGAATTCTTGGTTATGCCGTTTGGGTTAACCAATGCCCCGGGCACATTTCAGAGCATCATGAATCAAGTGAACATTATTTGCGAAAAGGAATACTGGTCTTCATGGATGATATCCTGGTCTACAATGCTACTATGGATCACCATATAAAGATGCTTTGAGAAGTTTTCCGGTTCCTGCAAAAGCACAAGTTCTTTGTGAAACTATCCAAGTGTTCCTTCGCCCAGCAGCAGTTGGAGTATTTAGGCCATGTAATTGGACCCCACGGCGTCTCTACAGACAATTTGAAAGTGCAAGCAGTGGTGGATTGGCCAGTTCCACGGAACTTGAAAGAATTACGTGGATTCTTAGGCCTCACTGGCTATTATAGGAAGTTCATCAAGCATTACGGACAGATAAGCAGACCACTTACTGATCTTTTAAAAAAGGGAGTAGTCTTCAGTTGGCACCCCAATGTTCAATTAGCATATGACACATTGAAGCAAGCTCTTGTACAGGCTCCAATTTTAGCTCTTCAAGATTTTTCCAAACCATTTGTGATAGAAACTGATGCTTGCAAGTATGGGATAGAGCGGTACTTATGCAAGATAATCATCCAATAGCATTTCTCAGTAAAGGGTTAAGTATTCGCAACCAAGAGTTGTCTACCTATGAGAAGGAGTGCTTAGCAATCATAATGGCGGTGGATAAGTGGCGATTGTATTTACAGCATTCACAATTTGTTATTCGAACTGACCACAAGAGTTTAATGCATTTAACTGATCAGCGGCTGCATACTAGTATCTAGCATAAGGCTTTTGTCAAGTTGTTGGGTCTCAATTATACCATACACTACAAGAAGGGCATCTCTAATGTAGCAGCAGATGCACTCTCCAGAAGATAAGAGGATCAGACAATAGCTACTGTCTCTTGCAGTACTCCTGTTTGGTTGGAAAATTTGGTGGCTGGATATCAGGATGACCCCGAAACTCAAAAGTTGCTGACAGAATTAAGTTTACTAGGGGCAGAGCATAAAGACTTTCAGTTGAACAATGGCATCATCAGATATAAGGGTCGGGTATGGGTTGGAAACAATGTGTTGGCTCAGAATCATATTATGCAGGCACTCCATCAGAGCGGCACTGGAGGTCACTCTGGAATTCAAGCCACTTACCAACGAATCAAAAGTTTATTTGCTTGGCCGAGTATGAGGAAAACCATCAGTGCATTCGTCCAAGGATGCGAAATCTGTCAGCAGGCTAAACCCGAACATGTTAAATTACCTGGCTTGTTGCAACCATTACCGATCCCTTCTCAAGCATGGACTGTGGTCAGTCTAGATTTCATAGAAGGCCTTCCTCAGTCTTGTATACAATGCTATTTTGGTGGTCATTGACAAGTTTACAAAATATGGGCATTTTATACCTCTGGCACACCCATTCACAGTGCTCCAGGTAGCTCAAGAGTACCTCAATCATATCTATAAGTTACATGGTATGCCTCAAATAGTTATCTCTGATCGAGACCGAATCTTTACTGGCAAAATTTGGCAAGAACTCTTCAAATTGACTGACACATCGTCGCACATGAACTCATATTATCACCCTCAATTCGACGACCAAACAGAGCGTCTCAACCAGTGTGTGGAAAGCTATCTGAGATGTTCGGTGCATCCTCAGCCAACACAGTGGGCTAAGCGGTTACCCTTGGCGGAGTTTTGGTACAACACCAACTATCATTCGGCATTAGGAAGGACTCCATTTGAGGTTCTATATGGCCATCCACCTCGCCATTTCGGCATCTCCAGAATGGATACTTGTACAAGCTCTAACTTGGAAGGCTGGCTGAAGGAACGAGAGTTATTGACCAAACTTCTCCAGCAACAATTGCAAAGGGCTCAGCAACGCATGAAGTTTCAAGCGGACAAGAATCGCTCGGAACGATCATTTGAAGTGGGCGATTTGGTTTACTTGAAGCTGCAACCGTACATTCAAACATCGATCTCACCTCGACACAATCAGAAATTGGCATTCCGATTCTATGGACCATATATTCTCCAACAAGTGGGCGCCGTAGCTTACAAATTGGAACTCCCACCAGGCAGCAAAATCCATCCGGTCATGCACGTCTCACAGTTGAAGAAATACATTTCTCTTGATACTCAAGTAAGCACTGATATCGCCTGCATTCAAATTGAATGTTCCGTCTTAGTTCCAGAGCAGATTTTGGGGCGGAAGGTGATTCAACGTGGCGGAGTTCCAGCTGTTCAAGAAATGATTAAATGTGAAGATCTTCCGAAAGAGTTCACGACATGGGAATCTAATGTCAGTATTCGTCCGGAGTTTTTTGTCGCACCGGCTTGCGGGCAAGCCGTTCCTTAGGAGGGGGGAGTTTAACGACCTAACGTGGCGTGAGCGCTGGTAGCTGTGTCATGTTGGTTATTTTGCCGATAGTGCTTTGGGAGCCCATGTAACTTTGCATGTGCGTGTAACAAACTTAGGTATATAAGAAGCTAAGAGACCTTAGCCGGAAGGCAGAGAAGAATGAACTACTTTCTTGCCCTCCACTCTTTCTCTTCTCCTTCTGAGTTCTTCCTCAACAACCTCAAATTGGGTCTCTGATCTACCGGATCTCGCCAAGACTCAAGGGATCGTTACACGGTTTTTACACATTAGCTCTAACCTTAAGACTAATTACACAGGCCCATTTGACAAGGAGAAAAAAACAAAGCAGAGCATACGGAGACCGAAATCGTTATTAGCAAGGGAAGGACGGTGTGGCCACAGGGACTAGAAAAATGGTACAACAAGGTCGAGGTGAACCTATGGTGGTGGCGGTGACTGGAGAAGTGGACGATGTCGGTGGTATGGCGGCACTAAGCGGCGGGCAGCAAGATGGGCTAGCCGGATTGCAGCCCAAGCTAGAGGAAGTCTGGGCGACACTACTACAGCTAGTGCTAGAACCAATGGTCACCAGAGCCAGTCCCATGACATGCAGCTATGGCGGCGCCAAGGATGGCTAGGGGAAGACTGTATAAGCGCTTCGACTAAGCCAAAATAAAGAGTGCTCAAGATTTAGTGGCTTATAGCAAGCATGACGGTGGTGATGGTGGTGACGGAAGAGGTCTTGAGCGGCTGGACAATGGTAAGCATTGGCGACAGCGACAGGGTTCATGGTGGCAGCAAGCTATGGTGAGGAAGAAGCTACAAGGAGCATGCATTAGCTTACGTGCATGCTGAGTATGGTTCAAAATCTAGGAATTGACGAAGAGCTCACTAGAGGGATGATAATGGCACATGGCAGCGGATTGATAGAAGTAATCTTGTAATAGGAAAGTAATAGTTTGGAAAGTTTGTATTAAGAAAGTTTAGGATGAGTAGTTGAATTAGGACAAGGAAGTAGAATCCTATTCCGTTTGTAAAGGTTATAGTTTTGGGTATAAATATAGGAGTAGACCTGAGTTTTGTAAGCGAACAGAGCGAGAAGTAATAAAAAAGAAAATTGTCCCAAAGCTTTTGACGTTCTGTTCCAACAATTGGTATTAGAGCCGATTGTCTCCGTCGTCATCAAGGCGTGTTGCTGGTGGCCTAGAGGAGGCGGCCAATAGCAGCATCCATATCGCTAGCGACAACAAGCAGGTGGAGCGATATGGAAATTTGTGGCCGCTGAGTGCTCATCGAGGTGGTAGCTTGAGGCACTGCGCCAACACATCGAATGGATAGGCTATCATGGCTATTTTGCAATAAGCTGTGCACAGAATGCAATTCTATGTAACTATATGTAAGGCTTATTCCAATGGATAGGCTATCATGGCTATTTTGCAATAAGCAGCATTTACGAACAAATATAATATTTAGATTGTAAAGACTTGTAAAACAAATAGCAATAATAAATAGATTCAGTATTTCTCAAGTAAACCAGTTTTCCAATCCTAAGTCAAATTCCATCTTCCACATGGCATTCCGCCATCCCAACCAAATTGTCCATTTAATTAAGCTAACCCTTAACTGTAATTCCCGAGCATTGCTCAGTACCGCGAGCACGGCTATCCGAATAGTTTCACACTCTGCAGAGGTTATGCACTTTACTCACGTGATACAACCAAACACCACCAAGGCGAGTGATTATAACAAAGCCTTTACAATGCGCTGGCTTAACCGGGTACCACTCGCAAAGGTTTCAACACTGGTGGGACTGGTTACCACATCCAGGGCCCCCCTCTTGCGCCATGTAAATTACTCCATAACTCGGGAACTCACACCGACCACGATAGTACCAAAATTAAGATATTGCAAATTACTCAGCTAGGCTGGCCCATACCAGACATGTGGTTGCATGATTGACTCAGGTCAAAGGCTTGCAAGGTTAAGTCCTTAGAGTGATCAAGGCAATACATCCACATACCCTCTGCCCATCGGGCCCACCTTGGCATACTCGCCCCTTGTCACTTGCCCCAATCTAACTGATTATTACCCAGTTGATTACCAAGCACCACGTGCCATCAACAATTCAACATCGTTGCGTGACATGACTCGCCACAACAACTCAATCTCATCGTGTGATCCCACATGACACACAAGTTCATAACATCGTTCCATATTCCATTAGTCAAGATTAATTATCAATGATACAATCACATGTGATGACGTGGCATGGCTAAGCATCTAATACGATCTAACAATCCCATGTTGATTATATTTACTAACCAACTATATTGAACCAATCTAGGGTGACAATAGATCATGGCATACAATGACAAGGTAGGGTATAAATCAATCTGGTATATTAGCTAAGCCCAATTTAATTTGAAACAATTGTATACTTGAAATAATATGCAATAGGGTAAAACAATTATAGCAATTTTA
Source organism: Otatea glauca (assembly GCA_036346275.1). NCBI lineage: Eukaryota > Viridiplantae > Streptophyta > Magnoliopsida > Poales > Poaceae > Otatea > Otatea glauca. The sequence continues at coordinate 26,270,932 of CM070724.1, forward strand.
TAAACATGGGTTCAACATGATCAAAGCACAACTTGCCTCGGAATAGGTCCTGATCTGGTTCTGGAACTTGCTCTTGAGTTGCTGGATCTTCCTCCGAAGCGTCGCACAATTCAACGTCTACGCGTACCGAAAAATAAAAGCAAATAAATACCAAAACAGAGAGAAAATGAACTACAAAAATAAAAGAAATTCACCATTAAATATATCTCAATTTTACAAATTTTTAGAAATTTGAATCACTCAAATCCGAGTTACGATGCAAAAGATATAGCATTCTGAAGTTTGTAATAAATAATGAAAATACAGAAATTGGAAATTCGGAATTAACAGAATTGTTTTTATACTGAAAAATAGATTTATGACGTCAGCGTGACCTCATGATGACGTAATTATCACAAAATTTCCAATCGAATTATTTTTCCAATTGAAAAATGCAATTATGACGCAAGCATGACGTCATGCTGATGTCAGCCCTGGCGCCAGCCAATCAGAACACGACACGTGTTGCGGTGCATGGACTGAGTCCACGGCATAGCGCTGGACCACGGCAGACCCGGTCCACGATGCCTCGGCGCCTGCGCCCGACATGCGACTGCGTCCAATTGGCTCAATCCTGCGGCTCGATCTGATCCGCAGAAGATAGATCGGACGGCTACGATCTGATCTGACCACGCGTCCCTCATCCAACGGCTTACCCCAAGATCTGACGGTCGAACGCTAGCGCGAAGAGACGACGATGGCACGGCGGCGCCTTTCACCGGTGATGGAGAAGACGACCCACGACGCGGCGCTCCGGCGGGCTCCTGGTGACGAGACGGCGGGGATCCGACGCGGCACGGTTCGGCGAACTCGGTCCCGCAGCCCAAGCGACGGAAGACGGCGGATCGGCGACGTTCTCGGGCAAAAACCGCGATGGTTCCACGCTTCAACTCCGGCGAGCTCGCGGCTGCGTTCTACGGCTGCTCTCGCGAAATCTCTCTGACCAAAAGTTGCGGCGCATGACTGCGAACCTCGGGCGCTACCCCCTCCTTTTATAGCCTAGGCGTCCGAGCTCTACACGGCGAAGAAGTCCGATGACCACACGGCGGCGAACTCCGTGTCCGCTTCGGGGACGATAAACGACAGCGCGACGCGTGTCCCGATCCGACGGCCAAGACGTGAGCGCACACGCGGCCTTTCCTGGACCGTTGGATCGCACGCGAACGGCTACCGATCTAGGGTTTTCCCTCGCTGCGGTTCGCGGGCTAGACTGGGCCGCACCGACGCAGGCTTCAAGAGCACAGTGTTGGGCTTCGGCCCAATACTGTTCTATAGGATTTTAAAACATTATTAATTTAAATAATTCTAGAAATTCATTTAATTGGTTTTAGGCAAATAAATTATCAGGAAAAATCCCAGAAAATTCCCAAAAATTCTTTGAGACATTCTGGACTTAAATAAAATATTTTTGGCAAAACTTTATTTTAACTTTACATAAATTTAAATAGATTTGAACAAAAGGTCAATATTCTTAATTTAAAATTAATTCAAATAAATCCAGAAAAATCCAAATAAATTCCAAAAAATCATAAATGCACATTTAAGCAATAAATACTATTTGGGCAAATTTTTAGGATGTTACAAACCTCCCCCCTTAACAGAATCTCGACCCCGAGATTCAGGGCTAACTAGAGAATATGTTCGGGAATTCTGACTTCAAATCTTCTTCTCGCTCCCAAGTTGCTTCACTTTCAGAATGATTGCTCCACTGAACTCTACAAAAGCGAATAGACTTGTTTCTGGTCTTGCGCTCCATAACATCCAAAATTCTGACCGGTTGCTCTTTGTAAGTCAAATCTTCTTGCGGCTCTATTGCATCCAACGGGGTTTGCTCTGTTGGCACTCTGAGACATTTCTTAAGTTGTGACACGTGAAACACATCATGCACTCCTGCTAAGGACGGTGGTAACTCCAACTGATAAGCTACCTCTCCTCGCCGGCTCAAAATCTTGAACAGACCAACATATCTTGGTGCAAGCTTCCCTTTCACGTGAAATCTTTTAACGCCCTTAAGAGGGGTAACCCTGAGATACACATAATCTTCTAGCTCAAAACTCAAATCTCGGCGTCGGTTATCGGCGTAGCTCTTTTGCCTTGACTGTGCTATCTTCAACCTCTCTCTGATCATCGCAACCTGACTTTCTGCATCCTCGAGAATATCTGGTCCAAACACCAAACGCTCTCCCGTTTCATTCCAATTTAGCGGGGTACGACACGCACGTCCATACAATGCCTCAAACGGTGACATCTGCAAACTAGCTTGATAACTGTTATTGTAGCTGAATTCTGCATATGGTAAACACTTATCCCAAGATGTAGCATAAGCTAACGCACAAGCTCTCAACATGTCCTCTAGGATCTGATTTACCCTCTCAGTCTGACCATCTGTCTGCGGGTGATATGCTGTACTGAAATTCAGGTGAGTTCCCATTGCTTCATGCAACTTGTTCTAAAATCTTGAGGTGAATTGGGTACCTCTGTCTGACACAATCTTTTTGGGCACTCCATGCAAACATACAATCCTTGACTTATACAGCTCTGCTAAATGATCTCCCGAGTAAGTGGTCTTTACCGGGATAAAATGAGCAACCTTGGTCAGGCGATCCACAATGACCCAAATAGAATCATAACCTCTCTGAGTCTTAGGTAAACCGGTGATAAAGTCCATTCCGATTTCCTCCCACTTCCATTCCGGAATTTTCAACGACTGCAACAAACCAGCTGGTCTCTGATGCATGGCTTTTACTCTCTGACATACATCACATAAAGCAACATGCTCAGCTACTTCACGCTTCATATTAGGCCACCAAAATCTCTCTTTCAAATCCTGGTACATCTTAGCACTTCCTGGATGAATTGAGTACTTAGAATCGTGAGCTTCCTCAAGAATTAGCTGTTTCAGTTCCTTTTTATCCGGTGCACAAATTCGGCCTTTGAAGAACATGGTTCCTTGCTCGTCTAGAGTGAAATCCATGGCTAGGCCTTCCTCCTTTTTAGCCTTGATTTTAGAAATTTTATCGTCATCTTTCTGGCCTTCTCTAACTGATCCTCGGTGTTGGCTTTACTTCGGTCAGCAGCTACAATTCCTTGAACAACTTCCAACCTTAGCTTCAAATTCCTTACATAACTCTGGTTGATCTTCCATTGTCAATGTATTCGCGCTATGGCTCTTCGGCTCGAGCATCCGCTACCACGCTGGCTTTTCCGGATGATAATGAATTCTACATTATAATCCTTAATTAGCTCCACCATCTTTTGTCTCATATTAAGATCTGCTTGAGTGAATATGTATTCCAGGCTCTTATGGTCTGTATATATCTCACATCTATTTTCTATGAGATAATGACGCCATATCTTCAAAGCATGCACCACGGCAGCTAATTCCAAATCATGTGTTGGGTAATTCACTTCATGCGGTCTTAACTGTCTCGATGCATAAGCAACGACTTTGCCTTCTTGCATTAACACGCACTCCAAGCCTTGCTTTGAAGCATCGCAATAGATATCAAATCCATTCTGCACATCTGGCAACACTAATATGGGGGCTATCGTTAAACGCTTCTTTAATTCCATAAAACTTTTCTCGCACTCTGGCGTCCATGCAAACTTCTTTTCTTTCTTCAACAACTGCGTAAGGGGTTTAGCAATCATCGAGAATCCCTCTATGAACCGACGGTAGTATCCCGCCATTCGCAGAAAACTACGGATCTGAGTAACAGACTTCGGTTGCTCCCAATGCAATACTGCGTCCACTTTGCTTGGGTCAACTGTCACTCCTTTAGTAGTCATTACATGACCAAGAAATTCAACTTTGTCCTTCCAAAACTCACACTTGCTAAACTTAGCGTACAGCTGATGCTCTCGCAGCCTCTCTAAAACCATCCTCAGATGTTCTGCATGCTCTTCCTCTGTTTCGAGTAAACCAAGATATCGTCTATGAAGACTACAACAAACTTATCCAAATACTCCATGAAAACCTTATTCATCATGTTCATGAAATATGCAGGTGCATTTGTCAATCCAAATGACATGACTGTGAACTCATAATGTCCGTATCGCGTAGAAAACGTAGTCTTAGGCACATCCTCAGCTCGGATCTTCAACTGATGGTATCCCGAATGAAGATCTATCTTGGAGAAAACTCCAGCTCCTCTTAACTGATCAAGTAAGTCGTCGATCCTGGGCAACGGATACTTATTCTTGATCGTTACTTCATTAAGTGCACGATAATCAATGCACATCCTAAGGCTTCCATCCTTCTTACGGACGAACAAAACTGGTGCTCCCCACGGCGATGAACTAGGTCTAATGAAACATTTCTCTTGCAATTCCTCAATCTGCTTTTTCATTTCCACTAACTCGTCGGTAGGCATCCGATATGGTCTCTTTGATATCGGTGCTATCCCCGGTGCTAACTCGATAACAAACTCGATGTCGCGGTCTGGTGGCAGTCCTGGTAAATCTTCTGGAAACACATCCGGGTATTCTCTGACTACTGGCACATCTTCCATGCTGATGGCTTTCATGCTGTTGACCATTAACTGCCCATCACGAAATGCGGTCGCTTGAAATTCTACCTTCTTGCCATTAGGGCCTTCCAATGTTACCATCCTTCGGCCACAATCCAAAACAGCCTTATGTTTGGATAGCCAATCCATTCCAAGGATGACGTCTAGGGATTGTGCATCTATCAAGATAAGATTTGCTAGAAATTCTATCCCATCCATAAGTAACTTAGCTCCCAAACACCCAAGGCTAGATCTAAGCTCAGATCCCGGGGCTTTGACTAAAAGCACACACTTAAGATTCACCACTTTAAATCCATTCTTGGTTGCAAAACTTTGAGAAACAAACGAATGCGAAGCCCGTAATCAAACAAATCAGAGCGGTGCTCGAGTTAACCAGGAACTTACCCAGTACGACGTCTGTAGCCTCCTGAGCTCCATCTGCGGTGATGTGGTTGATCCTACCACGCACTGTTGATTGCGGTGTTGCTCCAGCTTGACCTAGCACACGATTTCCTCCTGAGGCTGGTGCCTTGGCAGGTGTTGTTCCCAAGTTGAAACGAACTGGCGTGATGCCTCCCTTCTGTGGACACTTATTAGAAAAGTGCCCTGGCTCATTGCATGTATAGCATCTTCTCACGCAGATCACGACTCTCCTGGCGCATTGTTGCCTGGCCGAGTCTGAAAGTTCTAATTGGCAGGGCGAGGTGCAGGGGTTGATGTCTTATTCACAGCTGGCGGTTGGAATCTAGCAAATTGCTGTGGTGACATTCTCAAACGTAGATGGTTTGGACGTCCACCCTGATTAGTCATCAAGCGCTTACGGTTTTCACCCAGCTCTTTGCACTTATCCTCTAGGATCAAAGCCTTATTAACTAGCTCCTGAAAATCTGGAAAATTGTGGGTGATTAGTCCCACCTGCAGTCCTGAATTTAGTCCCTTCATGAAACGAGACTGCCTAGCTTTATCTGTCGCTACGTCTTCAGAGGCATAGCGAGCTAACTGGGTAAATTTATTCAGATACTCGGCCACTAGTTGGCCTCCTTGTTTTAGAGCCCTGAACTCTTCCTTCTTAATATCAATCATTCCCTCTGGAACATGGTATTGGCGGAAAGCAGTAGTAAACTCCTCCCAAGTGATCTCTTGCGGGGCTCCATGTGCGGCACAATAATTCTCCCACCATTCTGCGGCGGTTCCTTCCAGTTGATGAGAGGCGTAGAGCACCTTCTCATTGCTTTCACATTGCATGATGTGCAGCTTCTTCTCAATAGTCCTAAGCCGGTCATCGGCTTCCAAAGGGTTCACATTTCCTGAAAAAGTTGGTGGCCGAGTCCTCATAAAATCTGACAGCTTGGAGTAAGGTCGAGGTCCACCATTGTTGTTCGAAATGCATGGTTGTTGTTGGTTGTCGCCACATTGGTCATTTGTTGCATCCGCCGCATCATAGTCGTGCATCGCTTGAGTCTGCGCGGCAAGAAACGCCCCAGATTCTCGCATGTCCACCGGGCGGTGATTGAGGGTGCCTCCGTCATTGGGGTTGTCATTCTGGCGCAGTCCACTTCCTGAAGCACCGTTGTTTCCTCGAGTATTCACCATCTGATGATTGCCTCTTGGGTTAGGAAAGGTAGATATAGCATAGATAAGAAACAAGAATTTCTAAAGCGGAGAAATAGGTTATACCCAACTAAAATAATTCTTTATTTATTCTTGGTATGGCTGCTTATTTAAGCCTACAAGCTTTGCAACACATACTGCACACTCAGCATTACAAAGAAGCAAACTAAACACGAAACCTTAACGTCAACTAAAGAGGTAAAAGACTAACTTAAAGACGCGACTCCACACTCGAGTCTCAACACAACTCTAAGACTGATCCTCCTCGGGCTCCCACTCTCGCTCCTCGGGATCCTCCTCTGACTCCTCCTCGGCTGGCTCCTGAGCTCCTCGGGTCACACGCTCCAACTCGTCCTCGACCGCCTCTAGGGCCTCTCCCAGCTCGATGATCATCCCGATGGCTGAAGCACGGGTCACCTCAAGCTCCTGCTCTGCCACTCTGAGTGCCTCGTACACTGTCTCCAGCTCCTGAGTAGTCTCTCTCATATGCTCCTCTTGGGCAAGGGCGAACTCCGCAAGGTGTGTTGCGGTAGCACACTCGTCCTCCACGATCCGTCGGCGTCGGCATGCTTGAACATCTGGGTGAAGTCGGAACACTGAGTCGTGAAGCTCGTCGGCGTAGTCGCAGCAGACACGACGAAGAGCAAGTCGGGCAACCTCCTGGATCGCAACCTCGTACGAGAATCTTCTGGCGGAGATGTTGATTGGCCTGCTAGCTTCATTATTCTCCCGGGCGTAGATGATCAGCTTGCAAATAAATCCTCGGTGTACACCATTAACTGACCAGCTGCCTCCTCGGTAAAGCGGACGATAGAAGCCTCCAAGCGTCTGAAGAACTCTCCACAACTCCATAGCGTAGCCGCCAGCTGACTCCTCGAAGGTCGGAACGATCGGCATCTGCTCCACAAGAACTTTGAATAAGTTCTCCACCCGAAACGGCAAGTAAATCGGTAAATTCAGCAAAGGCGAGAAGTAGAGAATGAGATGAGTCAAGAGTGTTTTAATAGTCAACTTTAAATTTTTCTTTAAAAAATAGTTTTGGACACACACAGGACACCTCGATACTATCTAGGGCCAAGACCTACAGTCAGTATGCTCTGATACCACCTCTGTGAGGACCCGAATCCACTGATTCGAACCCACTGTGTTTACCGCACTAGTCCCAGGATCAACGCTAGTGCACACAGCTCAACATCGGTACATATCACATCATACTCAACGATAATAGAAATAATAGTTCATTTATTGATATAGCTAAATGTATGATCTTATGACCGACTTACATTATTAAGCCACGCTGGGCAAGACTGGAAATATAAGCTAATAATTAAGCAGCGAAAAGTAGAAAACGTAGATAGCTCATCAGTTCACCACAGGCAACCGACAAGGTTCGGACCCTAATGACTCGTGTCTTCCTGGACTTCCTCTTCCAACACAGGTGTAGATTCTTCAACTGTTGATTATTGTTGTTGGCAAGGGTGAGTACTTAAATCACTCAACAAGTTGCGCACAGAATGCAATTCTATGTAACTATATGTAAGGCTTATTCCAATGGATAGGCTATCATGGCTATTTTGCAATAAGCAGCATTTATGAACAAATATAATATTTAGATTGTAAAGACTTGTAAAACAAATAGCAATAATAAATAGATTCAGTATTTCTCAAGTAAACCAGTTTTCCAATCGAAAGTCAAATTCCATCTTCCACATGGCATTCCGCCATCCCAACCAAATTGTCCATTTAATTAAGCTAACCCTTAACTGTAATTCCCGAGCATTGCTCAGTACCGCGAGCACGGCTATCCGAATAGTTTCACACTCTGCAGAGGTTATGCACTTTACCCACGTGATACAACCAAACACCACCAAGGCGAGTGATTATAACAAAGCCTTTACAATGCGCTGGCTTAACCGGGTACCACTCGCAAAGGTTTCAACACTGGTGGGACTGGTTACCACATCCAGGGGCCCCCTCTTGCGCCATGTGAATTACTCCATAACTCGGGAACTCACACCGACCACGATAGTACCAAAATTAAGATATTGCAAATTACTCAGCTAGGCTGGCCCATACCAGACATGTGGTTGCATGATTGACTCAGGTCAAAGGCTTGCAAGGTTAAGTCCTTAGAGTGATCAAGGCAATACATCCACATACCCTCTGCCCATCGGGCCCACCTTGGCATACTCGCCCCTTGTCACTTGCCCCAATCTAAGTGATTATCACCCAGTTGATTACCAAGCACCACGTGCCATCAATAATTCAACATCGTTGCGTGACATGACTCGCCACAACAACTCAATCTCATCGTGTGATCCCACATGACACACAAGTTCATAACATCGTTCCATATTCCATTAGTCAAGATTAATTATCAATGATACAATCACATGTGATGACGTGGCATGGCTAAGCATCTAATACGATCTAACAATCCCATGTTGATTATATTTACTAACCAACTATATTGAACCAATCTAGGGTGACAATAGATCATGGCATACAATGATAAGGTAGGGTATAAATCAATCTGGTATATTAGCTAAGCCCAATTTAATTTGAAACAATTGTATACTTGAAATAATATGCAATAGGGTAAAACAATTATAGCAATTTTATAAACATGGGTTCAACATGATCAAAGCACAACTTGCCTTGGAATAGGTCCTGATCTGGTTCTGAAACTTGCTCTTGAGTTGCTGGATCTTCCTCCGAAGCGTCGCACAATTCAACGTCTACGCGTACCGAAGAATAAAAGCAAATAAATACCAAAACAGAGAGAAAGTGAACTCCAAAAATCAAATAAAATTCACCATTAAATAGATCTCAATTTTATAAATTTTTATAAATTTGAATCACTCAAATCTGAGTTACGATACAAAAGATATTGCCTTTTGAAGTTTGAAATAAATACTGAAAATACAGAAATTGGAAATTCGGAATTAACAGAATTGTTTTTATACTGAAAAACAGATTTATGACGTCAACGTGACCTCATGATGATGTCATCATCACAAAATTTCCAATCGAATTATTGTTCCAATTGAAAAATGCAATTATGACGCAAGCGTGACGTCATGCTGATGTCAGCCCTGGCGCTAGCCAATCAGAACACAACACGTGTTGCGGTGCATGGACTGAGTCCACGGCATAGCGCTGGACCACGGCAGACCCAGTCCACGACGCCTCGGCGCCTGCGTCCGACACACGGCTGCGTCCAATTGGCTCAATCCTGCGGCTCGATCTGATCCGCAGAAGACAGATCGGACGTCTACGATCTGATCTAACCACGCGTCCCTCATCCAACGGCTTACCCCAAGATCTGACGGTCGAACGCTAGCGTGAAGAGACGACGATGGCGCGGTGGCGCCTTTCACCGGTAATGGAGAAGACGACCCACGACGCGGCGCTCCGGCGGGCTCCTCGTAACGAGACGGCGGGGATCCGACGCGGCACGGTTCGGCGAACTCGGTCCCGCAGCCCAAGCGACGGAAGACGGCGGATCGGCAACGTTCTTGGGCAAAAACCGCGGCGGTTCCACGCTTCAACTCCGGCGAGCTCGCGACTGCGTTCTACGGCTACTCTCGCGAAATATCTCCGACCAAAAGCTGCGGCGCACGACTGCGAACCTCGGGCGCTACCCCCTCCTTTTATAGCCGAGGCGTCCGAGCTCTACACGGCGAAGAAGTCCGATGACCACACGGTGGCGAACTCCGAGTCCGCTTCGGGGACGATAAACGACAGCGCGACGCGTGTCCCGATCCGACGGCCAAGACGTGAGCGCACACGCGGCCTTTCCTGGACCGTTGGATCGCACGCGAACGGCTACCGATCTATGGTTTTCCCTCGCTGCGGTTCGCGGGCTGGACTGGGCCGCACCGACGCAGGCTTCTAGAGCACAGTGTTGGGCTTCGGCCCAATACTGTTCTATAGGATTTTAAAACTTTATTAATTTAAATAATTTTAGAAATTCATTTAATTGGTTTTAGGCAAATAAATTATCAGGAAAAATTCCAAAAAATTCTCAAAAATACTTTGAGACATTCTGGACTTAAATAAAATATTTTTGGCAAAACTTTATTTTAACTTTACATAAATTTAAATAGATTTGTACAAAAGGTCAATATTCTTAATTTAAAATTAATTCAAATAAATCCAGAAAAATCCAAATAAATTCCAGAAAATCATAAATGCACATTTAAGCAATAAAATACTATTTGGGCAAATTTTTGGGATGTTACAGGACGCAGTGGCGTTGCGGCAATTGGGCACTGGCAAGTGCGTGGGCTAGCAGCGACAGGCCTTTGCCAAGTTTCACACAGCGGAGCCAGCGGTGAGCAGCACAAACTCGTCGACCCAGGTGCGTGTAGACGAGTCCATGCATATATGAGTCAGTTTGTTGGGCTAGTGGTGTCAACCTTGTGCGTGTATATGTTAGCACATTGGGATAGTTGCTTGCATGCATGTATTCATGTTTTTGGTAGTCATGCACGTAGGGTGAGTCCGTGCATGTAGAAAATGTGTGTTCGCATGATGTTGTGCACGTAGGAGGTGTGTTACATACGTGTGCACGTTGATGTCGTGGTCATGTATATAGTTGAGTCCATACATATACGAGTGTGTGCGTGAGTTCTTGTGCAAGCCATGTCCACAAGATACACATGTGCGAGTTCCTTCAGAGATATCGTGCGCATCAGAAGAGATCATGCTGCACGAGAAGATCAAAAGGAAGTCGCTGCGTGTGCAAAGTCAAATTCGTCAGAGTTGACTCCGGGGCATAGAAGAGGTGTGTTCGCCGTCCAAAGTCAAGCCCATGAAGATGAGTCCAGGATGTTGAGGAGTTGTCGTCGCCATTTTTGTTGTGTGTGTGCACAACAGTTCTTGTAGGTGTGTTCAAGTCCTCTCGTGGGTAAGCTTTAATGCGAGTTTGTATCACCGTCAAGTTGTGCTACCGGTGAAAAGACAATTGGAGCTGAAGCAAAAGGTCGTAATCGTCGACGAGGTGCGTCACTGGTGGTACGGCCAGCAAGAAGAAAGCGAAACTCCTTGGAGATGTGTTCATCATCCTGTGTTGAGTATGAGTTAGGCAAATCGTAGTTGAGACCGATTGCCTCAATGAGTTAGAGTTGCGTTACAAGATTAAGGGGGTGATTGATAGAAGTAATCTTGTAATAGGAAAGTTATAGTTTGGAAAGTTTCTATTAAGAAAGTTTAGGATGAGTAGTTGAATTAGGACAAGGAAGTAGAATCCTATTCCGTTTGTAAGGGCTATAGTTTTGGGTATAAATATAGGGGTAGACCTGAGTTTTGTAAGTGAACAGAGCGAGAAGTAATAAAAAAGAAAATTGTCTCAAAGCTTTTGACGTTCTGTTCCAACACGGATCTGGTTAGATATGAGGATGACCAGTGGCGGAGCCAGCTCCCGGGCAGGGGGGCGCCTGCCTGGGCACACCAGCGTCGTACAGGGGACCTCCGGTCACCGCCGGCAGTGATGAAGACGCCGGTTCTGGACTCCTCCTGGGCAAACCAACGTGACGAGTAGGCTACAGTGGCATGCCAACGAGCCATTACAAACGTGATGGACGTAGAACCATGACAAAAATATCATGCACAAACATCTTATTTCTGTGATAAAAATGAAACTAGATTTCTTTTCTGAGAACACATGTGTGGCAATTAGAAAATTCACCATTGCATATTTGTATCGTCAGCTGCTCAGCTTTAATCATGGGCCAAAGTGCCAAAGCCCATAAACCCGCTCGATCTGAAATCCCCATTCGGCCATCTCCAAATCCCCAAATCGCAATTCCCCCACATCCCTAAAATCCCCGGTCTTGCTCCTGCGATCTCGTCGGCGTCGATCTCTTCCCTAAATCACCAAACCGGGCGGCAAATCAGCAATCTCGTACCTGTGGCGACTCGCAGCAGAGGCGGCTGGACTGGCTCGTCGAGGAGGTCGAGCAGGCTGTAGGCGCTCCATGCGACCGCGCGAGGCCGCAGGCTGCAGGAGTAGGTGGCCGTGGCGCCTGCCGCTTGGGACTAGATCTGGGAGCCTTGGCGTCGCGCCGTCGCCGGTTTGGCCGTGTGGAGGCAGCTGGCCTGTGCTGAGGAAGTAAGGATTGAGGAAGGAAGGAGTGCACGCCACTCGGCTGCTGTGCGCGGTGCGACTGTGCAGTCGTGTTGCTGTGCTAAGGAGTAAGGATTGAGGAAGCCAGGAAGGAGCGCCGGTGCAGCGGTTGAGCCCATGTGCCGAGGAAGGACCGAGCCATCGTGGTGCGTGTGTTGCTTCCTAGTTGGTTGGGGAGGTAATCAGGTAATGGACTAGCAGCACAAGCTCAATGGGAGATAATGAACTAGATAATGGACTAGCAGCAACTAGCATCAACTTGAAACTTACATTCTTCGTGTGAGAAGATATGGTGCCATTGCTACTTATAAAGATCTTGCAAGTTTGGCTACAAAAAGATGGTTGAAACTAAAAAACATATGGTTTTCCCATTGGTTTACAAACTCATTGAGTTGGCATTGTTATTGCCAGTATTAACGACATTTGTCGAAAGAGCCTTTTCAACAATGAAAATTATCAAGTCTAAATTGTGCAGCAAGATTAATGATGATTGGTTCAATTACTTGATGGTTTGCTATACTAAGCAGGACATATTTAAATCACTTGATGATGTTACCATTATGCGACGGTTCCAAAGTATGAAGACTCGGAAAATGAATTTGCCTCGTACTAGGCGTGATTAGCACATTAATGGTACGTGATGCACTAATTCAATACTTCAATATGAATTGTTTTTTATGTTACATGATACATTAATCAACGTTTTTTTTATCTTGCACAGTCTCTTTTAGAGTGTGGTTGGATCTTTGTTAGTTAATCGTCGAAGAGTTGTTAGTGTCGTAATAAGGTACTTGTCACATCTTTCTTTGTTTTCATTCATAAATATTCACATGTGTATTGTACTATGCTTTTAGTAAAAAAACTTGTTGCAATTCTTAATTTTGCTTGTGTGATATATATATAGGCTTGTTCGTGTTTATGGTTATAGTCACGCTTGTCTAGGCTCCTAAAATTTTCTAGCTCCGCCGCTGAGGATGACCACTCACTTCCAGTGGAGCTCTATGGAAAGAATTTAATTGAGCGCGTTCTTGAAGGTATAGCCTAGAACGCAATGTGAAGTGAGAGAAGAGTGAACGGGCTAGCCAGACAGAGGAAAACATGGCGACTAGGATCAGGCGTGCGCCAGAAAGGAGGAAGACGATGCGGAGTCAACTTCCTGCTACTCCAATTGCATAAACAAGCACGGAGATGACACCAGTGAAGCTCAAGATGAGAAATGACACACGCTTCGAGCAAGGAAGCTCAATAGAATAGCAATGGCACAGCGGCATGCTCACCAGCGTGGAGGAAGACAAATTGTTCCAGCAAACCAAGGGGCATGAGCTCCTAATTCTTGGAGGGGATGCTGGAAATGGCGAGCTGGAGGACATGACACGAGTGGTTTAGATTAAGTATGAAGGAGAAGATCACGAGGAAGCAAGGAGAAGACCGGAGCTCAGGAAGACAGAATGACGGAGCGGTGCGTCTTCCATTCTCTCACGTCCATGCGACAAGCAGAGGGGACAAAAAGGAAGAAATGCGGAGCGTGAACATGGCATAGGATGGCGAGGTGGCTTGGAGCTCATCTACGCGGTTGACTCAGTCCGAACGGAGCAGCTCGGTTGAGATGGGTGACGGCTATTAGAGGTGGCCGTCATGTCGCGTCGTGTCGGATCGGTCTTGTACGAGTCTATCATGCTTCATGTCTGAATCGTACCGGTGCTCGTCGTGTCGGCCCGACTCGTCTTCGACGAGCCCAGACACGATTTATTTGCCCTTCGTGCCTATTTCGTACCGTGCTATTTTTGAACAGTTATGACGAGCCAAGGCATAGCCCATTCTTAAACAGTAGAATATCATATTGATCGATTCCATTGCAATTGGTAGTAAAGATTGTGTTCCAATTTAGCAAATTATGTGGCTTTCACTTGCAGGGCTATATCAAAGCTTCCCATTTAGGGATGCCATGCTGGAGGATGAATAAGAGACAAGCCTATACAAAATGCATGGTCATGATATTCGGAAGTTCTCGTGGAGGTTGTAGACATCTATTGTGTTGCAAGCTAACAGGGTGATCTAATCTATTCTTGCCCATTGGTATATGAAAATACACAACAAATTGTAATTATAATATCGATTTATGTCTATAGTATACACCATAGTTACCAGAAACGTAGTTTGTCCGAATCGTGATACGGGATTCGAATTTATGGCTCATCACTTTTTCTTCTAATTTTTATCGTGAACATAAATCCTAAACCGATTTGAGTTTAACAAAGTCAATTCGCAATTCACGGGGTTTAGCGAACCCTGTAAGCATGGTATACACTATCCTAGACAAATCGTAACTATACTATGGTATATACTATCCTAGATAAATCGTAACTATACTATTGTTTGCACTAAAATTTGGCAAGTCTGGTCAAAATCGGTAATAAAGTCAAAGATACGGAATTCACGGACAAGATGGAAAGGTTTGGAGATATTTTGGTAACGGCAAGATCTTTAAGGAAATAACTGTCTGAGATAAGGCCGATACGGATTAAAACTTGAAACGTGTTGTAGTCGGACACGGTCGGCCGAAGGGTATAAAAGAAGGACCAGAGCAAGCTGCGAAAGACAACAACACAATACAATCAACCAGCTTTTACTTTTTCTACTTTTTCATGTCGACTAGGAGTAGTCTTTGTAATTTAGATCTCTCTTTGTAATCGATTTTGATCAATAAAGTTGCGCATCGCCGATTGTTGATCTTCGTCAATTACACCCCCAGGTTTGATTTGTTTTGATTTTGTTGCGCATCGCCTTCTTCAGAATTGATCTACCTTTATCCTCTGATTAGCTTTAATCGGCTAATTAGACTTATCCTGTTACTTTGATCTTAATCGGCTTCAAGCTGATTGAGTCTAAGCCGATTGATCGTTACGATCGGCTTTTGAGTAAACTTTATATTTTACCTTGTCGGTTCTGAGTCAAATCGACCGCACGCTCTGAACCGGTGTTCGCCTAGTGTCTTCACGTCGTAAACCCTACATCAAGTTTTTGACGCCAACACACTCTTGGCACGCCCAGTGGGATATACAGCACAGAAATCGGCTATAGAGGATGACCAATTAAAATTTTTAGAAGAGCCGACGATGCAGCTGGACACTGATCTTTTTCCCATAAACATGGTGGGATATACGGGTAAAGAAAAAGAGCCGATGAATAATGAAGGATTGGCCCAACATGTTATTACACAGCCAGCTTTCGGAAACAAGCAGACGATGAAAATCACGATCGGCTCATTGCAGATAGAAGCCGATCGCGAGGGCAAAAACTCCAGGACTGTCAAGATCAAAGGGGAACCACAGGCTGGCAAGTGGTATACAGCACAGAAATCTCCGCCCCGAAGGCCACCGGTTAAGCCCAAGCCGACATTTTCTTAGTTGCTGGAGAAGTACGAAAGGATGAATAGCCGACCGCGATATCCTCAACGTCGGTCGGATAATTTATATCGGACTGACAACATCGAGAGAGCTCACGAGAGATGCCCTTTTTGACAGTTTTGTTGGGAGAGGGGAGTAGCATTGCCATCGTCGTACACTTGTCCGATGGAGCATTACCCCCGACATGATTGGCCGAAAAGATCGGTAAAGGATCGGCTAATTAGGCTAGAGCTTGATAGGTCTAGTCAATCAAATCGAAGTCCGGTCAAGGAAAGAATTTCTATGCCAAACCAAGTCGACGATCGGGCAGAGAGCAGCCACGCGGATGCAAAAGACTTGGCTGGCAAGATACGAGAGCCAATTGAGCCTAAGCCGAGATGTTATTGAGCCTAAGCCGAGATGGTGTCCGCCTGGCCTCAGTCGGTCACAGCGTAGACGATTACAGAGGCTCAAGACACAGGAAACCAGGGAAGCAGAGGCTGCGAAGCAGAGAGACCAAGCTTTCAATGAGCTTTGGCCGATGAAAACAGGTAAAAAGGAATGGAAGAAGAAAAAATTGGATCCGGCCGATAATTTTAGTTCGACAAAGCCGATCTAGTCTGAAAATCATACCACCCGTCAGCTTGAGAGATAGCCGATTTGGTAAGGGATCATCGTTGGATCGTGTAGTGTGCATCGGTTTGTTCAAAGTACTGGTTAGATCTTGATTGGCTAGAACTCAAATATGAATATACGAGTTGGCCGATTACCGACCTGAAAGCCAAATTAACTCGATGCAGTTAAAATTTTGATTATGATAAGAAAATATATGTTTAAGCCGATGATGAAATTTTTTGAAAGATAACATGTTATCTCTCAAAAATGGGGGGCATATGTTTGCACCAAAATTTGGCAAATAGAGTCAGAATCGGTAGTCCAACAGCAACAAGATACGATCAGGATACAGATTGAAGATATTTGGAAACGGAACAGGTTGTTAAGGAAAGCACCATCCAAATAGAGACCGATACGGATTCTACTCCTAACGTGTTGTACTAGGACTCTATCGGCCAACGGGTATAAAAGAGGTCTAGAGGTGATAAGAAAAGCTGCCCAGAGCCAACCAACCAATTCGCGTCTTCTTTTCATCTACTTTTCCGTCGACTAGGAGTAGTTCTTGTAATTTAGTCTTTGTAATTCGATCTTGATCAATAAAGTTGCGCATCGCCGATTGTTGATCTTCTTCAAATTACGCCTGTGTTTGATTTATTCGATTTTGTTGTGCATCGCCTTCTTCGTAATCGACCGCTTTATCCTCCGATTAGCCTTAATCGGCTAATTGGATTTATCCTGCTACCTTGATCTTGATCGGCTTCAAGTCGATTGAGTTTAAGCCGATTGATCGTTACGATCGGCTTTGAGAGAATTTTATCCTCCGATTAGCCTTAATCGCTAATTAGATCTATTCGATACCTTGATCTTGATCGGCTTCAAGTCGATTGAGTTTAAGCCGATTGATCGTTACGATCGGCTTTGAGAGAATTTTATACTCTGATTAGCCTTAATCGGCTAATTAGATATATTCGATACTTTGATCTTGATCGGCTTCAGTCGATTGAGTCTAAGCCGATTGATCCCAACGATCGACTTCGAGTGAACTTTATATCTTTTACCTTGTTGATTATAGGTCAAATCGACTCGCACGCTCTTGAACTGTGTTTCGGTGTGTCTTTATCGTAAACCATACTTCAAGTTTTTGACATCAACAGTTTCCAACATTGTTCCAGTTATGAAGAAAAACAGAAAATTGCGAGTATGTGTCGACTTTAGAGATTTGAACAAAGCGACACCAAAAGATGAATACCCGATATGCTTATCGATGATGCGTCGGGGAATAAGATCATAAGTTTTCTGGACGGGAATGCCAGATACAATCAGATATTCATGCCAGAAGCCGATATACCAAAAACAGCTTTCAGATGTCCTGGTGCAATAGGTTTATTCGAGTGGACGGTTATGACCTTCGGATTAAAGAATGCTCGAGCAACATATCAGCGAGCCATGAATCTAATTTTTCACGATTTAATCGGCCACATCGTTGAAATATACATTGATGATGTCGTGGTAAAATCTGCAGAGGACTTGCAGCATTTGCCGATCTAGAAAGAGTTTTCCAGAACATAAGATCACATGGCTTGAAGATGAATCCTTTTAAATGTGCGTTCAGCGTGTCGGTTGGACAATTTTTGGGTTTTATGGTGCATGAGAGAGGGATTGAAGTCAATCAAACAAGGGTCAAAGCCATAGTCGATACAATGCCCCCGACGTGCAAAAATGAGTTACAGAAGTTGATTGGCAAAATTAATTATCTCCGAAGGTTCATCTCGAATCTCTCCGAACGGATCCGCGCATTTACCCCACTGTTGAAACTGAAAGATAATCAAGAGTTTGTATGGGGAGCCGATCAGCAAAAGGCTTTCTACGACGTTAAGAAATATTTAGCTAATCCTCCGGTTTTGGCCGCGCCACAAAATGGGATTCCATTCAAGTTATATATATCGACTAAAAAGGAGACTATTGGGTCTGTTTTAGCACAAGAAGTTGATGGAAAGGAAAGGGTTATCTTTTATTTAAGCCGACGCCTTCTTGATGCTGAAGTCAGGTACCCTTTCGTTGAAAAACTATGCTTGTCTTTATACTTCTCATGTACAAAGCTAAGACATTACATTTTAGCATCGGCTTGTAAAGTAATCTGTAAAGCCGATGTTATAAAATATATGTTGTCAGCTCTAATCCTGCGAGGTCGACTTGGCAAATGGGCTTATGCCTTGGTTCAGTTCGACCTGTCCTATGAATCGGCTAAAGCAGTCAAAGGGCAGGTATTAGCCGATTTTATAACAGGACATGATACTACTACTGATTTGGTATCCGTAGCCCCTTGGCAATTGTTTTTTGACGGGTCTGTGTGCAGAGAAGGCGATGGAATCAGTATAGTGCTCATATCGCCTAAAGGGCATAACTTCGAGTTCGCATTTCGGCTAAATAGCCGATGCTCAAATAATCAGGCAGAGTTTGAAGCGTTGCTCAAAGGTTTGCGGTTATTGGAAAATATCGGAGCAAGTACGGTAGAGGCATACGGGGATTCTATGCTAATTATACAGCAAATCAAAGGAGAATACCAATGTTGGGACGAGATACTGCTAAAATACTTGGAGCAATGCATAGAGATCATCGGCTCGTTTATGTCATTTTCTATCGGCCACGTCCCTAGAGAGTTGAACGATAGAGCTAATGCCTTGGCTCAACAGGCATCAGGGTACAAAGACCTCGACCGATATCAAGTGACTGAGCTAATAGATAAAGCCGTCATGTGTGTGGATGTCGCGGATTGGAGGACGCAGATAAAGAAATACCGATCGATCCATCCGAGCGGCATGTAACGCAAAATTAGGCAACAAGCTTTGAAGTACATTGTTATGGACGATACGTTATATTATCGGACGATGGAAGGATTGCTATTAAGATGTCTTGGGGCCGAAGAAGCGCGAGTGGCAATGGGTGAAGTACATGAAGGCATTTGCGGTTCTCATTAATCGGCCCATAAGATGAAATGGATGCTTAGACGGACAGGTTACTTTTGGTCGACAATGCTAGAAGATTGTTTTAAATACTACAAAGGTTGTCAAACTTGTCAGAAATTTGGCAATGTACAATTAGCACCAGCATCAGCTTTACACCCAATTATCAAGACATGGCCGTTTAGAGGTTAGGGAATAGATATAATCGGCCAAATATTTCCTGCATCAAGTAAAGGCCACAAGTTTATTTTGGCCGCAACTGATTATTTCTCAAAGTGGGTTGAAGCTATACCACTTAAGAAAGTAACCAGTGTTGAAGCCATCAGCTTTATTAATGAACATATTGTTCATCGGTTTGGAATACCGCAAACAATTACAACCAATCAAGGCACGGTTTTCATATCCAATGAGTTTCAGGCTTACGCAACAAGTCTGGGGATTAAACTATTGAATTCATCCCCATACTACGCTCAGGCTAACGGACAAGCCGAGTCGTCCAACAAAACGCTGATTAAACTGATCAAAAGAAATCGATGAAAAGCCGAGGAATTGGCACTCAACTCTATCGTAATCACTTTGGGCATATCGGCTAGCTTATCACGAGCAACGGCTTTCACCTTATCGGTGGTGTATGGTCAAGAAGTCAGATACCCGTTGAAATCAATATTGAATCTATACGAGTGGCCAGACAAAACGGTTTGTCAGCTCAGGATTATAACGATTCAATGATCGATAACTTGGATAAACTAGCGGAATTACGTTTATCTACGCTTGATCGGCTCAAAAAGAATAAAGCCAGAGTTGCAAAAGCGTATAATAAAAAGGTTGTGCATAAATCTTTTGATCAAGCCGATTTGGTGTGGAAAACAATATCACCAGTCGGATCAAAAGATAACCGATTTGGAAAATGGTCACCTACGTGGGAAGGACCATATAAAGTTAATCGGCTAGTCGGCAGAAATTCGTATATAATAGAGACGTTGGAAGGGTATGTATTGCCTAAAGCCATTAATGAAAAATATTTGAAGAAATACTATCCTAGCGTTTGGATTGGAGCCTAGCCGACTAAGGACCACATTCAAAAAAGCCAAGTTAACACGATGCTGTTAATCGGCTAAAAGGATTGAAGATTCAAAGGAAATGTATTTACTAGGAAGCATAATTAAATCGGTTAAACAGCCGATTGTCAAAAGTTACAAGCATTCAGACAAGTCATTTGATATTTAACAAAGTTCTACAATCCATGATCTAATACTGAATGCCCGATCCGGGGAGAGTCGCGCCCAGAGGCGACAGAGCACCCGCTGCTTTTGCGATGGTCTCTTGGATTTCATTAAGATGGCGATCATCATCCTTGGCATTCCCGGGCACTGGCTTTACCTTGACCGATTGCTTCGTCACACTGTCAACGGCCGCGGCAATGCTAAGCTTTTGCTCTTTCATCTCCAATGTAGTTTTCTCCAAGATCTATTGGCCTTCTCCGATTTGCTTTTCAAGCTTGGCCAACTCTTCGAAAAGAAGTTTCTTTGTTTTTTCTAACTTGGAGAGGGACTCTTTGGTCGACTTAAGCTGCTAAGCACCGGTATCAAACTTACGTTTTTTTGCCCTGGCGTCAGCAACCAATTCATCCAAGAGCTTCTGATCGGCTTCTTGAGCTTCACGACGTCGAATTCGGTCTTGTGCCGCCTCCACTTCAGACTTCCTATCATCCAAGTGGCACACATTGAGGAGGGCTTGCATTGCTTCCAGAGGAAGGTCGGCTTCAACAGCAGCCATAGCATCTCTGATCGGTTGATTATTAGCTAAGATCTCCGATTGGGACCGCATCACTAAATCAAAAAACTTATCAAGACGTTCCTTAATGCCCGGAGCAGAAGTGACGGCAGCCGATGCCTCTTTGGACACTTCAAGGATCCTCCTAATTTCCGCATCATAATCATCGGTGGCCATGATCTCTGGGTCATCAAGATCGGCCAAGGAGAATCCTAGCAGGTTTGTTGGATCTGATAGCTCTGATAGATCAGCGGTTGGAGCAGGTAGGGTCGGCTGCGGCTTAGGAATTGGCACAGCAGAAATATTTGGCAGATCGGCTAAGATCTTCGCGGCTTGAGTTGATTGTGTCGGCTATAAAAATAATAATAAAAGGTAAGCCAATGCATCGGAAGACTTAGATACTTATGAAAGATCAACTCTTACCTCTCAAGTGGCCGACACGTGTGGCGAACTCTCACCGCTCTTTTCTTGGGGCTTAGAAGTCTTCTTGGCGGCAGCCTTTGTGTATTTTCGTTTCTTTTCTGAGAAGTTTATCGGATAAATCAATCATAGATGAAAAATGATCAGAGAATTAAATGAAAGCCGATAAAAGACTTACTGGGTTATTTTTGTTTTTCTAAGTCTGATAAAGAGGGCTCAATTCTAAAGATCCGGAGGCGAGCTGTGAATGGCAGCCGATTGTTGCTGTTTTTTGGGTTGAATGTCACCCGATGGGTTCACCGCCACCCTCTTTTCAGCCTTGTCCTGCACAGAAGTAAAGTTAGATGCAAAAGAAACTTCATGGAATGCGAAATGGGAAATTTGGACTCTAAAAGCCGATACCTCGCTAGAGACATCTACATTCGTGTTAGTATATCCAGTCGAAGTGGTCTCGCTGCTAGAATCGGCATTAGATGCTAGCGTCGGCTCTAGAAGGTTTGGGAAGAATTCATTAACAATGTTAGATGGAGACTTTGACCGATACAAAGCTTCTGCAATAGCTGACCACCACGAAGTATAGCCTCCTGCTCGTCTGGTGTTCAGGAAAAAGTGCGGTAAAAATTGGATTTGCAGGTCATCGGACACTTCAAGAACAATCTCGGTCGACACAAAGATTACGGACTCGGCCCTTGGCTCAAGCCGATCAAGAAGCTGAAGACTTGGAATCAATTGACCAAATCCCAGTTGTCTTGCATAAATGGACGGATGGTAGAATTCATATGACGGCTGGTATGTCCGATTCCTTGTGTAGAGACCAGCATGAAGAATATGAGGAGAAATAAAAATTCTGTACAAACCAAGGGTCTCCGAAGACATCGCAGAGCTGTCGGCTTCAAAACTAAGGAATGAAGGCCATGGAAAATCGGCCACTTGACTATAGCTGAAAAAATCTCGCTGCCTCAAATCCGCGTCGCTCAAATTAAGGAAAAAGGACATATACTTCTTTGAATCAGCTGCTGTAATTTTTGTCTCTCCACCGGAACACATGATGAAATGTTCGCCAAAAGATCGGCTTGCTTGATATTGAGGAATGGCGTTCTCGGGATTGTCTTCTCTTGGGAAAGCTGTATCTTCGGTCGATTCTAAGTCAAAAGGTCGGCTAAAGAAGCAACATAGCCAGACCTGAATAAACCATAGGGGACCTCCTATGTTACCCACGGTGAAGTCGGTAAAACCCGTGTAAAGCCGATTCCGAATAACATGCATCATCTAGTATACTGCTCCGAGGAATGTTTTTCCAAGTGCAAGCCGACGGCCCACTACTAATGCTTCTGCAATTGTCTGATATACTTGGGTTGGTCCTAATGAAGCACCGCAGAACAAAAAACGATCAAGCCACAGGTTAAGGAAAGCAATATGTTCTTCGTCCGATACCAATCCATTTACTTTATTGTTATTTGCAATATACTTAGACCAGCCTTCGCCTTTTGATCGGATAAGCTTATGTTTGGGTTTGGCACTAAAAGCCGACACTTGTTCCCCGTCCGGTCTCAGGCAGCAGAGTTGAGCAACATCCAGCAAGGTTGGGCCGATCATACCGGTGCACAACATAAAAGCATTAAACGAATCCGACCAGAAATAACAAGCCGTGGCCACTAAGGGCTCATTGGCCTCTGGATCGGCTAAACTCAAGGGAATGCATTCTGCGATGCCCATTCTCTTCCAAGACTCTCTTTTCTGGGCTGCTACTCGATTGTACCAACTCTTCCAACCTTTAAGTGCAGTCGGCCAAGCCCTAAAACTCTTACTCCAACCCTCAATATTATATCCTCTAGCCGATAAGGGGAGACGAATTACTTCTTGATCAATGACTATAGCTGCGTCTAAGTTTCCTAATGGGCCGAGAAAAAATTGATCAACACTGTTGGAGATTGGGATAAGTACCTGAGAGGGATCCATTCAGCCGATCTTGATGTGAAAGCCGACTGAAGTCAAAAGAGTTGGCGTGCCAGTGAGAGAACAAGATGCGGAAGGAAGAAGCCGATTGTGAATCGTGTGAGAGCTCGAGCGCGTGAAGAATGACTGAAGTGGAGGCCGCATTTTATAGCGTGGTGAAAATTTGAAGCGGTGGGAAGTGAATCTCAAAAGGCGCGAGTAGTTAAAACGCACTACCCGCATGTCAGAGAATTACGGCGCGAATAAAGTAGCAGTTATTGAGCGAAGTTCAACAGTTAACCGATTGAAAAAGCCGATAAAATTACGATTTTTGACAGATGATAAGTCATCTCTCAAAAATGGGAGGCATATGTTTGCACTAAAATTTGGCAAGTCTGGTCAAAATCGACAATAAAGTCAAAGATACGGAATTAACGGATAGGATGGAAAGGTTTGGAGATATTTTGGTAACGGCAAGATCTTTAAGGAAATAACTGTCCGAGATAAGGCCGATACGGATTAAAACTTGAAACGTGTTGTAGTCGGACACGATCGGTCGAAGGGTATAAAAGAAGAACAAGAGCAAGCTGCGAAAGACAACAACACAATACAATCAACCAGCTTTTACTTTTTCTACTTTTTCCTGTCGACTAGGAGTAGCCTTTGTAATTTAGATCTCTCTTTGTAATCGATTTTGATCAATAAAGTAGCGCATCGCCGATTGTTGATCTTCGTCAATTACATCCCCAGGTTTGATTTGTTCTGATTTTGTTGCGCATCGCCTTCTTCAGAATTGATCTACCTTTATCCTCTGATTAGTTTTAATCGGCTAATTAGACTTACTCTGTTACTTTGATCTTAAGTTGATTGAGTTTAAGCCGATTGATCGTTACGATCAGCTTTTGAGTAAATTTTATATTTTACCTTGTCGGTTCTGAGTCAAATCGACCGCACGCATCAACCCGGTGATTAAATCGATGTACTCTTGTCGTAAATCCTACATCAAATTCTTAACGCCAACAACTATCTTCAGTTTTTCACTGCCTTTCGCAGCACGCAGGATTTTACTTTGCTCGCCGCAACACTCGGGTTCCAACTTCCAACTAGTATAATTCTGAAGTAGCGGTGATACTAACGCCCATGCGCCAGGCATCGGAAATTTTTGAATACAGTACAAAATACTGTCGGAAATTAGAGAATGATACAACATGTTTGCGTATTTACGAAAAACCCTACCATACCCGGAATCTGAAAATCCGTTAACCATACCCGAGACGCCAGAACCCGGTTAAGCCATACTCGATTTTGAAATTCGCATGGGAAACCATTTCATACGAATTTCAAAACCGGGTATGGGTGGCCCCCATACCCGGTTTTTCAAAATCCGGTTAAGCTACTGCACAAATTCACATGCATTCCGCGATTAGACACAAAGTGACATGCATGCATGCTTGATTGGTCTCGAAGGCCAAGATTCCATGCATGCATGCATGCCGATTAGGCAAAAGTGCATGCGATGATTAGTGCAAAGTACATGCCGATTAGTAAAAATTATAATTAGTAAAATAATTAGTAGAAAGTATAATCAAGAAAAGTACAATTAGTAAAATGATTAGTGAAAAGTATAATTAGTGAAAGACGGGCTAGCCTCGATTGGTTGGCGTGGCTCATGATTATTGGTATTTTGGCGACCGGATGCATGCGCCCAAAGACCGAAAGCAAAGCAGTCGAGTCGATGTCCCTCATTAGCACTTTTTCTCGATATAAATCGGAGGAACGCAGAGAGCGGCAATGCATTCACAAGATAGTAGTAGAGAGCAAAGGTAACCGAGAGCGCCAAGATTGAGATTAGTTCGTTTGTTTAGTTTGTTAAAATTTTCGTAAAGTCTAAAAATTTTCAAGTACTTCATTTGGGATTTGTATTTTGCGGTATTTTTTAGGAATATTTATTGGTACATTGCTCGTGCTTTATTGATCTTTGGTACAACTTTCAGAAGGTTAGTTACAAATCTTCATGAGTAATAGTATATTATGGACAGTGTAGTGTATTATGGACAAATCTTCATGCTTGAATAACTACCCGTACATAAAATAACAGAACATAGCATAAGTAATGGCAGAATTATCAGTGTTAATATTTTGTAGGAATTTATTCTGAGCTATCTTCATTCTATGAATTAACTAATTGGGTTCCCATTTCACGTGCACGCTTCAGAAGGTGATTTTGCAAGTTGGCGAGGTTTTTCGATCTTCGTTCTGACTTCACACAAAGTTAGTTTTTAATATTTAGGAATATTATTGTGATATTGTTATAATACAACTATGATAAGTAGAATATTAGTACAACTAGTATCACATACAACTAGTATGCCCAAATGGCGGAGGACTCACTGCTACACCATAATTGAGATCTTGATTTAATCCTAAGTGTAGTGGAAATGACTCAAAATCATACCTTGAAATCATGCTAGTTGCATTTAGAACAAAGTTTTAAATGTTCTGTTTTTTACCTAAGTTTTCGACGGACTACTTGTCTTATGTTAAAAATCGGTCCTGCGTTGAACCAAGTTTTTCATTCAATTTGGAAAAATTGAGAAAGATCATGTTATGAAAAATTTATGGGAGTATCATAAGATATGTAGGATAATACATAAAATTTATGAAAAATTTTAACATCATTTGTTATGTTTTAAAAATCAAAATCAGAAACAGAATAAAAATCAGTTCACGCCGGACCACTTCCAAGTGGTCCGGCGTGAACTGATTTTTATTCTGTTTCTGATTTTGATTTTTAAAACATAACAAATGATGTTAAAATTTTTCATAAATTTTATGTATTATCCTACATATCTTATGATACTCCCATAAATTTTTCATAGTCCTTATTTCATGTGCACGCCATCGAAGGTGATTTTGCGGTTGGTATAGGTTTCCGATCTTCATTCTGACTTCACATATGCTAGTTTTTAATATTTAGGAATATTATTCATGCAAATGAATTTGGTTGCATGCAGGTGATTAGTTTTAGCCATTAAAATTTTCAAGTTTGTCTATATATACCTATCTAAATGTACTTGTTTGTTACGAGCCATTTGTTTGAGCAAAGACGTGATGGCGCCATTGCGGTTCGAGCTTCTTCGTGAGTCGGTCGATGCCCCACATCGTGCGAGGGCAATTCTGCAGAACTATGGTCCGACGCATTACTATATTACTGTCATCACTGTTTTTGAAGACGATAACCACTTTGTCGTTAACGCTTGATTGCCCCCTCTCGCAAGCCGATCAACGCACAAGATAAAAAGCTGGACTATCGATTTCATATTCCACTAGCTCGTGCGTGTCTACTACCGCTTGCGCTCCTCATGGATGGAGCTCACCGCAGGAGGCTTGACCACACCTATGCTCGCCATTGATCGTGCACTTCATCGGTCTCGTCGACCGATGGCGACCGGAGACACACACCTTTCACCTACCATTCGGTGAGATGTCCATCACTTTGAAGGACGTGGCCATGCTAACCGGCCGCCCATCGAAGCAAATGTTGGTTCTTCCTCGCCAAACAGACAACAAATGCAAGACTACATCGCGGAGAGGTATTACATGATATAATGTTATTTCATATTTGTAATGTGCACGATATTATCGACTCTCTTAATCCGGAGTTCATGCAGTTCGTGTCCCATACGCATGTAAAGAAAATGGTGTCTCTATGACTTGGCTACTGTGGATTACAGAATACAATCCATGCCCACCGATGCCGACGGTTACCGTGGGGCGCCACTACGGCGTACCTCTACTACTTGCCGGGTGGTGTCATGTTCACGACGATCGCCGGAGACGCCATCTTCCCGCACATCGTGGATTGCCAGCGCTTGTCCGCCAACCTTGATGACATCCCAGCCTACGGTGGGATCTGCGGTCCTAGCGACACCTACCGTGGTTTGTGCGATGCATGCCAACGCGAGACTTACGAGGGCACTATTATCGATGCCCGCAACTCCTTGGATGTGGAGTTGGGAGTACCTTCGGTCTCTACGGAGGTACGCACGCAGGTACTACCCGTTGTCGTAGATGATGACACGCCGCAGGCCACTCGCCCTACAATGGGGCACCGTTGGATGCACGCCCGCCACGATGGTCGCCGACGGTGACCACGCGAGCTACACGCGTGTTGTCGCCGACGTGGACTTGCCGACCGCAGATCATGTCAATGGGATCCATGGACCGTGCAACGAGCCAAGAGCTTGCGATCGCGGCCGATCTCTTCGTGTTGCACGGCCGACCACGGCACGTGGATGACTACGTGCTTCCTCTTGTACATGAACGTGGTCGAGGTCTACTCGCCGAACGGATCCGAGGCGCTCGGTGGCGGCGGCCACCCTGTTCCAAAGATCGCGACGCCGGAGCTCTCATGGGTATGCATTTAATTTTTTCAATATTTTCCTGTATATGAAAATTTTAGAATCTTACGCCCTGCAATTGTAGGAGAAGCACGAAGAAGGCGGTCGGCCGCATCGAATCGACTGGACCGTCATCCACGCTTCGCACATTACACGATGGATGGAGCAACAGCCAGAGGTTGTCCATCCCTCCGGGCCATATGACCCGAGGAATATGACAACTACCTTAGATGGTACCGGCCCGCACGCGCCCCACTTTATCGAGTGAGGAGGTCGACGAACCAGCCATGGACTATCCAGAGGACCGATCTCGACAAGTCCATATTTTGGTACTCCCAAAACCGTACTAATGCCTTCCGTAAATTTATTTACCTAAGTTCTAATACCCGCTATCGACATGCGACGCAGGAGGCATCGGAGCTATATACCCAAGCGGATCAAATTGCGGCCCAAACTGCAGCGCTTCTAGCTCCTCGTCACCAAAGAATCGGATGAGACGGTACCTCGCGTCGTGGGGTCCCGATTCCTCTCGCCGATCCGTCGCCTTGAGGACTTTCACGTCCTTCCGCCGTAGCTACGAAGATGCTCCCATAGATCCCGATCGTAGCTCACGAGCAAGGCGGTCATGCACCACCGCCCGCCGGTCTTGCCGAGCGCACGACGCGGACGTCGTGCATCCACGCCCCATGCACCGAGCCATTCTCGCGACGCGTCGTTCGTCCCCCATTGAAGTACCAGCTGAGGCCTTCGCACAACATGACGAAGGACTCGGTCCTTCGGCATCACCGGAGGTACCCCATTTATCGCACTCCTTCGGGACGGACGTCAGTCACACACAGGACTGGAGCGAGGCCGGAGATTTCGAGTTTGACTTCATGTCCGCCCCTACCTTCACTACTGGGCTACTTGGTGTGCAGCCACATGGACCTCCTCCCTACGAGGCGGGGACCTCACAGGCAGCGGCCGACGTACTGCATACGGCTCCCCTAGGGACGGAGGATGCAAGTGCGTGGTACAACCAGATCCACGCGAGCGGAAGGCAATACACATTCCAGCCGGGCTTCCTTCCCCAAGACGAGCATTTCGACGTACCGGCCGGCACAGAGAGGCATGGGCCATCACAGGCCGCGGGACAGAGGCAGACACATGCCCCAGAGATGTACACCCCAGAGGACTTGATCAGAAGACAGGGTGGACGACGCCGAGGGAGGCACTGATGATTTTTTATAGCTGTGTGAGCTGTACTGATTACTTTAACCTAGCTGTCGTGTAAATTAACTATTGTATGGTCAGATTTGAAATACAGTGTTGCCCTTTCGCATTCAAATGTTCATATCTTTTGCTAGGATGGTCGAAATAAAGTGAAATTAGTTTCTAAATTTAAGTTTTGAAATGATGAATTTGAATCTGAAATAAAAAGTTTTATGTTGCGTGCAGAAAAATATTTTTATTGCAGTTTGAATTGTAGGCTCTAAATGTGAGTTGCGAATGAAGTATACTCTCTGTTGATCCTTAAATCTTGAAATAAATACCATAGTATCTTGCAACCATATGTACTTCTTTTCTGTAAAAATATTTAAATTTGAAAGCATTTTGAATCGCTTATGGATAGTTGAAACTATAATGAGTAAGCCTTTTAGTCAATCGGAAAAATATCTCGCCCTAATGCAAAAGTAAAAGAGAAAATATCGAGTTTAGTGTATATACTACCATATTCTCGTATAATTATTTTAATTAAAACTTGATTTGCATCCAATCGCACTTAAGCAAAACCCTAATCGACAACGTCGTTGAAATCTCTTGTATGGAGTTTTCATGAGTTTGTGTCGTGTGTAAGAAATAAAATAATTTCAAGTTTACGTTTAAACAGATATAATGATTGTTTGTAAGCTATTCCGTGACTATTTCCCCTTTGCATGTGGTATTTCACGGGATGCCTTAGAAAGGCTTATATTACCATGAAAAAGATGCCACGAGTAGTGAATTATGCTGAAGAAGCTCAGAGCGATGGTAGCTAATTGACTTACAATCTACTTCACTAGAATAGCTACCAAGATTACAACAAGGATAGCCACGCACACAATCTTCTCCAACCATTTCACATTATCTAAAAGGCGGTCCATCTTGAACATCGGCATGTTCACCTCCGCTTTCGAGAATAGGGTCCATCCTCTCCATAGTAGGATGCATCCTCCGTGGTATCTTGTGGTTGTTGCACGCCCACCGAGGTGTGCAATGTGTCCGCCACTGGAAATATTGGCACCTGCAGCCACGTGATGAGGTTAACATGCTTTTAGGCCGTGCAAACAAATGAGATCTCCGCAAGGAACTACACAACTCCAACCGGAAAAGGAGCAAACGAACTTCTAACTTACGGAGAAAAAGGGCATTTGTAGAACAACCGGCCGTTATTTGCCTCGGTCCGAGTAGAACACATTAGCTTGCACATGGCAATTAGGACAATCGACTTGCCTTGCAAATGGCAAGCGCCGGCCCTCCGATTTCTGAGCTCGCCGCTTGAGACATGGTCTTTGGAGGCAAGGAATGGGATGAGGATGAGGATATGTGAATGGGTTGAGGAGGAGGATATGTGCAAGCGGAGCTGGTACGAAGACCTACTTATAGAGGCGTGCACACTTGTCGTCGAGAGGCGCGACCGATGTTTTGGATTTCGGTTTGGATAAAATATCGTTCATGCCGGAAAACGAAATTTTGTGAAATCGGTAATTTCGGACAAATCTCGTCCGAAATTCAAATCCAAATTTTGAATCCGGTTTTTTCTATCGAAATGCGAATTTGGCGAGAATTGGCGAGATCTCGCCGAGAAATGGCGAAATTTCGCCGATTGACCAATTTTATACCGCCCGACGTGCTAACGCCTCACGGCCGCCACTTGTTTGGACTCGCGCCCCACCCCACAGGCCCCGGCGCTGCGCCCGGCTCTGCTGCCGCCACGCCGCCACAGCCCCCTACGCCAAGGCTCGAATTGGGACAGGGAATCTCACGGGCGATTATTGGTACATGCCAAATCACCCATGTGAGAGCATCTAGGCCCCCTATTCTTTTTATTGTACTTATTGTAGGTTTTGGTGTCGATGATCAAGTAGCGCATGTACTTATTTCTGGTTGAGGCGCTCAAAGATCCTAAGTTGTAAATTTCAACCGAGCATACATCATGTACGCTGGACCGCTATTTTCGGTCTGGTGCTGAGAATTATCCTTACCGAGCGCACACCATGTACGCGGACCAACTTTTCGATGCAGTGTTGAGATTTCTTTTCAATCACATTTAACAAGTGTTCATCGGACAAATATAAATTATTTCTTCTATTTTAGTCCGACATAAGTTATTTTCACTTCAAATATAATTCTGGTCTATATTAAAACATCAAAAAATTAAGTCTCATGCAATAGGATGAGTAAGCTATTTCGATGATTCATCTAAGCAATATGACTGTCACCCATTACTAAAGCCGCACGACTAGTCACCCATCATCGAATCGCACGACTGTTGTGTAATCGTGTTTACAAAGTCGCTCGCTATTTTCTCTCGTGTCATGCGATCGACCAATTTCAAGCCGCCCGACGTGCCCAAGCTCCCGAGGGCCGCCACGTGTGTCCGACTGCGCCCCACCCCCACCGGCGCCGTGTAATTTTTTTCCTCGCTTTCCGTGTCGGCGACCACGTAATTTTTTTCCGACGGCATGGCTGCTATTTCTTAATCGGCGCGCGGCGGGCGGGGGGAGGCGGGGGCCGGGCCGGCTGCTGGAGCGGCGCCGCGTGGCTGCATGACTGCCTTTTCAGTCCGACTAGACTACACACTACGGTGTTGTTTTGCAATCTGTCTGTAAGCTTACTTTCCAACACTTAGTCCATACACCACTCCTTCGAGTCTATAAAAGGCAAAACTGCAGGCATATATCCACAGCTCCCACTCACACTTATTCACCATGGCAGGATCCTCTAGCAGAGCATTTTTGTGGACACCTGATATGAGCAACGTAGCTCTCCATCACACGTTGAAGGTTACGCGTGGTGGGAAGGATGATCCATTCAAGGAGGAGAACCTAAGTAAAGTGGTGTCCAAATTGCAAGAGTGGCGCCCGACATTGCGGAGGCAAACCTTGACAACATCTGGCCTGAACCTTGTGACCGTCGACGACCTGAAGACGCACTTGCAATGGTGGTGTCAAAGGTATTTCAGGGTGTGCGAACTAGCCGAGCACCCTTCTTCTCTGTGTTTCTCTACAAGATATTACAAGGTATCGATGCTACCCGATCGGTATGCAAAGCATATTAAGGTTAGTTATTTCACATTTGTTCACCTTACTAATCTTTTGTGCATTATACATAAGTTCACTACTTCACATGTTCGTCTTACGTGTTAGTCATTCCCGGAGGATGAAGAGTTCTTTGAACAAAGCAATCCACGAATTCTTAGTGATGCATATGCTCTTGGCGGGGTATGATGCCCGGATGGCACTGAAGACGCAAAGCGGATCTAACGGGAGGGGTAGAGATCGACACGATCTTGCTTTGCATCGGCAAGTTCAAGAGGGCGTGCAACCACCACGGAGGGGGCATGCTCGTAACTATGCAAATGGCGATGATGATGATGATGACGATTTCGTTTCACCTCCACCTTGGCGTTCAAGCAATATCGGAAGAGGCCGTTCAAGCACCACCGAGGGGAGCATGCTCCTAACTATGGAAATGGCGATGATGATGGCGATTTCGTTTCACGTCCGCCTTGGCGTTCAAGCACCACCGGAGGGGGCTTGCTCCTAAATATGCAAATGGCGATGATGATGATGATGATGATTTCGTTTCACCTCCACCTTGGCGTTCAAACACTATCGAAAGAGGCCGTTGAAATATGAATGTATCTAAGTTTGTATCTCGGTTTAATAATTAGAGTTCGAAAAATCGATCGAAATACTTCCACAAAAATTAAATTTCCTCCCAAAAATAAATTTGAATTTTTATCGTTTAGCACAGCGCGTATAATTTTCCTCGCGATTAGTTAATTGCGAAAAAATATAAGCAACGAGGTCAAAAGGTCAAAGTTTCCTGCCACATTGCGCTCGGCTCCCGCCATCGCCACCTTGCCCGTCCCCCCAGCGCCCAGCTACAGCACAGCGACAGTGAATCTCATGGCGATCATGAAAATGTTGTGATTTGCATATAAAACTCGCTAGCAAAATAACCCTAAAAACAAACCTGCACGACGTGTCACCCTCTGTCCAAAGCTGCACGACCTTTCACCCTCTGTCGAAAGTTGTGGCGTGCGTCGTCTAATCGTCCACTCGAGAAAGCATGCGGATGGACAACACAAGGGTGATTTGACATGACTGTGAGGTACAATAAAAATTTCGACGACTTAAGAGAAATCAAGGCCGTCAGACGTATTACGAAGATGACAACACATGAGTGATTTGACAAGACTAGTAGATAAAATAAATTAGGAAAAACAACTTAAGAGAAAGCTGGCATCGATTTATTTCAAATTTGGCAACAAAAGAGTGATTAAACATGATACATTGGGGACAGAGAACATTTCACACATAATCAAAGCCAAATGACTACATCTTGGTGGATTGGGGCACCTCCTACGGTCGTGTCGGGTTGTTTACATAACTTGCATTTTCGCAAACCGCCCACCGCATCAGCCGCGTCCATGTCACCTTGCAATCCGGTGCCCGTGGCCTCCCATGTTGTGTGCGTCTAGTCGCGGGATATGGTTTCCAGGTTGGGCCTTCCATAATCTTGTAGTTCGCTCCGATTGTGAACGAACTCATCTTTGGACGCCATGTGTTCTTCAAAGCATGCGCGGTGTAGTAAGGCGAGATGAACTGCGATGCATCGTTCCCACCCATGTCGCGACATGCGGCGAGCAGATGGGAGCACGGAATGTGTTGAAGCTTCGGCTTGTTGCACGTGCAGGTCACTTGCTCGCCCCCTAGCTGACACTGTTGCACGGTGTCCCCCGCGAGATACCCGGATGCATGTCTGCGCTTGCACATGACCTCAAATTTATTCGTTCCCAAGTCATAAATCCTTGTGCGGTGGAAGTGCGCCTTCTTCCTTCTCTCCGCGAGCATCTTCTCCACTCTGGGTGCGTACGTGGTGATGCACGCCTCGGCCGCATCACCGCGATCTCGGAAGTAATCAGCCGCCCGATAGAATGTGAGCTCAATGATTGAACACAACGGAAGAGCGCGCACACCCTTGAGGACGTTGTTGAATGCCTCCGCTATGTTCGTTGTCATCACGTTGTACCTATGATGGTGTATGTCACCAGTATGGAAGTGAATACAAGGAGGTGAAATGATTTGCGTTAAGTTATGGTTCGCCCATACCTCGCTCCGTTCGTGTCGTGGAGTAGCGCCACCGCTCTCTTGGCTTCCCGCGATCCTTTGGTGAAGGTGGGCCGAGTTCGAGAAACCACGGCCCGCCCTTCCACCATTTGCGAACGGAGTTGCCGCTCCGGGATTGGTCGTCTTCCATCATCTTCCGTGTGGTCTCGTGCATTGCGTCCATATCGCGTTGAACTTGTGTGCTTGGTTCTGCAGCACATAGCTTTGAATCTCTTGACCGGGGCCTTGTTCTTGTACCTTGTGTGCGAGTTCGCACCAAGGTGGCGCATGCACCATCTTCTCTCAACAACGGGCCGGCTAGTGTCCGAGGACGTCTTTGTCGTGCATGACATCCAACGCGTGGAGGAGGCCTTTGTTCCTATCCGAGACAACGATACGCGCTCCCGGTACCGACGACCCGGCTCTTGAGTAGAGTTAGGAACCACAACCGGTGTCATTGTTCTCGCCTCGACGAGCGAACGCCACGGGAGGATTTGGTTATTTGCATCGCAATGAGTGCGCGTCGGCGCCCCGTGGAACTTCCCACTTAGGAATGTCCCGCCCACGCATATGGTGGTCTACAATACCGAATGCTTCGATGCATTGACCGAATGACCGTAATATCCTAATTAGGTACCGGTCCGCCGAGCTGACGGACCCATCTTCTAGTATGACGGGCTCATCGGCCACTGCGAACTGAGTGCCCGGGTTCGTCATGGCGATCTTCTGTAGCAGCCTAGGGGCATAGTTGAAAGACTCCTCGAATCCCCCAAAAAGCATCTTCAATGCCTTCTGCTTCGCTCTCCAAGCCGTATGGTACGTGATGACCATCCCAGTTTTAGCCTGGACCTCCTTCATAATTTTTCGGGGAGTCATCCCTATGTCGCTTCCAACGATGGACACGAGGATCTGGGCTACAAACCTCGCATCCACAAGTTGGTTCATGTTCCTTACGGACTCCTCCGTGCACGTATGAGGCCTATTTCTACTTATGACGAAGTAGTCTTCATGCTTGGGTCTGTGAACCCGCATAAAGAAGGGACAACTGGGTACCGTGCACCTAACCTCGACGAGGAGGGCTCCGACAGAGACGAGTGTGCTCCGCCTTGTCATGACGGCATAGTTGCTAAGAAAGTGAATTGCCTCCACTTGTTATGGAACCGTTGTCCGGTTTGGACATCGCTAGGAGTACCCCACGCGGATAAGTTATCAGAATCCGTGAGGGTACAATCCAGTGACCGATGGCCCCGGTAATGTATAGCCGGTGTTGGGTCATCATTGTCTGCCGCTTCTTCATCCCCGCTTCCGCCGTCTTCATCATCCATGCATTCCCCATCCACCTCCGCCGCCTCATCTTCTTCTTCACCTCCCCCCGATGCCCCCTCCTCTACAATTGCTGGTTCGGGTGGTGCATGTAATATGTCATATTCTATCGCCGGAGGTAGAGGCCTCCTCTACGGGCTGGTGCCGTGGCAATATCTCCACGTATACTCCTATCTCAAAATTCTCTTCACCCGCTTTGTGGACATACAAAGCCCACGCGCTTTCATTCCGTAGCGGGAAGAGCGTGTACACAACCATCGGGCTGTTGGGGACAAACCGTGGACGAACCCCATCGAAACGAACTCTATGCGTCTCAAGATTCACACGCAGTAGAGCGATGACATGTGATTTGAGCTGCCAGAGTTCGTTCGGGGTGGCTATTGTGCTATCTATGTGTAGACAGTTATCAATGCTCACCACTCTCCCGTGCAAGACTACGGGCCGTTCTCCGAAATAAATTTTAAACGGCATGTCCATCTGTAGCAAATATCGCACTATTAAAAGACATTTAGACGGTATATATAGACAAACTTGAAAATTTTATTCCTAAATACATGTTATTAGCGCGATTTGAATTTTAAACCGAAATTTGATTTTTTTGGCCGGATCGACCGGATTATATCAATAAGTTCTCGTGAAGTGATCTTCAATGATGATGTTTCAAAAGGTTTATTTTTGGACTTCTTGGCATTTAGTGAAACACTCTCGAATTTGAAAAATTGAGAATGCATTTTCATGCTATGAAAAATTTATGGGAGTATCATAAGATATGTAGGATAATACATAAAATTTATGAAAAATTTTAACATCATTTGTTATGTTTTAAAATAAAAATCGAAATGAATAAAAATCAGTTCACGTAGGACCACTTGAAGTGGTCCGTAAACTTCCGTTCACGCCGGACCACTGGAAGTAGTCGGCGTGAGCAGCTTTTTGCGGACTACTTCCAAGTGGTCCGGCGTGAACAAAAGTGATGTGGACCACTTCCAAGTGGTCGGCGTGAATCGATTTTTATTCTGCATTTCGATTTTGATTTTTAAAACATAACAAATGATGTTAAAATTTTCATAAATTTTATGTATTATCCTACATATCTTATGATACTCCCATAAATTTTTCATAGCATGAAAATGCTTTCAATTTTTCCAAATTGAATCGAAAACTTTGCTCAACGCAGACCGATTTTTAACATAAGACAAGTAGTCCGTGAAAACTTAGGTAAAAATGTAACATTTAAAACTTTGTTCTAAATGCAACTAGCATGATTTCAAGGTATGATTTTGAGTCATTTCCACTACACTTAGGATTAAATCAAGATCTCAATTATGGTGTAGCAATGAGTCCTCGGCCATTTGGGCATACTAGTTGTATGTGATACTAGTTGTACTAGTATTCTACTTATCATAGTTGTATTATAACAATATCACAAGAATATTCCTAAATATTAAAAACTAACCCGTGTGAAGTCAGAACGAAGATCGTAAAACCTCGCCAACTTGCAAAATCACCTTCCGAACGCACGTGAAATGGGAACCCGAATTAGTTAATTCATAGAATGAAGATAGCTCGTAATAAATTCCTACAAAATATTAACACCGATAATTTCGCCATTACTTATGCTATGTTCGTTATTTTATGTACGGTAGTTATTCAAGCATGAAGATTTGTCCATAATACACTACATCGTCCATAATATACTATTACTCATGAAGATTTGTAACTAACCTTCCAAAGTTGTACCAAAGATCAATAAAGCACGAGCAATGTACCAATAAATATTCCTAAAAATACCCGCAAAATACAAATCCCAAATGAAGTACTTGAAAATTTTTAGACTTTACGAAAATTTTAACAAACTAAACACCGATTTAACTAATCTCCCGCCTTCGCGCTCTCGGTTCGCTTTGCTCTCTACTACTATCTTGTGAATGCATTGCCGCTCTCTGCGCTCCTCCGATTTATATCGAGAAAAAGTGCTAATGAGGGACATCGACTCGACTGTCTTTGCTTTCGGTCTTTGGACGATGCATCCGGCCGCCAAAATACCAATAATCATGAGCCACGCCAACCAATCGAGGCTAGCCCCGTCTTTCACTAATTATACTTTTCACTAATCATTTTACTAATTGTACTTTTACCGATTATACTTTCTACTAATTATTTTACTAATTATAATTTTTACTAATCAACATGTACTTTGCACTAATCATCCGCATGCACTTTTGCCTAATCAAGATGCATGCATGCATGGAATCTTGGCCTTCGAGACCAATCAAGATGCATGCATGTCACTTTGTGTCTAATCGCCAGGAATGCATGTGAATTTGTGCAGTAGCTTAACCGGATTTTGAAAACCGGGTATGGGGTTTCCCCCATACCGGTTTTTGAAATTCCGTATGGTAGCCCCATACCCGAATTTCAAAATCCGTATGGCTTAACCGGTTCTCGCGTCTTGGGTATGGTTAACGGATTTTGATTAGGGTATGGTAGGGTTTTTCGTAAATACGCAAACATGTTGTATCATTCTCTAATTTCCGACAGTATTTTGTACTGTATTCAAAAATTTCCCCAGGCATCTCACCACCATACATCTGTTGTAGGAGGAAATTGGCAAATCGTATACTGGTTCAGAGTTCTGACCCGTAATGTAAGTCTAAGGCCATGTTCAACCCGACGCTTGGTCCAGGCTTTTCAGGAGATCGGTCAAGATTCGTTGCCACGGTGGACAGCAAAGGAGACCAAACCACATGCGCTGCTTGGAGAGGAGTCGGACGCCTGGAACGATTCGTACGCGCGGCGCGGAACGAGAACAGGCGCTTGGCCGTTCAAGCATGCAATCCCACAATCCTGACTACTGAGCAAGGATCAAAATTTCGTCAAGCGAAATTTCGTCGAAATTTCGAATTTCGGGTCAATATGAATCCAAGTTATCGGTCAAATTTAGAATTTTGAAAAAAAATAAATTGCTACAGTTTTTATTATTTTATGGCCGGATTTAGTCCAATAACTTTTAAGAAAGTCATCTTCTATGAAAATTTGTTGAAAAACCGAATTTTCGAGACATTTTAAAATTTCGGCACAAACACTGTCAGATTTTTATAACATTTTACAAGCTTGATAATGAACTGAAAAAATTATGTTACTATCATTAGTAGTGTAGGATCATACATAGAAAAATTTAAAATAATTGAACTTCATTTGTTATCTTTAAAAAATCAAAAACAGAATGAACATAATTGGGACAGTAACCTTGTCAGAATTTTATAAATTTTCTCGAGTGTGATCATGATCCAAAATTTTTATGAGATCTTAAGAATTGCCTTAGTACCATTCTGTAAAATTTTCAAAATATTTAGTTTGCTCAATCAAATCTATGTAAGCATTGAACTTCATTTGTTATATTTCAAAAATCAAAAAGAGAAAGAACATAAATGATACAGTGCTTTCTAAGAATTTTATAAATTCACTGGAGTGTGATCATGATTCAAAATGTTTATGAGATCTTAGGAATTTCCTTAACACCCTTATGTAAAATTTTCAAAAATTATAAACATTTTTTTATTGCTAAAGTAAATCTATATATTAATCATTAGGCTTTTATAAGGACGTAGCACTGTTAGAATTTTTGAACATTCTTGAAGACTGATGATCATCTAAAAAATTTATTGAAACATTAATGATACATTAGGACTATGCACAGATAAATTTTAAAATTTTATAACGTGGTTTGAACTATTTTTCATTATGTTTAAAACCCTATTTATTTAGACATAGGTTTTTTTGCTTATAACTTAAAACCAGCTTTTGGGTTTAAACAGCTTAAAGCTAATGGCTTTATACATGATAGAGGTGGATAATTTTACCATAATTTTAGTGGTATTAGTCTAAAATCAATCCTCAATAAACCAAAAAAAACTCCTCCCCAACGGCTTTTGACTTTTAGTTATCTAGAGGCTTATGCCTTTTGAAAAGGCTAGATAAAAGCTATCTATTTGTTTAGGCTTTAGTTTTTTTGGCTTTTAAGCCAATGAAGAACCCTAAACAAACAGGGCCTAAGTTTGACGGTAAGGCTTTTAACAAGACAGTAGCACCGTCCGAATTTTAAAAAATTCACAAAGTTTGATCATCATCTGAAAATTTTATGAATATTATGGATGTGTCAGGACCATCCACAAAAAATTTCAAAATTTTCTAACCTCGTTTATTCTGATTTTCATTCGGTTTAAACTTACCGGTCAGCGTTTTATCAGAACAGTAGCAATGTTTAAATTTTTAAAAATTTCTCAGATTTGATAATCATCTGAAATTTTTATGAGAACATCACTGTTGTGTTAGGAGTCTCCAGAAAAAATTTCAAATTTTTTCGTTATTGTTTGACCTACTTTTTGGCCAGTGCAAAACCGCCAAAATTTTGACTATTTTGCTTGAAATTCGGGTTTTTTCGATTGCAAATGGACCGGATTTGAATTTTGGTTTTTGAAATTTGGCCGGATTTGTCTGAAATACCGATCCCAACAAGATTTTATCAAAACGAAATTTGAATCCTTTGAGCAAGATAACTCTAATATTCCTGGACAACTGCAATACTACTCGGTGACAAAAGGACCAGCTGATATACACCAAGAGTAAAGCAGTTGTGCTGTTCTTAATTCCAATAATCATGCATGTCTAAAACGAACTTGAGCTTAACTCCTTTTTCTGAATTGACTGAAGGAGCCGCTCACTAACTGGAACTTCTTTTGTCCCCGAGAATGACCTACAGTCAGTGAGTACCAAAATTGTCGAAGCAATAGAATCTCAGTCCTAAAATCATCAAATCACAATCAAATCACGGTTTTGTTAAAGGAGGGCATGAATTCGGGTCAATTCTGCCTAATGCTAATCACAACCTACCCTAGCCACAAGAACTATCTGAGACAACAAACAAACACTAGAAACCGGGAAAGCAAAAGGAAAGGGGTAGGCAAGGAGTCCAGCGAGGAGCGCCACTGCCGTAGGTGGTCGTGCCCGGCGAACCGGGCCGCCGAAGACTTCGGCAAGGTGGATGTCTGACCCGCGCGTGCGGTCCTTCGGCTGCAACGCTCCGGCCATGCCGATACTCGAATCAAGTGGCGGGAGCATCAACTCCGGTGAGGACCTCCTCCCCTGTCGTCGCCGGTGAGGAGGCCGGCCGCCGGAGCAAGGGAACGGAGCCGGATCTGGGGAGAAAAGGGGAGGGTGGTCTGGATTTGGGCGAAAAGCGGAGAGAAAGAGGAGACTTCAAACTGTATCAGGAGTTCAGGTCCGGTGGTACGTAAAATAAAGACGAGGTTGGGCTGTCGAGGGAAGATGAATAGTTTGTATTGGAACAAGTAGACGCTTAAATGGATTTCTAATTTTTTTTAAATTAAATAAGCACCTCTAAATAATTATTTGCATTGGAGGTCTTGATTCTTGAAGAGATGCTTCATGATATGGTATTCTTTCTCTATTTTTAAACATCTATCTAAGCGTCTTTGCATTGAGCATGGTCTACGCGTACTATATGCATAGATCAAGAGGTGTTAAATTTAAGAGAAAATTAATGTTATTGGATCATGCGTATTTCTATTAAATGGGATATTACAAGTATCCATACACCTTTTCAACATTAAAGCAGATGTATAGAGTGAAAATATTGCAATAACTACACACTCGATCTCTACAATTAACTTATATCATAGAACGACACTTCCAAGAATGCGATTTTATATTGCGGGACCAACGAAGTGTAGCAATAGTGCAAGCGCAACTTAACTAGGTTAACGGGCCACTTTTGGTCCCTGAACATTCATGCAGTGCTCTTTATTTTTTGACTATATAGAAGGATGTACACCCACACCTATACACATGTACATATGGGTGTATCTCTAGCACATGTTTAATCTAAAGTGAAGGTCAAAGCCTCACAAGCGTGTGCACAAGTTTTAACCACTAAACGCACCTCACACGTGTATCAAATTTCCCACCCGAGACATAAGCTCAATGAAAAGGTGAGCAACCAGCGTCGAGATCAGAGCCCCCAAAGGTCAAACGCTAGTGGCAGCTTGCATATAAACAAGCTTGCCAAGTGAACTATGCTCACTCCTCGTGTAGGGCTCGTTTTTTTGTCAGGGTACAAAGATGAACACATAACTCACGTACACCCTCCACACATATGTGTGCGTCCGCTACACACATCAAGGAAATTGATTAGATGCTCCAGAGCCTCTAGAGTGTGTAAACACGCTATCCCACTAAACACACACGCGTGCGTGTATCTATACTATTTTTAATTAAAATGAGGCCCGTGAATCGATCATCAAGATCAAACCCACTACCTGACCATAAGCACATCTAACTCTGACCAAATGATCTGCGGCTCATCCTCCATGCAGGGCTCATTTTGATCCTTGGGAGTTTGAAGAATGCCAAAAGAACTAGTCCCTCTCATCTGTATTCTGTAACGTTGGGGTCGCTTTAGTACCTTTGCCTAGTTGGCACTCGATGTGGAAAGTGGGGACTCTCCTTAGATTTCTCGAATTAATCAACAGTTTAAATTATCCAACAATAACTTATTATGTGTATTACAGTGCTTGCTACAGTATAAAATCAGCATACTGTTTTGTCAAAAGATCTGGACCATCACTTTTAAATCCAACAGCCCACGCACATTTGTTTAAGTTGCAATCACAATTAAAATTGCATTAGATCTCTTTCCAAGTAACTCAGATCACTGACCCGACCTACTTTATTGAGGTACGTATCACATATATGATTGGTGAACCTAGCAGCAATGTTGACAAAAGAAAAGAGCTGAAAGGTAGGGTTTGAGGGCTACGGTTCAGAATATCGAAATCGCAATTTTTTATTTTCGATTATTGACAAAAATCGATCGAAAATCGCCAGAAATCGAAGGGTTAAGAAATCGAAAAAAATTCAAAAAAATCGAAAATCAATCGACCAATTGAATGTTTCTTAGAGACAATTTTTTAAGCAATTTTCACTCGATTTCCATCGAAAATCGAGCACTTTTCACCGATTATCTACCAATTTACGCCGCATACTTTTTTTTTGAATTTTTATTTTTTTTATTTCTTTAATCAAATAGGTTTACCAACTATTTTCTACTACCGAACCGATCCGATAAAGTCGATTTTCACAATTTTCGAGGTATTTTTGTCAATTTTGTGAACCCTGTCTAGGGCCCTATTGTTTTTTCGTACTATTAGAACCATCCGTTTTTTTCTGCTTTCTGCAAGAATTGGCCTATTTTCTATAATTTTTTTAAATTCTTACATTCCAAATATACCCTTACAGTATGAAGTATCGGTGATCTAGCTGCATTCCAAATACTTCGTATATTAAATCCCCAAGAGTTCCTGGCCTCCGCGCGCGCCACTCTATTTCTTGCCGACGTGGACCTGACGAAAATATTTAAGTCACACGTTTGCTCGTCCATTGATACACAACTTAAATATTTTCGTCAGGTCAATTGGTCATTAAGACGCCATAGCGCGGTGGTAGAGCTTCTCACTGCGAAGCGCCTTTGAGTCCCTGTTGTGCGTGCGCTTGCGTCGGTCGGGCGATTTTTGCCGCACGACGTGTGGCAAGGCCACATGGCGCTCAGTTTTTTGGAAAAGTCCTTGGAATTTTTGAAAATTACGAACAGGTCATTTTCTTCCTTAAACACAAAAAAATCCGGATTTCGCTTTTAAAAAAAAGCCTCCGAAATTTTCGAAAATTGCATAGATTACGAATTTCGCTGGTCTCTTTTCGAAAAGCCTCCCAAAAAAATGGGTTTCGCCAGGTTGTTTTTTGCAAAATGGCTCCCAAAAATTTCAAAATTTGCAAGATTTTTTTAGGCAAAAGCCCTTAGAAATTCGGGAATTACATCTAGGTACATAAATTATGAATTTCGCCATTTTTTTTTGAAAAAGACCAAAAAAACCGAAAATTGCATAGGTTATGAATTCAGCCGGTCTCTTTTGGAAAGACCCCTCAAAATTACATCTACATCTATTTTTTT
This sequence comes from Otatea glauca, assembly GCA_036346275.1. Taxonomy (NCBI): domain Eukaryota; kingdom Viridiplantae; phylum Streptophyta; class Magnoliopsida; order Poales; family Poaceae; genus Otatea; species Otatea glauca. Next base: position 26,314,417 of record CM070724.1, read on the forward strand.
GTGAAAAACCCCCTAAAATATTTTTGTGAAGTATCGGTGCTCTAGCTAGCTAGCCTGGTGGTGCTCACGCCGACCAACCAGACGCCGGGACTCTTTCCTGTCGTTTGGTACAAAATCAACAGCACAGGTCGATAATGTAAAACGTCATGCTACAGTATCACCGTAGAGTACTATAGTAGTCTGCAGTGTTTGCTATAGTAGATCTTGTCCTCTAGTTTTTTTTATCAAAAATTTGTTGAAACACTTCGGCTAAAGCTCGTTGATACTTGAGTTACAAAATTTGAAACTCCGTGATACTTTAGCTTAAAATCTTTTAGAAATACATAAAACTCACCAAATATTAAACTTTTCAAATATATTCATGAAACTCTCTGAAACTACATAAAACGTATTGCTATACTGTTATAATGATGGAGAGGGATAAGGTGCAGTTTGAGTGGGGACTGCCAAGTTTGCAGTCCCCACTCAATCCAACCGTTGAATCGAGCGAACGGATAGTTGAGATAAAAAAAACGGGTTGCTACAGTACCAAAAAAAACTCGCGCTTTTCGATCGAACTTACAGTCCCCACTCAACTGCACCAGCTCCTCGTCCTGATATATCGTTGTCTAGTCGCTTGCACTCTAAAAATAAAAGGCTCGTCAGCCCATCTTATTTCATCAATGTACCACACTTTACAGAGGCTATCCTCTCTTAGGCAAACTCAATTACAAACTTTATGGGTAAGTAGCATACGGGTAACAGTAGCGCAGTCTGTTGTTTACGTACGTGCCAACGATGCCACGTTATTTGTACCGCTGCAAGTGCTCGACAAGCTCATCAAGATACTGCTCCTGACGCGCCCTGTCCCCAAGAACCTCTTGCAGCTCCTGCGCGTTGCGCGCGAGCACCTTCCCCTCCTGCTCCACCATCACCCGCCGCACCGCCGCTGCGACGCCGTCCCTGCTGAACGACCCGTCGTCGTAGTTTCTCGCCACCTCCACGCCGATCCCCCTCGCCGCCATCGCCTGCGCGATGATACCCTGGTCGGCGACGAATGGCAACATCACCAGAGGGTGCCCGAACCGGAAGCTCTCGACGGTGGATCCCCACCCGCAGTGGGTCAGGAACGCGCCCACCGCGCCGTGCGCCAGTACGCGCACCTGTGGCACCCACCCCGTGCACACCACGCGGCGCCCGGCGACCCGAGACTCGAACCCGTCCGGGAGCAGCTCGCCGGTGTGGCCGCCTGGCCGCCGAAGCGCCCAGAGGAAGCGCACGTCGGAGAGCTCCAGCCCGAGCGCGAGCTCGCGCAGGAGCTCCGCCGTCACTGGCGCCTCGCTCCCGAGCGCGACGTAGATGACCGACCTCTTGGGCTGCTCATCGAGCCACTGCAATGCGGGCGTGAAGGATTGATCGGAAGTGGCGTTTGGGACGTCGTCGGGCAGGAGAAGGCCGGCGGGTATGGCGGGCTTGGCGAAGAGCTCGGTGAGGAGCGGAAACAGCCGCGGCTCGGCCTCGGGGCAGCTGCGGTAGACGATGAGGCGGCATCAGGGGCGCTGCATCTGCCAAATACGGTCGATGTCGGACACGCCGGAGGCGTTGGGCCGGAACGCGGCGGCGATCCACTCGGCCTCGTGGCGGCGGTAGGCGAGGGTGGAGGGGAAGGGGATCCACGGTGGCGGGACCATGTAGTCCTCCGCTGTCGTGCGGGGATGCGCCTGGTTCTCGTGTTGCGGGCCGATGAAGGCCATGCTGGCCGCCGAGATGATGAACAATATAGCGCACGAGATCTTGCGACAGAGAAGCAAATTGAGGACATTAATTGTTAACTATGACTTAGTGTCTCGTCTCTCGTTAATTCATTGTTGCTAGGACTAAGAACATGCACATGCTTAGTGTATGTCTTCTCCAAGATGGTAAGAACGGCTCACCTCGTGCTCCTCGGCGATCGGCCAAATCCAGCACTGCGCGAAGTCGAGTATAATCCAGTCCGGCTTCCTCAAGAACCCAGCAGCGGCTTCGCCGGAGGCGGTGGCGCAGGTTTCTGCAACAAGACGAGCGAAGGGCGTGGCGAGGCCGTCAAACGCCTTCTTGAGGAGCTCGACCTTCTCCGGCGGGAGGTCCGCCGTCGACTCGGCTCCCACAGGGAGGCCGTCGACCTCTGGCAGGTCCAACGACACGATGCGGACATTGGCGGACAGCTCTGACGGGATGGCCCCTAGCCTGGCAGCGTTCCTCGGCGTTGAGACGAAGGTGACGGCGTGGCCGCGCCTGGCCAGCCGCTTGGAGAGCTCGAGGAAGGGGAGCATATGGCCAAAGGCCAGCCATGGGAACACCACGACATGGAGGGAAGAACGGAGTTCTTTGGTTTCTGCCATGCTGCACGTTCTTGACAACTAGATAAACTTGAAAATTAGAATGGTGGCACTAGCGAGTATACAGAAGCATAAGGATCTATATGTCTTCTTCAGATTTGTTTGTGATTCTAATGTAAAAAAATAGAAAATGTGATCCACACAACTGTTTATTTTAATGAGGGCTCATAGAGCATTGGCTGTTGAACCTCTATCAGTCAGTCAGATGTCTTGTCTGTCACTTTGACCATGGGCATAGCCAGAGGTGGGAGTTAGTGTGTTTGCAAGCTTGAAATCTCATTTTCGGATGACATCTCAGATATATGTGAAATCTCGTCGAGATCTTAAAATTTTAGACAAATTCCTGATGAAATAAAAAAATAAAAAGTCAAATCCGGTTTTTTTTCATTGAGAAAACCCAAATTTCAGTTGTAATTCCCGAAATCGCAACGAGATTTACCGAGATTTTGGTGAATTTGCATCGTGCGAAAAATAGCACAAACAATGTCAAAAAAAATTAAATTTTTTTGTGGAGAGTCCTGACACATCAGTGGTGTTCCCATAAAAATTGAGATGATTATTTGGCCTGATGAATTTCTAAAAATTCGAACATTGCTATTGTCCTGATAAAACGTTGACCAACAAGTTTGAACCGGATGAAAAATGGAACAAACCACGTTAGAAAATTATAAAAAAAATTGCATGGTTATTATGCTTCACTAATGTTCCCATAAAATTTTCAGATGATGATCAAGCTTCATAAAGTTTTAAAAATTCGGATAGTTCTATTGTCCTAATAAAAGCCTTACCCGCAAATTTCAACAAAATAAAAAATAGTTCAAAACATGTTAAAAACTTTTTTAATTTTTTTTGGATGGTCCTGATGTATCATTAATGTTTCTACAAAATTTTTAGATGATAATCAAGCTTCAACAATTTTAAAAAATTCTGAAACTATTACGTCCTGATAAAAGCCTAGCGGTCAATACATATATTTTCTTTAGCAATTAAAAAAGGATTAGAATTTTTGAAAATTTTGCAAAAGGGTGATAAGGAAATTCTTAAGATCTCATAAATATTTTGAATCATGATCACACTCCAGTGAATTTATAAAAATTATTACAATGGCACTGTACCATTTATGTTCTTTCTGTTTTTGATTTTTGAAATATAACAAATGAAGTTCAATGCTGACATAGATTTAATTGAGATAGCAAAAAAAATTGAATTTTTTTAAAAATTATAGATTGGTATTGAGTAAATTATTAAGGTCTCATAAAAATTTTGGATCATAATCACACTAGAAAAATATTTATAAAATTCTGAAAATTTTACTGTCCTAATTATGTTCATTCTGTTTTTTGATTTTTTTAAAGATGATAAATGAAGTTCAATTATTTTGAAAAAAATTATGTATGATCCTACACTACTAAATATAGTACCATAAATTTTTTTAGATCACGATCAAGGTTGTATAATTTTATAAAAATCTGAAAGTGTTTCTACCAAAATTTAAAAATATCTCAAAAATTCGGTTTTTCAACAAATTTTCATGGAAGATGACTTTCTTAAGGGTTATTGGACCAAATCCGGCCAAATCAGGCTATAAAAGGTCAAAAACTGATCAAACAAACCTAAGATTTCAGTTAGATTTGGCGAAATCTTGCCGAAATTTCCAAGATACTGTAGCAATTTAATTTTTTTCATTTTTTTTACCCGCCCAGGATTTTGAATCCTGTACCCAGCCGGAATCCAAAATCTCGAACGAGATTTTGGCAGTTTTTTAACCTTACCATGTGGTCACCTCGCTATGTCGTGCCGTGTCAGTCTAACTCACCTCCGGCGAGGCCTAGCCATGGCCTAGGGTACGCCGTGCCAATTCAGGTCTTGTCCTATTGGACGTATGAAGTCATGGACATCGTCGCCGTCAGTCCATCTCCATGAACGGCACTAAGGATGAATCGATCGTCGGTGAGGATTCGATACACATAATTATTTAGGAAAAAAGAATTAAATTTTATTTATTCATTAGTACAGACACAAAGTTATCACCTCGTTAAATTTTTATACCCTAGGGTGGAGTTCCCCTAGTAAGAAAAAAGTATAGTAACAATATGCATACATACTAGCTACTCCCTAATGTTGACATCGTTTATGTGTTCCAGGTCAGCGTACACCTGAATGGTAGCGACGATGGCCGCGTGAGACAAGTAGGAAGATGATCATACACAGTGTTGTGGACGTGCTCAGCGCAATAAAGCGTTGGCTTGGTGCACACGCTCTGTATCAGTGAGCATATACTCTTCAGTTCCTATTCTCCACCTTTTGACATCTTTGTTGTCTCTCTTTTTTTTGCATGCGAGGACCGCAACAACGCTATCGTAGGGCAAGCCACAGCATGCCGCACTTTTGCAGCAGGAGCCCTACCACATGCCATGCCTACTTTAAGCCCATCGGGCCTGTTTCGTGATGTACCCACCCAAGCATATCCTATACAGGCGTGCCGAGTCGTGCCGATCATCATGCCTGATCATGAGGCCTGGCACGGTTCTGTCCTCATGCTATGCTGGTCTGGCCCACGCACATGCGTGCCGTGCCGATCATGCCACAGGTCAGCCCAAAAAAGTCTGGTCCAATGCCCAGGTCTATACATAGCTTGTCACAAAAGCACAATTTAGTGCACACATTCAACTGTTTTTGATTCGACTATCAAATTAATGTGAAAATTCCTTGAATATATTATGGATATATATTTCTATATAAAATTTCGTGTTTAAATTCATTGCACATTGAGATTAGGCCTTGGAATTAGGCCGAGTCAGGTTGGCATGATACGAGCTTGGTGGGTCATGGGCCTAGACAGTATCATGTCGGTGTGGTGTGTCTTGACTCACCTTCGACAAGTCTAGGCACGTCTCATTGTCACGCCATGCTACCTCCATGCCATGTTGGCCCAGATCTAGTCCATTTAGACTGTTATAGAGGAGAAAAAGGGAGTTGAGGAACCACAGGGCACCTTGCCAGAGTGCAACTCGACCGGATGCAAGGAAGATGCTGGATCCATCCTACCCACCCCGCGCAACAACTGTCAGATCCGGTCATGCCCCATCAGATTTGAGTTTTGCTGGTAGTGCTAGTGGCGGGAAGAAGCACGTATGTTGGCCGAGAATGGTGGCGACACGGTGAGGGAAGGCTGGATCGGGCAGCGACATGGCCAGAGACAGCTAGATCCGATGATGATATGGTGGGGACCGTCAAAATCTATCTCCGGTCGTCGCCATCTTCTTCCTCGAGACGATAGGTGAAGCTAGCGGTGCGGTGCGGCAAGGCTATATCCAGCGGTGGTGTGCCCAGAATCGGTCGGATCTAGCATTGAGGCGACAAGGGACGGCGAAATACAGATACACCAGCGCTAGGGAAGAACCGCATATGGCCGCCGCTCGCCCTGTCACGAACCTCCATCGATCGCACTCCACCGGTTGTCGTGCCACCAATGGTCACCGTCGGTGGAGACTAGAGGGAAGAGAGGGAGGAAAAGAATAAATGGGTGAGTAAGGAGAGAAACAGAGGGTGCGACAGTTTTGAGGTGTGCCTATTTTCATGCCGCTTTAGTATCAGGCCAACCTAGGTACGGCTAGTTGGTCGTGCAGGGCCATACTGTTTATCGTGCTAAGTTTTCAAGCACAACACGGTCTAATCAGTTGAGTCATACGTGCTAGCTCGGCCCGATAATGTTCGTGCCGTGCCATGCTTTAGGCCGACAATATCAAGGCCAGTCCATTGCCCATATCTAATTGATATAAAAAATGACAAATGGCAGTCAGAAAAGAAAAAGATAAGAAAAAAAAGACAAATGTTACTATTCACATCAAACATAGTTATCTTTTTTATTTATTCTAATATACTTTGAGTTTGGAGTTCAAATTTTAAAGGAAGAAACAATATACCTCAAACTAAATCTAGAATTTTTTATTCAAATTTTTTTATTGATTTCAATGCCTTTTAGGAGTACAAGACGACGCACACAACCCACGCACACCATACTCATGTAACACACATGTGCGTATTCCCTACGTATGCTAAGAAACTTATTCCCGTTGAACACGCACGCGTGCATGTACCGGGTGAGCCTGTGTGGGTGGGCGAGCGCTCGACCACAGCTCGAGCCAACTGAGCTATGCTCGGTTCTCAAAAAATTTTGCACTTGTGCACCAAATAATTCTTTTGAACTGTATATCTCTCCAACGAGTAAATGTTGTTCTCGATGGAAATTAATAGCTTTTTGTCAAATGTGGGACTTAGGGATGGCAACGCGGCGACTATCCATTGTGGGAATACGAGATTTTGCGGAGACTGGGATCTCAATAACAATCTAAATTAGAAGGACACTTAGGTAATTATATAAGTTTATCGTACGGTTATGTAGCAACGAGTAAACCTATTAATACACGAAATGGTATAATAATGCTAAATGAGTTGTATATTATAGATAACTAGTGTCGGTTGATTCTTTTGTTCCATTTACTCACGACAGTGACAAAAATGCTTAATAATGTCTTGCGTGTAAATTCATATGTATTCAGGATGGCGAGCAAGGGGGAACGTATATTGCTGTACGAGCTTGCAAAAGATGAGAAAGGGTTTGTTTGCACCAAAATTTGGCAAGTCTAACCATAATCGGCAATGAAATCAAAGATATGGACGTTAACAGACAAGTTAAGAAAGTTTGGAGATATTTATGCTAACGGCAAGATTTTTTAGGAAATAACTGTTCAAAGATATGGCCGATACGGATACGGGCTTGAAGCGTGTTGTAACAGGACACTATCGGCCAAAGGTATAAAGGAAGGATCGAAGCGAGCTGCGAGGACATCATCAACACAATACAATCAATCAGTTTTTACTTTCTTCCTTCCTTTCGACTAGGAGTAGCTTTTGTAATTTAGTCTCTGTAATCGATCTTGATCAATAAAGTTGCGCATCGCCGATTGTTGATCTTCGTCAATTACACCCCAGGTTCGATTTACTCTAATTTTGTTGCGCATCGCCTTCTTCAGAATCGATCTGCCTTTATCATCTAATTAGCCTTAATCGGCTAGTTAGACTTATCTTACTACCTTGATCTTAATCGGCTTCAAGCTGATTGAGTATAAGCCGATTGGTCTTTACGATCGGCTTTGCGTGAATTTTATATTCTTTACCTTGTCGATTCTGAGTCAAATCGACCGCACGCCCGAACCCGTGTTCGTCCGGTGTCTCGCTTTGTCGAAACCCTACATCAAGTTTTTGGCGCCAACACACTCTTGGCACGCCCGGTGGGACACACAATGTCTTCATCAGGGAAGTCAATTCCGCCATCAGATCTCAACGCAGAGGCTATAATCGTCCCAACAATGGATGATTTATCTGCAGAGCAACGTCAAGAAATTGAAGCTCGGAAGGCCGCGCTGGAAGAGATGATGCTAAGTTGCTATCAGAAAACTCGACGCGGCGTCACTCAAAAATCCGCCCTGCCGACGGTCAACATACAGGAGATGCGGTGTAAGCGAACGTAAGCCGATATCGCTGCTCAAGCCGAATTATCGGCTATGATTAATCAGTCTGTGCACCACGCTTTGATAAACCAATCATCGGCTCTCGTGACAACGCTTAAGCCGATGATAGCAAATAGCGTTAAATCTATAGCCCAGGAGTTAGCCTCGTCAGGAAGTCTGCTCGACCCATTGCAAGCTCTGCCGAATTATCCTGTTTTCTCAGTACCACAAAACACGCAGAGCACAACGGCCGATCCTAAACCATCGGCTGTAACTTCACCCCCTACCATGATGCCCACACAACCCACGGTTATACTACCTAAGGACCCTCGGTTAAATGGGGTGAACCATTACCACGCCTATACCGACGCCGCTAAGTTAGATGCATCAAGCAATTTGTCGCCGTCGGCTCCATTCTACGCTTTCCCCCAATCGGTTTCACACCGATTGGCTCGAGAGATTCCCACAAGAACCCACCGCTAAGAAATCCAGTCCACACAGGTAGTAACATACCGTAACCATTTGTCCCAAAGGTCTGGAACCTTAAGTCAGATGTAATCGGCACGAGCAGTATGATCACGCTTCGACAGGACAGCATAATTGGCAACCCGAGCTCGCACTCGGGGGGCAGAACGCCGGTTATGACAGATATTATCAAGGGTCTGCTATGGCCGATAATGCTAATTGGGCCGATCAGATCTCTGCCGTTTTGAGGGACCAATTCGGCATACAACCAAAAAAGAAGGTTATCGGCTATAGAAAGTCGTATCCCGATTACATAGATCGCATGCCCTACCCTCATAACTTCAGAGTTCCAGACTTCGTCAAATTCTCTGGGGATGATTCTATCACCACCCTGGAACACGTTGGACGCTTTATCGCGCAATGCGGTGAAGCGGCCCAGTCCGACGGGCTTAAAATTAGACTATTCCCGTTGTCTCTGTCTGGGGTAGCGTGTACTTGGTTTACTTGCTTGCCTCCGAATTCGGTCCATTTATGGAACGATTTGGAAAGCCGATTTCATGAATACTTCTTTTAAGGCAGTTTGGAGCTCAGAATTTCAGATCTAAGTTCTGTACGCCAAAAGTTTGGGGAATCGGTGATGGATTACGTCAAGAGATTTAGAGAAATTAGAAATCGGTGTTTTAGCGTCATATTGCCTGACAACCAACTTGCCGATTTAGCATTTCAAGGTTTGATTTCGCCGCTTAGGGAGAAATTCGGAGGACAAAAAGTCACCGACCTTAGCCACTTATTGCATCGCGTATCGGCCCAGAAAAGCCGATTCACTGATAATAAAGTGTTCAAAGACAGATTTAAAAATAGCAATAACAAAGAAAAGGACAAGGCTAAAGTCAATATGGTTGAGTATTGTGCAAGTGACTCATCGGAAGACGAGGAAGCAGAAATAAACATAGCCGAATGGGTAAAAGGATCCAAAAAGTCCTTAGTCTGTTCTTGGCTTAAGCCGACTAGGAACAAGTCGGAGGTTAAGTACTCTTTCGATGTTTCTAAGTGCGATCGTATTTTTGATTTACTTCTGCAAGAAAAGATAATACGATTGCCAGAGGAACATGTGATACCGTCGCCCGATGAGATCAAAAAACGCAGGTATTGCAAGTGGCATCATTCTTATTCGCATAGCACTAATGACTGCAATATCTTCCGTCAACAGATCCAATCTGCTATTGAGGATGGTCGGTTGAAGTTTGCTGATGAGCCAACCATGCAAGTTCATGTTGATCCGTTTCCCATCAACATGGTACAGTGTTCGGCTAAAGGAAAAGAGCCGATGCACGACGAGCAGAAAAAGGATCGACAAGTCAACATCCAATCAAGCTCGAATGGCGATCAAACGCTGAAGATTACAATCGGCTCTTTACAAATAGAAGTCGATCGTGAAGGAAAAAATTCAAGAACCATAAAACCCAAAGGGAATCCTCAGGTAGGTAAATGGTACAAAGCAGAAAAGTCTCCATTAAGGCAGCCAGCGAAAAGGTCAGGACCAACATTTTTACAATTAATGGAGAAATACGAGAGGATGAATAGCCGACCACGGTATAAGGCTCGCCGGTCGGATAACTTGTACCTGAGAGCATCTAGGCTCCCTTCATGTATTCTGTGTTTAGTTTATTGGTTTTGGTGTTGATGACTAAAAAGGGTACTCAGTGAAAATCAAAAGAAGATAGATCAAATAGTCAAGGCTAAGGTGTTATGTATTAGTTTTTGGCTTGAAGTAAATCTAAGCCACTTAGTTTAATCACCGTACTATTAAGAGGGACTATCCATAAGAAATAATCTTGGATCATCTGTAAGGTCACTAGAAGATGTCTTGGAGCATAGAACTCTCTTAACTCATAATTCTATCTTAGACAAAACTCTTCTCTCAGGCTCAGGCGCTTAAAAGATCCGTGCTTTAAACATCAACCGAGAGTACATCATGTACGCCGGACCAACCTTTTCGGTCCGGCGCTGAAGAAATTTTCCTTACGAAGCACATCATGTACGCCGGACCAACCTGTTGGGTCCTGCGTTAAGAATCCTCTTCTTTACTTATATCAAATATTCATCGGACAAATCTAATTTTTCTCATTTGTGTTAGTCCAACATAAAATTATTTCGCCTCAATTATCTTTTCGGTCCATACTAAAGTATCGAGCATTAGAGCATGATAATGATCTCAATTCTATGTGTACGTCGGACCATCTTTTGATCCGCGCAAACAAGCTTTCTCCGATAAAACCAGTCTTTTTCTTTGTACGCGGACCATCTTTTTGGGTCTTGCGTAAACTCATCCTCTCGGTACTAAGTTAGATCAAATCATGTGTTCGGTGAACCGTTTTTACAGTCTGCGCTAACATGGCTTGCACAGCTAAATGAAATCTGTTCGACGGACTAAGTTTATCCGTCCGACGAAAATCCTTTGTATATGCCAGTAAAAATCATCTGATCTTTTACCCTTTCGACGGACCGTTTTTCTTGGTCCGGCGCAACTAGGTCTGTTAAAGCTGAACTATGCCTCTCAGAACCATGTACCGGACCGAAATTTTGGTCCCGTGTGTGTGCGATTTGACTCTCGATTGGCTCATAGAAAATCTTTTTCAAAAGGTAGCTGTTGACCTACCCCATCTACCCTGCCAACTCCCAACGGGCAAAAGACAGGTGTAACGGTTATCTCTGTTCAGGAGCTATATATAGATGGCCTGTGCTCAAGAAATGTGTGCGATTACCTTTTCACATTCTGAACATCTTTTCATTCACATACAACTCTTTGATCCTTGAGATTTCCAAGCTTCATTCCATCAAAGAGTTTTTGAGCTTCAACTCAGAAAATTACAAACCATCTTTCTGATTTGCTAAGAGTACTTGCTCCAAGCTAAATCTAGTTGAGTCTAGCAACTGAACCAAGAGACAGGGCTTGTGGATAGTCTATTACTCTTGGAACTAGCTGTTTCTAGACGGTTGGAGAAGTTGTTGGTGCGACCTATCCAATAGTGTTTGTGGAAGGCCACCATTCTTTGTGAAGGGTTGAGACTCACCTCTTTGGAGTAGTGAAAGAGTCAAGATAGTGGATAACCAAAAGCTATTTGAAAATAGCTGTTTGGTGGAGCAATACTTCAAAGAAGTGCTCTAACGGGACGTAGGAGTGATCTCGAACCTCGGTGAAAAATTCTTGTGTTCCGTGTTTACGAGTTACTTTTCTACTCGTGTTGTTTCTTACGCTTCTATTTGAACTCTTTTCTCTTGAACCAGATTGTGCACGATATTTATGCAATTGCTTCGCTCCAATTTTTTATTGAGAAAAGTTTTTCCAAACTTTTAGATATTTTTAAAAGTTGCCTATTCACCCCCCCCCCTCTACGCTAACTTGATCCTTTCAAGTGGTATCGAGCAAGGTCACTCCTTAAAGCCTAACGACTTGGGTTAAAATGGCCGAGGTATAGGGTCACAGTAAGTGTAGGAAGAGTTCCTATCTTTGATGGCACAAATTATGCCTATTGAAAAATTAGAATGAGGTGTTATCTTGAAGTGTAAGTTATGATGTGTGGAGGTTCTGAAAAACCTTTGCCTCCACGTGTCATACAGAAGGTCAATCCTCATCTTGTAACCTACACTGGAGAAATAAGAAATTTGCAATATGATGCTCAAGCTAGAATGCTATATTTTCTTGCCTTAGCATTGAAGTCTTTGATAGAGTCGATAATTTGTCAACCGCTTATGATATTTGGACTACTCTACAAGAAATTCATGAGGGAACTTCGATATAAAAGAGGAAAAATATTTTGTTGTTAGAGAAAAATTTGATCAATTCAAAATGCTCCCTCATGAAAATGCAAATGATATGTTCTCTAGATTAAACCCTATTATAAATGAGCTTAAAGGTTTGGAAACTAAAGTTGATGATGTTGAAGTATGCAGGAAAATGATCAGAGTTTTACCACGAGCATATCATAGTCTGATCACCTACCTATCAAATAGTGGTGATCTGAAGAGGCTCACACCTACTGAGCTTCTGAGCAAAATTTCAGCTCATGAGCTCACCTTGGGTGATGAAATGGACACCAAAAAGAAATCCATTGCTCTCAAAGCCAAGGGAAAGGATCAAGCCTCATCAGATGATGAAGAAGAGGAAGAAATAAGCTATGAAGAGGACGAAGATGTAAGAAAATTGGCATTACTCATGAGATCAGCAAACAAAATCATGAGAAGGGTAAATGCCAAGGGTAAATCCTCAACTTATTACTCAAAAAGAAACCCTTTTTCTAACATTACTTGTTTTGAGTGTAATGAGAAAGGACACATAGCTGCCCGTTGCCCAAACAAAAATATCAAGAAAGGCAAAAGCAAAAACAAAGATGACTATGACGAAGAAAAGGCTCAAGGAAGCTACAAGAGAAGTCATCACAAGAAGAGCTACTCCAAGAAACATTGGAGGAAAGGAAAGAAGGAGGCACACATTGGTGAATGGGTCACTGATGAAGAAAATTCAAGTGAAAACTCCTCCTCCTCATCAGATGAAGAAGAGCCAAGGTCCAAGGGGCTAGCAGGGCTTGCTCTAAATGAATCTACACCACCCTCACCTTCTCTACCTTTTTGTCTCATGGCCAGAGATGATGAAGAGAAGGTAAATGATTCTCCTTCTTATGAAGAGCTAGTAGAAATCATTAAAGAGTTGAACAATGCTTTATATACCAAAACCACTAAAGATAAAAGTCTCAAGAAAGAAACTTCTAGATTAATGGTTAAAAATGATGAGCTTACTGCTAAAACTGAAACTCTTGAAACTGACATTAAGGTCTTGCATGAAAAATATGACATGTTAGAAATTAGTCAGAATAAGATTATAAAGGAACATGAGAAACTTTCAAGTATTCATTCTGATCTAATCACTGACCATGCATGTCTTACTGTCTCTCATGAATCTTTGAAAACTATTCACATACAACTTGTTAAAGAACATGATGAATTACTCAACAAATACTATGAGCTAGAAATTGATAGTGAAATGAAAGGTGGAAAATCCAACAACATTTCTTTTCGCGATATTTCAATCAGTTGTGACCTTCTATCTGATGATATAATTACTCCTAATTTACCAAACATGTGTAATGAAAATTGCAAAAATACCTTGTATGCTAAGGAGCTCATGATAGAAAATAATGAGCTAAAAATCAAGGTTGCAAAGTTTGATAAAGGCTTGGAAAAATGCTTTCTTGGTAGTGCTACTCTTGATAAAATTCTTGGGGAACAAAAGGTTGTTCTAGGTAAAAAGAGATTAGGTTATAAAGTCAAGTCTATGCCCAAAAAGAATGAACAACCAAGATCCAAAATAAATTTTGTCAAAAGTAAGGTCCAATGTTGCTATTGTCATAACCAAAATCATGCTTCTATAAATTGTAAATTCACCTGTGCTTCATCTGCTAAGGTTAATAGAAGGTGCATGGTTGATGCTCATTATATGTTGTTTAAAGATTTTAGGGGTAAAATGAATGTTAGATATGTTGGCCCCTCTAATCTAGATAAAAATCTCAAAGCCATTTGGGTACCTAAGTCTTTGCTTACTAATCCTTTTGGACCAAAAATTATTCAGACTAACACTAATGGACCCAAAAGTATTTGGGTACCTAAAATCAAGAAAATGATTACTTTGTAGGTAAACTACAAGAGTGGTGGCCGGCATTGGGTTATTGACAGTGGTTGCACACAACATATGACCGGTACACCAAGGATGTTCACCTCAGTTGAAAAAGAGTATGATCCAAGTCATAAGATCACATTTGGAGATAACAGCAAAAGAAAGGTAAAGGGAAATGGTTAAATTGCTATCTCAAATGATCACTCTATTGAGAATGTATTACTTGTTGATTCTTTAAACTTTAATCTGCTGTCTGTTGCTCAGCTCTGTGATCTAGGTTTTCATTGTATATTTTCAAGTAATGAAGTAGCAGTTCTTGATAAAAATGAGAAGCTTATCTTTAAGGGTTTCAGATTTCAGAATCTCTACCTTGTTGATTTTAACTCAAAATCCTCATGCATCTCAACCTGTCTGCTGGCTAAAGTTTCACATGGCTGGCTGTGGCATAGGAGACTTGGGCATGTAGGAATGTCTAATCTGAAAAAGCTTTTCAAAAATGAGCTAGTAGTGGGGCTAAAAAATGTTAAATTCGAAAAGGATAAATTGTGCAGTGCTTGTCAAGCAGGCAAGCAAGTGGCTAACTCTCACCCTGCTAAAAATGTTATGTCTACTACTAGGCCCCTAGAACTTTTGCATATGGATGTTTTTGGCCCCACCTTATATGCAAGTATAGGTGGCAACTCATACTGTCTTGTAATTGTGGATGATTTTTCTAGATTTACTTGGGTATTCTTTTTGCCAAATAAAAGTGAAGTTGGAAGAATTTTCAAAAATTTTGCAAAAAGAGCTCAAAATGAATTTGATTGTCCCATTAAGAAGATCAGAAGTGATAATGGATCTGAATTTGTCAATACTAACATTATCGAATATTGTGATGAGTTAGGCATAAAGCATGAACTTTCAGCCACATACACTCCTCAACAGAATGGTGTGGTTGAAAGAAAAAATCGAACTCTCATAGAAATGGCAAGGACAATGCTGGATGAATACAATACCTCCGACGTATACGGGCAAAGCTATCAACACTGCATGTCATGCCATTAACAGGCTCTATCTTCACCGACTTCTCAGGAAGACTTCATATGAGCTTCTGGTAGGAAGAAGACCTAATATATCATACTTTCGTGTATTTGGATGCCAGGTATATATCTATAAAAAGATAACGCATTTAGGTAAATTCTAAAAGAGATGTGATACTGGTGTCATGCTAGGATATTCTTCTAAATCCAAAGCTTATAGAGTATTTAATAACTCAACTAGGTTAGTAGAAGAAATCTATGATGTTAAATTTGATGAATCTAATGGCTCACAAGGTGAGCATGAGAATCTAGCTGATATAGATGAAGAAGCTCTTAAAGAATCCATGAACAAAATGGAGATTGGTGATATCAAGCCTGAAGAAAACAAGGATGATCCACCGATAATATCCACGGTACCTCAAGATGGCTCTCAACTCGAAGAAGAAAAAAAGAAGGATGAAGGACCAAACTTCATAAAGAGTCATCATACAATTACAAAGGATCATCCTGTGGATCAAATCATCGGTGAATTTAGTAAGGGGGTTCAAACTCGTTCTAAACAAGCAACTTTCTGTGAACATTACTCTTTTGTTTCATGTATTGAGCCCAGGACAATTGATGAAACTTTAAAAGATGCTGACTGGATTGTGGCAATGGAAGAAGAGCTCAACAATTTTGAAAGAAACAAAGTCTGGAATTTAGTGAAAAGACCCTCAGATCATAACGTTATTGGAACAAAATGGGTTTTCAGAAATAAATAAGATGAAAATGGTGTGGTCACACGAAATAAAGCAAGGCTGGTAGCTCAAGGATATTCTCAAGTTGATCGAAGGGTTGGATTATGGAGAAACTTATGCACCTGTAGCACGACTTGAGGCCATATGGTTTCTCCTAGCTTTTGCTTGTCATTTCGATATTACTCTTTTTCAAATGGATATTAAAAGTGCTTTTCTTAATGGAATTATTGAAGAAACTGTTTTTGTTGAACAACCTCCTGGTTTTGAAGATATAAAGTTTCCCAATCATGTTTATAAGTTATCTAAAGCTCTATATGGTCTGAAACAAGCCCCTAGGGCCTGGTATGAGCGTCTTAGAGACTATTTACTAGAAAAGAATTTCAAAATTGGCAAGGTTGATCCAACGCTATTTTTAAAAGACTTCAATGGTACATTAATGATCTGCCAAATTTATGTTGATGATATTATCTTTAGAAGTACTAATTTGACTCTGTGCAAGGAATTCAGTAATCAAATGGCCAAAGAATTTGAAATGTCAATGATGGGGGAACTTACTTTCTTTTTGGGGTTTCAAGTGAAGCAATTAAAGGAAGGGACTTTTATTTCTAAAGAAAAATATGTTAAAGACCTTCTCAAGCGGTTTAATCTGGAAGAATGCAAGCCTATCAAAACTCCTATGGCAACCAATACACATCTTGATCAAGATGTGGGAGGTAGGTCTGTTGATCAAAAGTTATTCAGATCTATGATAGGTTTCCTTACTATATTTAACAACATCTAGGCCAGACATCATGTTTAGTGTATGCATGTGTGCTCGATTTCAAGCTGCACCTAAAGAAGTACATCTTAGTGCAGTGAAAAGAATTTTCAGATACTTAGAAAACACTCCCTGTTTTGGTTTGTGGTACCCGAAAGGTGCTCTTTTCGAACTTCTTGGCTATTCAGATTCTGACTATGCCGGTTGTAAAATTGATCGAAAGAGCACTTCTGGAGGATGTCACCTACTAGGAAGATCTCTAGTATCTTGGTGTTCTAAAAAGGAAAATTCAGTAGTACTCTCAACAGCTGAGGCTGAATATGTAGCTGCAGGCAGTTGTTGTGCTCAAATTCTATTTATAAAACAAACCTTTCTGGACTATGGTGTTGTATTTGAAAAGTACCTCTACTGTGTGATAATGAAAGTGCAGTAAAAATTGTCAACAATCCAGTCAGCATTCTAGAACTAAGCATATTGAAAGCAGACATCACTTCATACGTGATCATGTTGTTAAAGGAGACATTATGCTTAGCCATGTAAGGACTGAAGATCAATTGGCTGATATTTTCACTAAACCACTTGATGAGGCCAGGTTTTCAAAATTAAGAAATGAACTAAATATCATTGCCTATTCAAATATTGTTTGACAATATATCCCCTAAAGGGAGTTGGTTTGTTTGTGATGCATCTCTTGATACATATAGCCCTTGGTTTCTTGCTCTGACTGAATTTTTGTCCTCCAGTGGATAAAATCTTTTGCTAATGGCTTTTAAGACTACCTTGATTTTTCGAGTCAATTCATTTACCGAAAAATCCTCTGACTTCCAAAAACTTCTCTAACTCCAAGACTCTTCGGATGATGATAAATTTACTCCATCTTCGCCAACATGTCTATAAAAGGGGAGAACCAGAGGTCTTGGAATGTAACTCTTCTCTTAGCCTTCTTCTTCTGCCTCTAAGCTCTCCTCTTCATCATGCCGAAAAGAGCATCCAGAGACGACGAGGATGATCCTTTGATCGCAGAGCTATGGAGAGATTTTGATCGCGCCATGGAAGAGTTGGCTGAACAAAGGGCGGTTGCCAGTGACAGTGCCACTGTTGATGCCTTTCTTGCGATCTTCCTGCTCTCTCCAAGGCTAGGAGGTGCTCATAGAGGCACTCGGGCGTGTGCGTAGGGCGAAACTTAGGTCTTTCCCTTTCTCGTAAAAAATCTCCGGGCATAACGTCCAGGAAGCAATATAAATAAAGAAATTTCTCTCAATTTGCTCTCCTTGAATGGTTCTTATCTTGCTTGGCTTCACATTTGGATGATATTCACATCTATACATCACGGAATGGATTTTAAGCTCGACGCGTAAAACATTGTGTTGAATCTGGCGCGAACAACACTCTGACCCGACTGACGGTGTGAATAAATGAATTCAAAAGGGCTATTTCTTGAATAAAATAATTCTTTAAGTAAAATTTCTTAAATTAAGAAAATGCTGCTATAAAACTCACCTTTCTATACTTCTTTCTTATCCAAATCCAAATATAATAACTAAGTCAAAAACAAAATATCTTCTCTTATAAAATCCGATGGCGATTTAGCTAACCGTCCATATTAAAAATTTGAGTACTTCAAATGAGCTTAAATTGAAAATACTTATGCTCATCAAAATATCAGACTCAAACATTATTTGAAAACTATTTTCCGTCTTGTTATGGTGCTTTTGTGTTTTGATTGATAATCTCAGCTTTGTATTTCTTATCATTGCTAATCGTCAGAATAAGAATCCTATCCCTTTTTGGGCTTATCTCTGCCAAACGTGTTCAAATATGACAACTAAAAGATTCTCTGATTGTATCTCATCTCTCCTTCATAAAGAGTCCTCCTCAAAGTACTGCAATTGCAGGAGTTACTTTCCGTGAGTTGTCATTTCACGACTTTTGCTCCTAGAAGTTCGTGCTATTTATAACGCCCTCTCTCGTTTTCCGGCTTAAACCCTATGACCAAAAAATCATCTTTCTCAAGCTTTTCGCAAGAAATCTCCAGAATTTTGTTTCTCTTCTTCCTCGCCGACGCTCATCCCGAACGGGTGTTGTCAACGGCACTCTATCTGCTCAGCCTCTGCTACTAGGATCTCGTAAGTTCTTCTATCTTATCCTCTTTCTTTGCTAGATCGAAACCCTAGTTGAAACTCATCTCGTAAGATCCCCCTTCTGTTTCTTAGGCTGTTCTTCAATTTCTTGTGTTTGGCATTGTCAGTGTTGTTAGCCTCTGGAAATTTCATCAAGTCAACTCAGCATTTGATTTCAGACAAAAGAAACCCTAGTCAAGATGAGTTCACAGAATCCAGACAAAAGAGGTCTGTTTGGAAAAATTGCTGATAAAGTTAAAGGGAAAAAGAAAGCCAAAACTAACCAATCTCAGCAGTCTAGCGGTGTGGTAAAGAAAGTAACAACTAAACCATCAAGAGTACCAGTGCAATATGACTCAACCTCCTCTTCAAATGATAGTGACTATCAGCCTAGTGCAAACCCATCATCTGATGAAGAAATAGAACTCAGTGGTGAAGTAGACATAATTTGTGGACATGAGCTAGCAGTTCTAGGAGGAAGGAAACTAAGAGCTGCAAGATTGGTACCTGAAAGAATCTGGTTTCCTTTTGATACACACGCCTCAATGAACAATTTATCACCACATTTCAGAGAAACATCTATATGGGTTCTGAAATAGGAGAGATAAGAATGGCAAGCTCTTGTCGACTTTGCGTGCATCAATATGTTGGTGGAATCGATCGATTCGTGCTAGGATCGGATAGAATTCTAGATTGTGTTCGATCAACTCGGGCTTGCAACCCTCATGTCCTCAATCGGACCAACTTGGAGTGAAAATAGGATCATGGAATTCTATGCATCTCTATTAGTAAACAAAAATAGACACTTCATTCATTTACTATTGATGGAATTAAGAGAAAAGTAAGAACTCCTCGGTTTGAAGTCGCCATCGGGCCTCATGTCCTTTCTTTGAATGTAACTAGGATTCATGATAGGATGTTCCCTGGAAGTAGATGGAGACAAATTGGTGACATGCCTGACCTACAAGTATCTGCCCACATCTACAGAAATGTTCATGAGGCTGGTTTTAATGCAAATAGGGTTCATTACTTAACTGCAGAAGCCAAGGCTCTACTCCTAATTCTCAGACACACTATCTACCCTAAAACCGATTACAAGGAAGGAGTAACCCCATGTCTAGCATGGCTGCTGCACCTAATATTATCAAGACAACCCATTGATTTAACAGATTACATCCTTGGTGAGATGGAAGAAGCTATATACAGAAAGATGGGTAGCCATCTTCCTTTTGCCATGCAAATCACTCAGATGCTTTTGGCTCAAGGAATCATTCCCCAGACTGAGAGGGACAGAGAGTTCAATTCTGGCCCTAAGCAATACAAAATGTCCAAGCCAGCTGTACAAGAAAACAGACCAACAAGTATCTCCACTTTTCAACGAGTCATTCATGAGCCTAGTGCTCAGGAGAATACAGAGATCCTTGAGAATTCAGATGATGATGGAGGGGCTCCGAGTCATAGCTATCACACTTAGGAATACTCTCTCCCTGCTCCTAACCTTTCATATACTCCCAGAGAAATCTTGGACTATAGCTCAGAACATGTAAGTCAGCAGAGATTTGGACAGTCTGAACATCCTACAGTATATGTCAGCTCAGAGTCTCTTCATGATGATGAGGAAGTTCATAGACTACAAGAACTAACAGCCGCAACAGATTCATGGAAGGACAACGATTTCGATCTACAGCCCATGAGCATGAAGCAGGCGGTTCTAGACCTCCTCGGGATCATATACCAGCTTTCACTCAAAATTCAGAAGATAACTCTCACTATTCTCATCATTTTGAGCCTGAACCATTTCATGATTACAGTCATCAACCGGCTTGGTGGGATTCACAGCCAGGATGGTTCACATCATTTGAGCAACAATACAACACTGATCTCAGAAATGCTCAAGAAAATATAGAAGAAGAATGGAAATTGGGTGCCCAGAGACATGATGAACAAATGGCAGCAATACACCAACAACAAGAACTAATGCAAAAGATCTATCAAGACCAAGAAAATCTCATAAATGAAACCTACAGAAGGTTTGATATGATCAGAGGAAATCAGTGGGATATAAGAAAATGGATTGGTGAAATTAAAACTGAACAACTGGTCATCAAAGATAGAATGTATGATCTTAACAAGAAGCAAAATGCTCAAAATGCACAGATTGACAAATTTGCTCAGAATGTCTACAAGAGCTTTGACAAGACTGGAAGCTGTTTGGATTCACACGCAGATCAATTGGATCATTTTCGGGACTATATTGTAGACACTCGACATAACCTAACATCAAATCAGCAGGACATTGCACAACTATTGTTGGACAAAACTGATGAAACTCAGGAACTTGTCAGAGATGTCCAACATGACTTCAGTGAATTTACTTTCAATCCTCAACCTGGAGATCCTGATTATCCCAGCTGGCACAATCAAGCAATGGCTTCTCCTCTTTCTGACAGCGACCGAGAACAGTCACCTCCTTCTCCTCCACGAAGAAGCATAAGCTCCAGAATGGCTAGCATGCTGAAAAGAACTTTTTCAAAACGCAAGAAGTGACCTTTTTGGTTGTTGATGTCAAAGGGGGAGAAGAACAGTTTTCTAAATAGTCTCTCTATTGTCAAAAACAAAATGCTATATTAAAGACTAATAGTCTTTTGTGTGTTTGTCTCTGCTTTATGCATTCTCTTTCTTAAAACCATAATATCTGAAAAGGCCAATGTTTCTGATACTTCTTCATGTGTGTTAATTTTAAGTTCTCTCACGCATTCATTCAGGGGGAGTACATTTTACTCAAGTTATTAAATTTTGTTTTCTATCAGACTAACTTGTATCTGCAGGATAAGTAATCTCTTCGGCCCTAAGCAGTGTTTCAAAGGTTTTGTCATCAATCATCAAAAAGGGGGAGATTGAGAGCATCTAGGCTCCCTTCATGTAATCTGTGTTTAGTTTATTGGTTTTGGTGTTGATGACTAAAAAGGGTACTCAGTGAAAATCAAAAGAAGATAGATCAAATAGTCAAGGCTAAGGTGTTATGTATTAGTTTTTGGCTTGAAGTAAATCTAAACCACTTAGTTTAATCACCGTACTATTAAGAGGGACTATCCATAAGAAATGATCTTGGATCATGTGTAAGGTCACTAGAAGATGTCTTGGAGCATAGAACTCTCTTAACTCATAATTCTATCTTAGACAAAACTCTTCTCTCAAGCTCAGGCGCTTAAAAGATCCGTGCTTTAAACATCAACCGAGAGTACATCATGTACGCCGGACCAACCTTTTCGGTCCGGCGCTGAAGAAATTTTCCTTCTGAGCGCACATCATGTACGCCGGACCAACCTGTTGGGTCCTGCGTTAAGAATCCTCTTCTTTACTTATATCAAATATTCATCGGACAAATCTAATTTCTCCCATTTGTGTTAGTCCAACATCAAATTATTTCGCCTCAATTATCTTTCTGGTCCATACTAAAGTATCAGAGCATTAGAGCATGATAATGATCTCAATTCTATGTGTACGTCGGACCATCTTTTCGATCCGCGCAAACAAGCTTTCTCGATAAAACTAGTCTTTTCTTTATACGCGGACCATCTTTTGGGTCTTGCGTAAACTCATCCTCTCCGTACTAAGTTAGATCAAATCATGTGTTCGGTGAACTGTTTTTACGGTCTGCGCTAACATGGCTTGCTCAGCTAAATGAAATCTGTTCGACGGACTAAGTTTATCCGTCCGACGAAAATCCTTTGTATATGCGGTAAAAATCATCGATCTTTTACCCTTCGACGGACCGCTTTTCTTGGTCCGGCGCAACTAGGTCTGTTAAAGCTGAACTATGCCTCTCAGAACCATGTACCCCGGACCGAAATTTTCGGTCCGGCGTCTGTGTGCAGTTTGACTCTCGATCGACTCTGTTAGAAAATCTTTTTCAAAAGGTAGCTGTTGACCTACCCCATCTACCCTGCCAACTCCCAACGGGCAAAAGACAGGTGGAACGGTTATCTCTGTTCAGGAGCTATATATAGATGGCTTGTGCTCAAGAAATGTGTGCGATTACCTTTTCACATTCTGAACATCTTTTCATTCACATACAACTCTTTGATCCTTGAGATTTCCAATTTTCATTCCATCAAAGAGTTTTTGAGCTTCAACTCAGAAAATTACAAACCATCTTTCTGATTTGCTAAGAGTACTTGCTCCAAGCTAAATCTAGTTGAGTCTAGCTACTGAACCAAGAGACAGGGCTTGTGGATAGTATATTACTCTTGGAACTAGCTGTTTCTAGACGGTTGGAGAAGTTGTTGGTGCGACCTATCCAATAGTGTTTGTGGAAGGCCACCATTCTTTGTGAAGGGTTGAGACTCACCTCTTTGGAGTAGTGAAAGAGTCAAGATAGTGGATAACCAAAAGCTATTTGAAAATAGCTGTTTGGTGGAGCAATACTTCCAAAGAAGTGCTCTAACGGGACGTAGGAGTGATCTCGAACCTCGGTGAAAAATTCTTGTGTTCCCCTTTTTCGAGTTACTTTTCTACTCGTGTTGTTTCTTACGCTTCTATTTGAACTCTTTTCTCTTGAACCAAGATGTTGTGCACGATATTTATGCAATTGCTTCTGCTCCAATTTTTTTATTGAGAAAAGTTTTTCAGAACTTTTAGATATTTTTAAAAGGTTGCCTATTCACCCCCCCTCTAGGCCAACTTGATCCTTTCAGTACCGCACCGAGAATGTGGAGAGGGCACATAGAAGGTGTCCCTTTTGGCAGTTTTGCTGGGAAAGAGGAGTAGCGTTGCCATCACCATACACCTGCCCGATGGAACATTATCCCCAAGACAATTGGCCAAAGTAATCGGCCAGAGATAGGCTGTCTGGGCCGATTAGAGAGCAAGGCAGAAGTGACAGAATGCCTGTCCACGAGAGAATATCCAAACCAGATCAAGAACCGAGCCAAATCAAGACACATAATCCCAGTTCTAATCAAGAAGATTTGGCTGGTCAAATACGGAAGCCAGTGGAGCCCAAACCCAGGTGGTGTCCATCTGGCCTGAGCCGATCACAACGACGACGGCTTCAGAGGCTAAAGACGCAAGAAATCCGTGAAGCCGATGCCGAAAAACAGAGAGACGAAACGTTTAATGAACTTCGTCCAATCAAATGCGTCAAGAAAGAGTGGAGAAGAAAAGAACAAGACGAAGAAGATTTCGAATCGGCTGATGACTTGAATTCTCCCATGATTCGGGGTGACACCCCTCCCATGGATATTAACATGGTGTTCACGTTGCCGGCTGAGTTCAAAATCAGAAACGAATCGACCGAAAATTGGTTGCTCAGTTGAGTTCTGGCGTACAGAGTGCCATATTCGAGAAACCTAAAGATGATCATCGGCATCTGAAGCCATTGTATCTAAAAGGATACATAAATGGCAAGCCGATATCAAGAATGCTGGTAGACGGAGGGGCCACATGAACGATGCCGCATACACGACATGCAAAAAGCGGGTAAGTCGATGAAGACTTAATTAAAACTAACATGGTTCTAAACGACTTCACAGCGACCCCACGGAGGCAAAGGGTGTCATGGTCACGAGTCGATCGTCGGTAGCAAGACCTTGCGAGCGGCGTTCTGTATGTCGATGCCAAAGGAAACTACAACAGCATCGCTCGGTCGGGATTGGATTCATGCCAACTGTTGTATTCCGTCGACCATGCATCAAGCGCTTGTACAGTGGAACGGAGAAGAAGTCGAAGTCGTCACAGCCGACACATCGACCCATATCGCTATGGCTAGCTCTGACGCGAATTGGCAACACGAAGAAGCTGGCTGCATATCAGGAAAGGAGCTGGACGACTGTGATTTCATCTGTGTAAGCAAATCAGGACTCATGCCGATCAGTGTCAAGCTGGGCACCTTTGATCGAGCAAATGAAGTGTTACGCCGATGGGGACAAGAAAAACATTGAAGGCGTTGCAGGATAAAATGCAAAGCTATCGGCAAACATCGGATAGCTACGAAGCTATAGAAGACTTTGAAGAAATTAAAAAGTTAGGTCAAGGTTTTACATCCACCGATTTGCTTGAAGAAGTAGATATAGGTAGCGGTGATAGAAAAAGACCAACTTTTGTTAGTGCAAGTTTAGATGTAAAGTACAAAGAAAAATTGGTAAAAATCCTTAGAAATTTTAAGGATTGTTTTGCTTGGGAATATCATGAGATGCCCGGATTAAGCCGTCAGCTCGTGGAACATCGGCTACCTATAAAATCGGGCTATCGGCCGTTTAAACAGTATCCTAGGCGTTTCAATCCAGCCTTGTACCAAATTATAAAAGAAGAGATAGAACGGTTGTTGGAGGCAAAATTTATCAGGCCTTGCCGATATGCGGAGTGGGTTTTCAACATTGTTCCTGTTATGAAGAAAAATGGAAAGCTTCGAGTATGCGTCGACTTTAGAGATTTGAACAAAGCGATGCCAAAAGATGAATATCCGATGCCAATAGCCGATATGCTTATCGATGCTGCCTCAGGGAACAAGATCATAAGTTTTCTAGATGGTAATGCCGGGTATAACCAGATACTCATGGCGAAGTCGATATACCAAGACGACTTTCGGATGTCACCGTGCAATAGGATTGTTCGAGTGGGCGGTGATGACTTTCGGCTTGAAGAACGCCGGAGCAACATATCGAGAGCAATGAATCGATCTTTCATGACTTAATCGGCCACATTGTCGAAATATATATTGATGATGTAGTAGTAAAATCCATGAAGATTTGCAACACTTGGCGATTTAGAAAGAGTTTTAGAAACATAAGATCGCACGGTCTAAAGATGAATCCTTTCAAGTGCGCGTTTGGCGTGTCGGTTGGACAGTTTCAGGCTTCATGGTTCATGAAAGGGGAATTGAAATCGATTAAGCGAGGGTCGAGCTATAGCCAATATCGAACCACCGACATGCAAAAGCGAGTTACAAAAGTTGATCGGCAAAATTAACTATCTCCGTCGGTTCATCTCAAACCTCTCGGAAGGATTCGTGCTTTTACTCCGTTGCTAAAATTAAAGGACAATGAAGAATTTATATGGGAGCCGATCGTGAAGGCTTTCGATGAAGTTAAAAGGTATTTGTCCAACCCTCCAGTTTTGGCTGCGCCTCAAAAAGGGATCCCTTTCAGGCTATATGTTTCGGCTGAAGAAGATACTATTGGAGCTGTGTTAGCACAAGAGGTGCATGGTAAAGAAAGGGTTATCTTTTATTTAAGCCGACGGTTGCTGGACGCGGAAGTTAGGTACCCTTTTATCGGAAAACTATGTTTATCTTTGTACTTCTCATACACAAAACTAAGGCACTACATATTAGCATCGGCCTGTAAGGTAATCTGCAAAACCGATGTTATAAAATATATTTTGTCAGCTCCTATCCTGCAAGGTCGACTTGGCAAATGGGCTTACGCCTTGGTTGAGTTCGACTTATCATATGAATCGGCCAAAGCAGTCAAAAGACAAGTATTAGCCGATTTTATGACAGGACATGACACAGCAAACTTGGTCTTGGTCGCGCCATGGCAACTGTTCTTTGACGGGTCAGTATGTGGGGAAGGTGATGGTATCGGTATTGTACTCACCTCACCCAAAGGGCATAGCTTTGAATTTGCATTCCGGCTAAATAGCCGATGCTCAAACAACCAGGCCGAGTACGAAGCGTTACTCAAAGGCTTGCAATTCTTTGGAAAATATTGGGGTGGCTATTGTTGAGGCATATGGTGATTCACTATTGGTGGTGCGACAAATAAAGGAGAATACCAATGTCGAGATGAAGTGCTACTGAAATATTTAGAACAATGTTTAGAGATTATCGGCTCTTTTACATCATTTTCTATCGGTCATGTTCCTCGAGAACTGAATGATAGAGCTAATGCTTTAGCTCAACAAGCATCAGGATATAAAGATTACGCGAAGTCGAGATCGAATCGTAGACAAAGCGATCATGTGCACAGATATTGCCGATTGGAGAACACAGATAAAAGATTATCTAGTCGATCCATCCAAGCCGACGGAACGAAAGATACGGCAACAAGCGTTGAAATACATCGTCATGGACGATATACTATATTATCGGACTATGGAAGGTTTATTGTTAAGATGTCTTGAGGCCGAAGAAGCACGGGTGGCAATGGGTGAAGTACACGAAGGCATTTGTGGTTCTCATCAATCGGCACATAAGATGAAATGGATGCTCAGACGGACAGGTTATTTTTGGCCGACGATGCTAGAAGATTGTTTCAAGTATTATAAAGGATGTCAAACATGTCAAGAGTTTGGCAACGTACAACTAGCACCAGCATCGGCTTTACATCCAATTATCAAACCTTGGCCGTTCAGGGGTTGGTGAATAGATATAATCGGCCAAATATTTCTGCTTGAGTAAAGGCCACAAGTTTATCTTGGCCGCAACCGATTACTTCTCAAAGTGGGTCGAGGCTATACCACTTAAAAAGGTAACCAGTGTTGAGGCGATTCGTTTTGTGAATGAACATATCGTCCATCGGTTTGGAATACCGCAAACAATCACGACCGATCAAGGTACGGTATTCATGTCTAACGAGTTTCAGGGTTACGCAACGAGTCTAGGGATCAAATTGTTAAACTCTTCGCCATATTACGCTCAGGCTAATGGACAGGCCGAGTCGTCTAATAAAACACTGATCAAGTTGATCAAAAGAAAAATTGATGAAAAACCAAGGAATTGGCATTCAACTCTATCGGAGTCACTTTGGGCCTATCGGCTATCGTATCACGGAGCGACAAAACTTTCACCTTACCAATTGGTGTACGGACAAGAAGCCATTCTACCCGTAGAGATCAACATTGAGTCGATACGGACAGCCAGGCAAAACGGGTTGTCGGCTCAAGAATACAATGATTTAATGATCGACAATTTGGATGAGTTAGCAGAGTTACGTTTATTTACGCTCGATCGGCTTAAGAAGAATAAGATCAGAGTTGCAAGGGCATATAATAAAAAAGTCATACCTAAGTCTTTCGATCTAGCCGATGTGGTATGGAAAACGATATTGCCTGTTGGTTCGAAAGACAACCGATTTGGGAAATGGTCACCTATGTGGGAAGGGCCATACAAAATTAATCGGCTAGTCGGCGGAAACTTGTACTTACTGGAAACGTTAGAGGGGTACATCTTGCCTAAAGCAATTAATGGGAAGTATCTGAAGAAATACTATCCTAGCGTTTGGATTGGAGCCTAGCCGACTAAGGATTACGATCAAAGGCCAAGATTAACACGATGCTGTTAATTGGCGAGAAAGATTACACTTATAAGACGCAACATGTGGAATAAAATCGGTTAGACAGCCGATCATAAACGTGACAAGTTACAAAATATTTCGAAAAACACAGAAATAACAGTATTCAAGCCAGAGTTCCAAAAAAAGAGCCAATTTTACACCTAGTTCACATCAATGAATGCCCGATCCAGGGAGAGTCGCTCCCAAAGCCGATAACACGCCCGCAGCCCTTGCAATCACGCCTTAGATTTCATCAAGAATGCGTTCATCTTCTTTGGTGCTCCCCGGGACTGGTACCACTTTTGCCGACTGTTTCTTCACACTTGCCACAGCCATCGCAATTTCAAGTTTTTGATCCTTTATCTCCGATGTGGTTTTTTCCATGGAGAGTTGGCCTTCTTGGATTTGTTTTTCTGCCTTGGCCAATTCTTCCAAAAGAAATTTCTTCGTGGTTTCAAGCTTGGAGAGGGACTCCTTGATCGACTTTAGCTGCTGCGCGTTGGCATCAAACTTGTGTTTCTTTGCCTTCGCATCTGCGACCAGTTCATCTAGGAGTTTTTTGTCGGCTTCTTGGGCTTCACGTTGGCTGATCCTCGCCTAGGCTGCCTCTACTTCAGATCTTCTATCATCTAGATGGCAAACATTCAGGAGAGCTGCCATAGCTTCTGGAGGAAAGTCAGCTTCGACGGATGCCATGGCGTCTCGGATCGGCTGGTTATTTGCTAGTATCTCCGATTGAGGTCTTGTAACCAAGTCAAAAAGCTTGTTAAGCTTTTCTTTGATGCCTAGAGTTGAAGTGACCACCACCGATGCTTCCTTTGAGACTTGAAGAATTTTTCTGAAATCAGCATCATGGTCGGGCGCCATGGTTTCCGGGTCTTCGAGGTCAGCTAAAGAAAAGCCCAGCAGATCAGTCGGATCCGATGGCTCTGGAGATAGGGTGATTACGGGCTCTGGCGTCAGCTTTGGTGGGGAGATAAACGTTGCAGCGATGTTTGGGAGGTTAGCCAAGATTTTTGCTACCTGGGCAGATTGCGTCGGCTGTAAGAAATGAATGAACAGTTAGTCAATATGTGTAGAGAAATAGTAGCCGGTACATATAGCCTATCGAAAAAATGGTAAACTCACCTGAGCAGTAGCTGAAGCATGAGGAGAACTCCCACCGCTTTGCTCCTGAGGTTTTGGCCCTTTCTTTGCTAGAGCTTTGGTATACTTTGTTTTCTTCTTTTCTGAAATATAATCGGCTAAAAGTTAGTTGGGAAAAGCAAAGAAAAATATCAGCCGATTATATTTTTACTTACTTGGTTGCTTTTTCTCAATATCCGATAGGGATGGACTCTGAATTCGTGTGGTGGGAGGTGTACCTGTGAGGCGATCGTCTGAGTGGCCTTTTGCACGCCGCGCTTGATTGGCTGTAAATCGCTTCTTATCAGCAGTTTTAGTCTGAAAATAAGAAACAAAGAATAAGAAAGTGTGCTTGAAGAAATTGATATGCAAAGGAATATTAGTCGATCCGATACCTTATCAGTATCTACGAGACTTGTATTAGTGTAACCCGAAGAGTTAGTTTCATCGCTTGAATCGCTGTTAGTATCTATTGTCGGCTCAGGAAGATTTGGAAGAAGTTCATTGACAATAGTCGACAGGGACTTGTCAGAATACAGCGCAGTTGCAATAGATAATCACCATAAAGAAAAGCGCTCTGAGCGACGGGTATTTAATATAAAATGAGGCATGTCTTTGATCTGAAGTTCATCGGCTATCTCAAGAATAAGGTTGGCTGCGGTGGCATTGCGGACCCTGGCTCGTGGTTGAAGCCGATCAAGCAGTGGCAGACTAGGGATAACTTGACCAAAGCCTAATTGCCTGGCATAAACTGACGGATTATAGAACTCATATGAAGGTTGAAACGTCCGATTCCTGGTATGCAGACTGACATGCAGAATGCTGGGCGAGATAAAAATCTTGAATAAATCCAGAGTATCATGCGGCATCAGAGCACTGTCGGCTTCTAGGTGGAGAAAGGAGGGTCGCGGGAAATCGGCTGTACTTGTATAACTGAAGAAATAATTTTGTTTGAATTCATTGCTATCAAGTTGCAGGAAAAATAACAAATATTTCTTAGAGCCGATGGGGGTCACCTTTGTCTCATTCCCATAGCACATCATGAACCTTTCCCCGTACGATCGGCTAGCTATGGACTGGGGTATCATGCTTTCTGGAGTATCTTCTCGAGGGAAAGCCGTGTCTTCAGAAGGATTTAACTCAAGCGATCAATTTGAACAAGCAATATAACCAAATCTGAATAAACCAGAGTGGTCCTCCGACATTTCCAACAATGAATTTCGAGAATCCAGTAAAGAGCCGACACCTTATTATGTGCATCATCTGATAAACTGCGCCCAGGAACATCTTTCCAAGTGCCAGCCGACGCCCCTCTACTAATTGTTCTGCTATAGTTTGGTATACTTGAGTTGGTCCTAAAGAGGCGCCACAGAATAAAAATCGGTCTAGCCAGAGATTTAAAAAAGCAGCATGCTCTTCGTCCGACACTATCCCATTGACCTTATTGTTATTTTTGATATATTTCGCCCATCTTTCACCCTTGGATTTAATAAGCTTATACTTGGGCTTAGCACTGTAAGCCGATATCTGGTCTCCATCAGGTCTCAAGCAACACAACTGGGCCACATCCAAAGGAGATGGGCCGACGAGACCGGTGCGGAACATGAAGGCATTAAAAGTATCCGACCAAAAGTAACAAGCCGTGGCCACCAAGGGCTCATTGGCTTCTGGATCGGCTAAAGAAAGGGGGAGACATTCAGCTATGCCAATTTTTTCCCATTCAACCCTCTTTTGAGCTGCTACACGAATATACCATGATCTCCACCCTTTAAGAGCTGTCGGCCAAGCCCTGAAACTCTTAGTCCAACCCTTTATATTATATCTCGAAGCCGACAAAGGGAGACGAGGAATTTCTTCATTTATTACGGTATCAGACTCTAGACTCCCTACTGGACCCAGATAGAATTGGTTGTTGCTGTTTGGGATCGGGATGAATACCTGAGAAGGATCCATGGGAGCAATTCTGACAGCCGATTGGAAGCAGTGATCAAAAGCCGATTGGAAGCTTGAAGAACAAAAGCCGATTGTGGATAAATCGAGAGCTTGTACGCGTGAGGAATGGGTCCCGGAAGGCCATATATTTATAGCACGGTGAAATTTTTGATCAGGCGGGAAACGAATTTCAAAGGACATGGTAATTAAAGCGCACTACCCGCATGTCAGAAAATTACGGCGCGAATAAAGCAACAGTTAATGGGTGAAGTTCAAACGTTGGCCGATTGAAAAGCCGATTATTGATATTTTTGAAAGATGACCTGTCATCTCTCAAAAATGGGGGGCATATGTTTGCACCAAAATTTGGCAAGTCTAACCATAATCGGCAATGAAATCAAAGATATGGACGTTAACAGACAAGTTAAGAAAGTTTGGAGATATTTATGCTAACGGCAAGATTTTTTAGGAAATAACTGTTCAAAGATATGGCCGATACGGATACGGGCTTGAAGCGTGTTGTAACAGGACACTATCAGCCAAAGGTATAAAGGAAGGACCGAAGCGAGCTGCGAGGACATCATCAACACAATACAATCAATCAGTTTTTACTTTCTTCCTTCCTATCGACTAGGAGTAGCTTTTGTAATTTAGTCTCTGTAATCGATCTTGATCAATAAAATTACGCATCGCCGATTGTTGATCTTCGTCAATTACACCCCAGGTTCGATTTATTCTGATTTTGTTGCGCATCGCCTTCTTCAGAATCGATCTGCCTTTATCATCTAATTAGCCTTAATCGGCTAGTTAGACTTATCTTACTACCTTGATCTTAATCGGCTTCAAACTGATTGAGTATAAGCCGATTGGTCTTTACGATCGGCTTTGCGTGAATTTTATATTCTTTACCTTGTCGGTTACAGGTCAAATCGACTGGCACGCTCTGAACCCGGTGTTCGTTCGGTGTGCTGCTATCAGAAACCCTACATCAAATTTTTGACGCGAACAGAGTTCCTTTCAAAGGAGGTTATTCGTCGCTGCTTCGATGGAAGCCTGTTCGAGTTCATTGCCCAGCAAAGGAAGGAAGCGCACGAGAAGCAGCGGTAAGCTGCCATGCTGTCATCCCGTCCCGGAATGTACTTGTGTTTGACTGTGGACTACCAGCAGCTACCTCATGTGTGCCTAAGAAATTAATAACAAGGGGAATAAAGTTCAGGAGATGAAGATTGTGTTTTTACTAGGAAATAGATTGAAGGTGTGCTCGTGTAATTGATATATCAACATTCTGTTACCGGCAATATTGTGAAAATCCCTGTCGCGTGAATTAAATTGATGGACTCGTTTGAGGAGAGCATTGCGACACCAAGAAGCGCGAACAGGAAGAAGATGATGGGGCGGAGATTATGCGTTCCGAACAGGGGCTCGTTGGACCTGAAGGCGGCGGAGAGTATGGCGCACGCCGGCGGAGGCGGCATCGTGCCGGAGGGGAGCACGAGTCCCCGCCCGCTCGCGCCCACGTTGGGTTTCCCGTCTGCACGGATCGGCGCCGCTGCTTCGGTGGGTGCCCGTTTGCGCGCTCACCTTTGCCCGTGCCGCTCGCTGCTCCGGCTGGGACGCAACGAGTTATATCTACACTAGCCCAGATTGCTGCTGCCTTTCTCCGGCCCATTGGTTGCCAAGAATTCTGGCCGTTTCCTGCGCCGCGTCACGCGAGGGCCACAAGACCTGCGGATCGTTTCATGCAGTTTCCATGTTGAGCGCGCGTGGGCGTGCCTACCGTTTCCACGTCGAGCAAATCGCCATTTTGTGGCACACTAGGGCTAGGAAGGGACGGGCGTAAATGTAATACCGAGGAATGGACAAAGTAACGACACCAAGGCTTTTCTCGAGCGACTTCCATGAGCCGTCACGTTTTTGGGGGCTTTATGTTAATTGTTAAGGCCGTCACGTTTAATTCCCGAGCCCACACAAAGAAGGTTTGCACATCACGACGCGTCGGCTGGCTTGCGTGTTTATTGTACATTCATTCGTACATATATACACATTCGTCTTGCTTGCTGCACTAGTCCACCGGCTTTGATCCCTCCTCGTGTATAAGAAGAGCAGGACACAAGAGGACTTCTTCGGAAGTAAAAAGAAAAAGAAAAACTAGGTAGACCCGCGCGCTACGCTACGCCAGGTGAATTTTGATAGATTGTTCGGATGGCAAGAATAACCTCCACGGTGGATGTCATTTTTCATTTTGCGAAACATCAGAAAATGTAAGGAAAACCGAAATTGTCACTACTTTAGAATTCGCGGGGCCTTTTCGCAGCAATGGTGAATGAGAAAAAGGTATCGAGAAATGTTAGATATTGGAGAGTTTTCTTTTTGGAAAAGCAACGATGCAATTTTCAGGTAACAGAGGGTCTTTTTTGCAAAAGAAGTATGGCTAGGACCGGAAGCAATTTTCCAAAACTACGAGTATTTGTTTGCAAAAGGGCTTGGTCCAAACTTAGGTGCAAATTTACGGAATCACGGGTCTTTTTTGCTAAAAGGGTATGCCTGCATCTGGAAGTAATTCTCTAGAACCGTGAGGATATGTTTGCAGAATGGCACGGTCCAGACTCTTGTGCGAATTTGCAGAATTATGGGGTCTTTTTTTGCAAAAGGGGCATGCCCATGTCCAAACGTAATTTTTCAGAATCGTGATCTAGGATTTCTTTGCAAAAAAGCTCGGTCCAGACTTGGGTGTGAATCTGCGAACCACGAAAGAGCCAGTGGAGGGTCTAGATGTAATTTTAGATTTTATGGAGGACTTTTTCACGGCTTTGGGGACGTGGAGGGCTGGCTAGCCGGGATTCTCTTCCGCTTTAATAGGTAAGTAAGTGTATATACAGAAAAGGTAAAAATCCGCATTTCCGTTGTACTTTCAACTTCATCCATTTTGGACCAGGTATTTTAAAACTGGTCATATAACCTCTAAGGTTGCAAAACCATCGAATCTGATATAGGATTGCTCGATCTTCACGACGTAGGATTTAGATACCCACTTTCTCTCCCTGATAAACGCTAAGCTAATCTCCCGCTGCTATATGTAATAGACTTGCAACTCTTTGATCCGATAAAATTATACGCGTGTTGAACTTCACGGACACCGAGTGAAGTATATCGATCTCCAAATTCCCAGTGGAAAGTTAGAATGATTTTTAGAAAAAATCACTAAATTCTCCCTTTCTATGCACATGCAATGAGGAAGAACAAACAAAGAATATTTAATATATGCAAAATAGCTACTTTATTAATATGTTGCCTGAGTTTTACTTTAGAATAGATGTGAATGTATAAGGGAGAGAAAGATGGAGCTGTACGGCTCCAAAGCTTGATTCGGCCAAGTGGCCGAACCGAATTTGATTAGTCAGCATGGAAACAACATAATCAGTACTGTAGCAATCTTCCTTGTTCCGTGACTGTAACCACACACTGTATCGTCTGTTCTGTGCACTGTAGCGATCATGTTGGGCGCGTTATCGATCGTGACTGTTTGACCTAATGATACAAATTTCGCCGAAATTTCGGATTCGAGCCACCGCGAAATCCAAATTATCAGCCGAATAAAAAAATTTAAATTGCTACAGTACTAACCAAAATTTCACCAAAACCGACCGAAATTTCGTGTTTTTTTGACGGTTTTTGGCTGGATTTGGTCCACTAACCCTTAAGAAAGTCATCTTCTATGAAAATTTGCTGAAAACCCGAATTTTTGAGACATTTTAAGATTTTGGCATAAACACTGTCAGATTTTTATAAAATTTTACAAGCTTGATAATGATCTGAAAAAATTATGATACAATAGTAGTGTAGAATCATACAGAAATTTTTTCAAAATAACTTAATTTCATTTGTTATCTTTAAAAAATAAAAAACAGAATGGGCTTGTTTGTTTTAGCTTTTGATTCTGAATTCTGGCCCCAAAAGCGAAAGCAAAAACAAACAGGCTAATTCTAGAATCCGATTCTCACAATTCAGCCCACCCATATACAATAGAATCCACAATCCACTTCATATATGATTTTGGATTGCAGCTTTTGGAGAATCAACTTCTCTACAACCACAATCTAGAATCAGCTTTTAGAGAATCCAAAGCTGAAACAAACATGCCCTAATTGGAGTGTGATCATGATTCAAATTTTTATGAGATCTTAAGCATTTCCTTTTCACCCTTCTGTAAAATTTTGAAAAAATTTAAACCTTTTTTTATTGCTAAAGCAAATCTATGTATTAATCATCTGGTTTTTATCAGGACGTAGCACTGTTAGAATTTTTAAAAATTCTTTAAGTATGCTCATCATCTAACAATTTTATAGAAACATTAATGTTACATCAGGACCATCCATAAAAATTTCAAAATTTTCTAACGTAGTTTGAATCATTTTTCATTTTGTTCAAGTTTGTTAGTAAGGCTTTTAACAGGATAGTAGCACTATTCAAAATTTTAAAAATTCATGATTCTTGATCAACATCTGAAAATTTTATGAGAACATTAGTGATGCATCATAACCATGCATAAAAAATTTCAAATTTCTATAACGTGGTTTGAACCATTTTTCATTCGGTTCAAACTTGTCAGTTAGCGTTTTATCATAACAGAAGCAATGTTCGAAATTTAAACATTCCTCAGACTTCATAATCATCTGAAATATTTATGGGAACATCATTTATGTGTCAGGAACCTCCAAACAAAATTTCAAAAAAGTTCGACATCGTTTGAACAATTTTTCGTTCGGTCAAAATTTCGGCAATTTTGCTCGATATTTTGGTCCAAAAAAATCCAGATTTGAATTTTGCTTTTTGAATTTCGTCCGAAATAACAAGATTTCATCAACAATTCGGATTTTAGAGGGGAGCAAAATTTAAACCGAAAAAGAAATTTGGATCCTTGGTTTGACCCATGCGCTGGATTGGTTCCCTTGACCAAGTTTTCAAATTTTGTTTTCAGTTCATGTTTTGGAGGCTTTGGCTGAAATCCAGACGAAATGTAATATCATAAAATTTCAAAAGTAAATAAAATAAAAAAAATTTATTTGGCATTGCGTTTTAATCTAATTTATTTCTCTGTTATGTATTTTCTTGCATTTTTTATTTCTTTGAAAAATATTTTAAGTATCCGATTGTTGGATTTTAAACTAAAAAATATAAAATCATATAAAAAAAAGAGAAAATTTATATTTAATATATAGCAAATCTCCAGAACCTCCTGGCTTAATCGCAAAGCAATGTGAATATATTTAAAGCCTTAAATAAATGTAAAACAGTAAACTAGATTATAAACAGTAAAACAAACCTTCGTTTTTTTATTTTGTCAACCGACGGTATAACATATCCTTTAAGCAACCGTATTATCTTTTCTTATAACAATAAATCAAAAATATGGTCACATTTGAAAACATCAAAAGCATATTTTATTTCTAACTTATTCTTAGTCGGTTTAAGCCAAGAACAGACTAGAGACTTCTTAGACCCTTTAACCCATTTGGCTATATTTATTTCGGCTTCGTCGTCTTCAGATGAATCGCTTGAATCGTACTCGACGAGGTTTACCTTGGCTGTCTTTATTTTTATTATTATTATTCTTAAATTTATCTCTAAAACCTCTATTATTGGTAAAACGGCTTTCTTGAGCTGACACCTTATGTAACAGGCGACTTAAATCGATAAATTCCTATCCGCCGAATTTTTCTTTTAGTGGGGGAATTAACCCTTGGAAGGCTAAATGGGCTAACTGATTATCTGGTAAAGTGACGTTAAAATACCGATTTCTTATCTCCTTAAATATCTTAATATAATTTGTTACCGATTCCCCGAACTAAAGGAAAAATTCAGTTTTCTAAATTCTAAATTCTAGACTTACAAAGAAAAAGTATTCTGGAATCGGCTTTCAAAATCGGTCCAGAAATTGACCGAATTCGAGGTAAGCTCGTGAACCATGTAAACGCATCTCCTGACAAAGATAGTGAGAATAACCTAATTTTTAACCTGTCGAAATGAGCAGCTTCACCACATTGCACGATAAAAACATTCGACGTGCTCTAAAGTAGAACGGAATCATCCCCTGAGAATTTTGCAAAATTAGGAACTTTAAAATTATTAAGATAAGACATCTGATCGATGTAATCAGGGTACGGCTTCCGATAAGCTGTAACCTTTTCCTTGGGCTGTATGCCGATTTGGTCTCGCAATACGATAGATATCGGATCGATCCAATTCACCGTATTTGCCGTTGCAGTGTTAGGAATCTGCTAATTGCGCTCGTAATTGGCATTCTGCCCCCTGAGCGTAAGCTCGGGTTTATAGGTCGCTTGAGCCCATGGGAACTAATGAGGTTGCTCATAGCCCACGTTTTTCCTAACAATCGACTCGGGTATTGGAACGAAGGGTTCCAAGTACGTTACGACTCTGTATGGGGCCGTATTCATCTGTGAAATTGGCTCAACGTATAGTGGATGCCTAGGAGGTTCAATCGGTTGCAGAACCGATCGGGGAAAAGCGTAAAACGGAGCTGGGGATAGTAAGTTGACTTATGCATCCAACCTAGCGGCATCGGTATATGCTTGATAATGCACAACTCCACTTACATGAGGATCTCGCGGCAGTATTACAGTAGGCTGGGTCGACATCATAGTGAGAGATGGAGTCGTAACCGATGGCTTAGGATCGACTATTAGCACAGGGCTTTGCGTGTTTGGTGCTACCAAATAAACAGGGTAATTTGGCAAGGTCTGCATTGGATCGAGCAGGCTTCCAGCCGATGTCAACTCTTGAGCTATAGTCTTTAACACTATTAGTTATTATCGGCTTAAGAGTTGTAACTAAAGCCGATATTTGGTTAATCAAAGCATGATGCACAAATTGATTAATCATAGCAGATAATTCAGCTTGTGCAAGCATTTATTGACTTACCATATTGACTTACCGATGTGCTGGTAATCCCTGCATCGCCGAGGGCATTAACCGTCGACAACGCGGTTTTTTGAGTGACACTACATCGAGTCTTTTGATAACAGCTTAATGTCATCTCTTTAAGCGCGGCTTTTCGATTCTCCATCTCTTTACGCTATTGAAGTGTCAAATCGTCCAATGTTAGAAAGATTATAGCTTCAGTGTTGAGAACGGCGGAATCGATTTTTTAGAAGAATACATCCGAGTCCTACCGAGCGTGCCAAAAGTGTGTTGCGCCAAAAAATATGACGACAGATTAATCGGCCCAAACACACAAGAACGCCCAGTTCAATGAGGTTTGAGGCGTGCCAGCCGATTTGATCCTGCAATCGGCAAAATAGATGAAAAAATATACGCTCAAAGCCGATTTAATGTGACAATCGACAAAGATCTAAACAGCTATTAATAGCCGATCAAATCAAGGGTAACGATAAGTCTAAAAAGCCGATTAGGGTTGATTAAATGATAAATGGTAGATTTTTCTAAAAAGGTGATGCGCAACAAGATCAGAAAAAAAATCAAACCTAACATAATCGATAAAGACCAATAATCGGCGATGCGTAACTTTATTGATCAAAATCGGATTACAAAAGAGATTCTAAATTACAAAGCTACTCCTAGTTGACAGGAAGGTAAATACAAAGTAGATGCAAGTTGTTTGGTTGATTGTATTCTTTTTGCTCGCTCTTATCCCCTTTTATAGTGCATCGACCGATCGTATCCTTTTCAATTATGTTGCCAACTATAATCCGTATCAACCTCTGTATAGATCAAAATTCTATCTTTGAGTCAATATTGGCTATGATCGTAACTTTAATATAATTTTACCTTTCTAAACCGATACCGGCCAAAAATACCCGTCCATCCTTCAGCCAAACAAATAAACCATGCCTTGCTAAATTTAGGTGCAAACACATATCAATGTGTAAGTTTGACTCTTTTGTTTCCATGAAGTTCAACATTTGATTTCTTTGTCCTTCTCAGGACAAACACAATTGATTTGGAATTTATAACTGCAGGAGAAACTTAGAGCCTCTTGAACCACTTGAGCTTAGTTTGGTTTCTGGATCAACTCAACATCAATTTGAAGGAAAACACTGAGCATTTCTAAATAGGTTCCATTTTTTTTCCCAAAAACTGAAACAAGTTTGCATAATGAGGTGAAATTGAGTATAAGATGGCATTTCAAAATTACCTTGCTACTGGCCTACATTACTTTATATTTGTGATGCGTCATAATATCTAAATATTCTTGTGTTTCAAAAATTAAATTATTAGAAATTTGTACATACATTCTTTGTTCTATTACATACATTGTCCTTTGTTAAAAACATGGAAATTAAAATCACTATATCTTCTTCTCAAATTTGTGAGATTTCTTCCCATACATTCAACTAAAAGAGAAATTCCTATCACATCCGCAGCAACGGGCGGATGTTACAACTAGTTATCTTTAAAAAAGATACGTAGTAATGTATTATCGCTCACTTTTGTTGCCATCAACAATGTATTATTCATATATTTTTCAAAAAGAAAATTACACTCAATCCGACCAAAAGAACTTCATTTGAATATTATTGCATATACTATTCATGTCCATGGTATATAAAGAAATTGTTGTGGTTCCAAATTAATCAATAATTGTTTTACTGTGTTAAACAAGAGTGGTTGTGCAACAACAATGGGATCCAACGAGCAAAACAAGCTTACATATACTAGAATTAATTGAATTCCCTTGCGCCTTCATTAGATTGAAAGCCAAAACAAAAAAAAAGGCAAAAAAAACTCTTGTATTTTAGCCATTTGCAACAATTTCATGGATCTT
Organism: Otatea glauca; assembly: GCA_036346275.1. Classification (NCBI taxonomy): domain Eukaryota; kingdom Viridiplantae; phylum Streptophyta; class Magnoliopsida; order Poales; family Poaceae; genus Otatea; species Otatea glauca. The sequence goes on from CM070724.1 coordinate 26,354,191, forward strand.
GTCACTGATCTCCGGATCATCTGATCTGACAGCTAGCTTCATGGCTACTTCCTTTGGTCCGCTAATTCCTAAGGACAGTCTTACTAAAACTTTCACATTACCAACAAACACACCAGAGAGAAGGCAAGTGTGTGACCTCGAATTGCTTGGGACCAAATCAGTTCCCTAGAAACCAGAAGGCAGAAAAGTAATTAAGAGTAAGATTATCATTTCACATGGTGGCTGCGAAGCAATTCTCAATGCATACTACCACATCTTCATCACCGCTGATTAGGTAGAAACCAACATCAAACTATTACGGTAAAAGATAAACAAATTGGCAGATTATAATATGACCACTGTATTCATTTCGTAGAAAAAACTGAAGAGAACTGACCTCACAAGGCTGCATGCCGAGGATGCTTATAACAGCATTCACTGCCTCGGCCAAGCTCTCCCTGACACCAAGCCCGTACTCATCAACCCGCTCAGTTTCTGGATCCATGCTTTCCCAAGCATTTCGGAAGTTGGAAACTCCCACCTTCAACATGTAATCGGCAGAAACAATTTCGAGATCTTCTAACTGGTACTCATCCTCAACACCATCATCCTCAGCTTCACCAGTGGATGGATCAACCTGAAACAAAGCAAAAGTTGAGTAAAGCCCAGAAACTATCGTTTACTACATCAAATTTGAGATGCATGATTATCTCATTTAGGATTGACCAAAAAGCAAACAAAGACCCAATTTAGTACATTTACAAGCACACCCAAGTATAAAATTGACAATTTCATCTGAGCCTCAAAAGGATTCTTCAAGCCCAGGAATAGCTATATGCACTTGGAATGTATGAATACACTAAATGGAAGCGCCAAACAGAACTGAAGCATTCATAGTTTAGAAGATTATTTAGGTTTGATTTTACCCTGAGGTTAGCTCAAAACATCATAATCTTGTGTTTGATGAAAGGATAAATATAATGAAGCAAATCTGAAAATGATCACAGATAGAACAAACTAAGGAATCATTTGGCTGGAGGTGTGGTGGGTTTGGCCTAACTTATCAGGAAATTCTAGCACAGGAACTAGGTCCAAAAGTGAAACAAATAAGCTGAGCGTCTTACAGGAACTGGGTGTGAAGCATGTTTTCCATTATTGATTTCTGAATGGAAAACATGCTTCACAGGAAGCATGTTTTCCATTTGACCAGGGACACTAATCCTCACGAAATATGAAGGATGTTTAATTAATACAATATGCAGTAACAGAAAGAGTAGAGTACTGCAAACAAATACCTCTTTAACAATGAATTTCAGTATATTTGAGAACTTCCCGGTGGCAGGGACACCTTCTGGCTTTTCAAAAGCCACAAAGGTTTGTCCCGGGGAATCATAAGGTAAAGATCTTAAAGGTTTTGATGCAACTTCTGAAAATTCATCGGCCTCAGAAGTATCAACAAAAACCACCACCTGAAATAGAAGCGACTTCATATAGGCATAGAAACAAGTGCACATGCAAACAAAACTAACATATGAAAGAGGTTGCTTACCTCTTCAAGCAGTTGCTCAGGTATTGTATTGGTACAGTTGTATTGGAGCACAACATGTCCATCATAAATGTGCTTCACAACATTGACTGAATATTCAGTCTCAGCTTCAGTCAATTCTACAGGTGCTGATGACTGGAAGAAAGGATGAAAAGTTAAAGCATATGAAATGTGCTTGAACCCTTAGTGCATATGCTTGTCTTCTTTGAAAAGAAAAACAGCACACTAACCTTGAATAGTTTACCAAAATCAGCAAGCTCAGGAATGGATGAAAGAAGCTTCTCATATGACACATCAACAGTAGGGACAGGGCCACTAACAGCAGATGCCGGACCTGTTGTTTTCTTGCCCGTAGCCTTTTTCTCAGCAAGGGGTTGTGATTTGGTTTCCTTCGGTACAGATGAAATATCGAAAGGTGCCTCTGATGTTTCCTGTCAGCATATTACGACAATCTAAGGCACCAACATACTGATGATAAAATCATAATACTACTGAGACATACATAATTCCGCAGGCTGGCCTCCAAGTTAACTAGTGGGACATCAAGTGAACCAAAGAGAAAGTCATTCACGTCCTTCTCAGTGTCACCAACAGTAGCTTCACCGCCTAGCAATTTGAGATAAAGTGTTGCTCTGTCGCGCACCTATAAGGGAAAATAAGAATAGGCTTCTTGCTAGGAAAGCATAGTTTAACAGGGACTTTTATCTATAAATAAAGTTTATTTCACAATTGACATTTTCATAGACAAAGTTGCCTATGCACAAGGAAGAAGAAAGTAGTAAATGAGGGATCTCACATTGAAAAAAATCAATAAATTATTAAAGAACAGAGCATATAATCATCTTGGGTGAAATTCTCCACTGACCTCATCATCACCATCAAACAGGCAACGCCTCAGAAGGACGAATATGCGAGGCTGCAATGAGAGAAGATTGTAAGTGCAACACAACATACAGACTCTAAACAGAAAAAAGAAATTACAATGCAAAGAAAGGAAATATTATACTATATATCTGCCAAAGTACCTTGAGTGAGTCAACCAAAGCGCCGAACTTTGCTAGCGTACTTACTGCACTAGCTCGAACAGTAGCATTTTCAAGTATTACTCTATTGTATATATAACGTATGTATTTACTAGGATCTGATGTCTTTGGGCCTTCATTTCCCAAAAAGTGAAGTACCTGTTGCACGATTGGAAAAACAGTAATTTCATTAGAACTTAGCAATTACCATGCAACTATGGGATACGTTAGCACACTGTTCCTACAGTTTACAATGGAAAAATATTGGAAATTGCACAAGCTGGCCTACTTAAGCACTTCATAATCAAAATTTTCTGGTCCACAACAACGACCGTGTATATAGGAAAAAACAAATGTCCTCAGGTAGTTAATAGTTTTCAATTTGGTAGCATACATTCTCTGTTTCCTCAGAAGTAAAGTTAACAATCTCTAGGCAGCAGAAGGTACATAATTAGACAACAACGCAGTTAAGTTAAAGTTACAACATCTTAAGCTCGGAAGCAGCTATTTATTTCCAAACTACACGCCTACAAAATGATGAATCACCAATTACCTGAGTGGACAGATAGGTGAACTCGCAGTCTTCTATGAATTCACATAAGTGAAATAAACCACTTTCTTTTGCGTCAGGAATATTTCTAATGAGTATGACAATTGAATCAACTATAGCTTTCTTGTATTCAAACCCACCCTCTTCCCGTAGGATATTACTCAAAAAGTTCATCCTGCCAACACATACAGAGTTAGCTCCGATGAGTTTTGGGTCTTTAACAAGATATTTGTAGATGAACATATAGTACTATACATACAATGAGCGATATTTCAGAGGGAACTTCAAGCACAAGGATCTTATTGCTTCTATGACAACAATCTTGAATTCATCAGCTATGTCCGACATGAAGTTGGTCATCTGTTTCATTAAGCGATCAACACTTGATTCATTGCCTGTCTTGAGCAGTGTTGTAATCGCCAGGGTTGCAATGCTCCTGTTCTGATCAGAGATTAAACTCTCCATATCTATGTTGCAATTTGTGACAGCCAAAGGATGAGTTGATGCAACCTGTAAAATAATTATCAAATGAACACTTGGTCAAAAGGAAGGAATCAGCAAAGAAAACTATCGAGGTTAGTATAAGCACTCAACCAGTCTTATTAAGTCGTTGACTCGACAACTATCGACTAGTTGTCGAGTCGGCTGGCGGCGCTCGACTGGAGCCACCGACTCGACTAGTTTAGCAAGTCGAGCAACTTGTTGTCGACTGGTCGACTTGTATCGAGTAGTCATCGACATGGAAAGACAAGTCAGGCAACTTGTAGGCGAGTGCGGAAGAGGGCGCGCGACTTGGCTCACTTTTTCAGCGACTTGGTGCGTGATTTGAGTTGGCCTAGCGTCAGGTTGAAAACTGAAGAGGATAAAGGGTCTTGGCACTCAAACCCTAGCAACTAGCAAGCAGCTGCCACTAGTTCTTGCCTCCACCCTATTGGTTCCCACCCTTCCGACATCTCGCAGCACCCGTCGCCTTTGCCCTTGGCTCAGGCTGCCGTCTGCAAGCGTCGCCTTGGCCTCCAAATTCGTCTCCCTCTTTCATTCCTTTCCCCTCAGATCCTTTTTCTCCTGAGCTCCCTTCTCTCCACTTTGCTGCCCTGTTTTGCTGAAAGCTGATATGCTCTGTTTTGCTCTAATGCTCTCAACCTCTAGTAGATCTAGTAGTAGTAGCAGCGGCCAGCAAGTAGTAATGTACTAAATACTAATGTAGTACTACTAGACTAGTAGTAGCAGCAAGTAGTAGTAGGAGAGTATCAATGGTAATAGTAGCAGAGTAGCAGATGTGGTGGTAGCAGTTGCTACATTCTGTTGTAGTAGAAGATGAGGTAACATGCTCTAAATTTATTCAAGTCTTTTATTTCATGCTCTGTTTAATTTGCTATCGTCCAAGGGTGGTTTGCTGGCAAGTCGACAAGTCGATCCCTTGGCGACTCGACTCGACTTACCAACTTAATAACCTTGCAACCAACCTCATACAATCAATAAAGACACTGACGGTGTCAGCCAACAAACAGGAAACATAGAAAAACAGTATTGAAGTAATGACTCATGCTTTTCCATAATTAAATTTGTTAAGGAATATAAATTTTCCACAACAAGACCAATCATGAAGAAAAAAAAGCTGGTGTACAAAAAAGAAAGAAAGAAAGAAAGGGGGAAAAAGATGTCTGAACTGTGAATGCTACTGCTTTCTACAAAGTCAATTGAATGATTGATATGGCACCGGAAAAACATTACTACTTAAAAACTTGTCAAAATCAAGCTGTTAACCTAAAAGAAGTTTCATCTTCGTCAAGTAGAATGTTGTAGTCAACAACTTATCAGTAATTCTTTACTGTTCTTCAGAAATCAATCTAATGTTAAGACTTTAGGCAGTTCATTTAAAAAATTGCAAATCTCATTTCAAATCAGTATACAAATAAATACAATATCCCTAGGCGATCACTGTAATGTCTGTGACAGGGACAAAAAGGGAAAAAAAGACATCTGAAAGCCATAAGGTTTGTATTGGTAAACAAAACTATCAAACTCGTAGACAGACGAGGAGAGTACAATATCAAGGAACTGGACAATATATCCAACTAGAATTTAGTGAATAAACCAACCTTATTAAGAGTGCGAACAGCAGCAAATCTGAGCACAGGTTTGGATGAACTTAGGAACAATTGCAGCACAGTAATTGCAGGTGTAAGCTCGCGGCTGGTGACACCATTTAATTCAGTTATTGCTCGTGCAGCCTCAAGTATGACCATTTCTGCTTTGTTCCGGAGACAGGACTCCAGGAAATCAAAGAAAGGGCGATCACCTTGACTATTCATGCTTGACTCTCTAATCACCTGTGGATGCCACTCATGTTTCAGATATGAGATATCTATCCATACAGAATTTTGCAGAATCAAAAAACAATACCTGGCTAGTGTATCGAATAAGTAAGCACTGAGCCATAGGTGAGCGAACTGAACCCCTAGTCAGACTAGTGACAAGCTTGCTGACAGCCAACCGGTCATTTTGTCTAATCTGCAAATTTAGATAAATGAAAATATTGTAAGTTTTCTGGGGCTTGCCAAACAGATTTTGTTTAAACATTATATTTCTTGTGATTACCCAGCAGGCAGCAGCCAAACAGAACTGAATGTCATTCAATAGGAGAGTCACCAGAAAATTAGTATAGCACTAGCATGTTTTCGTGTGGGTACTTAGTATAGCATGTGTTCAAATCAGAAACATTATGTATTTGCATGTAGTTTGATGCATTTGAAGACATTTCAGCAATGTATGTCAATCCTAGTTAAAAAGAAGTACCAATCAGGGAACTCACTTGGTGAATAAGAGCAAGGGCATGAAACTGAACAAGAGCAGCTCTCGACTGCACAGCCTCCTGAACCTCATTGCTCCATCTTTTCACAACTTCCGGACTTGTCTGCTTAGAATAAAAAACATATGAACAAAATATGACAAGGATCTAGAGCAACCAGTAACATGCAATTGCATCAGTGCACAAACTAAAATTGTAACACACACCTGAAGCAGGTAGATACCACTAACAAGAGCCGCGCTGGCAACAACAGGGTTCTTGTCAACGATCGCTTGCTTCAAATACCTCTCGATTTGGGTGAGAAGAGTTGAGTCAATGATGCGGCAGAGAACTCTTATAGCATTTGCACGATACATATCAGTTTTGCTATTCATGTCCTTCATCAAAGAGCTGGTCACTATAATAACCTACACCCAATAAAACACAAATGAAGTCACTCTCAGAGCCCACAAAAACAGAACGCAAAGAACTGCAAAGTAGCAACCAACATTAGCCAACCTCATCCGCTGACGGCGAGAGTTCCTTGATCATGAGGTACACCATCCTCCTAAGCCCTGCATCCTTGGACTGAAACAACTTGGTCGTCGCAAAGAAGACCTCTGTGGCCTCCACCTACAAGATTTTCCACACTCATTTGCCTATCAAAGAGCGTATGTCTAGGAACTACAGCAGTCACCACTTCCCCACAATCCTGAGGAAGTTGCACTGCACCAACATGTGATTTTCTGTACTCTTAGTCTTAAGATCCCCATTGTACTTTAAAACATGTACTGCTTAATCGTTTGTACTCTGTTCATTATGCTTACAGCCTAGTGGCTTACCAACCCCTGAAGTTATTTAGGGTGTTGAACCTTAGTTCATAAGTAACAGTTAATTTATGAAAAGTGCAGATGGTAAAACTTAAAATTGTACACGTGGCTTCAGTGCAATATTCTCAGTATGTTTTTCACGGCTGCACATGAACAATGACTAAATCCAGGCCAACAATTTGAATCCATATGCCTAGCTAAATCACGATCGAAGTGAGATGAGATATATGTTGTTGTACCTTGGTAAAGGTGTCGCCCTGGTTGAGCAGGTATAGAAGCTTGGTGATAACCTATAGAAACAGACAGGCAAACATGTGAGATTGGAAGGGAACTTGGGGTGAGGAGTGAGATCCAGCGGGAGGAAGATGAAAATGCGATTAGGCAGGCACCTGGCAGCATCGCCGCGCGTCGAGCTGGGGGTCGTGGAAGACGCGGGCCTCCTGCAGGACGGCGCCCTTCTCGATGCCGAGGAACGGCGAGTAGTACTCTGCGGGAAGCAAGCAGTAAGCAATCAATCAACCCAAACACGTTACACACGAATGGTGATCCGATCGGATCGAGCCAGATCTAGGGTTTGGCGGGCGCAGATCTGGGCACACAACGGAGAGACAGAGACGTTCGTTCGAGCGTACCTTCCTCGTCGCCGTCGTCGTCCTTCTTCACGACGAGCGGCTGCGCCATGGCCGCCGCTGCGGTGGGGAGGAGATGCGCGCGCGGGAGGGCGCCCAAATGTGTGAGCCGTTACCTCGCGGGATTCGGAGGAGTGAAGGGGAGAGAGGAGGAGACGGCGCTTACGGATTACGGAAGTGGAGAAGCGGGCAGCATGGATGAGGGATCTGAATCTAGAGGACTGCGAGGGGAGGAGAAGGGGAGGCTAGGCTAACCGAGTTTACTTTCGATTCAATTTCAATTCAACTGTGGCCACCTGACGTGTTTTTTTTTTCTTTTTTGAAATAACGAGCGAACAAAAGATAAAAATACAAACGTAGTTAGATTATTTCGAAACGGGAAGATCCACCCAGCTGCATAACCACAGCCGCACTCCTACGATGGTCAGAACTCCCTCTGTCCATGTTTATAAAATCTATTTTTGAATAATCTTATCATAAATATATAATATATTCTATATTTTAATACAAATTTAGTGTGATATTTCCTATATACCTCAAATAAATATTCATCTTACTTCAAATTCTCTACATGCATGTATTGAATATAGTGCTTATTGATAATAATTAGAGATAATCTAGTCATTTTCAATATTTTTTTGACCATATTTGTTTAGATTTAGGTTATGTTTGTTTGCGCTTTTTCATTAGCTTAAAAGTAAAAAAACAAACCAACAAATAGGTGGCTTTTTAAAATTTATAAACCTCTATATAACAAAAAGCCAAAATCCACCGAAAAGATGCTTTTTTGACTTATTAAGGGTTGTGTTGACGCCGAAAAATACGACGATGGATTGATTGGCTCAAACACACTCGAACATCAGGTTCAAGAGGTTCGCGACGTGCCAGCCGATTCGATCATGTAATCGGCATGATGGATTGAACAATTACACTCAAAGTTGATCTAATGTGCTTATCGGCAAAGATCTAAACAGTTATAAGAAGCCGATCAAATCAAAGGTAACGATAAGTTTAAACAATCTATTAAGGCTGATTATATGGTTGATAAAGGCAGATTTTTTGAAAAAGGCGATGCACAACAAAATCAAAGAAAAATAAAACCAGGCATAATCTGAGAAAATCAACAATCGACGATGCACAACTTTATTGATCAACGATAAATTACAAAAGGACCTAAGTTACAAAACTACTCCTAGTTGACAGGAAAAAGTAAATAAAGGTATATACAAGTTGTTTGATTAGATATGTATATTTCTGCTTGGCCTCGATCTTTTTTTTATAGTGCAATAGGTCGATCATATCCTTCTCTAATACGTTGCCAACCGTGATCCCTTTGTATATATAAAATTCTATCTTTGAATCAACATCGATCACAATCCAATTTATAACTTAACCTTTCCCTTTTTAACCGATATCGGCCAAAAATATCCATTTTTCTCTTTAGTCTAACAAATTGATAATGCCTTGCCATACTTGGTTAGTAACATATGCCTCTCATTTTTGGGAGATAACAGGCTATCTTCCAAAAATCTTCTTTAGCAGCTTTATCATTGATTGGCTTAGCATAATATTCGAGCCTTTGTTGTTGGTAACTACTCCATTTATGGCATCGTAAAATCTTGAGATGCATATCTTCACCATTAACCGCTCGTAAACCACCGAAAAAACCTCCCTCCTTTTCACCTTTTTCACTCCCTATAAATATGAGATCCATTCACTCATCATTTTCACGCGCTCATGCTCTCAGACCCAATGCTATCGGCTTCATCTTCAAGTTCCTGCTCAACAACCTTTGCCAGCTTGCATAATCTCTCACATCGGCTCAATGGCTCCCAGCTAGGTACTCATCCCTATACCCGATAGCAACGACCAGTATTACTTAGGACTACTAGGCAATCTTGATCCACCGATCGTTATAGAACAAGAAATCTCTCGTCTCCCTCTATCGGCTCTCGAGTATAACATAGAAGGATGGAATAAGAGTTTTAGGATCTGATCAATAGCGCTAAAGGGCTGAAGGAATTGCTATAATCAAACAGTAGCCCAAAAGAGGCCAATATAGAAAAGGATGGGAATAACCGAGCGTCTTCTCTTATCTCTAGCCAATCTAGAGGCCAACAAGCCCTTAGTGGCCACGGCTTATTATTTCTGGTCGAATACGCTAAATGCATTTATGTTTAGAACGGGTCTAATTGACCCAACACTCCTGAACTTGGCGCAACTCTACTGCTTGAGGCCCGATAGAGACCAGATATTGGCTTTCGGTGCCAAACACCAACATAAGTTGATCCATTCCAAAGGAGAAGGTTGGAACAAGTATATTAGCAATAACAAAGAAGTCGGTCCAGTTTCTGATAAGAACACATTGCCTTCCTAAACATGTGGTTTGAACTATTCCTTTTCTGTTGGGCATCACTTGGGCTGACACAAGTATATCAAGTTGTAGCAGAACAACTAGTTGAGGGCCGTCGACTAGCACTGAGGAAGCTTTTCTTCGGAGTAATATACCAGATGATGCATGCAATCTGCAGTCGGCTTTTTACTAGAATGGGCTAGTATTCAGTTCGTAATGTTGGTGGCCCGTTATGGTTCATACAAGTCTAACTGTATTGCATCTTTAGCCAACCCTTTAATATTGATTTAGCTGAAGTCACCCCTTACCCTCTAGAAGGAACTCTAGAAGGCCAAGAGCCTGGGTTTAGAGATAGCCGATCATTCGGTGAAAAATTTATCCTTTGCCCTCGATCTTCTTTTTATAGTGCAATAGGCCGATCGTGTCATTCTCCAATACGTTGCTAACTGTAATCCGTATCGGCCTTTGTACGAATAAAATTCCATCTTTGGATCAACATCTGTCATAATCCTATTTATAACTTAACCTTTCCCCTTTTAACCAATATCGGCCATAAATATCCATTTTTCTCTTTAGGACAAATTGATCATTCATTGCCCAACTTGAGTGCTAACAGGTTGGTTTTAGACTCATATCATTAAAGTTAGAGTAAAATTACCCACCTCTACCATGTATAAAAATCGATTGATTTTAAGCTAGTTAAACTCAAAAGTTGGCTTTCAGCTATAAGAAAAAAACCAAAGGCTAAACAAATAGTGCCTATACCTATGTAATTATTGTTCTTAACCACCCTGCAATAGTCAACTTACGGTACACATTTGCAGTCAAACACGATATTTGCTCCAGTCAAAAGTAGATTCTTCAAAAACTAACAATGTTACAGGAGCAACAAAGGGCATGAAAGACTTGACTCAAAAACCCGTAACAGGTATTTGAATGCTCAGATTTTTTTTACTTGATGCTCGGCTGCTTTACCAGATCAAACAATTTTAGAAAAATTGAATGCAATATGTTAATCTATTAGGTAAGCTATCAGGCACACACTGCATCATCAGGTATAGAATTGGCACTTGGGCCAGGTTTTTTTGGCCGGTCTGAGACACGGCGAGCACAACCCGGTTCAAAATTCGATCCGACACAAAGTGGGTCGTGCCGTGCCGGTATGATACTGTAGCACGGGCCATACCGAACCTGAGAACTGAGCACGATGGGTGTTATGGTCCGGCATGATACCGTAGCACAGGCCGTGTCGGGTCCGATGACCCACGGCATGAGGAAGAAACCCAGTATGAAAGTCATCGACCTGTAGAGCATGAGCGCCATAGATGCACCCGGCAACATAGACGCCACCTCCACCACCGACACCTGAGAGAGACGAGCAAGAGGAGAGAGAGATTGAGAGATGTCCGTCTCTCTCAATATCTCCCTCTCTCACTTGTCTTTCTCAATCTCTCTCGCCTATCTTCCACACTCTCTTTCTCGCTCATTGCCCCCTCTCTCGCCCGTGTTCAGCACACCCCTCGCTCACAGTAACTGTTCGAGAATAAATAAATTTTAGTTCTTTTCTCATAATATTTGTGTCCAATATCTCAACTCTATGCATCTCTGGCTCCTTTCATCTTCTTGCAATAGTGCAAATGGGCTGGGCCTAGGCTAGCACGACACGAAGTAAGTACGAAGCGTAAATGGGCCATGCCTGGGCTTGCCGAAGGCGAGCCGAGCCTGCACGATAGGCTGTCACGGCCCAGCACGGTTTAGACATGAAGCACGATGGGCTCATGTCGAGCCGGCCTAGCATGGCACGACGCCCAACTCTAATCAGGTAACACGAGCAATGAGTTTGTTTGTGTTGTTAAGCCCATGGGCTGCCGCCATCTCGACTGGGTTGCAACGTGTAGATAAGATAGTTTTTGTATTACTAGAGGCTAACCTCATCTATATAAAAAGAGGAGCCGCACCATTCTAACAACGAATAAAAGAAATTCCTTCCTCTCCTCTCTTCTTCTTTGTGCCGCCGACACCTTCTGGGCTGGCGGTGTTTAGAGCATCTATATTAGTAGAGACGACTGCTATCTATATACTTTTTTATGTCATCTAAAGACAAAACTAAAGATAATTTTTGCAATGAATGTCATCTTAAATTTATCTCGATGAGATCATATAACTTTTAATTATGGTATAAAAAGGAGTTACTGTAAACAATAACTAATGTATTGGTGTTTTATGTTGTTTATATGATGATCTCTTCACGAAGAGATATCTATACTCTTTCTTCTCTATATCAACAAAATTTTACGTGGTAAAACATACCGCTGACATCGTATCATTTCACATGCCCTTACCCATTATGATAAAAAGACCTTAACATTACTGTCCACCACCTTCCTCTTTTAAGTAGTAGAGATAACGTAGGTGTACTATTTGATTTTTTTTATAAGATGGTAACAAGTACTTGTCCTTTTTTTCCCCTTACTCTCCGTCACAACAATTCACAAGTATTCATTCGTGTCTAAAAGGTGTAAATACACATGTTGTCTATGTAGGTGCGAATCAAGCTAAGAGCTTGTTTGGACGTTATATAATACTTATATATGCCACTGAATTGAAAAACCACGGTTTCCGTATGTCGCCAATAAGAGGCGGAGCCACCGGGGGTCTGGTGGGGCTTCAGTCCCCTGGCCTACCACGAGAAACCCTGCTACCTGCAGATTTTATTTGTCAAATCTCTTCTTTCAGACGGTGGTAATGAAAATAATTTTTTCTCCTGCATATTTACATACTAATACTATATTACATGCATTTAGATTTTAACTATAATATGTCGGCTTGGTAGTTTTTATATTTAGTATATGTACTTGTGTTCAGCCCCCCTCTTAAATGAATCCTGGCTCCGCCTCTGTCGCCAATGGAATACCACGGTTTTTATGCACCGTTTTCACTGTTTTAGCAGAAACTACGAAATGTTCAGGAATTGCAGTATTTCTCTACTACTTAAAAAAAAACTACTGGTAATTGGTGCGTCCTTTATTTACTGTCAACTCATAGAAAATTTGGCATCATGGTGGACCTATGTTCTAAAACATCTCTAACAAAAAAATAACAAAATAACTAACTTGAACATAACAACAATGTCTCTTAACAAATTAACTTGATCACCTCCTAGAAAATCTCTAATGGATCGGGCGTGGTGTAGGCCGAGCACGGCTGTAGAAGTGTACGCCTAAGCGGAGCTCAATAATGGCAACTTGATGTACTAGTATAACATGTTTTTTTATCTATAGCAATGCATGGGTATTCGGCTAACTGTTCAAAAAATAGCTATTAGGTTAAGCACACATTATTAAGAAAAAAGATGAACTAGAAATTGTATTAACTAGCTAGGTAGCCTTTGTTTTGTTAGTCCAAAATATTTTTTTACATGTATATGAATTGTGTTAGCTAAATTTACAATCAAGAAGAACACTTTGGTCTTTGGCACATAGTTTCCCCCTTAAAAGATTCTGGGCTGATAGTTGATGGGAAATGAGCTTTGGTCGTCAACCAGAAAACCCAACGCCTAGCAATTTCGAAATAGTTATATTGTCTTTTGCGATATGCTTAACAAACGGTTTGCACCAAAATTGGGTAAGTCTAATCAAATCGGCAATAAAGTCAGACACGTGAAAATTAACGGGCAGGATTGGAAAGATTTGAAGGTAATTGATAACAGCAAGATCTTTTAAGAAACAACCGTCCGAGATAAGGCCAATACGGATCAGGACTTGAAACGTGTTGTAAAAGAATACGATCGGCCGATAGGTATAAAAGAAGGGTCGAAGCAAACTGCAAGGGGATCCAACATAATATAATCAACCAGCCTTTACTCTTACTTTTTCCTATCGACTAGGAGTAGCTTTTGTAACTTAGTCTTTGTAATCGATTTGATCAATAAAGTTGCGCATCGCCGATTGTTGATCTTCATCAATTACGCCCCAGGTTTGATTTATTCTGATTTTGTTGCGCATCGCCTTCTTCAGAATCAATCTACCTTTATCCTCTGATTAGCCTTAATCGGCTAGTTAGACTTACCCTGTTACTTTGATCTTAATTGGCTTCAAGCTGATTGAGTTTAAGCCGATTGATCTTGACGATCGGCTTTGAGTAAATTTTATATATTTTTTACCTTGTCGGTTACAGGTCAAATCGACTGGCACGCTCTGAACCAGGTGTTCGTCTGGTGTGCTGCTGTTAGAAACCCTACTTCAAGTTTTTGACGCCAACACACTCTTGGCACGCCCGGTGGGACCATGTCTTCATCAGGAAAGTCGATTCTGCCATCCGATCTCAACACAGAAGCCATAATTGTCCCAACAATGGACGATTTGACTGTATAACAACGTCAAGAGATTGAAGCTCAGAAGACTGCGTTGGAGGAGATGATGCTAAGCTGTTATCAGAAAACTAGACGTGGCGTCACTCAAAAATCCGCCCTGCCGACAGTCAACTCCCTGGGAGATTCGGGTGTTACAGAACCGGTAAGCCGATATCTGCCTGCTTAAGCCGAATTATCGGCTATGATTAATTAGTCTGTGCACCACGCCTTAATAAATCAATCATCGGCTCTTGTGACAACGTTTAAGCCGATGATAGCAAATAGTGTTAAAACTATAGCCCAGGAGTTAGCCTCGTCAGGTAGTCTGCTTGACCCATTGCAAGCTCTACCGAATTATCCTGTTTTTTCAGTAGCACAAAATACGCAGAGCACAACAGCCGATCCTAAACCATCGGCTATAACCTCACCCCCTACCATGATGCCTACTCAGCCGACCATAATATTGCCTAGAGACCCTCAGCCAAGTGGGGTGAGCCATTGCCACGCATACACCGACGCCGCTAAGTTGGAGGCATCGACAAATCTGCCGCCGTCGGCTCCGTTCTATGCTTTTCCACAATCGGTTTCACAGTCGATTGGGCCTGAAAGATACCTGCATGAACCTACCCTGCTTAGAAATCCAGGTCCGCATAGGGTAGAAACTTATTCAGAACCTTTCGTCCCAATGCCGGAACCCCAAGTCAGAAATAATCGGCACGATCAGTACGCTCGTGTGCCGACGGTTCAACATAATTGGCAACCCGAGCTTGCACTCGGGTGGCAGAATGCCAACTATGACCAACATTATCAAGGGCCTGCCATACCAATGGCTGATAATGTAAATTGGGCCGATCAGATCTCCGCTGTTTTAAGGGATCAATTCGGCATACAGCCAAAGGGGAAGGTTATCGGCTACAGAAAGCCGTATCTTGATTACATAGATCGTATGCCTTACCCTCACAATTTCAGAGTCCCGGATTTTACAAAATTCTCTAGTGATGATTCAACTACCACTCTAGAACACATCGGACGCTTTATCGCTCAATGCGGCGGCTCTCATCCGATGGATCAAAATAAGACTGCTCCGTTGTCACCGTCCGGCGACCTTTACTTGGTTTACTTGTTTGCCTCTAAATTCGGTCCACTTATGGAACGATTTGGAAAGCCGATTCCACGAGTATTTTTTTCTCAGGCAGTTTAGAAGTCAGGATTTTAGACCTAAGTTCTGTTCGCCAGAAATTTGGAGAATCAGTAACTGATTACATTAAGAGGTTCAGGGAAACTAAAAACCGATGTTTTAATGTCACATTGCCCGATAACCAGCTTGCTGATTTGGCTTTTCAAGGATTAATTCCACCACTTAGAGAGAAGTTTGGAGGGCAAGA
Source organism: Otatea glauca (assembly GCA_036346275.1). Classification (NCBI taxonomy): domain Eukaryota; kingdom Viridiplantae; phylum Streptophyta; class Magnoliopsida; order Poales; family Poaceae; genus Otatea; species Otatea glauca. The sequence goes on from CM070724.1 coordinate 26,369,627, forward strand.
GTTCAACGATTTAAGCCATCTGCTTCATCGTGTATCGGCTCAGGAAAGCCGATTCCCAGATAATAAAGTGTTCAAAGGTAGATTTAAAAATAACAGCAATAAAGAAAAGGATAAAGTTAAAGTCAATATGGTGGATTATTGTCCAAGCGATTCTTCAGAAGACGATGAAGCGAAAATAAATGTAGCCGAATGGGTAAAAGGGTCTAAGAAGTCCCTAGTCTGTTCTTGGCTAAAGCCGACTAGAAATAAGTCGGAAGTTAAGTATGCCTTTGATGTTTCCAAGTGTGATCGTATTTTCGATCTATTATTACAAGAAAAGATAATACGGTTACCCAAGGGACATGTCATACCATCGGCTGACGAGATCAAGAAACGCAGGTATTGCAAGTGGCGCCATTCTTTTTCTCACAATACTAACGACTGCAATATTTTTCGTCAACAGATCCAGTCGGCTATTGTGGATGGTCGGCTAAAATTTGCTGATGAGCCGACCATGCAAGTCGACGCTGATCCATTCCAAATTAACATGGTTCAATGTTCGGCTAAAGGAAAGGAGCCGATGCATGATGAGCCAAAGAAAGATCGGCAAGTCAATATTCAGTCGAATTCAAACGGCGGCCAGCTGTTAAAAATTACAATCGGCTCATTACAAATAGAAGCCGATCATGAAGGAAAAAATTCGAGAACCATTAAACCCAAGGGAAATCCTCAAGTGGGCAAATGGTACAAAGCTGAAAAATCACCATCAATGCAGTCAGCTAAAAGACCGGGACCAACGTTTTCACAATTGATGGAGAAATATGAAAGAATGAATAGCCGACCACGATATCCTACTCGCCGGTCGGATAATTTATACCACATCGAAAATGTGGAGAGAGCACATAGAAGGTGTCCCTTTTGGCAGTTTTGCTGGGAAAGGGGAGTAGTATTGCCATCGCCGTATACGTGCCCGATGGAGCATTATCCCCGAGACGATTGGCCAAGACAATTGGCTAGAGATAGGCTGTCCGGGCCGATTCGAGATCATGGCCAGGGTTACAGAAGGCATGTTCGTGAAAGAATATCTGAACCAAACCAGGTACCGGACCAGGTCGAAACACGGAGGCCCAATTCAGACCGAGAAAATTTGGTTGGCCAGATACAAAAGCCAGTAGAGCCCAAGCCTAGATGGTGTCCATCTGGCCTTAACCGATCGCAGCGCAGACGGCTTCAGAGGCTAAGGACTCAAGAGATCCGGAAAGCCGACGCAGAAAAGCAGAGGGATGATACTTTCAATGAGCTTCGTCCAGTCAAGGTTGTCAAAAAAGAGTGGAGAAAAAAGGAACAAACCGAGGAAGATTTTGAATCGGCAGATGATCTAGATTCTCCTATGATTAGGGACGATACACCCCCAATGGACATCAATATGGTGTTCACACCGCCACTAATTCAAAATCAAAACCGAGTCGGCTAAAGAAACTTTTACTCAATCATGTTCAGCGCTCAAAACGCTATCTTTGAAAAACTAAGAGATGATCATCGGCATCCAAACCATTATATCTGAAAGGGTATATAAATGGAAAGCCGATATCAAGGATGCTGGTAGACGGTGGAGCCACAGTAAACTTGATGCCCTATATGACTTGCAAGAAACTGGGTAAGTCCGATGAAGACTTGATTAAAACTAACATGGTTTTAAACGACTTCACAGGCGATCCTACAGAAGCCAAAGGCGTCATGGTTACAGAACTGACCGTCGACAGTAAAACTTTGCCGACTGCGTCTTTTGTTATTGACGCCAAAGGAAATTACAGCGTTCTGCTTAGAAGAGATTGGATTTACGCCAACTGATGCATCCCGTCGACTATGCATCAAACGCTTGTCCAGTGGAACGGAGCAGAAGTTGAAATTGTCACGACCGATACATCGGCTCATATTGCCATGGCTAGTTCTGATGCGAATTGGCAACATGAAGAAGCCAGATGCATATCGGGAAAAACACTAGAAGACTGCGATTTCATCTGCGTAAGCAAAACAGGACTTGTGCCGATCAATGTCAGGCCAGGCACGTTCGATCGAGCAAACGAAGTATTACGCCGATGGGGACAAGAAAAATAGTGAAAGCATTAAAGACAAAATGCAAAGCTATCAGCAAACAACGGATAGCTATGAGGCTATAGAAAACTTTCAAGAGGTTGAAAAGTTGGGTCAAGGCTTCACGTCCACCGATCTACTTGAAGAAATTGATATAGGTAGTGGTGATAGAAAAAGACCAACTTTTATTAGCGCGAATTTAGACGTAAAATATAAAGAAAAGTTAATCGAAATTCTTAGAGAATATAAGGATTGTTTTGCTTGGGAGTATCACGAGATGCCTGGTTTAAGCCGACAATTGGTAGAACATCGGCTACCTATTAAGCAAGGTTATCGGCTGTTTAAACAGTACCCTAGGCGTTTTAGTCCGGCCCTGTATAAAATTATAAAAGAAGAAATAGAGCGATTGTTGGAGGCTAAATTTATAAGGCCTTGCCGATATGAGGAATGGGTTTCTAACATTGTTCCAGTCATGAAGAAAAACGGAAAACTTCGAGTTTGTGTCGACTTTAGAGATTTAAACAAAGCGACACCAAAAGATGAATACCCGATGACAATAGCCGATATGCTTATCGATGCTGCATCAGGGAATAAGATCATAAGTTTTCTGGACGGGAATGCCGGATACAATCAGATATTCATGGTAGAAGCCGATATACCGAAAACAGCTTTTAGATGTCCTGGTGCCATAGGTTTATTCGAGTGAACGGTTATAACTTTCGGTTTAAAGAACGCCGAGGCAACATATCAGCGAGCCATGAATATCATTTTTCATAATTTAATCGGTCACATCGTTGAGATATATATCGATGATGTCGTGGTAAAGTCTGCAGATGACTGGCAGCATTTGGCCAATTTAGAAAAGGTTTTCCAGAACATACGATCACATGGCTTGAAGATGAATCCTTTCAAATGTGCGTTTGGCGTGTCGGCTGGGCAATTTTTGGGCTTTATGGTACACGAAAGAGGTATCGAAGTCAATCAAGCAAGAGTTAAAACCATAGTCGACACAATGCCACCAACATGTAAAAATGAATTGCAGAAGTTGATCGGCAAAATTAACTATCTCCGAAGGTTTATCTCGAATCTATCCGGTCGGATCCTTGCCTTTACCCCACTGTTGAAAATAAAGGATAATCAAGAGTTTGTATGGGGAGTCGATCAGCAAAAGGCTTTCGATGACGTTAAAAACTATTTAGCCAATCCTCCGGTTTTGGCTGCACTGCGAAAAGGGATTCCATTCAGGTTATATATATCGACCGAAAAGGAGACTATCGGGTCTATTTTAGCACAAGAAGTTGATGTAAAGGAAAGGGTTATCTTTTATTTAAGCCGATGCCTTCTTGATGCTGAAGTCAGGTACCCTTTCATCGAGAAATTATGCTTGTCTTTATATTTCTCATGTACAAAGCTAAGATATTATATTTTAGCATCGGCTTGTAAAGTAATTTGTAAAACCGATGTTATAAAGTATGTGTTATCAGCTCCGATATTACGAGGTCGACTTGGCAAATGGGCTTATGCCTTGATAGAGTTCGACCTGATTTATGAATCGGCTAAAGCAGTTAAGGGACAAGTTCTGGCCAATTTTATAACAGGACATGACACTACTGCCGACTTGGTATCCGTAGCCCCTTGGCAATTGTTTTTTGATGGGTCTGTGTGCAGAGAAGGCGATGGAATCGGCATAGTGCTCATATCGCCCAAAGGGCATAACTTTGAATTTGCATTTCGGTTAAACAGTCGATACTCAAATAATCAGGCAGAATATGAAGCGTTGCTCAAGCGTTTGCAATTATTAGACAACATCGGAGTAAGTGTGGTTGAGGCATACGAGGATTCTATGTTAATTGTACAGCAAATAAAAGGAGAATACCAATGTCGAGACGAGGTACTGTTAAAATATTTAGAGCAATGCTTCGAGATCATCGGCTCATTTACATCATTTTCTATCAGTCATGTCCCTCGAGAATTGAATGATAGAGCTAATGCCCTGGCTCAACAGGCATCAGGGTACAAAGACTTTGGCCAATATCTGGTAACTGAGCTAGTGAATAAAGCCATCATGTGCGTAGATGTCGTGGATTGGAGAACGCAAATAAAGAATTACCTGATTTATCCATCTAAACCGACAGAACGCAAGATTAGGCAACAAGCTTTAAAATACATTGTTATGGATGATACGTTGTTTTATCGGACGATGGAAGGATTGCTATTGAGATATCTTGGAGCCGAAGAAGCACGGGTAGCAATGAGTGAAGTACATGAAGGCATTTGCGGTTCTCACCAATCGGCTCATAAGATGAAATTGATGCTTAGACGGACAGGTTATTTTTGGGCGATGATGCTAGAAGATTGTTTCAAGTATTATAAAGGATGTCAGACCTGTCAAAAGTTTGGCAACATACAACTAGCGTCAGCATCGGCTTTGCACCCAATTATTAAGCCATGGCCATTCAGAGGTTGGGGAATAGATGTAATCGGCCAAATATTTCCTACTTCAAGTAAAGGCCACAAATTTATTTTGGCCGCAACCGATTATTTCTCTAAATGGGTTGAAGCTATACCACTCAAGAAAGTGACCAGTGTCGAAGCCATCGGTTTTGTTAATGTGCACATTGTCCATCGGTTTGGAATACCGCAAACAATTACAATCGATCAAGGTACGTTGTTCATGTCTAATGAGTTTCAGAGTTACGCGACAAGTCTGGGGATTAAACTATTGAATTCATCCCCATACTACGCTCAGGCTAATGGACAAGTCGAGTCGCCCAACAAAACGTTAATCAAGTTGATCAAAAGAAAGATTGATGAAAAACCGAGGAATTGGCACTCAACTCTATCGGAGTCGCTTTGGGCGTATCGGCTAGCTTATCACGGAGCAACGAAACTTTCACCTTACTAGTTGGTGTATGGTCAAGAAGCCGTTTTACCCGTGGAGATCAACATTGAATCCATACGAGTAGCCAGACAGAACGGCTTGTCGGCTCAGGATTATAACAATTTGATGATCGACAACTTGGATGAGTTGGCAGAATTACGTTTGTCTACACTTGATCGGCTTAAGAAGAATAAAATCAGGGTTGCGAGGGCGTATAATAAAAAGGTCATGCCTAAGTCTTTTGATCAAGCCGATTTAGTATAGAAAACGATATTGCCTGTTGGTTCAAAAGATAACCGATTCGGAAAATGGTCACCTACGTGGGAAGGACCATACAAAGTTAATCGGCTAGTCGGTGAAAATTCGTACGTAATAGAAACGTTGGAAGGATATGTTTTGCCTAAAGCTATTAACGGGGAATATTTAAAGAAGTATTATCCTAGCGTTTGGGTTGGAGCCTAGCCGACTAAAGATCATGTTCAGAAGGCCAAGATTAACATGATGCTGTTAATCGGCTGAAAGGATTGCAAACTCAGAAGATACAACTACTACTAAGCGAGATGAAAATCGGTTAAACAGTCAATTATAAGAGTTACAAAATATCCTGAGAAGTATTCCAAAACAACCAACAAAGTTTTACATTTCGATCGATCACTGGATGCCTGAGCCAGGAAGAGTTGCACCCAAAGCCGACAAAGCACCTGCGGCCTTTGCGATCACATTTTGAACTTCATCGATAATGCGATCGTCGTCCTTTGCACTTCCCGGCACTGGCACCACCTTGGCCATTTGTTTTTTGACGCTGACTACGGCCATTGCAATGCCAAGCTTCTGGTCCTTGATAGCCGACAAAGTCTTCTCCAAAGTTTGTTGGCCTTCTGTGATTAGCTTTTTGGTCTTGGCCAACTCTTCCATGAGAAACTTCTTAGTCGATTCGAGTTGACCAAGGGAATTCCTCGTGGTCTTCATCAGCTCGGTGTCAGCGTCAAACTTCTGCTTCTTAGATTTAGCATCAGCTACTAGCTTGTCCAGAATCTTCTGATCGGCTTCTTGAGCTTCACAGTGAGCTATCCTCGCCTGAGCTGCCTCCACTTCAGATCTCCTATCGTCTAGATGGCAGACGTTGAGGAGGGCTTCCATGGCTTCTGGAGGTAGATCGGCTTCTACTGCAGACATGGCATCTCTGATCCGTTGGTTGTTGGCTAGAATTTTCGATTGAGGCTTCATCACCAAACCAAGAAGTTCGGTGAGCCTCTCTTTTATGCCCGGAGCAGAAGTGACGGCCACCGATGCCTCCTTCGAAACTTCGAGGATTTTTCTAAAATCAGCATCGTGGTCCGTCGCCATGATCTCAGGATCATCGAGGTCGGCCAAGGAAAAACCCAACAGGTTTGTCGGATCGGACAGCTCTGGCAGGTCAGTGACTGGAGTTGTCTGTGTAGGCCGTGGAGGAGAGAGTTGCGTAGTTGAAATCTTGGGAAGATTGGCCAGAATCTTCGCAACTTGAGCTGACTGTGTCGGCTAAAAGAAGCAAACATAGAATAAGCCGACGTTTTGAGAAATAAGTTACTTAAAGGTACGATCATTTACCTCTCCAGTAGCCGATGCATGTGGCGAACTCTCGCCGCTCTGCTCTTGGGGCTTGGACCCCCTTTTTGCAGGAGCTTTGGTGTCCTTCGTTTTCTTCTTTTCTGAAAATATAATCGGCTAAAGGTCAATAGGGAAAAACGAAGAAATAATATCAGTCGATTATATTTAAGCTTACTTGGTTGCTTTTTCTCAATATCCGATAAGGACGGACTTTGAATTCCTAGGGTACCTAAAGTATACCCTGTGAGGCCAGTCATCTGAAGTGGCCTTTTCGCTTGGCCACCGCCCGATTGGCCAGAAATCGGCTTCTTGCCGGCAGCCTTAGTCTATAGAAAGAAAAAGAGAAATAAGAAAATGTGTTTGGCAAAGTCGATATATAAAGGAATATTATTCGAACCAATACCTTATCAGTATCTACAAGACTTGTATTAGTATACCTCGTAGAGTTAGTCTCATCGCTTGAATCGCTGTTAGTATCTACTGTCGGCTCAAGGAGATTTGGAAAGAATTCATTAATAATAGCCGACATTGACTTATCAGAATAAAGCGCAGCTGCAATAGATAACCACCATGAAGAGAAGCGCTCTGAACGACGAGTATTCAGCACAAAATGAGGCAAGTCCTTGATCTGAAGTTCATCGGCTATCTCAAGGACAAGGTTGGCCGCAGTAGCATTGCGGACTCTGGCTCGTGGTTGAAGCCGATCAAGCAATGGCAGACTAGGGATGACTTGACCAAAGCCTAACTGCCTAGTATAAACTGACGGATTATAGAACTCATATTGAAGGACCATGTGGAGGTCCATCCATGTTTGTGATGAGTATTTGACTTTATTTGAGCAAGGTGTGCTCAAGTTTGAGTTTGATTTGGATTGATTTTCAAAATGAAGCAATTTGAGTTGTACCGGCCGTATGGACACGGTAGTGGTGAGTTGCATGGTTTATTGCACATCTTTGTGGGCATTGCTATGTGAGGAGTTTCCTTGTTTTTGATGGTTGCAGGACGACGGTGCTAGGTCATGGTGAGGCGAAGGATGACCGGACTAGGCGAGGCGCGGAGGTCCAGACGGCTGGGAGATCGCCGGAAGATGATCGGAGACGGAGTCCGGGCAAGTCAAGAAGACAAGGAAAGGAGATGATGCTAGCTAGATGCCGCGTGGATCAATGAGGGCCGTCGGATTGAGGTCTAGTTGATAGGTTAGCGGGTCTAGGTAGTATGCTTTGAAATCCGTGCAAGAAAACCCGGTATGTGTGTGGGTTTTGGGTTAGCCCTTGCATGGCTGTGTGTGTGGGTTAATCCTAGCCCTTAGATGAGTGCTCTAGGGTTGAGGGACTCATCCAAGGGTGGTAGGTGGCCCAAGAGTAGTATAAATAGGGGTGGAGGGGTAGCCTCCTTCCCTTGAAGGTGTTGAGGTTTTCATGCTCATTTGAGCTTTGCCCACATGAATGTGAGGCTTTGTAACCTCCTTCCAGAAATGAAAGTTTTATTCATCCACCTCTGAATTTATTTTATGATTTACATTATATCTTTACTTTACATAATTTAAATTCAGCATTTACTTTCCGCAATTACATTCCCGCAATTTACTTTCAAGTAATTTGGATTTGCCTCCCCTCCTTCTAAATGCTGCTGTTCTTGGATGTTTTGAGTGTGTTCATATGGTTTTACATCTCTTTTGCACTCTTGGATTGAGTAGAGAACATCTTTTCATTCAAGTTCCAACTTTGTTCTGAACTTGTTCTTCGCGCAGCAGTCAGTGTTTGATTTTTGTAAAAATATAGAAAAATTCTTTTTGAGTGATTCTTGTTGGAGGAGGTGCGGGACTCTGATATCCGCTTGCAGAAAAATTTTGGAGTTCACTTGTTGTACCGTTTGGGCGCCATGAGGTGAAAACTGAGCCCCAAACGTTCTGCTCGAAGTTCTTGACCAGACTGTGTTCTTCGATTTTTCGTGTTTTTTCTGTAAGGCTTTTGAGGATAAATTTGGTGGAGTTCTTTAAGACTCTGATGCTCACAGGAGAAAAAGTCTCAAAATTTTGTGAGCTACAGAAACCCACCAACCTCCTGTGCAAATTGAGGACAAGTTCTGGGAATTCTGCTTTTGCTTTTCTGAAAGTGACTTTTGTGATTTGAATTGATGTCCTTTCTAAAAGCAAGAGTTTGAATTGATTCCTCTTTATCTTGGACACTAGACAACCAGGATTGTGACTCAAAATCCCCACATATTTTATGGTACTTATCCATGCAAGCTTGGGGTACACATAGTTGTCTAGTTTTTGGTTTTTCACAATTCCTTTTGAGCGATCTTGTCGAGGTTTTTGTTGGAGTATTTTGGGGGAATTTTTATTTGCGACCATTCACCCCCCCTCTGTTCGCCATTTCGGTCCTTCAATTGGTATCAGAGCTAGTTTTGCTCTTCCATAGATCTTGACCGATCTCAAGAGCCATGGCGACGGACAAATATTCCACCAAGCCTCCAGTTCGTGAGCCGACGCGTGAGAAGAAGTACCGCAACTTCTCCAAGAACAAGAAGCTCTTCCACCGCGTCCTCGCCGCGCTTGACGATATCAACCTCTCCGACACGGAGACATGGAGCGACGAGGACGAGGATGAACCGCAAGAGAAGAAGGGCGGCGACGACTTCTCCGAGATGTGCTTCATGGCCGACGCCAACTAAGATCGGCGACTCGAAATGCTGACAATGACAGATGAGGTACCCACCTACGACGAGTTAAATGCTGCCTTCTGTAAATTAGGCAAGTTTCATGCTAAGGCTAGGTCGAGGTGTTCTGAGTTAAAGAAAGAAGTAGGTACCTTGACTCGGGAGTTAGCTTCACTTAGATCTTCTCCCTCCCGAGTCACTGATGATTGTGTTCTCTGTGATGCTGTTCTTGTGGAGTTGGAGAACCTAAGGACCATACATGATAGTGTGCTTGCTGAACTTGATAGTCTTAGGTTGAAGAATGCTAGCACTAGTTCTGTTCATGCTATTCCTGTTGAGGCTAGTTTTCTTCATGCTCACTCCACTCCATCATGTGCTAATTGCCCTAAATTGCTTGCCGAAATTGATGCCATGAGCGAACATCTTAGAAAGCTTTCTTCTAGAAACGATGAACTTGAAATGCATGCTTCTAAGGAACCAATACTCATGTGAGGGTCAGAGGCAACTAAAACTTGACAATGAATCCTTAAATGTCAAGTCTGCTAATCTTGCTAAGGACTTACTAGATAAGTCACAAGAAAGTTGCTTGCGATGTTCTATGATTGAGGGGGACTTGGATAAAATCCATGTCGAGCTTAGGAAGAAATTAGAAGACCAAGCCCATAGAATTAGAAATGTGTCTTGCGTTTCTTGTGAGGCCCTCAAGATTGAGGCAGCCGTGCTAAGGGAACAAAAAGCACGTGCTGAGAGATCTTCTCTTTCTGGTTCTTCTTCTTCCTCTCCTTCCCCCTGTTCTTCTTGTGCTTCTTTCTTCCGAGATTGCCAGTATCTTATGATCACTCTCGAGAAGTTTGTTGGAGGCAAGAAGAAGCTCAATCTTATTCTAGACCAATCCAAGATTAGTAGATTCAATCAAGGTCTAGGATTTGATCCCTTGGAGCACGCTCGGGCGCATCCTCCCACCATTGTGCGCGGCTCCAAGAGTGGTGAGATTGTGGTAGCTCCCTGAGTGAGCACCACCAAGTTTAGGTCTCTTGGAGTTGTCCATAGGACTTCGACCTGAAGGTGTTACTCTATTGCCTCTAGCAAGGCGAAGTACACATGCACCTTCCGTAAGAAGGATGGTCACCTAGTAGATTTACGCTTCAGTGCGCCAAGATCACTCGGCGTGGCGTGTTGTCGCTCTTAGGGGTATTCGTGGTCATCCCTGGACTTTGAGTGCTCCTAAGACACACACTGCGCTTCTAGACAGTTAGAGAGTCGCTGTTTTGGGGCGCCCAGGACTTGGTTTTCATGCTAGTTCTTCGAGTTTTAGTCCCGAGCTGTCAGAGTCGGATCTTTCCGCCGTCCTCTTGATATTCCTCGCTTTTCCCATCGAGGTAGATATCGGCGTGAGGTGTTTTCGGTAGGAGATCCAGCACCTTTATCGGGATGGTCGGCTTTTGCACCACTGCGTGCCAACCCGCTTTGACTCCTAGATTATCTACGAGTTGCTCGATCGTGTGAGAGTTGAGCGTCAGAGAGACACTCGAGTCCGATCTTCTTTCGTGGTCGGTACTGAGGTGTCGTATGGTTCAAGATTGGGTTCCTAAGTCTTCACTCTATCCCAAGATCGAGTCATCTTTTCTCTTGTGTCTTGATCAGTTCGTCGGATGGGGAAGGGCGATGTTTGGATTGTTGACTCGGTTGTTCTCGCCATATGACCGAGATTCTCGTTGGTTCTCTTCCTAGTCCGAGCCCCGGTGATGAGTTAATCACTTTTGGGGATGCATCTTCGTAGAGTCATTGCTAAAGGTACCATCTGCATTAACCAAAATTTCATTCTTAAAGATGTTGCCTTAGTAAGTAAGTCGCAATACAATCGCTCTCTGTTTCTCGACTTATCGATGACTCTTTCGAGGTAAGCTTCAAGAGTAATGCCTGTAGAATCCTTGATTCATCGGGAGGGTTAGTTTATGGATTTCTAGATTTGGGAGAGTCTTTCGTGCTGATTTTTCCGCTTCTTCCGAGACTCTCTTGATGTTTGATTGCTTCGAGTCCGTGATCTCTCCTTCCGCATAGGAGACTTGGTCACATTGGTTTTGATCATTTGACCCGAGTTAGCGACCACGATCTCATTCGGGTTTGCCCAAACTCAAGATGGTCAAAGACTTAGTTTGCTCTCCTTGCCGACATGGCAAGATGGTTATCGCTTCTCATCCTCCGATCCACCGTAGTGATGGTCGATGCACCAGACAGCTTTTACATATGGACACCGTTGGTCCGGCTAGAGTGCAACACAGGAGGGAAGTGGTATGTTCTTGTCATCGTTGATGATTTTTCTAGATTCTCTTGGGTATTCTTCATGGCCTCGAAGGATGAGACTTTTCTCACTTGGGGTTTGATCAAGAGGTTGTCTATTGAGCTCACAGTGCATTACGAGCTATACGCAGTGATAATGGCACTGAGTTCAAGAATTCCTACTTTGAGAGTTTTGTGTGGAGTCCTGTTTAGAGCATCGTTCTCTTCTCCCTACGCCTCGTGAGAATGGCGTAGTGGAAAGGAAGAACAGAACCACGGTTGAGATGGCTGGGACGATACTAGACGAGTACAAGACTCTAGGAAGTTTTTAATGAGGCTATAGCTCTCGCTTGCCATGTTTCTAATCGCGTGTTTTGAGAGCACATTTGCATCGCACTTCTTATGAGTTGAGGTATGGGCGAAAGCCCGGTGTGTCTCATTTTCGCGTTTTGGTTGCAAGTGTTTTATCTTAAAGTCCAGTAACCTAGATAAGTTTGAGTCTCGCTCTTACGATGGTATCTTTCTAGGTTACTCGACTTCTTCTCGTAGCTATAGGGTGCGGAGTGTTGATGCGCATAGGATCATAGAGACTGTGATGTGACCTTTGATGAGGCTAGCCTGGAGCTAGACACGATATTTGAGCTCTTCTTATCCCTCCGAGACCATCTTTGTAGAAGATGAGGATGATGGAGATGATGGTGTTCCACCGATCCAGTTCCCTCTATACCCGAGGTGCCTCCTGCTTCCATTTCGCACCTCGTGGAGACCGGCCCTTGCCTTCCGACTCTCCTTCAATGAGTGGCTCTGCTCCTACCTCTTCATGCATGAGGTAGAGGCCACTCGCTTCTCGGTCCTCCCGTCATATCCGAATGCTCATCCACCGATCACATCATTGGTGATCTGCTTGAGCGCGTCACTCGCTCAAATCAGTTTGTCCAGCCGCCTCCACTCGCCTTCGTTGCCTCCTTTGAGCCGAAGATGTTTCTCATGCATTATCCGATGAATCGTGGATTAATGCTATGCATGAGGAACTTGAGAACTTTGAGAGGAACAAGGTATGGCGACTTGTCGAGCCCCCATCCGGTCATAATGTCATTGGGACCAAGTGGGTGTTCAAAAACAAGCAGAGTGAGGATGAGGTTGTCATTCGCAACAAGGCTAGGCTAGTTGCACAGGGTTTTTCTCAGGTTGAGGGTCTTGACTTTGAGGAGACCTTTGCCCCGTAGCTAGACTAGAGGCTATTAGGATCCCGCTTGCATTCTCTGCATCCTGGGCTTCAAGCTCTATCAAATGGATGTCAAGAGTGCATTCCTCAATGGCTATATTGAGGAAGAGGTTTATGTCAAACAACCTCCGAGATTCGAGAACCCCAAGTTTCCGAGTCATGTATACAAGCTCTCCAAAGCTTTGTATGGACTCAAGCAGCCCCAGAGCATGGTATGAGAGGCTCAAGTCTTATCTTCTCACCATGACTTCAAAATGGGCATAGTAGACAAAACTCGCTCATCGACACCATGAGTCTCATTTTCTTCTTGTCCGATTTATGTGGACGATATAATTTTGGTGGCTCATCTCATTCGCTTGTGTCTCAGTTTTACGAGGTGATGAGCACAGAGTTTGAGATGAGTATGATGGGCGAGTTGAGCTACTTTCTTGGCTTCTAAATCAAGCAGACTCGGGAGGGTACTTTCTTGCATCAAGGCAAATATACCCGTGACCTCCTGAGGCGTTTCGACATGTCTGATGGGAAGCCGGTGATGACTCCTATGGCCACCACTGTTGTCCTCGAGCCCGATGAGGATGGTGAGCCTGCTGATCAAAAGGAGTTTCGGAGCATGATCGGCTCCCTCTTGTACCTCACTACTTCGAGGCCGGACATACATTTTGCTGTGTGTCTGTGCACTCGATTTCAAGCTTCTCCTCGCGCCTCTCACCGCCAGGCGGTCAAGCGCATTTTCAGGTACCTTCGTGCTACCACTGATTATGGTATTTGGTACTCTTTGTCTTCTTGTCTATCTCTTAGAGCTTTTTCCGATGCCGACTTTGTCGGGTCGAGGATAGATAGGAAGAGCACCGGCACTTGCCAATTCATTGGCACTTCTCTTGTTTCTTGGTCATCTAGGAAGCGGTCCGAGGAGTTACACTGATCCACCGAGGCCGAGTATGTTGTTGCAGCCGATTCTTTGTAGCAGTGCTCTGGATGAGATCGACCTTACGGACTATGGGTTAGAGATAGAGAGTGTGCCACTTTTCTCGTGACAACACTTCAGCTATTTGCATTGCTAAAAACCCAAGGCAACATTCGGACCAAGCACATTGATATTAGATATCACTTCCTTAGAGACCATGTGGAGAAGGGAGATATCGCGCTTGATTCAGAGAGAGTGACCTTGATTAGCCGATATCTTCACCAAGCCTTTGGATAGCTCCATTTGTTGCCTTGAGGAGTGAGCTTGAGTCGTGAGCCCTTACGGCCTTTCGTGAGGGGAGCCGGTTTGTATATTATGTATTATATGTTTTCTTCCACTTTTCTTTTCTTTTCTTTGTGTTTCTTTTGGGTGACTTTGGGCTTGTTTTCTTGAGTTGAGTTCACTCACTTAGACTTCGGCATGCCTTGCATTGACCTCTTATCTTGTGCTTTAGGTTGCTATCATGCGTGATTAGTCGTTCTCTCTTCTCTCTAGGTTGAGTTCCCTCACGCCTTATAAGTCTAGCGGTATTGGGCCTCCAGGTAGACAGGTCTGTGTGCACTCCTTAGTTGGGATCTAGAGTCGACTTCCTATGTCACCACTGGGAAGATAAGAGCGAGTCTGAGCCGTAGTGAGTCTCTTCTATCTTTTCTATGCTCTATAGCCATCCAGTTTTTTTCTCGACTTCTTCTCCTCATTCTGCTTTTTTGGTTATTATTGAGTTCATTCGGTTTTCTTTATGCCTAATCTTGATAATAACTCAACTTTAACCAGATTTGAGCTTAAAATTGATTCATTTGTTGAGGAGGAGTTTGGGAATCTGTTCATGCATTGCATTTAGACTGCATTTTCTGTTTTATGAGCTTTGTCTATTATGCAATTGATTTCTTCTTCATGCTATACACCATGCTACATCATTTGAAGAAAATCACTAGCTTAGGTATGTCCAAGTTCATTTAACTTGCTAAGCTTAAAAATGAAATAAGCCTTAAATGAAAAACTTGATGAAACTTGTTGCTTTTACTTGCTAGGTTTCTTCTCTAGAGGTTTGTGCCATAATTTGAGAAATTTAGGAGTTCTCTAGAGTCCCTATAGCAACTTGGGTGAAACTAGTTTGATCCATGCAGAGTCCTTCAATTGCTCATGAATCGTTGTGCTAAAAATGAAAATTAAACAAAATTGACTCTTCTTGTGCACATACGACTCAACACCTTGTATTCACAAGACCGCTTCCCATTGCACTTGGGATGAACTTGGAATACATCGTGTTTGACCTAGACCATCCTCTTAAGAGCTCATCTTGAGATGGTCGATACGGCTTGAGTCAATTGGTTGTCAAAAGAAAATGCAAATAAATTAAAAACAAAGACATATGTGGGTAAAGAATGCAAATAATGTCAAACATTTGCACCCCGCTATGTCTTGTATGATGATAAATCAAAATTTGCATTAAGTGATAAATGAGCCCAAGGACCTTGTATGCTCTTCTAGATTCCCCAACGTGTTGAGTAGGTTGAACTCTAGGTTTTCCTTTTGATCCTTAGAGTGGCTATTCTTCTATTTTTGAAACTAAAGCTAAGTGTTGCACTTGTCAAATCTTGCTAAAATGAAATATTCAAAACTAAGCTCGATTTGCACTTGGACATGTCTTAGTTTAGTCATCTTCAAATTGACAAGCTTGGTGTAATATCCTTCCATTTTGATCAAATGGATAATCTTCAAAGCTCTTTCGATTGCATTTCATGCATACATAAAAAATTGATGCCTATATTGCCAAAAGGGGAGAAAACGAGAAAAGGCATCACTAAAAAGATAAAATGTGAATGCTTATTTGGTTATTATGATCTTTTAAAACTATGCTACTACTACGTTGGATCATAATCTCATAATCACATTTGACATGTTTAGTTGGATTTTAGAGTTTTTGTTGAAAACTTGCTCTTTGTTAAATTTAACTCTAAAATCTGAATTCCTCTTCGTCAACTTGGTCATGGTTCTAATTTCTATCTTTGGACCAAGTTTGACTTTGCAACTAAAAATTGCTTTCTTCTTCATTTTCTTCAAACTCAAATTTATGCCTTTTGTGTGGTTTGTCAATATACTCATCAAAGGGAGATTGAAGGACCATGTGGAGGTCCATCCATGTTTGTGATGAGTATTTGACTTTATTTGAGCAAGGTGTGCTCAAGTTTGAGTTTGATTTGGATTGATTTTCAAAATGAAGCAATTTGAGTTGTACCGGCCGTATGGACACGGTAGTGGTGAGTTGCATGGTTTATTGCACATCTTTGTGGGCATTGCTATGTGAGGAGTTTCCTTGTTTTTGATGGTTGCAGGACGACGGTGCTAGGTCATGGTGAGGCGAAGGATGACCGGGACTAGGCGAGGAGCGTCGGAGGTCCAGACGGTTGGGAGATCGCGGAAGATGATCGGAGACGGAGTCCGGCAAGTCAAGAAGACAAGGAAAGGAGATGATGCTAGCTAGATGCCGCGTGGATCAATGAGGGCCGTCTTGATTGAGGTCTAGTTGATAGGTTAGCGGGTCTAGGTAGTATGCTTTGAAATCCGTGCAAGAAAACCCGGTATGTGTGTGGGTTTTGGGTTAGCCCTTGCATGGCTGTGTGTGTGGGTTAATCCTAGCCCTTAGATGAGTGCTCTAGGTTGAGGACTCATCCAAGGGTGGTAGGTGGCCCAAGAGTAGTATAAATAGGGGTGGAGGGTAGCCTCCTTCCCTTGAAGGTGTTGAGGTTTTTCATGCTCATTTGAGCTTTGCCCACATGAATGTGAGGCTTTGTAACCTTCCTTCCAGAAATGAAAGTTTTATTCATCCACCTCTGAATTTATTTTATGATTTACATTATATCTTTACTTTACGCAATTTAAATTCAGCATTTACTTTCCGCAATTACATTCCGCAATTTACTTTCAAGTAATTTGGATTTGCCTCCTCCTTCTAAATGCTGCTGTTCTTGGATGTTTTGAGTGTGTTCATATGGTTTTACATCTCTTTTGCACTCTTGGATTGAGTAGAGAACATCTTTTCATTCAAGTTCCAACTTTGTTCTGAACTTGTTCTTCGCGCAGCAGTCAGTGTTTGATTTTTGTAAAAATATAGAAAAATTCTTTTTGAGTGATTCTTGTTGGAGGAGGTGCGGGACTCTGATATCCGCTTGCAGAAAAATTTTGGAGTTCACTTGTTGTACCGTTTGGGCGCCATGAGGTGAAAACCGAGCCCCAAACGTTCTGCTCGAAGTTCTTGACCAGACTGTGTTCTTCGATTTTTCGTGTTTTTTCTGTAAGGCTTTTTGAGGAGAAATTTGGTGGAGTTCTTTAAGACTCTGATTCTCACAGGGAGAAAAAGTCTCAAAATTTTGTGAGCTACAGAAACCCACCAACCTCCTGTGCAAATTGAGGACAAGTTCTGGGAATTCTGCTTTTGCTTTTCTGAAAGTGACTTTTGTGATTTGAATTGATGTCCTTTCTAAAAGCAAGAGTTTGAATTGATTCCTCTTTATCTTGGACACTAGACAACCAGGATTGTGACTCAAAAATCCCCACATATTTTATGGTACTTATCCATGCAAGCTTGGGGTACACATAGTTGTCTAGTTTTTCGGGTTTTTCACAATTCCTTTTGAGCGATCTTGTCGAGGTTTTTGTTGGAGTATTTTGGGGGAATTTTTATTTGCGACCATTCACCCCCCCTCTGTTCGCCATTTCGGTCCTTCACATATGAAGGTTGAAAAGTCCGATTCCTTGTATGAAGACCAACATGCAAAATGCTTGGCGAAACAACAAGCTTGAACAAGTCCAAAGTATCTTGCAGCATCAGAGCACTATCGGCATCTAAGTGAAGAAAAGAAGGCCATGGGAAATCGGCTGTACTTGTATAACTGAAGAAATCATTTTGTTTGAATTCATTGCTGTCAAGCTACAGAAAGAATGATAAGTATTTCTTAGAGCCGATGGGGTTCACCTTTGTCTCATTCCCAGAGCACATCATAAACCTCTCCCCGTAAGATCGGCTGGCTATGAACTGAGGCACCATGCCTTCTGGAGTATCTTCCCTGGGAAACGTCGTGTCTTCAGAAGGATTTAACTCAAAGGATCGGCTGAAAAATAGTATAACCAGATCTGAATAAACCAGAGTGGTCCTCCGATATTTCCTATAGTGAATTTCGAAAAACCAGTAAACAGCCGACACCTTATTATGTGCATCATCTGATAGACTGCTCCCAAAAGCATCTTTCCGAGTGCCAGCTGACGACCTTCTACTAGTTGCTCTGCTATGGTTTGGTATACTTGAGTTGGTCCTAAAGAAGCGCCACAGAACAGAAATCGGTCTAACCAGAGATTCAAGAAAGCAGCATGCTCTTCATTCGATACTAGCCCATTGACCTTATTGTTATTTCTGATATATTTAGCCCATCCTTCACCCTTGGATTTGATAAACTTGTACTTGGGCTTGGCACTATAAGCCGATACTTGGTCTCCATCAGGTCTTAAACAACACAGCTGAGCCACGTCCAGAAGAGTTGGGCCGACGAGACCGATGCGGAATACGAAAGCGTTGAAGGTATCCGACCAGAAATAGCAAGCCGTAGCCATCAAGGGCTCATTGGCCTCTGGATCGGCTAAAGAGAGAGGAAGACATTCGGCTATGCCCATTTTTTTCCCATTCAACCCTCTTTTGAGCTGCTACATGAATATACCACGATCTCCACCCCTTAAGAGCCGTCGGTCAAGCCCTGAAACTCTTAGTCCAACCCTCTATGCTATACCCCGAAGCCGACAAAGGTAGACGAGGAATCTCTTCATTTATTACAGAATTGGCTTCTAAATTTCCTACTGGACCCAGATAGAATTGGTCATTGTTGTTTGGGATCGGGATGAATACCTGAGAAGGATCCATTGAGGCGATCTTGACAAAAGCCGATTGAAGGCAGTGAACAACTGAAGCTTGAAGACCAGAAGCCGATTGCAGATAACTCGAGAGCTCGTGCGCGTGAGGAATGAGTCCAGGGGGCCATGTATTTATAACACGGTGAAAAATTTGAAACGGCGGGAAACAAATATCAAAAGACACGAGCAGTTAAAACGCACTACCCTTGTGTCAGAAAATTACGGCGCAAATAAAGTAGCGGTTATTAGGAGAAGTTCAACAGTTAGCCGATAGGACGTAAGCCGATAATGATGATTTTTGATAGATGACAAGTCATCTCTCAAAAATGGGGGGCATATGTTTGCACCAAAATTTGGTAAGTCTAGTCAAATCAGCAATAAAGTCAGACACGTGGAAATTAACGGACAGGATTGGAAAGATTTGAAGGTAATTGGTAACAGCAAGATCTTTTAAGAAACAACCGTCCGAGATAAGGCCGATACGGATCAGGACTTGAAACGTGTTGTAAAAGGATACGATCGGCCGATGGGTATAAAAGAAGGGTCGAAGCAAACTGCAAGGGGATCCAACACAATATAATCAACCAGCCTTTACTCTTACTTTTTCCTGTCGACTAGGAGTAGCTTTTGTAACTTAGTCTTTGTAATCAATTTGATCAATAAAGTTGCGCATCGTCAATTGTTGATCTTCATCAATTACGCCTCAGGTTTGATTTATTCCGATTTTGTTGCGTATCGCCTTCTTCAAAATCGATCTACCTTTATCCTCTGATTAGCCTTAATCGGCTAGTTAGACTTACCCTGTTACTTTGATCTTAATCGGCTTCAAGCCTATTGAGTTTAAGCCGATTGATCTTGACATCGGTTTTGAGTAAATTTTATATATTTTTTACCTTGTCTTCTGAGTCAAATCGACCGCACGCTCGAACAAGGTGTTAAATGCGGTGTCTTCTTTGTTAGAAACCCTAATTCAAATTTTTGACGCCAACACAAACCAATAGAAATTTTAAGAAATCTGCATACTAAACAGACTTTGAAATTGCAAGGGACCATAGAGAAGGATTACAAATTGGAACAAGAAGCCCATATGCCATAAAACTGCCAATCCAGAATTTGGCTATAGATAGATATTCCTTATTTTTTTAGATAATGAAAAAATATATTAATCTTTCGACTTATGCATAGTGAGATGCATCAGAATACTCGAGTGCTAAGATAATCCCCTTGGATATCATCCTTGTAGACTTTATTTGGACGAACGAAATTAGGATATAGAGTCTAGTTTAAAAAGGATTCAATTCCAACTGAAACCAAGGGGGCCTAATCTGTGTGGCGTCGCAGCAGGTGCTCCACCAGCTCATCAACATACATCTCCTGCCTCGCTCTGTCCCAAAGAACCTCCTGGAACTCCTTGGCATTGCGCGCGAACACCTTCCCTTCCTCCTCCACCATCACCCGCCGCACCGTCCTCGCGACGTCGTCCCTGCCGAACGACCCGTCGTCTTCGTCCCTCGGCACCTCAAGGCCGACCGCCCTTGCCGCCATCGCCCGCGCGGTGAGGCCCTGGTCGGCGAACAGCGGCAGCATGACGAGCGGGTGCCCGAAGAGGAAGCTCTCCATGAGCGAGCTCCACCCGGCGTGCGTCAGGAACGCGCCTACCGCGCGGTGCGCGAGCACCCGCACCTGCGGCACCCACCCGGCGCGTACCACGCCGCGCCCCGCAACACGATCCTCGAACCCGTCCGGGAGCAGCTGTTGCTGGTCGGCCTCGTGGCCGCTCGGCTTCCGCATGGCCCAGAGGAACCTCACGCCCGCGAGCTCCAGCCCGAGCGCAATCTTGCGGACGTGGTCTGGCGTGAGCGGCGCCTCGCTCCCGAACGCGATGTAGATGACGGACCTCTGGGGCTGCTCATCCAGCCAACGGACGAGGCCTGCACTCTCTTCGTCGTCACGGTCGTCATCACCGCTGTCTCCGCCTTGCGCAGCGCGCGCGGCGTCGTACGGGGCGAGGAGGCCGGAGGGAACGACGGGCTTGCGGAAGAGGTCGTTGAGGAGGGGGACGAGCGGACCGTCGACCACGCGGCAGCTGCGGCAGATGAGGAGCGGGCAGCTCTGCTCCGTCTGCCAGAAGCGGCCGACGTCGGATACGCCGGAGGCGTTGGGATGGAAGGCCATAGCGATGTACTTGGCCTCGTGGGGGAGGTGGGAGAGGGGCGAGGGGAACGGGATCCACCGCGGCGGGGACGTGAGATCCTCCGCCGTCGTCCGCGGATGCGCGTCGTTCAGCGCCTTCGGGCCGACGAAGGTGATGAAGGTCGCCGGGAAGATCGAGAACAGCGCGCACGGCACCTATACGAGCGGACAGAAGCACTTAGCTTGGAGACAGCCTTGGAGAGCAGTACAGCCAGTACTCGTAATACGTGTTCGTGAGCAGACTGAGCAGTACGGTACAAATTAATGGAAGTAATACATGTACATGACAACATGAGTAGGTGTGTAAGGTGCCTTATGCTCTTCGGCGATGGGCGGTAGCCAGCTGTGTGCGAAGTCGAGGATGATCCAGTCGGGCTTGCCGAACCCCTCCGCTGCCTCCCCGCCAGCGCAGGCCTCCGCAAGAAAGCCGGAGAAGGGGGCGGCGAGGCCGTCGAATGCCACCTTGAGGAGATCGCCCTTCTCCGGCGGGACGTCGGCCGTCGACTCAGCGCCCTCCGGCAGGCCGTCGACGCTCGGCAGGGACAGGGAGACGAGACGGATGCGAGGGTAGAGCTCCGACGGTATGGGGCGTAGCCTAGAGATGTTTGTCGGCGCGGAGATGAAGGTGACGGCGTGGCCGCGCTTCGCCAGCTGCTCGGATAGCTCGAGGAAGGGAATGATATGGCCGAAGGCCAGCCATGGGAACACCACGACGTGGAGAGGAGGAGAAGCTTCTTGGGTTTCTGCCATCTATGGTTCTTGGAGATAGATGTGCGATTTAACAGATGAGGATGATATTCAAGAAACAAGAGCGAGAGTGCGAGACGTGCTTCGATGCTCTCCTAAATAGTGAATAGCATAAATAGACATAACTAGCGTCCGGACGTTCAATTACTATTTATTTCATCGAACACTCGCTGTAAAAAATTTTTTAACGTCTGTAGCATTTTTTTTTCAACGTCTACAACATTTTATTTTGTGTGTACATTTCTACTGTTATCGAAGGAAAAATGTTTCACACAGAAAAAATATATTTCATGAGTAAAAAAAAATGTTGCAGGTGTTCGAAAAAATCAAATGCCCGATCACAAGTCATTAGCATAAATAAACACCACTCAAGAGTGGATACTTACTCTTTGGTGGTGCTTTAAGATTTGTGCACGCCTATAAGAATGGTGAGCGTGGAAGTACTTGCTACTCGACAAGAGATTGTGATGTAGAAGAATATTGCAAATTTTATGACGAGAGATTCATGTTTGGACAAAACTTACTCGGATATGATTTTCTGTAGACTGTAGTAACAAAGTCAAGTGGGCGGGCCCGCACCTTGATTGTAGCAATCTCCCATGTGAGAGTGTGAGATGTCATCTGAGAGCAGAGTAACGTTTAAAAATAAATCTAGTCCCACTCACTTCATGGGGAGTGAAAACGACCCAAGTAAAAAATTTGGAACTTCCAACACGAAATTTTTTAGAGGGTGTATCTATATTTTTTTTAAAAAAAAAGTTGTATAATTATTAAAGTATTAATGAAGGGTGGATGTTGATCACTTATCTATTCGTTTGCTTCAAAATTTATGTAATTTGTATTATATGAGAAAGCATAGAAGTACTCCTTAATTTTTTGCTACAGTTTTTAGAGGGGTGTATCTATATTTTTTTCTTTTTGAAAGTTGTATAATTATTAAAGTATTAACGAAGGGTGGATGTTGATCACTTATCTATTCATTTGCTTTAAAATTTATATAATTTATATTATATGAGAAAGCATAGAAGCACTCCTCAACTTTTTACTAACTCTACTGTCTATTTAAACCAGCAGTTACTTAGAGACAGTAAAAAAAAATTAAAGATAATTTAGTGGGGCTCAGAGATAATAAAAATTCTTTCAATATAGGCCAGCAGAGCATGTACCAGCGTTCAGCGTCGTGCCGGATGGCCCGGATCATGGCCCACAACAGTTTACAGAAAACCTGCTGGTGCACATGTTCGCCTCTACGGTTGGATGCTAGGCAAAATAAATTGCAGCCTTGCTCGGCTAGGATAGGTGTTTAGCACTATCAAACAACGAATTTTTTTTCTTTAACATTTTTTTTTCAAAACTAAGCGTCGGGGTGAAAAATTAGCAAGAATACCCGCCGGTCGCCCGTATACGGGCTATTAGTCCCTGCACTTACGGTCTTCTAACAGTCATCTAACGGCGGTAGCGGGGGACCCACCTATCGCCCGAGACAGGGGCGATCGCCCCCTGCTGGGGCGACGGGTGGGCAGAGCCGATTATTTTCTAAATTTTAATTCCTAATTAATTTTCCGAGAATAATCAATAGGACAGAAATAATGAAAAGATTTTTTTAATTTTAATTCATAATTAATTATCCGAGAATAATCAATAGGACAAAAAAACGAAAATGCTCATAGTACTGATGTACTATAATATTTTAAATCTTTAAAGATTTTATACCTCTTAGTATTGATTATAAATAATTTTTAACGAAATTGGTCATAAGTTACAAACACTGATCTTTAAGTACGTGATACCTCTTAGTATTGTTTCACTGTAATATTTTATATGTGTTGGCCAAAATATTCCATAAGTTAGAAGCACTATATGTATTTTCCAAAATCGTCGGTTCCGGACCAACAGGCGATTAGGGGCGGTCGCATTACTTGGGAGGTCCAACTAGAACTAGATAAATTTTGAAATATTAATTAATATATAAGGATTTGAATTATGTTGTGAAAAGTACTATGTGTCATGCAAATTTAAATTGTATAAATCAATTTTACTTAAACACTATTTAGTGCGTTATGAACAAACTATACGAACCATGCCTCGAGAAATCCTGAAATAAATATGTCTTGTTCATAGGGTGTTAGGTGTCCCATTTTAGGGGAAAAAATTAGGAATGAACTCAGTTGAATAAACCAAATGACTGTAAGTAGCCTTATTTGCATAACATACTTAAGCGTTTACGGCAACCCGTGAAATATCATTTTTAAATGTAATTTGTTGGGAGAACAGGCCAGAGTTGCTCTTTGATATATGCAGTACGCTATGGTGGAAAAATATTTTATTTACACCTTTCTTTGCATATTAATTCTGACAGTGCAATAACCCAAAGTATTATGGTCGACGCAACAATGAAACGCTGAAGCCTTTTCGGCAGCCCGTGAAATATCATGTTCAAATGTAATTTGTAGGGAGAACGGCCCAGGTTTGCAATTCGATATATGCAGTACCATATGGCGGGAAAATATTTTATTTACACCTTGCTTTGCATATTAATCCTGCCAGTGCAATAACCCAAAGTATTACGGTCGAGACAACAATGAAATGCTTAAGCCTTTTCGGCAGCATGCGAAATATCATAACGAAGGTCGAATCGTAGGTTACTGCGGAAAATAAGGTAGGCCACACTCTTTATTACGGTTTAAAACAGGAAGGAGTACCACGAGTAAGGAATTTGAAAGTTAAAACTAGACGTCTACTGAGTGCTTCGAGGCCACTTCCCATTCGCCCATGCCTCTGGTGGGGCATCTCTGGCACGCCGCGCTCTCTCTCGTTTCCTCTCTCTGTCGGCCTCCTTCTCCTCCGCTTGCTTCCTACGTGCCTCCTCGCGTGCGGCATCGCGCTGCTCTCGAAGCTGCCGCGTGAACTCGTCCTGCCGGTTGGCTTGGTCAAGAAGCCGTTGGTCGTCGGGGTTGATCTCCGTATCAAACCACTGCTCAAATTCACACAGTGGCGGAGGTGACTGCATAAAACGTAAATTAGCAAAGTTTCATTCACAAATATTACGTAACCCGTACGATTGTTACCATGTGGCGATCCTTCAGGCTCTTCTCCGGCGGATCGAAGGCGTAGTTGCGGCACTTCCAATACCTCCTCTTCCAAGTTGGAATTTCCCAAGAGCGGACAAGCCTGCAAGGATCTCCGCACATACGCATGGGTGCTACAGCTCCACGAGGTAGGAAGAGATCTTGGTACGCTAAATTGTGCGGGCATGCACTTGCTTCTTCCTTTGCTTTCCCCTTTCCCTTTGCACTTGCACGCCTCGGCATTTTCGATTGATCCTGATTTTTTTTCCTCCCTCCTCTATTCTTTCTTCCTTTCTCGCTGCTGTCGTTGCGAGACCGCTCGTGAGAACGAATGTTATAAAGGGCAGATATCGCCAGGGTATGGAGCGATCGCCCCAACTAGAGGCGATAGGTGCATCGAGGCGTTGGTGTGTTGTCACGTCGTGTGGCATAGGCAGGCAAAACATACATGGACTTGCACAATTTAAAGTGATAAGGCTCTCATGTTACTAACTCGGACAGTTATACAATATGGTGCTAAACGTAAAGGCATTACAAAAATACGTCTGTACAACTAGTCAATCACGGCCACGCTTCCTGATCTGGCCCGTGGGGTAGGTGAGTGGCGACGGCGGACGGACGTCACTCCTAGGCCGGCCCTGCGGCGCAGGCGTAGAGTAGTGTGGCGGCGACGAGGGCGTGTCCTGTGGCGGCGCTCCCGAGAGCTGAGAGGGGCAAGGTAGTCGGTCGAAAGGTACTCCTCCAGGTCGAACTCGACGTCCGTAGAGTCATCGAAACCACCACAGGGTCTCGCTGGGCGCGAGGCGACGAGGAGCCTTCAGAGCCCATCCCCCCACCGCTGCGCGTGGGAGCGTAACGAGGAACCGGCGGGGTAGAGCGAGACGAGGAAGGAGCCTCCTCTGCCCACTGTCCCCACTGCAGCTGCGTGGGAGCGTAACGAGGCACCGACGGGGTAGGGCGAGGTGTTGGGCCGCGGGGACGTGGTGTGCTGCGTCCGCTGACGTCTCCGCGCCCCCGGCAGGTGGCCAAGCGACCCAACCGCCTCATCCTATCAAGGACCCGATCCCAAGCTGCCTCGGCCTCGGCGGTGGTCACCTGTATGCCCGCCTGAAGGCACGCCAACATGGAGATAGCCTCCACCTCAACCTCCACGACGAGATGTGCCTGTATGTAACACCAGATTGTTATTACGTAATTTACATAAAAAAGACGTGCCCATGTAGCTTCGATTGCGACACTTACCGAGGAGTTGTCCCTTTGGGACATCTGTGAAGGGTACGTGTCCATCACCGATGCCTGCCGTGCGACATACGGTGCTAGTGTGTACCCCACCCTGAGGCGAGTGCGGGGGGCGAACCACTCCATATACTCATCGTATATGTCAGGGTAGTACGACCGGGTCTCGGTGACCCTCTCGTCGAGTGCAGCGTCCCACTGCACCGTCCATGGCTGCATACGGTGCACGAATTGAGTGCCCACTGCAGCACCTATCCGGGTCATCCTGCAATGCAAAAACAGGAAGTACACACCACATTCATTTTGCAAAGATGCGGAGTAGTAGGATCAGGGTAAGTACCTGTGAGCGCCATGTGCGACAACGTAACGAGGCGGTAAGGGAAAGGACTGGAACAGGCCGAACTGCCGCAGCACTCGGTGTGGGGAGTACTCCTCGACACACAGGTCAAATACGAGAACCTTACGGGTGAGCCAGAAAGCCTCATCTCACGTGCAAAGCACGGAGACCCCGTAAGGTTGTAAGGACCCGAATCCAATGATTCGAACCCACTGTGTTTACCGCACTATTCCCAGGATCAACGCTAGTGCACACAGCTCAACATTGGTACGTATCACATCATACTCAACAATAATAGAATAATAGTTCATTCATTGATATAACTAAAGGTATGATCTTATGACCAACTTACAATATTAAGCCACGCAGGGTAAGACTGAAAATATAACTAATGATTAAGCAGCGGAAAACAGAAAATGTAGATAGCTCATCAGTTCACCACAGGCAACCGACAAGGCTCGGACCCTAATGACTCGTGTCTTCCTGGACTTCCTCTTCCAACACAGGTGTAGATTCTTCAACTGTTGATTATTGTTGTTTGGCAAGGGTGAGTACTTAAAGCACTCAACAAGTTATGCATGTAATGCGATTCTATGTATCTATATGTAAGGCTTATTCCAATGGATAGGCTATCATGGCTATTTTGCAATAAGCGACATTTATGAATAAATACAAGATAAATAGATTGTAAAGAATGTAAAACAAATAACAATAGTAAATAAATTCAGGATTTCTCAAGTAAACCAAGTTTCCAATCCTAAGTCAAATTCCATCTTCTATATGGCATTCCGCCATCCCAACCATGTTGTCCAATTAATTAAGCTAACCCTTTAATGTAATTCCGAGCATTGCTCAATACCATGAGCACGGCTATCCGAATAGTTTCACACTCTGCAGAGGTTATGCACTTTACCCACGTGATACAACCAAACACCACCAAGGCGAGTGATTATAACAAAGCCTTTACAATGCTCGCTTAACCCGATACTATCCGCTAAGGTTTCAACACGGTGGGGTGGTTACCACATCCGGGGCCCCCTCTTGCGCCATGTGAATTACACCATAACTCGGGAACTCACACCGACCACAATAGTACCAAAATTAAGACATTTCAAATTACTCAGCTAGGCTGGCCCATACCAGACATGTGGTTGCATGATAGACTCAGGTCAAAGGCTTGCAAGGTTAAGTCCTTAGTGTGATCGAGGCAAGACATCCACATACCCTCGCCCATTGGGCCCACCTTGGCCTCCTCGCCTTGCCACTTGCCCCAATCTAAATTATCATCACCCGGTTGATTACCAAGCACCACGTGCCATCAACAATTCAACATCGTTGCGTGACATGACTCGCCACAACAACTCAATCTCATCGTGTGATCCCACATGACACACAAGTTCATAATATCGCTCCATATTCCATTAATCAAGATTAATTATCAATGATTCGATACATGTGATGACGTGGCAAAGCTAAGCAACTAATACGGCCTAAACCTCCAATGTTGATTATAATTATTAACCAACTATATTTAACCAATCTAGGGTGACAATGGATCATGGCATACAATGACAAGGTAGGGTATAGATCAATCTGTATATTAGCTAATCCCAATCTAATTTGAAACAATTGTATATTTGAAACATATGCAATAGGGTAAAACAAATATAGCAATTTTATAAACATGGGTTCAACATGATCAAAGCACAACTTGCCTTGGAATAGGTCCTGATCTTGATCTGAAGCTTGCTCTTGGGTTGCTTGATCTTCCTCCAAGCGTCACAAATTCAACGTCTCACGCTGCATCAAGGAGAAAAGCAAATAAATACCAAAATAGAGAGCAATTGAACTCCAAAAATCAAATAAAATTCACCATTAAATAGATCTCAATTTTACAAATTTTTAGAAATTTGAATCTCTCAAATCCGAGTTAAATTGCAAAAGATATAGCCTTTTGAAGTTTGAAATAAATCAAATCGAAAATCGAAATTCGAAATTAACAGATTTATTTTTAAACGAAAACTGATTTATTGCATCATCATGAAGTCGACATGACGCCACAATGAACCGACCAATCGAAGTCGACGCGTGGCCTCGGTGCATAGACTCGATCCACGGACCTCCTCGGTCCACCGTGAACCCGGCAGATGACGCCTCGGTACCGCACCGACACGCGTCTTGTTTCGATTGGTTGCGCGCGCCGCCCACCGATGCACGACACGCGGCATGCATCCACGGCCCGATCCGATCGAACGGCGACGATCGCGCAACGCGCTCGATCCCTCCGCTCATCCGGATCTAACGGCCACGAACTCACCCGGCTCGCGCGGCGGCGGCGAGAAGTCCATCGAGATGAAGAAAAGACTCGGCGACGGCGTTCGCCAGATCCTCGGCGAAAAGAAGTGACGCAATGGATGCGGCACACCCGACGAAGTTCGAATCCGGGACCAAAACGCCGAAAAACCACGGATCGGCGACGATCCAAGGCCAAAACCGCGGTACGCAAACTTCAACTCCGACGAGCTCCTCGATGCGTGACGACGGCTCGCGAAACCTTACCGACCAAAAGACGCGGCGACACAGATGAACCTCGGCGCTACCCCTCCTTTTATAACCTCGGCAAACGCGCTTAAAAGCGGAAACCTAGGCTTTCCGTGGCGGCGAAGTCGTGTCGGTGGCGGACTCGAGTTCAGATCGGAGACGACAACCTCACCGCTCGATTCCGCTCCAACGGTCACGATCACACAGCCACGATCTAATCCTAACCGCCCACGATTTCTTTCCAACGGCGAAGATCTCCGAATCCCGAACCCAGACGCTTCATCCATGATCATCCGATCCGGATCCAACGGCAGATTCAATCGCTCTAGGGTTTACCCGAGATGGGCCAAATGGGCGCGCTTCTCCGCCACGCAGCAAGACAAGACACAGGCCGAGCCCATTATTGTTCAGAGGTTTTTCAAAAGGTTTTTCATTTAAAATAATTCTAAAAATTCATTTAATTTGTTTTAGGCAATAAAATAATCAGGGAAAATCCAAGAAAAATCTCAGAAATACTTTAAAACATTCTGGGCTCAAATAAAATATTTTTGGCAAAACTTTATTTTAACTTTGCACAGATTTAAATAGATTTGAACAAAAGGCAATAAACTTGATTTAAAATTAATTCCAGTAAATCCAGAAAAATCTAAATAAATTCCAGAAAATCACAAATGCACTTTTAAACAATAAAACTTAATTAAACCAAATTTTGGGATGTTACAAAGGTGCTCGGGCGTGGACGTCGTACGCGGTGTATGACGTCCACCGCACGTCCTCGTCGTGGAGTCGGTCGAACTCCCGAACGAACTCGAGTAGGACCTCCTCACCTGTTGGTGCGCGTACGTCCGCTGCGAGGAAATAAGAAATGACGGAGGTTATTGAAGTGCGTTAGTAGGGAAAAAGATACGAGGGAGCATACCGTCGCCGGACCAGAGTGGCCCATGGTGGGCGATCCACCGGTCGTCTCGAAGGTCCCGGTGCGGTGCGGTGTCAACAACAGGCCTGCCGATGGAGAAGCGCTCCCAGGATCACAACTGAAGGAGTAGGACGTAACCCGATATCGTCGCGTCCTGCTCCGCCCGAGAGACGGCGTCGCATAGACCTCTGTACGTCGCCTCAAGCACAGCTGAGGCCCACGACCACTGCATCATCTGTTTACAATGGGGAAGTTAGACGTGCTCCGCTGAGATGAGATTTGAACTGAGTGTGTTACCTCATCCTCCAGGGTGTCGGCGATGTGCTGGGCGTACTCGATCAGGTGCCGGTCTACCGTGTTCCCGTGGGAGGACGGGAACATCACCCAACCGAACAACAACAGGAGGTATGCCTCCAGATGGCGGGCCACTTCCTCCTCCTTTGCGTGCGGGTGGAGAAGCTGAGCCTGCAGCATTCGTAACAAACATTATTAGCAACTTAGCGCTTCTCTTTTAATTTGCAAAGAAAGAGGTACTCACTGTGAACTGAAGCAGCCACGCCTTCGTCGGTCCGTGTCGCTCACCCTGCCTGAGGGGCCGGTAGGGGGCTGCCCGGGGGTGCCGCTGCACCACGGCGAACTGCGCGGACAACTCCGCGTGCCACGTGACGGAGGCGTCGTGCGGCACAACTGCCGGACCCGAACAGGGGAGGCCTAGGAGGTACGACACGTCCTGCAGTGTCGGAGCCATCTCTCCGCACGGAAGGTGGAACGTATGCGTCTCCGGTCTCCACTGGTCCACGAGTGTGGCCAGCAGGGACCGGTCATACCCGAACCGCGAGACCTCCCTGCCCTCTAACGGGGCAGTCACCTGCTCCACTATCCTACAGAGAGGAAGTAAGCCAGCCGCTCGCAACCTGCATATAGTGCATTGCGTCGTTAGAATTGCATTCATAGGTAAGTACATGTACGTAAAAGAGTGCAAGCGTTAGCAGCTTACCGTGGAACCCAACGTGGGTCAATGCGAAGCAGCTCGTTGGGCACCCGAGGTCGGAGTGTCCCTAGCTCTCGGTTCTACTCTGCAGAGTACCTAGACCGGTGGGTCGCATCCACGGTCGCGTCGAGCAGCTCATGGCAAGGTCGCGCCATCGTCGCCTGTTACAAAGCAAATACAACAAATTTGCCAGTAATTAAATGTGCACACAAAATGAAATGCGAAATAACGAATTGTACCATACTCAACAAACAATACAAAAGATGAAGACATGTTGGATGAGGCACACAACGCCGAAAATTACATTATCCTCGTAGCAATTAACTGGTACATCGAAAAATACATGATGCAAATAACAACTAACTGGTACATCGAAAAATACATGATGCGAATAACAATTAACTGGTACATCAAAAAATACATGATGCGAATAACAACTAACTGGTACATCGAAAAATACATGACACGAGTAACAACTTACTGGAAGTGCGAAAATTACATGATTGGCACAACAATTCACTGGTACATGATCGAATCTTACAAGATGCGAAGAAGATCAAACATTACATTATCCGCGGTTGCGACACGCCTCGGACTCGTCCATATCGTGACGAATGCGCCGTGTCCTCCGACGCCCGACCTTCAGCCTCAACATCCGGATGTCTGGTACCCATCGATGCTCCGAAGGTGGGGCAGTTGTGAACGATCCATCCACTCGGTACCCGTACACCTCGTGATGCCACGTGTTGAGAACACTTTGCTTGTAGTAGTAGGGGGAGATGTACGAACGACATGATTGATGCGTCTCCACGGCTGCGGCAATGACGTGCGAGCACGACAAGTGCAGCAGACGTGGTTTCTGGCAGGAGCACTCGCAGTCAGCTGCTCGGAGTATGCACAGATAGGAAGTCCTCTCCCGGTGGGCACCCCTGCGACCTCGGTCACCGCAGTGCACATGGTATCTCCGTTCCACACCACTCTCCGGTGTCACCCGATGTGTCTGTGCCTTTCTTGTTTTCTTGGACATGTACGTAGATACAACCGTTGAGTACGACAGTCGATTGTTCGACATACATGCTGCGGAGCTCTTGTATCGCTCAATGAAATATCTCTGTGTCCCTAGTAAGACACCTTCAACTATACCCACCAGTGGAAGGCATCTGGTGCCTTTCATTACCCAGTTGTAAATCTCTGCCAGGTTCGTTGTCATGATTCCGTAATGCGAGCCATCCTCGTCATGCAGAATGGACCATTTCTCCAAAGGCTCGTGCTGTATCCAGTCGGTGAAACTCTTTATGCTGGTCCCCGGCCTACACCGAATGTTTGGGACGTCTGTCAGGAGCGCACACAAGGCTGTGGGGTCCTCTCTTTGTTCATGGTACACCATCGGGTTCCTTGATGAACCAGCGGTATCTCTTGGATTCATTGACTGCTTCTTCGTTAGTTCAGCCAACGTCCTCCAAAGCGCGTCGAACTTCCTCCGTTGGTTCTGTTTACACAGCCGCTTAAACATGTTCATAAGCTCCTTGTTCCTAAACTGACGGAAAAAATTGGCACCCATGTGCCTCATGCACCACCTGCTCTTCAGGTCCGGCCACTTTGTTGCTCCCACGACGGCGGACCCTTGTTGCATATCCACGATAGCCCTTAGCAGCCCTGCATGTCGGTCATGGATGACACAAACATCAGGCCTGTCCAGAACAACTGCCAGCTTCACTCTTTCAAGGAACCAGTACTAGCTCTCCGTGTTTTCCCCCTCCATGAAGGCCAATGCAACCGGTAGAACCTGGTTGTTGGCGTCCACCGCGATCGCAGTTAGAATCTGGCCCTTATACTTCCCCGTGAGGATTGTGCCGTCCATGCAAATGACCGGGCGACAGTGCCGGAACGCATTTATGCATGCGTCCAGGGCGAAGAATGCACGCTGCAAGACCCACTTACCTGCGCACACACCACCCGCAGGAAACTCCGCAAGGTCGACGGATGTACTAACAAGTGGTTCCTACGTGCTATTGCCCTCAGCAAGTGGGGAATATTCTCGTAGGAAGCCTCGTACGTCCCGAACCGTATTTCTAGAGCTGTCCTTTTCGCTCCCATGCCTTTTCGTAGCTAATCTTGTACTGAAACCTCTCCTCCACGACTGTGATAATAGATCGAGGCTGCAGGTGCGGATTGTCCACGATCTAACCATAAAACACATTTGCCACCCAAGTGGACGACAGATTGCGGTGTCCCTGCTCCGCTTCTTCCAGCTCGTAGTTATGTTCCATCACTATGGAGCATTTTCAGTAGTCCTTCCACTTCCCCTTGTATGCATGCACCCGCCATGGGCACGAATCAACTACGCCTTCACGTCGTACTCCTTCTTGCTGGACTTCACTACCCTGAATTGCCGCCGGAGAGATATTGCCCAGTACTTCACCGCATCCATCACAGCCTCCTTGTCTTTATATATGGCCCCCTCCGTCACTTCGTTCTCACGATACTCCCATGCATCAATGTTCCTTTCATTCATTGTTAGGTCTTCGAAACTGTAACTGGTCCACGCACCAGGGATAGGCACCTCAGGAGCGTTGTCCTCCTCGTCGGAGTGCTCACCATCAGGGACTTCCTCATCCGCACGGTCCTCCTCTTTCATCAGGTCAACTATGTCCTCCACCTCCTCCCCCTCGTCGGCCACCCCTCGTGCCTCCACCACTGTCTCCTCTGCCCCCCCGATCCCTTCGCCACTGCCAGTCTCGTGCTCCTCGTCTCCGGGCTCCTCGCCGTCTTCCTCTTCGCATCCTTCTATATTTGGCGTCCCCTCCCCCGTAATGTCCACCTCGACATCACGAACTTGCGACACCGATGGAGCTACCGGGTAGCACTGTACCAACAACATGAGCGGCCAACCCCGCTCTACGGCAAATCCAACATAACTCCATGTTGACGTCGAGTTAATAGGGATCAACTCTCTGTAAAAACAGTCTTGCGCATGGCTCACTACTGCTCTGACCCGCAACCGAACAGTCTGGGCATCCAAACTGAACATTCGATAGATTATCCCATAGAATCGGGTTCGTGATATCCGGAGTTTCAATCTGTCGCTAGAATGTACCCTTCGCGTATCCTATATGTACGTATACCCCATGTTTAGATATTCGATAGCTGTTGGAAGTGAGATCGATTGCAACAGCTCACTCGGATCGGCAACTTCTGCTAGGCTATTACTCAGTCCTCCTTCACAAGGTCTGGTGAAATTGTGAGTCGTTACTTAGATGAAGTGTTATTTGCAAGTGGACAACTTGGACCAGAAATGCTTAGGCATCGCATACTCGATGCACCATTAAAAATTAAGGCGACCAACGATTTGATCCCGTATACCTTATATCATTTTGAGCTATTTTACGGTATATGAAAATCAATACAGGCTATCGATTTCTTTAGATCCAATGGTTCAAATTAGTCAAAGATTCAGTTATACTACACAAGCAGCATGAGCAGTAGAATCCCGAGTAGGGGTAGAATTGTAATTGCCTAGTTGGAGTTGTGTCCTAAGGCGTTGGATCACAGCCACCGGGAGCGAACGACTATCCTCCGTTCCTCATCTATTGCTCCAGATGGAACCCTCTTGAGTCTCGACGCCTCCTCTCCTTCCCAACTACGGTGTCATCTATCGCCGCCACCTTCTCCGCACCCGTGGTGCCCCCTGCCATGACATCCGCACCTACCCCCACTCCTCGGCCATGGCCACTGCCATGCCGTCCTACTTTCCCTGGTTACCACTCCCCTGGATGTGACCTCTCCGACTGTCAAGGCCCCCGCGACCTCACCGGATCTGAGCTCTGTGGAGGCATCTTTGGATCTCAGTGCTGCAAGTAGACCTCCTGCAGCTGAGCTGGAGATCCCTACATCGGGGGTGTCCACGGTTCACAGCGAGAGGACAAGAGTAGTACGACTCTATGGAAGGAACGTGAGGTGTGGGGCTCGAGGCAATGGAGGAACTACCGCCATGACTCATCAGTCAGATCGCCGTTCTACCATACCTCTACCCATGATATCTACGAAGTCCACCGAATGAAGGCATCCTTCCATGGATGGTCATACATGAGCTGAACGAAGAAGGCTTAGCGGTGTGGAGATATGACACGATGGGGTAGCCTCAAGCGGAGTAGTATCATGTGGCCTCGACGGACGACGAGGTTAGCCTTGCGGATGTGGCAACCCTGCACAGATTAATTGGAAGCTTTGCCCTCAGAGATTAGGCCTTCAGCTCCCGTGTGTTAATACTAATACTTGAGTTTGAATGAGACAAGATTTTAATCTGTATATGCATCGTTTGAACTGAACAGTTCTTTTTTGTTTCATTAATGAATCATGCAAATTTTGCCCATGCCATATTTGAAAGAATATCTAAGGGCCTCTTTGGAACGCGAGAATTTTTTCTGAATTCTACAGGAATTGAGCTGTTTCCTGTATTCCAAAGAGACCCTTAAAGAATCAATTTGAGTTATCATTACACTAACGTGCACTCGATGCTTGTGAAATGCCTTAGGTAAGTACTATCTTGCGGATGCTAGGTATGCAGCTAGGAGAGGATTTCTTTTCTACCACCATTCTCCACACTCGATATCGTTTGTGCGAATGGAGCCCCACTGCGATTTGGTTGCGTGCGTGCTTGCGCAGCGGATGGCTATGTCCAGTGGTTTCGAGCGTGTCGGGCTTCGATTTGACTCGATTCGCTCGTGCGCGTCGTGTCGTGTCGTGTCTGCCCTCATGGTAATTACTAATTTGAGTGCGTCTTGTTACATAAGAGTTAGTACCACCTTTCAAAAAAAAATTTATCTGTGATAATAGGTGTCACCTCTTTTTTTTCTTACTTTTCTTCTCCTTCAAATACTATCTCTATGTGACAAGTGGCAACACCTCCTTCATCTCCTTTCTTCTTTCATTCTCTTTCCTTCAAACTCAAAATAGTTTTTGTATTTCAAATCTTTCTCTAAGTTTTTCAAAACAAATATTTTTAACCACTTTCAAAAGTTTTTAAGCGAACTTTTCAAATAGAAAGATTGTCGAATAGAAATTTTTTGAACTGAAAGTTTGTTGGACAGATACTTTTTGATGTGAAAGTTTTTGAATTAAAAGATTTCAATTTAATTTTTTTGAATTGAAATTTTTTTATTTAAATTTTTTGAGTTGTAATTTTTTGATTTTAAATTTTTTGATTTGAAAACTTTTTTAGTTGAATTTAAAATTGAAACTTTTCGAACCAAAAGTTTTTTGAATTGAAACTTTCTGCTATGAAATTTTTATTTAAAATATTTTTCGATTTGAAACTTCCTAATTTTAAATTTTGCAATTTAAAATTTTTTAGTTGAAACTTTCTAATTTGAATTTTTTAATTGAAGTTTTCCAATTTGGAATTTTCTAAGTTGAAAATTTTTTATTTAATTTTTTTGAGTTTATAATTTTGAGTTGAACTTTTCAAGTTGAAAACTTCTATTAAAATTTTCAAACTTAAAATGTTCTAATTTTAAATTTTTATGTTAGAGAGGGAAGAAGGGAGGTGGGAGAAGTGGGTAGGAAAGAGCGAAAGATGGAGGTGGATCAAGAAGATGATATATGGCATCCTAAAAGAGTGTCATTAATTTGTTAGTTTGAGGTTAGCCTCAAATTAGTCATACCCTTTTATTATTGCGTTGGTCGTGGGTTAATGACTAGCAGTGGGGGCAAGGAGATCCAATTGAGCAGTAGTAGCAACCACAACTTTAACAATTATAAATGGATTGTTGAATAAAAATATAATGGTTTAGATTTTTCATAGCACTATTTTACAATACACTATAGTTAAGGACTGGTCAACAATCTGGATTCGGTTCCTTTGCGGTCCTTGTTGAACTACACAAAAACTCTATCTAGCAGTACGAGGCTAGAGGTGGGGCAAGGGAGCCTAGAGGAGGAGATGGGGCCCACTCGAGACCCAACCAATTGGATTCATGTCAAGTTGGGGCTTATCGTGTCCCAGAACAAAATGAAAACTAGTTGCTTGGCCCGCGTGTTGCTACAGGTAGAAGGAAGCATCGAGATAGTAGGGATTTTAAAAGAGAAAAGAAATATTTTTAGGGAAAACCTCAAAAAAATGGAATTAAAAAGTACTAATTTTATTTTTAAAAAGTTAAAATATTTTCTTTAAAAAAATAAAATAAGAAATTAAAATAAAAAGGAACTGATTTTCTTTCAAAAGAAATAAAAATACTGTAGAAATCCTCTTTTTTTAGGGTGAAAATTGCTCATTGAGAATCAAACTTAGGACCTCCTGGTACTAAGCGTGCACTCACACCAACTCAGCCACGGAGGCTATGGTGGTTAGATGTCATATTCCATTCTTATAATTTCTACAGGTGGGTACTGTAGTTTCTACAGTACAGAACCGACATGTGGCACGGACGTCCAGCCATAAATGAATGTATTGTTTTCAAAATATGTTCGTTCAAACTACAGCCAATATGCAAATTTTGATACAACCATCCTTGGAATTTTTTAAATAATATATTTTTAGAAATATTTTCACAAATATAGCACCTCAAAAAAATTACAAAAATACACCTTGACTTCATGAGTGTCGCTAAATGAAATGATGACAGAAGATGATCGATAGGCTGATTTAACTCATAGGCTTCTGTCATCAAATGAATTAGCGACAAGAAGCCTATCGTCAATTTATTTGGCAACAGAGGTGTATTTTTGTAAAAAAATTTAGAGTATTATTTTTATAAAATTATTTAAAAATATATCATTTAAAAAAAGAATTCACTGTCCTTGTATCTTACTCCTCGTCCCTTGACATAGGAGTGAGTACAATTCATTTAAGTCTACTTATTGGGATACACCATCACATATATTAAATTATCTATCATTAAATATAACGGTAAAGCCCTAATTAGATAACCTAGATCAGTCAAAAATCTAGAATTTAAAAATACAAAATTCTCACGATAATTTCATGGGAAGCATCACATCTTGAGAAAGACTGAAGATCGGGTAACTATGAACTCCCTATCTAACTACTATATATATATAATCTTAGAGAGGTACTAGTCTGGACACCTGCTAAATACTGTAGTTTCTACAGTGCTAAGGTAAAGTAGCTATGGTATTTTATTATTTTTTAAGAACAAATTATTTTTAAAAATAATTTTTTAATCTAACTATCCCGTGGCATTAATTTTTAATTTTATTTTTTAAGAAATAATTTTAAAAAAATTAAAGCAATATTTTTTGTATTTTTAAAGAAAAACAGTACCTTTTGTTTTTTTAGGATTTTTCAAAAACAATTTCTATCTCTACTAAAATCTATGTTTATCTTGACACTTCTTTCCGCTCACAGCAACGTACCGGACTACGGAGCAAC
Organism: Otatea glauca; assembly: GCA_036346275.1. NCBI lineage: Eukaryota > Viridiplantae > Streptophyta > Magnoliopsida > Poales > Poaceae > Otatea > Otatea glauca. Next base: position 26,407,622 of record CM070724.1, read on the forward strand.
TAGTATAACAGTGATAAGGAGAGGTGCATGGCATGCCATGTGTCAATTAAGACTGGCCGACGATGGGAAAGCGCACTAGATTTTGGTGATTTTGTCCTGCATTTGACATAGACTGCGTAGTAGTAATTTCTTTCAATGGAAAAATCCAAATGAAGTCTGCTATTTGAATTGAAATCTATGAGCTGGAATATTAGGCATTTTACTGGTTGATTTGGAAATTTATGTGTGTATGGGCAAGCAAGCTATTGTAGCCTCAAGTTTGCGAATAAATGTGAAAATGCAGATAAATGTGCAATACGATTTATTTAGTAAAATTCACTTATTTTCGGAAAATGTCTTTTAGGATGAATGACGAGGTTACTCCACAATGACTTCGATGTGAAACATGCATTGGGAAGTCATTTCTCGACAACGTGGTAAACAGACAAAAGTTGCATTTATAACTTCAAATCAAAACAGACTACCTATTTGGATGTGATTTGCTGCGTTCTTGCCTACCTTGTAATGTAACCATAAAAAGGACGTAATTAAGATATTTACGTGACGTTTTTTTTTTAAGAAAACGGACAAGAGCTCTGTCATCCAACTAAGGGGAAGAAAGTTTCCAGGACGCATTGCTCAAGGAGCCACAGAGGGCACATACAAGGGGCATAGGGTGCACAAAGCCACCCATTCAAAAGGAAGGGAAAGCACGAGAGCGTAGGTCTATATCCTCTTTTGCCTCTCCTACCACCCTCTTGAGCTGTTATGAAAATGCCTTGGAAGGCTCTTTTTATTTCTTTCTTTCCAAACGTTACATGCGACAATAATGACCAAACCTTTGACCGTTGAAGCACCTTCTGTGATCCCTTGGCATATCTTTTGCGTCTGGCTCACACCATTCCGTGATGCTTCCAAATTATGTTGGATTTGCACGCTGTTGTATCTCCATTTGGAGGTGTACCCTTGCAAGGCGAATTGAGAGAGACGAATTTTTCCAATTCAGTAGAGTTCGAGACCTTCTCTCTAATAGCTCGTATCTGGTTGCTGATTATGTGCCGTCTATGAACTAGTAAAAAAAGATTGAAGGAATTGATGTGGAAAAATCAAAACCGCTTGAGCGTCCATTTGTGCTCCGAGATTCGTGCTGAGGAGAGAGCAGAGAGTGGTAAACAAATCTCTGAGCACGTACAAGTAGGAAAATTGCTTCCGTTTGATGTGATTGTGGTCTTTTTCTAAGACTAGATTTGTGGTTCGTATTACTGAACAAAAAATTCAATGGATTCGCTCTTAGTATTTTGGTTGACAGGTAGTTAACAAGTCAGAACTGATCATATTTTTTTCTGAGACAAAGAAAGAACCGACAAATATTTCGGAGCTCTACTGTACGTGAATTAACACCTTCTTCTGACTATCTGCGTGTATTGGAAAACTAGGAAAAAAATAAAAGCTGCTCAGCAACTTCCTACCTTCCACTAAAACCAGTGTCAGCCCAATTTGACTTCCTAACTTCCTACCTTCCATTAATCAGGTTAAATATATCGATCGCCAGCAGCAGCCTATCACAAAATTCACAATCAGCCCAATTTGACTTACAGCGAGCCAAGCCATGCATTAAACCAGTGTGGTAATGAACGGTATACACTCTACATATAGACGTGATATCACTAAGTGATTAATCGCAATACAATTGATTAATCAAAATTTAACAAACAATTATGCTTTCTTATTAATATATTTATTTATATTTAGAATTAATTAGAAATATTTTATTTACCCAAAGTTATTGCAAATTATCACTCTACAAAACATGTTTTACATTTCATGTTTATAATTCATCCAAAACGTACATACTATGAACACTATGACACAATATTATAAACTAATTTATTGTACTTAGTGAATAAAAATAAGCTATTTTCATGATTAAATAGGAAAAACAATTGATTAATCGAAAAACAGCTGATTAATCAAATTATGCAGTCAATTAATCGTTCTCTGATTAAACTATTCGTAACTGCTTAGTCACCATCACCGATTAATCGACTGACTAAACAAACGAGTCGCCGTTTTTCGCAACACTTATTAAACAAACGAATGGACAATTGCGTCGTGACATTGATACGTGTACAAAACAATTCGCGAATATACTTAAACAGGACCTTTCATGCAGGCTGCCATTGTCAGATGTCGCGTGCTCCATTAATCGCGTTCATCAAGATTAGCTAGTGGCTGTTGCGTGCATCCTAAATCTCAGTCTTGGGGTATTAGTTGGCTGGTGCAAGTTGAATAGCTGAGTATAGGGGCGACCATAATAAGTCACCGTCAGTTGCTGCATCTGACACGATCTGCTTGTCAATCCGGAGCTGAAGAGGCCACCAGAGACCTGTGGTGCTCCTAGTCCAGTCAAACCCAACAAAAACCAAAAAAATCTATGTCAGTCAGAAGTCAGAACATAGTGCGACAATTAAAAAAGTACTAACCATTTCCAAGGAAGATTTTGCGTCAGTGATACCGTTTCATCTGATTCTCTAATCGTTTCATAAATTTAAGGAAAATGACGCTTCAAAGATTGTCACGTTTTAGGACTGTTCATGCCGCAGTTATTGACTTGCATACAGCAAAATTGAGTCGGATCTGATGACACGCCAGGAATTATTCAAAGCAGCAAATTCCTCTATTCATGAAACCTGATGTGCCGACTGAGAATTTCTTTTAAATAATACATTTTTTCATTTAAATTGCAAAAATATACCACGATCTCAAAAAATTGCAAAAATATACGGGCGACAAGGGCAACAGAGGCCTCTGACGCCCTCTGAATGGGCGATTTTGGCACTTGTCGCCCTTTGAATGGGCAACATATCCCCTCTCCTGTAGCCAGTTTCTAAAGAAAATCATAACTTTTTCATATGATCTCGGATAGAGATGAACTTTATATGAAAATTGTAGCTCTCGACGAGATTTACAACTTTCATATACAAATTTTTTTCATTTGAATTCACTTAGATGGCCAAAAATGAGATGAAAAGTTAGATCTAAAAATCTGATCTACACTAGATCTGAAACTTCTATCTCGTTTTTGGTAGTCCAAATGATTCAAATGAAAAAAATTTATATACCAAAGTTGTAGATCTCGTCGAGAGCTACAATTTTCATATAAAGTTCATCTCCATCCAAGATCATATGAAAAAATTATGATTTTCTTTAGAAACTGACTACAGGAAAGGGGACATGTCGCCCATTCAAAGGGCGACAAGTGCCAAAATCACCCAATCAGAGGGTGACAGAGGCCTCAATTGCCCCTGTCGACCGTTCAAAGGGCGACAGAGGTATATTTTTGCAATTTTTTGAGATCGTGGTATATTTTTGCAATTTGAATAAAAAAATATATTATTTTAAAAAAAAGTTCTGCCGACTGATATAGTAAGTGTGATGAATGATATGGTGATATGATTAGCTCATGCCATATACTGGCCATGTAGAGCACTCGCAGGCCTCAGCGCCGTGAAACAATCACTCAAAGAATCTTTTGTTCCTAAGTCAAACAGTTATCCACCTATGCTAGCACAACAGATGTAGAATGAAGAAGCAAAAATGAAACAAAAGAGGAAAAACAGAGAAATGTAGAGCAGAGAATGTACTATTGCTTATTATACAATGACCTGCCTACAAAAAGAATAGCCTGCAAACTAGGAGCTGCCATGGGATCTGAACGACGACATGGAGTGCGCTGAAACTGAGGCAGTCGGGCTGTTTATCTCCCTGTCCCCATTGGCAACTCTAACCCTTCCACTGATCATGCTCACAACGTCATGAGCGACATCCATGAACCAATCGTCACCTGGAAGGACACTGCACAAAAGCAAGTATACTGGTTGAGATTTACAGGTCCGCAGTAGAAGTCTGTGAGGAAACCCTCATGGGTGAGTGAGACCCGGATGTAAACCTTCAGACTAATCCAAATCACAGGCAAGTCACCATGATGAGTTGATGACTTCCGACCTACTCTCATGTGGGAGATCCTTACAGATGGTAGTATTTTCTAAGCATAATTGCACTACGAGGATCTAGAAAGCAGCTTTGTCTATTCAAGTACAACAACTAAGAATACATTTGACACGTAGCTAGCATATTAAGATGAAATTTAGCAAATATTGAAAACATCAAACAGACCACCATCCCTCTCAGAATCATTTGGTGTCTACAGGTGGGCCTTTCCCCCTTCTCTGACGCTTAGAAAAAACTGAAAAAAATAACAAATTCTAACAACCCAACTGACTATTTAAAAACTGAAAAAAAAACTCTTAACAAACCAAAACTATACGTAACAAACTCTATCCATTAGGATATTATCTACTTCAAAGTTCCTGACAATTATGCCTCATAAGCTTGCAACGTATTTGTGAAATCCCTGAACATAAGAAACTACCTCACGAGTTCTTGCCTAATGCGGTAAAGCTAGGAGAACATTGACATGGCTACAGAAGTCACAATCTGAGAGAAACTGAAACAACACAGCTCCAGGTGAGTCCGAGCCCATCATCTCAGCCGCCACCGTTGTTTCGGGGGGCCACTAGCAGCGGCGACGGGCATGAAGGCAGAGACGGGCTGCCCGAGGGCCACGGGTGGCTGCCTGTCATTCCACATCGGTGACTGCATCATGTCAAGCACCTGTAGAATCGACCGGCAGAGAAATCAAGAAAAGATCAAATTTTGATCCGCGGGGTTTCTTGATCTGATCCCACCGTCGCGGCTGGAACTGGCAGGAGGAATTAGAATTAAGGGAGGGGACTCAAGGGCGTACCGAGCGGCGACAGCGCCATTAGGGAGGAGGCGACAACCACTGAGCCGGCAGCGCGACGTCGCGGGCAATGCCGGCAAGCGTGGCAAGGCTGGAGAGAGTAGGCAGAGCCAGCGGGACGCCAGTGAGGCCGACAATGTGACGGGTTTGCCGAGGAGAAGCGGCGGGTCGAGGGAGTCACGGAGCTCGATCCAGGCCAAAGAAGAAGGCACACACTAGATCGAGTGGAGGTGAAACGTTAAGCGGTTGGCGGTGGCTGGGAAGAGTGACGGGAGGCAGCAGAATCACCAGTGGCGGCGACGATCGAGAGGAGAGGAGAAAGGAGCAAGAGAGATGGAGAGAATGCGGGTGAGAAGTGAGGAAGAGAGAGAGAGGAGCAGAAATATATGCGGCCGGTTGGGCCATGGCTGAGCCAAAAAATGTATTTTTTTTTACTTTATATATACACAAACTTTAAAGGAAGGATCTAGGAATAGTAAGCTGCTGAATTTATTCTCCATTGCAAATCTTAGTGTTTAATGTGATATTGCATTGCCGATTCTTATGTTGTTCCAATTGCTTGGAAAACATCTACTTCAAATTTGCGGTCATATATGGATTAGAAGTCCCTTTTTGTGGAATAATAGCTTAAATATCTTCTTTTATTGTATGTGCCCTGGCACTCAATTTGGAGTTTGATGGCCACTAGTGGACATCAAAAACATCAGGGTGGCTCTATCGATGAAGATGATCTATGTGTTCCTATGGCAAAGCCAATGGTGCGGAACACATCGAGCATGGCGGCAGAGACGTGACATGGACCACAACAAAGCTTGTTTTGGCAGAGCCAAGGATGCGGTCTAGGCTGGAGATCGGCATGGCACTCCAGCAGAATCGATGGTGTGGCACAGCCCGAGTTCAACAATAGCAGCTTGACATGCTCGGGTAACATGTTTTTTTATCCGTAGCAACACACGGACATTCAGCTAGTATTTCAATAAAGTATTTGTATGCAACAATAATGCTAAAGTCATGTGAATCGTTTGTCACTTCTGTCCCTACTAGGCCATTTTCTTCGAAACCATTTCAAAAGGGACTTGGCTACTGGTAGTAGCCAAGCGCCCAAGCCAATTGTTGCCTACTTGCCATTATTGGGAATCCTAGCCAGGGTTATCTAATTGTTATTTATCCACTTCTAGGTTTCACTAGAGCAGATCAATAGAGGGTAATTCAAACTTTACAAGGCAAAACACAAGAGCATCGACTGGCCTAGACAACTGCAGTACAGATTACAGAATCAACATTTTTTTTCTGAAGTTGGCAGGTCCAGAATTAGTTATTTAATTCTGAACCGATAGAAGAATAAATAGGGGTCAGGCACAGTACCTATCAGGGTTCATTCCAGTAGCAGAAAATGCAGCCATTGCTCTATCAATAATATCCAATATGACTTGATGTACATGTCTAGACAAAAATCGGCCCTGTCCGAAAATGATGACAAATTGCATATCCAGGTAGAACTGCAGAGAATGAAAAAAAAATGAAAATAACAATTGACATCATGAAAAAAAAGAAAAGGAGGAAAGGAGCTTACCTGCTGAAGGCCAAGGGGACCCAAAGGCTTTGGTCCCTGTTCAATCTCTTCCCAGAAGGCCTGGTCCTCTGAGAGCCACAGTATGACTGTCTCAGTTAGCCGCATCATTAGCAAAGTAGCGAATCTTTCTCTGCCAACAAACATATCTGCAGCAATGCTTGCCATCCTGTTTAGCTTTGCATACAGTTCCTGCAATGAATAGCAAATGAGACGCTTCCTAAGGCTAAATTTTTTAGGACAAGCTTGTACCATGTAAAGGACAATTCATGTTTAGCAAGTTGCTGCGTTCTGAACTCTACATTAATGTAGAATATAAAAAAAACCGTCATCATGAAACCTACCATTTTAGCAGTTTATAACGATCTGAAGGGAGGATCACAATAAAGGTGTCTTTTTAAAATTGTATATTTGATTCATCTACTCTAGTCGCTTGAACCTAATGGAGCATTCATTTGGATCAATGTACACAGTTAATTTAGTTATTACTGTCCTCCTTCAGATATATGATCACGATAGAACGACAGATTAAATTATACACAGAATTGATCAAAGCAATTGCACAAAAATGAGATGGAAAATCATTTCAATGGAGCACTTCACTGACTGTGGCACTGTTTCAACCATGAGTGCATGGACATATATGAACAATTTCTAAAAGCTCAAGGATTTACGTGAAAAGGTAAAGTTCATGGATCCAAATAAACCATTCCAGAAAGTATGTGGACCTTGGTTTCATTAGCCAGATGCAATCAACAGTTGTAGCTTGTAAGTACCTGGAAAATGGGAGATGGGGCCCACTCTGGCTCTTCAACAGTATTATCCATACTAATATACATTTCTGCACTGAGATGGGTATCACCTTCGTCAGTAAATATTAGTTCAAGAGCATGCTGCCTGCAGAAACTATCTCTCAATCTGTCCACCATGCGTTGTAGCTTCCTTTTCCATTCTCGTTGCTCAGGCACACGGTATTGTTTATCTGGCCCTCTTTTACGCAAATCATCAATGCAAGACTGGTTTATTGACGATAGCTTCATTGCTGCCCTAGGTAGCAACTCCTCGGCAAGTAAAGATGCATTAGCTAATAAGGCCAACTGCTGCTCTTCAGTCTCTGCCATTCTAACAATCTTATTTCCTAAACCATCTAAGTTAGCTTCATCATCCATTGACCCAGGTAAAGCACTTATGAGCAAATTGACGTATGACTTGAAAATATTTGTAATCCCATCCATTGTAGAACCACCTAACTGCAAGCTAAGCAGTGGTGCAACATCCTCAAAGTAATCCTGAAAGTTCCAGGTAATATCAACACATACTGTTTATACTATAGTTGAAGGACAACAGTACAAGTTAATCACAACTCTCAAAGAAGCCAAGTGCAAAGTAGTTCATATTAGAAGACTTCTTATATGCATACATGATGATGATGGCTGTTTAAGCAAAACTTTTGTCATCCAAAGATTCCAACCAACCAATATACCATTGAAGCCAACTATTAAACAATTTCAAGCTCTGGCAGACTACATTAATATTACTTTCATTGATGGCTCTATGCTTTCAAGTTATATTAGTAAATGTTGCATTTGACTTTTGTCGAAAGGCTTTGTTGGTATTATCAATCACACGAATGACTGCAATTCTACTGTATCAATTTAATGCACCATAACCAGTCTAAAATATATAGGAAAGGCCAAAGGACCAACAATTAAAAAAAATTTCCACATTGCCAAAGGACCAACAATTAAATTTTTCCACATCTTCCAACTTCTGAGGCTACCTTTCCTAAATTCTAATTGGCACAAATTGCTTGCTTTGGTATTATGGAGCAGCAATAGTCCCCTCAAAGCAAACAAAATATAATGAATGCACTTGACAGAATCTCCAGTCACATTTATAATTTAACTATTTTCATATGCCATGTTTTAGATTAGTCAAGATGCTTAATTTACTGAAAACTAACCAAATCCTTGTTGGAAATGGCATCTTTGTGCAAACAAAAGTTCAACAGATCATGCAAGTAATATCAGGTAATTAAACTAAAGCTACCAAGAATGCCTGAGCTTGTGGCATAAGAAATGTTAGTTAAGGTTATAGCTATTTGCTGTCCAGTAAAGAATACATGTAGTATTATTGTGCCATAGTTTCGCAGGCCCAAGCTTGCCAAGATAGATCACTACCATTTTAATAAAAACAACAAATGGGGAGGTTCATTCATGTTACTTGTTACTCAACAACAACAACAACAACAACAAAAGGATAAATTATTACCTGAACCATCGAATTGAAACGATGTGCACTGCTAGAGAGCTTTGGCTGAAGTGCCAAATTAGCAGCAGAAGATCTAGCTAATGCACGAATACCAGTTGGGGGATAAGTGAGTATCCAGTCATCAGCTGCAGCTAGTGCAGCAGTACTCTCTTCAATTCTCCTCAAGTTAGCATCTAATGCTTGCTCAAGACTGGGCTTGAATTGCTTCAGGAGAACTGCTGAAACGGACAAACCACGAGCTTCCAGCAAGGAACAATGGCCAAGTGATATCTGAACACATTCTGCAGCTGCTCTCAAGCCTCCAGCAGCTGCACAAGAAGACAACACATGCCTCTTTACCAGGAGCGCAAAGGACAAGACCTGCTTGGTAGCCCATGTAACCAGTTCAGAAGCGTAACATGATTCATCACCAAAGACTTCTAGAGAGTCACTGAGTGCCTGAGCTATGACCGAAAAAACTTGTTGAGCAAGTGCTGCAGTGTATGCCCCACCATATGAAGTACTAGATGGATGTATAGTTTGCATATTGCATTGAAGCTTTTGATTGTGTGCGCTGAGTAACAGACTGTGAGCTCGAGGGCCATCACCAAGCCTTTTGAGAGCAGAAGCTGCAGCACGAAGTTCAATGCCACGGGTAGACGACTGACAAGCAGCTTCAGCAAGCTGATCTGCCAGCTTTTGACGATTATCACAGATAGTACTTTTCAAAGCCGAAATTTCAGCTATAGTTAGAGTCTGTTTTTGTTTTGCAACTGAAGCAACTTGTTCCGCTTCATCTAGTGCATCCAGAGCTTCATCAACTCTTCTCTCAGCTAGCAAAACATCAAGCATGTCAGGGAAATCTGCAGACCATTTCTGTATTTCTGAAGGCTCCTGGTCTTCAACATTGGATATGTCCTCTTCTGCGGAACCTTCAGGCCCCGAAGTCAGGGAATCTATCTGAATTCCTTCAGATAGACCATGGATTAAAGCTGCCTGTGAATTCAGCAGATTTCTAATTGATAGCAGCTCTCCTTCAAGGTCAGATATCTCCTTCGATGTTCTGATAACCAGGAGATCAGATCAGTTTCCAAAGATTAATGGGAACACAGAAATTATATAGTAAGAGGAAGAACATAGAAATAAATAAAAGCAATTATTTGAACACCAAAGTCATATAATGCAAAATTGTGATTTCAGTTCACACGCTACAAACTAGATGCTTTGCACATCACAAATTCACCATGAAGAACAAAGATAAAATTCCTGTGATTCTCAATCAATATCAATAGAAATGCTACTAACAAAAAAAACATTTATTAGGATTCTTGATTGTCAAAGCATTGACTTTTCTGATGAGGACAGAAACAAGACCAAATACAGGATAGCTAGTAGCCTAGTACTCTACAGCATTTATGTTTCAGACAAAAAATTGGCAGACGTAAAAAAGTTTACGAGTGACTATGTTGCACGCGTTTGTATTTTAAGCACTTTACAAACACTTTTCTCATTATCCACTACTCATCTATCAAGTAGGAAGTAGGAAGTAGGAATAAGTACGAATGTGGAAGGAAAAAAAAGTTGAGAAACTTTTTGTAGCTAAGAGGTGTTTGCACCATAGCCATCCGCAAAAAGTTTAGATGGAATTTCTCAGCAGAAGGAATACTATCACGGTAATAATAAAAATAGGCAAATGCTTCTGCATAAGCAAATTTCATTAGTTGGTTATTGAATTACCAAAAAGTCTCATTTGGTTGTTACTGTAGGCATTATACAGCACTTAACTGTGCGGGGGAAAATTAGCAATAATTAAAAGGTGCCACTTTTGTGATGTCATTGAATGAATTGCACCATTAAATCTGCTGCCAGACCTGATAAATGCAGCATAATTTGCATAAACACTTCTGCGCATTTCTTCAGCCGAAGCCTTCTTTAGATCTTGCAGATAAGAGCACAAATGTCTTATTTCCTGTAATGAAGTTAATTTTGTCAGCTATGTTTGTTGCGCGCTTTAACATGGTACTGATATTTCTAGTCGAATTTAAGCTTGGTAAAATATAATATTTCAACAATGTCAAACAGAGATAATACACAGACTGGATGTGTACAACTACAAATGCCCAAAAGCGTGTAAAGGTACTATTGCAAACCAAGTAGAAAGGCCAACTAAATTGTTTTATCTATCAGGTAAAGTGGTTGTAGACCTTGTTAGACTGGTGCAAAATTCATCTCAGACACCATAAGAAGCAAACCCCCCTAGTAACATCTTTACAGAGGAACAAATAGTATAAAATTGCTACCTTTTTTAACACTTCACTCAAAATTAGATAAGTATCTCCAAATCCTAACTGAATTAGTATAGCATGCAAGGGTATATTTCTCGAACATGTAAAGACCTTTTCAACTACCTATGTTAAAGGGAATACAAAATGCCATCTTTCTACTGCCAAATACATGAACAGAAAAGAACTAACTACAGTGGACAAAAGTTTACAATCCAAAATGAAAGGCACAAGACTTCTGCATCTGTGCCTCCCACAAAACAAAGTCAAGGTTTCAATTTAGCATGCATAACAGGAGAAGTTATCAATCACCAGGACTCAAAATATTCGCTTAAATTGATTGCTAATCCATTTTACTGTTGGGGCCATCAAAACAATGTTTGGACTTGTAATATTCTAACATAGCCATACCAAACTCAAAATGTGCTATTTTCATGAGCAAGAGCGTAGAACTTCCACCTCCACAGAAGCTTGAAGATTTAAAAGTTCTGTAAATTAAATCCAACACCACTGATGTCTCTAATGTTACCCTGACACCCCAAGACTTGAACACCAATACAAGGTAAAAAAAAAACACAGGATAGCCACATTATAATGCATTAACCAGAATGGCAGCATATTCAAACCTGAACTACAAGCATTTCCAAATCCTTGTATTCAAACGTGCACATAAGATTGCAAAAATATTTTCCAGCTGTTTGGACCATGCTCGGTTTCCAGTTTCCGCAGATAACACAAAAGTCAAAACACCATTTTTTTTCCATCAACGGATCAAATTTCATCCTCAAGAGAAAGTAAAACATTCGCACCTATCGTCCGAAACAATTACAACTCATTTAATCATACAATGCAACCGCAATCTCATAACAAACTCACATCGCCATGGACACCAAAAGCACACGAAACACCGTTCGCAAAGCCTGACATGTCAAAACGTATCCCTCCACCATTAACCATCCATTCATTGACCGAAATCTCTACATACATCGCATACCGCAACCAGAAAAAACAATAAAGGGAAACATGATACCGCCAAACACCTCAAGACGCCCTGTGATGCATTTGACCTAAATGCCAACACCAATCACGCCCCAAAATCACATTTCTCTTCCCCAACAAACGAACGAGGATCACAGACCTCTCCTGCAAACGCAACACGCAGCCATTCTAGTACACGAATCCCCACCCTCCGCGATCCAGACCTCGCGACACGGGCGGGGACGGATCGAGCGCGGGTCAATCCAGGCCGGATCAGAGAGCTCACCTTCTCGTTCATGGTCTGGCACTTGGACTGCACGTAGGCGTCGGGATCGAAGTTGTCGGTCTTGAAGATCTTGAGCTTGTCGGCGAGCTGCACCCCGCCGTCGCCGCCCCCTCCTCCGCCTCCCCCCGCCGCCCCGCCCACCGGGAACACGCCGGAGTGGCCGGCCGGCCGCGACCGCGACGACTTCGCCGACGCCATCCGAGATCCAGGACCTTCTAGAAGCCGGCTCGGGGGCAATGGGTGGATTTGGCGAGGCGGAGAAGAGACGCTTCCTTCGAAATTGCCGTTGTTGTTGTTGGTGTTGTTGTTGGGGCCTTGGGGGTGGTGGCTGGTGGGTTGGTTGCTCGTCAATCCAACGAACGAAACAGCGCTTGAATGATTTGGGGCGGCTTGGTTTGGTTTTGCTTCGGCGGAGACGTAGGGTTGTTTGCTCAGTTACCTCGTTACACTAAGCCTATGTTTGTTTTAGTTTTAGATTATCTAAAAACTGATTTTGAATTATGATTGTAGAGAAACCGATTCTTCAAAAATTGGAATTCAAAAACACATATAAAATGGATTATGGATTCTAGTGTATATGAATGGGCTAGATTGTGAGAACCTGATTCTAGAATCAATCAAAAGCTAAAACAACCAGGCTCTAAGGTTGTGATGTTTAGATATAATTTTTTTTCAAATTTAGGTCTTGTTTGGTAGAGTTTCAGATCCCAGCTCCATCTCAGATATGAATCTTGTAGACTAAAATAAATTGAATTAAGTTTATATTTTTAGTCTAAAATGTAAATAAGATGACCCATCTAAACACTCTTAATATACACATAGCTCCAACTCTACGGATCTATGGTGTTAGAAATACCCAGCTCCATCAGATCCACGGATCTAGTGGAGCTGGAGCCGTACCAAACACACCCTTGCTTAAGGTTAAATTATTGAAATTAAAGTCATACTTTAGTTGAATTTTGCTGCACTTTTGTAAGTTAACGATGCGTAGGACCTGGATAGTACGAAGGAATCTTGCCACAGGTGTGACTATAAATCAAACGGAGATCTAACTCGGTTAAACTTATCTAACTTAAGTTGTGGCAAAATATTGTAAAGTTTGGCTATAAACTAAATAGATCCTTATTTTATTTTGTAATGATTTAGGTGGGATTAGGCATGCACCTAAAGTTTAAGTTTCCACCGAGGCTTGTTATATATGGCCATGGAAATCTTGTTTATACTCTATGTACCTCGCAGCTTGCAACATTTTTATTTCTAGCATGTAGGTGGGAGGTGTTTATCTTTATTTTAAAAGTTGTATAAATATTAAGAGTATAAATAAAGGGTGCATAATGATTACTATTTTTTTCTTTGTTTCAAGATATGTACAAATTATATTAAAAGGTTGATGTATACAAGCGCTACTCATGCAAATAAATAACACCGGGTTGATTGTCATTTAAGAAGGCTAAGGCCTTGTTTGTTTGGGCTTAAAAGCCAAAAAGCTAAAACCTAAATAAATTGGTAGCTTTTTGTCTGGGTTTTTCAAAAGCCAAAAGCCACTGGAGAGGGGTTTTTTTTGGTTTATTGAGGATTGGTTTTAGACTAATACCACTAAAGTTATAGTAAAATTATCCACCTCTATCACGTATCAAGCCGTTAGCTTTTAAACTATTTAAGCCTAAAAGCTGGCTTTAAGCTATAAGCCAAAAAGCCTAAACCTAAACAAACAGGGCCTAAGAAGAGTTTTTACAATCTAAAATAAAGTAATTTTCATTTAGTATAGGAAGCTATAAAGTTTTATTGAGAATGTGAATGTCCAATGTTTGCCAAATGGATTCTGGATAGGATATCAGACCACAATACTTTTGTCATTGACCACCTAGGCCTGATACGTGTATACCGTATTAGTTCTATAATCAATGAGAAGTACATACATTCACAATATTATCATCACATCCATATGTAGCATAAATATTCAAACATAGTGGCTTTATATACAATCGGTACATGGTACTTACAACAAAAGAGTCGTTGGACCAAAGGGAATGATCACGAGTAAGAAGCAGCCAAAAGTAGCAAAATTAAACATTGAAGTCCAACGGTATGCTTTAACCCAAAATCACATGCAACTGACTAGTTTATGCCTTAGAAAAAGACTGCAGAAAAGTAAGAATCGTTGGGAGAAGCAATTCCTTCATCCTCTGAGTATCAATAAGCAATGACGATTACATTTGTATTCAGCAGAACTTGTAGTGTATCATAAATATAAGCATTTGGCTTATCAACAGGAATGGTCTATATTTACAAGTTAATTTCAGCATAAAGCAAATTTTGCTTGCAATATTGATGAGTACTACTTTGCAACAGAATTTTTAAAGAGCAGTTGCAAAGTACGTAAATAATAAGTATATAACATAAATATAAGTAAATCACAATCGTTCATGATCGTGACCATCGATCCATTCCCAACCATTCACCTAGCATAAAATTTATATTATGGCTATCCACCGTTTTCCAATTCAAATTTTTGCAAAAGAATTCAAGACTAACTTAGTGTTGGCGCACCAAGTCGCTCATGGCCGCAAGCACGGCTTTTCAAAAAGTTTTACTCTCTGTAGAGACATACATACAACTTTATCCATAAGATAAGATCAACTTAGATTGTCCGTCCGACACATTTCCATAGGTGTGTGACTAAGAGGTCATAATAAAATTGTTACATCATTTAGACTTAACTTTGCATCAGCCTGGTGAATGTTGACCCTCACTATGACATCGGAAATAAAATTCTCATAAACACAATATCAATGACAGTCTTCCCTGTCACAATCATTTTCTCCCATAGCAAGGCATGCACCGTTGTATTGACAAATTTTAGTTCCAACACCTCGGTGAGGGAACCCCTTCGAGCAAACCTACTTGAAATGCCCGTACTACTATGGCCTTCCAAGTGAAAGCTAGTCCTAAATAATTAGTAAGGTCCATGTAACATCTCAATTTTTGTATTTATTGGATTTAACATGCATTTTACCTTTTTATAATTTTTTTGGATTTTATTTAATTTACTTTTGTATTTATTGATTTAGTCCTCTTGTCATCTTTTATTAATTTATTGAGAAAGTTTTAATAAACTTTTGCTAAAAGTATTTTATTTGAATTCTAAATGCCCTAAAATATTTTTTGAAATTTTTCCAGAAGTTTCCTGATATTTTTGCTATTTAATTTGGCTATTTCTATTTTTGGGATTTATTTTTATTCGCAAAAGAATTTAAAAATCTTTTCAATAGTAAATGGGCCGAAACCCGTTGATCCGGCCCGCTTTTCCTTCACGCCATCAGCCCGTCGGCCCATGTCCTCGCGAAACCCTAGCTCCCTTGCACCCGCGCTATTGGATCCTGATCCGACGGGCGTGATTTCGCCACGTCGCCACGTCGCGTGTACCGTCGGATGTTTCCACGCGTTCGGCCGTGATGCAGCCGTGTCACCTCACCGTATCGTAACAGATCGCCGTCGCACCACTGAACTCCTGAGAATCTCGGACTCCATGTCTGAGCCGTTCACGCCTTCCCAGACTGCTATTTATTGCGCCGCCGCCACCATCGGGTTTCCCATCTTGTGTCACAACCTCTGCTTGAAGCCCGCACGCTGAGATGACGTTGCCTTCTCGCATGAGCTCGCCGGAGTTAGCTCTTCCTGTGTCATCAGTTTTTGGCTAAAACCTCAACGACCGCCGCAGTTCTGCTACCACCATTTGTGCCTTTGGGACCGTCTCTTCTCACCGTGTCGTTTGCACCAAATAGCGTCGCCGGAGGAGCCCTAGATCGCCGTTACCTTGGTTGTCATCTTCAGCTCCAGTGAGAAGCTCGCCGTCATGCACCGCCGTGCCATCACCGCCATCGCAAACTCTCATGGCCATCCAATCAAGCGTGTACGGGTCAGATTGAGCCGTGTGGCCATCACCTCTCGTGCGAGCCATGCCGTTCGATCTAGATTGGGTGGGTGGGTTCGTGCCGCGTGTCAGCACAGCAGTTACCCAAAGCTGTCGTCACCCTCGCCGTCGGATCTGAGGCATGTGCTCCAGATCTCGTTGTGTGTCGCACATCGGGCCAGCCACGTCGCTTCGTCTCTACCGCATACCCTGAGCCATCCGATCTGCATCCAAGGGCCAGATCTTTGCCATGTGTCGCCTGTCGGGGTAGGCGCATTGCCCTGACGCTTCGGTTTTCCCCCTAGTCGCTATCGTTCGATCGGATCTGAATGATCGTGACTCTGCCGCGTGTCGCCACCGCAGTAAGCCACGTGGATAGCCTTGCACCTCGCCGCGTGTCCTCACAAGCGTCAGCCAGTGCATATGCATAGTGCACCGAGTTCACCGTGAACCCGAGCCGAGCTGTAGACCCAGTCCATGCACCCGTACGCGTGTCACGTCGAGATTGCACCACGTGTCGCTCTGTGGTGCTACCACGTGTTGATGACGTCAACACGATGTCATAATTCAGTTTTTCCTTAGAATATTTAGGCCAAAAATTGATTTCTATGCTGATGTTAGCATGACATCATAAAATGCTATTTTGCAATATAAAAATAATTCAGTTAGTTCTGATTTTTATTTCAAATTTTGTTTAGTTCGTTCTCCCTCATACAAACTCTGATTGAGATGATTCTAGTTTCTAAAAAATTGTAAAATCAAGCTCTACTTAATGGTGAATTTTATTTAATTTTTAGAGTTGATTTTACTCTCTATTTTTGGCATTTATTGCTTTCTCGTCCGTTTCGCGTAGACATCGAGGTGCTCGGTGAGTTCGTGATTGAGGAGCCAGCATAAGAACAAAGTTCAGAGCAGGATCCAGAGCTCTTCGAAGGCAAGTTGTGCTTTAATCGTGTTGAACCCATGTTTAAAATATTATATTGTTTTAAAGTATTGCATGCTAATTTAAGTATTACTTGTTTCAATTATGTTGGGAATAGTTAATCGTCCACTTTATGTTACATCTACCTTGCTTGTCATATTTCGTATTTCATTTATCACACTGGATGGTTACTTATTAGTTGGTAGCTATAATTGCCAATATAGGTAGTTAGAACACATGTAGTATGCTTAGCCATAAAATATGTCATTATTTTATATGAAAATAATTAATTTTTCTTAATGATTATGGAACATATTTATTAACTTGTGTGTCGGGTGTTGTCACACAATGTTGTTGTTGTTGATGGCACGTGGTGCATGTTAAAACAATTGGGGTGGTAAAATGATTTAGATTGAGGCAAGTGCCAAGAATTTATGGTGGGCCAATGTAGCATGTGGGAGATCGCATTGTTTTTATGGTATTTGTTGGTTCATGGTTACGATGAATTTCTAGTTAGTCTTACCTTGGTCAATTAAGAACTTAACCTTGCAAGAATTTGAATTGTCATTCATACAATCACAAATCTGGTATGGGACAGACCTAGCTGATTAATTTGTTATGTCTAAGCTTTGTTACTACTAGTGGTGGTGTGAGTCCCGGGTTGTAGTAACCAGTCCTCACACGGGTTGACTCACATGGCGCAAGAGGGGGGGCCTGGATGTGGTAACCAGTCCCACGAGTGTTGAAACCTTAGCGGGTAGTACTGGGTTTAGACAAGACATTGGAAAGGCTTTGTTATAATCGCTCGTCTTTGTGGTGTATGATTGTATCTTGTTGGTAAAGTGTATAACCTCTGCAGAGTGTCAAACCTATTCAAATAGTCGTGCTCGCGGTATTGAGCATTGCTCGGTGATTACATTCAAGGGTTACATTTTATTAAAATGAATTGGGGATGGAGGCTGTATGTGTATGGAAGTTTGGAATTTGATCTAAGGATTGAGTTGGTTTATTTGGGAAGTAACTGATAAATTTATTATTGTTATTATTTGTTTTACTGTCTTTACAATCTATCTATACTATTCTTTCATAAATGCTGCTTTATTGCAAATTAGCCATGTTAGTCGTTCTTTTGGAATAAGCCGTGCATATAGTATGACAGACTTGTATTCTGTGCACAACTTGTTGAGTGCTTTAAGTACTCACCCTTGCCATCAACCAAATCACCAGTTGAGGAGAAATCCATGAGAAGGCGATTATCAAGGAGTTGAATCTTGTCAGATGCCTGTGGCATGTTGATGGGATTCACCGACGTTCTTCATTCTAGTTCTGTTTATCTACTTTGATTCAGAGCCATTGAGGCCTAATAAGTGTAAGGCTGACCTTAAGATCGTTCAACTATGTCTTATTTATTATATGAAGTTTTTTGTTATGTTTCCGCTTTGTATGATTGTGATATTTATCTGTATTGAGCCTGTGTGTATTAGCATGATTCTGGACTAGTGCAATATACACAGAGGGTCCGGATTGGCATATTAGGATCTTAACAGCGAAGTTGTTGAGATTTTCTTGTTGAAGTTGTTAATATTTTCTTGTTGAAGTTGATGTCGTACATCTATGCAATGAAACGAGATGGAATTGTGAGTTATGAACTGCTTATTGAGTAGTTGTTTGTTAGAGTATGTTGTTTTTGGTTTGAGTTTGTTACCTGTAGGATTTTTTCGAGGAGAGGAGTAACTGTTTGTTAGAGTTTGTTGTTTTCGATTTGAGCAATGCACAAACTAGGCATTGGCCCACGTGTAGGTGCAAAACAGATGAACTAGAACAAGAGGCGAAGAGACAGATGAATCATCACTATTAGAGTCTTTTATATGAGTAAAGATTTTAATACTTGTTGCCCTAAATTTTACTTTTCGTGTGCAAGGATTCTCTAACAGAAATACTAGGGAACGGTATACCGTTCCTAAGCTTTCCAACAGTATAGGCTCGTCTCCCCCCTTCCCGCTCATCCCTCTTCCTTAGCTTCCACGAGATCTTGTGATGTGTGAAGACTGCACCAAGGTAGCTAGAAGTTTGCCAAAAAACAACATCGATCATCATGCAAAAGAAAAGCCTTTTGATTCCATCGATCGATTTCATGCGTTAGCTTTACTAATTCATCTGAGATTGCCAAGCATCCATTGATCCATGGGAAGCAACAAGCTGGCCTCCACTGTTAGTGTAGGTGGCTCGCCGCAGGTACCGGCCACCGTCTACTGCATGTGCGACGACCCCAGTCTCCTGCTCGAGCTGTTCCGCGACGCTGCCTGCTACGTCCTCTCCCAGCACACATACGTATGTATGTAGTGTATATATCATATATCTCTATGTACTCACATCTATCGCTCATATATGTGATGACACACCTCCTGCGTTCACTTGCAATATAGGATTCATTTTCATGTCCATTCCTATTCATGCATTGGAGATTCATGCGTTTTTATGGAACCTCATGAAACTTTCGAGCGAAACCTATCTGCGAAACCTACATGTAAGCGAAGTTTCACCAGTGCTAATTACAAGTTTCACAACATTCCACACTTAGGTTTCAAGATTTTCACAAATTTATTCTACCAAGTTTCATAGTGTTCACATTAAAGTTTCAAGACGTTTCATATGAAACATATCTGTCAAATTCTGTTTGATGAAACCTATATGTGAAACGTTATGAAACTTGTAAATACATTACAAAATCTGGTGAAACTTAGGGTGTGTTTGGTAGGGGCTCCAGCTCCACCAAATCCGTGGATCTGGTAGAGCTGGGTATTCCTAGCTCCACCAGATCCATGGAGCTGGATCTGTGAGTATATTAAGAGTGTTTAGATGGATCATCTTTTAAAATTTTAGACCAAAAATATAAACTTAATTCACTTTATTTTAGCCTACAAGTTTCAGATCTCAGGTGAAACTGGGATCTAGAGCTCTACCAAACAGGCCCTTAACTGCGAAACAATATGAAATCTATCTATGAAACGTTATGAAACTTCTGAATCAATTAATAGCCTTGCTCGTGCTTGCGGATGACGATGGGCTGTCGTGCTTAGGAGGATGACAAGGGGGCCTCACGCTGGTAGACAAAGGTAACGGCTATACGAACTCAACAAGAAGCCACATGTGAGATGATCCGATTAAAACAGATTAACAATACCAACTTATCCCTGTCCAAATGTCGTTGCACGGTATAGTGTGCTCTAGTCGTACTCTTTCTCTAAACATGTCCATTGACGAGTCCTAATAAGACTTGACGACACCCTGCCAAAAAAAAATGGTTCGAGGAACTATACAGTACGCCTGCTCTTGTATTTACCAAGGTCACAATTTCAAACCCAGTGGCCAGGTTACCAAGGTAGTCTAATGGCCATAGTTATCATCGGTAAGTTTATATAAGTTATGATAAATCGCTGCTAGGAGAGTACCCCATTTGCCTTTTCCTAACAAGATAACGCTTCTCTAGGTGCACGGAAGAACATCGTCGTCCGTCATCTCGAGGCTGCACAAGCGTTTGGAGTTCCTCGCGTCAAGATTGGATTTTCCAACCATGCCGCGTCCTCGGCGGCTGGGACAAACAAAAACCCGAAATCTTATGGCTCACGCAGCTCAGAGTACGGGGCCACAAGAAAGGGCCCAATTATTAAATTTAGCTCACCTCATTTTGTAGTGGCGAGTCAAAGAATCCACGAGTACTGGACCCACAGCCTGTCTATTGTTAGACATCTTTTACGGTACACTAAGGGCCCGTGTGATTTTAACGTGGATTCCAGATTCTAGCTTTAAAAACTGAATAAAAAAATAAATACCCTGATTCCTAGGAATTAATTCTCATAATTCAGCTCACCTATATACACTAGAAACCACAATTCACTTCATACATGCTTCTGTAGATTATAAGGAATACAAATATGAGAATATCACTGAAAGTTCCAAGTAATTACCTACTAAATGCTATTCCAGAATCCAGAATTAACTTCTTCACGGTCATAATCCAGAATCAACTTTTGAAGAATCCACATCAAAAACAAATAAGCCCTAAATTCAATATGGATGTTTATTTTTTCGATCGAATAGATTGGATTATCTATTATTTTTTTATACTTTATTTGGTAACACGATAGCAGAAATATCCTCAACAAATCAATGCCTAGATCTGATTTATACTACTTACTATATACTACTGGTATAATATGATGTAAAATTTCTCTATTCTTATGCTCACTTGTTCAGCGCATGTGATGGGATGTCCTGGAATTAGTGATAATCTGACCATCTTTTTTTCTATAGGAAACATATTTTTGAAATCGATGGTAACTTGACTAGCAAGGTAATATTAGACTCACTCACCCGTAGATTAATGGAAAATTCTAGATTTCTAGTAATCATCAAAAGATTTGTCAAACCAAATGCACCTTAGGAACTAAGACTATGTTTTGGAGGCTTCAACTTCTGCTTAAAGTCATCAGAAATTGTAGCTTTTCTAAAATGAGGGGTGGCTTGGCTCCCTGCGCTTCTCAACTCGGCTCGAGCTTCTCTCAATGTATGTTAGCTTTTGTGGCTTTTTGGTGGAGAAGCTAACTTCGTAGCAGAAGTTCGGAAGTTGTTTCGGTTGGAAAAGCCAGAAGCCAGCTTCTAGGGTGGTGTTGGGATCGTGGTTTTTCCACATATATAAATACAGGTATATATATTGTCATCGTCAAATGTGCTTCAAGATTCATGCAAACTTTCAAAATCCAAACCACCATCCTATGTACTAATAATTGAATATCCCTTACACGAATGTTTAGGCATTTTTGAGGGTTAAAATAGTGTATATACCTGATGAGGATTAAAACCCATATTTTATTTTGGGCTGGCAACGGTTAAAAACCATACTCTATTTTTTGGGCCCATAACTTATAAAGAAAAGCCCATGAAGTAGAACGAAACCCACGTTCAGTCAAACGGTTAAGTCTCAGATTAGCTTACTAATGTATCATATACATTGCTTCACACTAGTTGTCCTCCTTCTGTGAAAAAGTTATCTTGACCAGTAATATTGGTAGGAAAAGGCAGTTATCTCTGCACATGTGTCCGTACAAATAGTTATCTTGACAGGTACAAAGTAACTACTCGAAGGTTATCCCAAAAAGATACCATTTGACGAGAAGACACCTCTTGGTGAGAAGACATCGTTTGGCGGGAGGACACTTTTCGGTCGTACGATACCTTATTGCAATACAGCTGCCGCTTCTTCATTCTGTATAAATAAGGAGCCCCTTTGTATCGTTAGGAGAATTGAATGTTAGATTCTTAGATAGACATTGTAATACTTTGTACTCTATTAAGCCGCTTGGCTAATAAGAAGCAATATCTCATTTTCATCTTTTATAGTCTTGATTCCTCGGAAGCCTACAACCATTTTTATTTCATAAGCTCGGTCTAGGGACCTTAGGTCTTGAACATCGACAGTTGGTGCTAGAAGAAGGGTCTTCGGCGATCAATGTTGTGAAAGGCATGTCTTGCCATTTTTAGCGATGGATGAAGAAAACTCTTTTGACCTCTTCGACTACGCTGATCTCGATACCAGTGGTTACCTCTCGGAGGAAGAATGTAAGTGTGATTTCTACTATGAATATATTAATGAAGAAAAATTATTGGCAATCAAAACCAGTATGGATGAGGTTAAAGCAGAAGTGCCACTGCTTGAGATATCAAAACGTGAACACAATCCCATTTCTTCCCCAGTTCTAGAGGCAGATGTCCATGAAGCATATCCCATAGAGGTCAATGATGATCACGCTCTCCAAGATGATGATAACATTCTTGAGAGCTCAACTTCGAAAGATTGGCTCCGAGGACTCGACTACACCTCTTCTTCAGATGATGATGGAGAAATTACACCCTCTGTCCACTCTAGGTTCCGCACTTGTGCGATCACAAGTAAAACGGATGAACAACGAGCAGGATACGAAGAGCATGAAGCTTGTGAAATGGCAGATTACAACTCATGGCGGCAAAGCAAAAGGCTATGTATGAGGCAAGACGCGAGTACTTCAATAGTCAACCAGGGACGTCACAGAGACCAAATCCCTCAGAAAGTCATCTCCAACACATTCTTTTGGTCACGCCGCAAGTCTCGAGAGTGACGGTAATGGATATAAACATGGCCCCTAGCAGTTCACAAGAGGCTGCCCATGTAAAAAGAATCCACATTTTAACTAGTGCGATTCTAAACCAACCAACGGAAGGGAACAATAAGCTTGATGCAACAATCGTTAGATCCCTGGCTGCTGATTTACAAGAAGCTGTAGAAGAGGTACATGCCATGTCCCTATCCACAAGATCTCAAATAGATTCTCGTGTGGAATACTCTTTATCTGATCGGTGCCAACAAGTGTAACATCCCAAAAATTAGCTAAATATTATTTTATTGCTTAAATGTACATTTATGATTTTCTGGAATTTAATTGGATTTTTCTGGATTTATTTGAATTAATTTGAAATCAAGTTTATTGCCCTTTTATTCAAATCTATTTAAATCTGTGCAAAGTTAAAATAAAGTTTTGCCAAAAATATTTTATTTGAGCCCAGAATGTCTCAAAGTATTTTTGAGATTTTTCTTGGATTTCTCCTGATAATTTATTTGCCTAAAATAAATCAAAGTATTTTCTGTAATTATTTTAAATCAAAAACCCTTTTAAAATCAATGTGAGCGATGCAGGGCCGAGCCCATGTCTTTGTCTTGCGCGTAGGGCCCATTTCATGCGGCCTAGTGCTTGCGCCACGCGCTTGGCCCGTTTTCTAGACGAAATCGCCGCATCCGTCGGATCTTGATCGGAGGGTGGATATTATTCTTAAGCGAAGAAACCCTAGCGATCTTCAGCCGTTGGATCGGGTCGCGTGGAGGGTCCGGATTTCGCCACGTCATGCGCGCAGGTGTCCGTCCGATTCACGACGCGTGGACGGTCGAGACTCCGTCTTCTCCGGGACTCGTCGCCGTATCGGACTCGGACTGCGCTGCCGCGTACGGGACGAACTCCGCCTCGGACACGGCCGTCGAGGGGGCTATTTAAGCCGCGGACCCCGCCCCGAGGTTGAATCCACTACGCCGCTTCGTTTTCCCCGCTCACCATCGCTGGAATCGCCGTCGTCTCGTCGCTAGGACTCGCCGGAGGTTGTCGTGAGCGCCGCCGAGGGTTTCCGCGGGATTCCATCGGCACTGGGACGTCCTTCGCCGTGGTGGAACCAGATTCGGATTCGCCTCCTTGCGCCGAACCAGATCCGCAACTTCACCTCGTCGGAATCGCGCCGAAACGCCGCTGCCCTGGTCTTCTTCTTCGCTGCCGGTGAGGTCTCGCCGTCGCGCCTCCATCACCAGATCCGTAAGCTTCGGGCCGTCAGATTGAAATCCAACGATGGGAGTGTTGCCACGATGCGTGAGATCGGTGGCCGTCCGATCTGTCTTCGGCGGATCAGATCAAGCCGCGCGTATGGCCAGTCAGATCGCGACGCGTGTCGGGTGCTGGTGCCGAGGCGCCGTGGACCGGGTCTGCCGTGGTCCGGCGCTACGCCGTGGACTCAGTCCATACGCCGAGACGCGTGTCGGCTTGTGATTGGCCGAGGTCTCGCTGACGTCATGCTTGCGTCATAAATGTATTTTTCAATTGGAAAATAATCCGATTGGAAATACTGTGTTGATGACGTCATCATGAGGTCACGCTGACATCATAAATCGCTTTTTCAGAATAAAAATAAATCTGTTAATTCCGAATTTCTAATTTCTGTATTTTTCAGTATTTATTTCAAACTTCAAAAGGCTAGATCTTTTGCATCTTAACTAGGATTTGAGTGATTCAAATTTATAAAAATTTATAAAATTGAGATCTATTTAATGGTGAATTTTAATTGATTTTTGGAGTTCATTTTCTCTCTGTTTTGGTATTTATTTGCTTTTCTTCTTCGGTACACGTAGACGTTGAATTGTGCGACGCATCGGAGGAAGATCCAATAATTCAAGAGCAAGTTCCAGAACCAGATCAGGACCTATTCCAAGGCAAGTTGTGCTTTGATCATGTTGAACCCATGTTTATAAAATTGCTATATTTGTTTACCCTATTGCATATATTGCAAGTATACAATTGTTTCAAATTAGATTGGGCTTAGCTAATATACCAGATTGATCTACACCCTACCTTGTCATTTGTATGCCATGATCCATTGTCACCCTAGATTGGTTAAATATAGTTGGTTAATAATTATAATCAACATTGGAGGATTAGTCCGTATTAGTTGCTTAGCTATGCCACGTCATCACATGTATTGGAATCATTGATAGATAATCTTGATTAATGGAATATGGAACAATGTTATGAACTTGTGTGTCATGTGGGATCACACGATGAGATTGAGTTGTTGTGACGAGTCATGTCACATAGCGATGTCGAATTGTTGATGGCACGTGGTGCTTAGTAATCAACTTGGGTGATAATCACTTAGATTGGGGCAAGTGACAAGGCGAGTATGCCAAGGTGGGCCCGATGGGCGAGGGTATGTGGATGTCTTGCCTTGATCACACTAAGGACTTAACCTTGCAAGCCTTTGACCTGAGTCAATCATGCAACCACATGTCTGGTATGGGCCAGCCTAGCTGAGTAATTTGCAATATCTTAATTTTGGTACTATCGTGGTCGGTGTGAGTTCCCGAGTTATGGAGTAATTCACATGGCGCAAGAGGGGGCCCCGGATGTGGTAACCATCCACGAGTGTTGAAACCTTAGCGGGTAGTATCGGGTTAAGCGGCGCATTGTAAAGGCTTTGTTATAATCACTCGCCTTGGTGGTGTTTGGTTGTATCACGTGGGTAAAGTGCATAACCTCTGCAGAGTGTGAAACTATTCGGATAGCCGTGCTCGCGGTATTGAGCAAAGCTCGGGAATTACAGTTAAGGGTTAGTTTAATTAATTGGACAACTTGATTGGGATGGCGGAATGCCATATGGAAGATGGAATTTGACTTAGGATTGGAAACTTGATTTACTTGAGAAATCTTGAATTTATTTACTATTGTTATTTGTTTTGATCTTTACAATCTATTTATTGTATTTATTCATAAATCTTGCTTATTGCAAAATAGCCATGACACCTATCCATTGGAATAAGCCTTACATATAGATACATAGAATTGCATTCATGCACAACTTGTTGAGTGCTTAAGTACTCACCCTTGCCAACAACAATAATCAACAGTTGAAGAATCTACACTGTGTTGGAAGAGGAAGTCCAAGAGGACGCGAGTCATTAGGGTCCGAGCCTTGTCGGTTGCTGTGGTGAAGCGATGAGCTATCTACGTTTTCTACTTTCCATTGCATAATTATTAGTTTATATTTTTGGTTTTGCCTGCGTGGCTTAATAATGTAAGTTGGTCATAAGATCATACCTTTAGATATATCAATGAATGAACTATTATTCTATTATCGTTGAGTATGATGTGATATGTACCAATGTTGAGTGTGTGCACTAGCGTTGATCCCGGGACTAGTGCGGTAAACACGGTGGATTGAATCGATGGATTCGGGTCCTTACAGAGGTGGTATCGAGCATCTTGTTGTAGGTCTTGGCCTAGATAGTATGAAGGTGTCTGTGTGAGTCCAAAACTATTTTCTAAAAGAAAATTTTAAATTTGACTAATAAAACACTCTTGACTCATCTCATTCTATACTTCTCGCCTTTGCTGAATTTACCGATTTACTTGCTGTTTCGGGAGGAGAACTTATTCAAAGTTCTTGTGGAGCAGATGCCGATCGTTCCGACCTTCGAGGAGTCAGCTGGCGGCTACACCATGGAGCTGTGGAGAGTTCTTCAGACGCTTGGAGGCTTCTACCGTCCGCTTTACCGTGGAGGCAGTTGGACCGTCAACGGTGTACACCGAGGATTTATTTGCAAGCTGATTATCTACGCCCGGGAGAATGATGAAGCCAGCAGACCAATCAACATCTCCGCTAAAAGATTCTCGTACGAGGTTGCAATTCAGGGGTTGCCCGACTTGCTCTTCGCCGTGTCTGCCGCGACTACGCCGACGAGCTTCACGACTCAGTGTTCCGACTTCACCCAGACGTTCAAGCGTGCCGAAGCCGACGGATCGTGGAGGACGAGTGTGCCACTGCAACACACCTTGCGGAGTTTGCCCTTGCCCAGGAGGATCATATGAGAGAGACTACTCGGAGCTGGAGGCGTATGCGAGGCACTCAGTGGTAGAGCAGGAGCTTGAGGTGACCCGTGCTTCAGCCATCGGGATGATCACTGAGCTGGGAGAGGCCCTAGAGGCAGTCGAGGACGAGTTGGAGCGCGTGACCCAAGGAGCTCAGGAGCCAGCCGAGAGTGGGAGCCCGAGGAGGATCAGTCTTAGAGTTGTGTTGAGACTCAAGTGTGAGTCGCGTCTTTAAGTTAGTCTTTACCTCTCTAGTTGACGTTAAGATTTCGTGTTTAGTTTGCTTCTTTGTAATGCTGAGTGTGCAGTATGTGTTGCAAAGCTTGTAGGCTTAAATAAGCAGCCATACCAAGAATAAATAAAGAATTATTTCAGTTGGGTATAACCTATTTCCCCCGCTTTAGAAATTCTTACTTCTTATCTATGCTACATCTACCTTTCCTAACCCAAGAGGCAATCATCAGATAGTGAATACTCGAGGGAATAACGGTGCTTCAGGAAGTGGACTGCGCCAGAACGACAACCCCAATGACGGAGGCAGCCCTCAACCACCGCCAGTGGACATGCAGAATCTGGGAGCGTTTCTTGCCGCGCAGACTCAACTAATGCAGACTATGATGCAGCAGATGCAGCAGATGACCAACGCAGCAGCAACCAACAACAACCACAGTAGCTCGAACAACCATGGTGGACCTCGACCTCACTCAAAGTCGTCGATTTTATGAGGACTAGGCCACCAACTTTCAGAAATGTGAACCCTTTGGAAGCCGATGACTGGCTTAGGACTATTGAAAAGAAGCTGCACATCACGCAATGTGAAGGAAATGAGAAGGTGCTTTATGCCTCTCATCAACTGGAAGGAACCGCCGCAGAATGGTGGGAGAATTACTGTGCCGCACATGGAGCCCCGCAAGAGATCACTTGGGAGGAGTTTACTAATGTTTTCCGCCAATACCATGTCCCGGAGGGAATGATGGATCTTAAGAAGGAAGAGTTCAGGGCTCTGAAGCAAGGAGGCCAACCAGTGGCTGAGTACCTGAACAAATTTACCCGATTAGCGCTATGCCCCGAAGGCGTAGCGACAGATAAAGCTAGGCAGTCTCGTTTCACGAAGGGTGAATTCGAGGACTACAGGTGGGACTGATTACCTACAATTTTCCAGACTTTCAGGAGCTAGTGAATAAGGCTTTGATCCTAGAGGATAAGCGCAAAGAGCTGGGCGAGAATCGTAAGCGCTTAATGACTAATCAGGGTGGACGTCCAAACCATCTACGTTTGAGGATGTCACCACAGCAATTTGCTAGATTCCAACCACCAACCGTGAACAAGACATCAACCCCTGCACCTCGCCCTGCTAATCAGAACTTTCAGACACCAGCACAGGGCCACAGTGCACCAGGAGGGAATCAACAGTCTGCAGTGAAAAGATGCTATACATGCAATGAGCCAGGGCACTTTTCAAATAGGTGTCCACAGAAGGGAGGCATCACACCAGTTCGTTTCAACTTGGGAACAACACCTGCCAAGGCACCAGCTTCAGGAGGAAATCGTGCGCCAGGTCAAGCTGGAGCAACACCGCAATCAACAGTGCGTGGAAGGATCAACCACATCACCGCAGATGGAGCTCAGGAAGCTACAGACGTCGTACTGGGTAAGTTCTTGGTTAACTCGATTACTGCTTCTGATTTTGTTTGATTCTGGAGCTTCGCATTCGTTTGTTTCTCAAAGTTTTGCAACCAAGAATGGATTTAAAGTGGTGAATCTTAAGTGTGTACTCTTAGTCCAAGCCCCAGGATCTGAGCTTAGATCTAGCCTTGGGTGTTTGGGAGCTAAGTTGCTTATGGATGTGAAAGTGCATCTAGGCACTTATGTTATTTTGGTGATTAATGACACACTCATAATGACAATCTATGCAATTAAGTAAATGCTTAACTTAGTGCTTAACAAATGACAAACCTCTAATATGATTATATTGCTATGAGACTAACTTGTTATTGCCTAGTTGAGTATCAGTCTCATCTATTTAGAGGAAAATCAAATAGGAAGGTTAAGCAAAGATAAGGTATGCAATTTTGGTATCTCTTCTATATTTGTTATTGCATTCCTTTTGTGCAAATGCATAGTGAACTCCAAGTAGCATGTTGATTTTATATATGCACATTGGTTCATGTCATATTTATTTGTGCATATATATTCATTTGAGTTCATTATAGTATGCATGTATTAACTAGAGTTAAACTTCATATTGCTATAGATTGACTTGGTGCATGCATGTTTTATTTGTATATCTTCTCATGCAATTCTCTTAGTGAAGTTTATCTAGTGTTGGATCACATATTTACTCTTACTCCAAATATTATTTCCACATGTACAATTCGTGTATATTCTATCATGTGCTTCATTTAAGTAAAGTCTGTGATCCTTGCCATGATTTAATTGATTCATCATATTGGCAATTATCTCTCTAGTGCATATAGATCAATTACATATTCATCATGATGTACTTAGTAGAGAACATTTCTTATGTCAAGTGTTTCCATTTATATTGTGCTTCTTTATATGAAACACTTGTTGTAATCAATTGTTCACAAATATCAACTTGTTCATATCTATTGAGCTTTTGGGACTAATGTCTTTCATGAGTAGTTTGGAAAGAATTAGGTCCGTCGTGTATGATGACCAAGGTATCTTGGAGGATGATCATTAAGTCGAGGTCAACAAGGCGCGGTGTCACCAAGAGTCGAGGACTAAGTCAAAGATTGACTTGGCGTGGAGATCGTCGAGAGGATGATCAAGTCAAGGTTGATAGGACGAGAGTCTCATGAGGTGAATCGAGTCGAGTTGGACAAAGCGAAGATGTCATCAATTATATGGTGAAGGTCTTCATGCATCGACATCAAGAAAGAAGGCGGCAAGTGATTATTTCTAGACTTATATTATCTTTGATTTAATTTGAGTCTAAGGATTGCCGTACTATTAAGAGGATGCGATGTCGAATGACTTTTAGATGTGTCAAGTGCTCAAGTGATCCATCCTTGTGAATCTTAGAAGAGAGTGGTCTTGGTAGTGCTTAGGAAAGTGAGGGTTGTAGGTCTCTCTTGATTTCTTTGTGAAATCTGTGGTTATCCTTTGAGTTTTGGATAGTGAGATCTTGTTGGTTGTGTAGCCCTCGGTCTTAGCTTTTGGTAGAGTCCAAAATCGCTGAAATCGGAGTCCGGAGTGAAAAGTTATGCTCGTTTTCGTCGGGTTGCTCAGTGCTGTTCGGACAGTCCGGAGTATCCGGACATTTGGTCCGGACACTCCGGGTTGGCACCCTCGGTGGCTGCTCTCGGTTGGTCCGGAGTATCCGGTGTTTAGTCCGGACACTCCGGGTTGAATTAGTCCGGAGTGTCCGGGGTGTTTGTCCGGAGTCTCCGGGTTGGCTCTCTCGGGATGAGCTGATCCTTCCAATCCGGAGTCTCCTGGGTTAATGTCCGGAGTCTCCGGGTTGTCTTGACCGCCCCAACGGCTAGTTTTTGGGGAGTTCTATTTATAGCCCATCCTCCCTCTTTTTGAGGAGGCTTTTGGTGTGAATTTTTTGAGAGGCTTTTGGGGGGCTGTGTGGAGGCTTTGAGGAAGTTTTTACCCTTAGATCTAAGTGATCCCCTTGTGAGAAGGGTTGGGAAGAGTTTGGGGAGTGAGTTTTGAGTTGATTGAGCACTTGATTTCATCTCCAAGTTTGTTCTTCGTGAGCATTTGTTACTCTTGGAGGTTGAGGACTCCTAGACGGCTAGGAGGTCGCCTACGAGCCACCGGAGCTTTGTGTGGTTGGCCGTGGGAAGTTTGTGAAGGTTGGTTCCGCCTGCGTAAGGGAAGGAATCAAAGGAGTGAAGACCGACGAGTGCATTTGTGCAACAGGGAGGAAGAGGGTTGAAAGAGACCCGGCTCAAGTGTGACCGAGCCGCCTCAGCGGAGACGTAGGATCCTCAAGGATCCGAACCGGGTGAAAAATCATTGTCTCCAAGTTTGCTTCTTTCTCTTGCTTTAGTATTTGATTTTGAATCTTGAATTTGCCCGATCTACTCTATTGTTGTGTTTGGCTCTAGATCTTCATCATCCCCATGTACTGATGACATTTAGATCTTTTGTATTCAAGTAGATTGTTGAAAAATTGCAGGATTTAAAATCTCATTTCGAGAGTCTTAAATCCGAGTATCGGACTTTCGAACCGGATATTCGGACATTTCGAGTATCCGGATAAAAATCTGGACACTCGGGTTGAGTCCTCGGAGATTTTATTTAAGCGCAATATTTTTATTCCGCTGCATTTAGTTACAAAGTTTTTAATTCGCCTATTCACCCCCCCTCTAGGCGACATCCCCTGTCCTTTCAGGATGGGATAGAGTTTCTAGCGAATCTTATCTTGATAAATGCGCAATCCCTAGACGTCATCCTTGGACTGGATTGGCTGTCTAAGCATAAGGCTGTTTTGGATTGTGGCCGAAGGATTGTAACATTAGAAGGCCCTAAAGGCAAAAAGGTAGAATTTCAAGCGACCACAGTTCGAGATGGGCAGTTAGTGGTCAACAGCGTGAAAGCCATCAGCATGGAAGATGTGCCAGTAGTCAGAGAATACCCGGACGTGAAAGCAAGTTCCAATTGATCCCACCGATCAGTCAAAAACTATTCGGATAAGATTAGGAACAGATGCTAAATAGGAAGACGTGCTCGTTACATTCCTCTGGTCTAACGCAGATGTGTTTGTGTGGAAACCATCTGACATGCCTAGTGTCCCAAGGGATGTAATAGAGCACAAATTAGCCATATGGCCTGACATACGACTAGTAAAGCAGAAGCTACGACGATTCGCTCTTGATCGGCAAGAAGCCATCCAACAAGAGTTGGACAAACTCTTAGAGACTAGTTTTATTCGTGAAGTTTGTCATCCTAATTGGCTTGTGCATCCGATCATGGTCAAAAAAGCAAATGGTAAGTGACGTATGTACGTCAACTTTAATAGTTTAAATACCGCTTGTCTAAAAAATAAATTTCCTTTACTTTGAATTGACCAACTGGTCGACTCAACAGCGGGTTGCGAGTTGATGAATTTCCTGGATGTATACTTAAGTTATCATCAAATAAGCATAGCAAGAGAAGATGAAGAGAAGACTTCCTTCATAATCCCGTTTGGTGTCTACTACTACAAGAAGATGCTATTTGGGCTAAAAAATGCTGGAGCCACGTACCATCGCCTTATGCAGAAGACTTTTATTAGTCAGATAGGGCAAAATCTCGATGCTTATGTTGATGATCTCGTTGTAAAGATTAAGAAAAACTCTAACCATTTGTCAGACTTGGCTGAAACCTTTGATAATTTGAATAAACATAAGATTAAGTTGAATCTAGAAAAGAGTGTATTTTGAGTTTCTTCTGAAAAATTACTTGGTTTCCTTGTTTATTCTAGAGGTATCGAAGTAAATTCTAAGAAGATCCGCGCTATTAAATCTTTGAAACTGCCTTCTATAGTAAAGGAGGTTCAAGGTTTAACTGGTCAGATGGCTACTCTCAGTCGCTTTATCTTCAGATCAGGAGAGCGTGATTTACCTTTCTTTAAGGTAATAAGAAAACCACGAGAAATTTCACTGGTCAGAGGAAGCGGATAAAGCCTTCAAAGACATCAAAACTTATTTGCAAAGCCCACCCACACTGGTCTTACCCACCCTTGAGAAACCTTTATTGATTTATTTAGCAGCTACAAATAATGTGGTTAGTGTTGTACAAGTCGTGGGACGAGAAAAAGTTTAAAAACCTATCTGTTACTTAAGCGAGATTTTAAACGAACCTAAGGAGAGATACCCTTAGATTCAAAAACTACTTTATGCCCTATTAGTGGCTTCACAGAAATTATGATATTATTTCCAATCTCATCGGATTACAGCACCCTCATCTTTTGCCTTGGGTAATATACTTCATAACCAAGAAGTAACTGATCGGATTGCTAAGTGGCCAATAGAACTTGGATCCTTTGATATCTATTTTGTTGCCCGAATAGCAATTAAGTCTCAAATTCTAGCAGATTTTATCACAGAATGGACAAATAGTGAGCCCTCTATAGAGCAGGATTCCGTTGATACTAACTATTGGAAATTATATTTTAATGGCTCTCGAGAAATCAAGGGCTCAGGGGCTGGTATAGTACTAGTCACGCCTCAAGGCAACTGTTACAATACGTAATCCAAATACAATTCCGTACTACCAATAATATAGCAGAGTATGAAAGTCTTCTAGCTGGGCTTCAAGTAGAAAAATCCATTAGGGTTCGTTGGCTTTTAGCGGTGGGCGATTCGCAATTAGTTGTAGACCAAGTTAGCAAGGAATGTAGGACGTTCGATGAGGTAATGGCTCACTACCTGAATGAAGTGAAGAAATTGAAAAAATACTTTAGTTATTTTGAAGTCCAATATATACTGTGAAAAGATAACATCTTAGCGGACCAGTTATCAAAACTGGGATCCTCACGATCACCTATTCCAACAGGTGTTTTTCTTGAATATCTGTCTAAATCTTCTATAGATACATCCATAAAAAAGTCCCCGACCAGTACAGAGGTCAGAGTCCTTCAACTGGATACAAATTGGGCTAAATCATGTAGAGCCTATCAAGATCATGGGACACTACCCAAGGATATTCATGAAAAGAACATATTAATTGGAAGGGCGCGAATGTACAAAATACTCGATAATACTCTATACAGAAAGGGAACACAAGGTGTTCTAATACGATGTATATCCCAAGAACAGGGAAAAATATTGCTTCAGGATATACATGGGAGCTTATGTGGAGCACATGCTTCATACAGAACACTGATTGAGAAAGGATTCCGACACGGTTTCTATTGGCCCACTACTTTACAAGATGCAATACAGCTTGTAAAAATTTGTGAGCTATACCAATTTCATACTCGACAGGTACACCTACCCACTAATCAATTGCAAACCATACCATTGTCCAGGGTTCCAAATTTCGGCGAAATTTCGGATTTCGGACCACCCCGAAATCTAAAGTACCGGCCGAATTTTTTTTAAAACAATTTGAAATTGCTACAGTAACCCGAAATTTCGGGTTTTTGGCCGGTTTTGAAACTTTTAGGGCCGGATTTGGTCCAATAACCCTTAGGAAAGTCATCTCCTATGAAAATTTGTTGAAAAAATGATTTTTTCAAACATTTTAAAATTTTGGCAGAAATACTATCAGATTTTTATAAAATTGTACAAGCTTGATAATAATCTGAAAATTTTATGGTACTATTTTTAGTAGTTTAGTATCACACATACAAAATTTAAAAATAATTTAAATTCATTTGTTATCTTTAAAAAATCAAAAACAAAATGAACATAATTGGGACAGTTATATTGTCAGAATTTTATAAATTTTCTTGAGTGTGATTATGATCTAAAATTTTTGTGAGAGATTAATAATTGACTCAGTACAATTATATAATTTTTTTTAAAAAATTTAACTTTGTTTGTTTGGTCAATCAAATCTATGTAAGCATTGAACATCGTTTGTTATATTATATTTCAAAAATCAGAAAGAAAAGAACATAAATGGTACTGTGCCTTGTAAGAATTTTATAAATTCACTGGAGTGTGATCATGAATCACAAATGTTATGGGATATTAATAACTTCCTTTTCACCATTATGTAAAATTTTCAAAAATTTTAAACTAAATTTTATTGCTAAAGCAAATCTATGTATTGATCATCAGACTTTTATCAGGACGTAGCACTGTCTGAATTTTTAAAAATTATTTGAGAATTATCCTCATATAAACATTTTAAATAAACATTAATGTTACATCAGGACCATCCACAAAAATTTTCAAAAGTTTTTAACGTGGTTTACATAATTTTTCATTTTGTTCAAGTTTGCCGGTAAGCCTTTTAACAGGGCAGTAGTACTGTTCGAATTTTTAAACATTAATACAGTTTTATCATCATCTAAAAATTTTATGAGAGCATTATAGATACCGTAACCATGCAAAAAAAATTTCAATAGTTTCTAACTTGATTTGTACCATTTTCCATTCAGATCAAACTTGTCGATCAGTGTTTTATCAGGACAGTACCACTCTCTGAATTTTTAAAAATTCCTCACATGTGATAATCAGCTTAAATTTTTATGAGAACATTAGTTATGGATCATAACCATGAAAAAAATTTCAACAGTTTATAACTTGATTTGTACTATTTTCCATTCTGATCAAACTTATCGGTCAGTATTTTATCAGGACAATATGATTCTCCGAATTTTTAAAAATTCCTCAGATGTGATAATCAGGTGAAATTTTTGTGAGAACATTACAATGTGTCAGGAACCTCCAAAAAAATTTCAAAATTTTTCGTTAACGTTTAGACCACTTTTCAGCCGGTGCAAAAAATCCAAAATTTCGGGTATTTCGCCCGAAATTTCTGGGTTTTTTTTGCCGAATTTCGGATTTTTTTTTCCGGAATGGACCGGATTTGAATTTTCAAATTCAAATTTCGTCTGAAATATTTCCAAAATTTTGAAATTTCGCAATCCGGCCAGGGACGAAATTTATTCCGAAACCAAATTTTCAAACCTTGCCATTGTCATGGCCATTTTCGACATTGGTATTATATAGTAGGTCATTTACCAAAAGCAACCAATGGATTCAAATTTCTGTTTGTTGCGATTGATATGTTCACAAAATGGATTGAGGCTGAGTCTGTAGTATCAATTACAACTCAAGCAGTAAAAAATTCTTTGTAAAGAATATGGTCACTAGATTTGGGGTTCTTAATCGACTAATTACTAATAATGGATCATAATTTGTTGGTGATCTATTTCAAGACTGTTGTGATGAAATAGGCACAAAAAATTTATTAAACTTCAGTTGCTCATCCTTATAGCAATAGATTAGTTGAACGTGCTAATGGCCAAATCATATAAGGAATAAAAAAAACGAGTGTTCGATCGTCTTACAAAATGCTCAGGGGTTTGGGTAGAAGACCTTTACTTAGTACTTTGGGTCATACGCACGACGGCCAATAGAGCAATAGGAGAAATACATTTTTAATTGGTCTATGGAGTAGAAGCCGTGTTACCTAGTGAGATACACTTAGGTTCTACACGAAATATTCTCTATGAATAGGTTGACCAAGCCATTCAACACGAAGATGATATCAATATCCTTAAAGAAAAGCGAGATCAAGCACTTAATAGGTCGGTGGCTTATTTACAAGGCTTAAGACGGTACTATAATAAAAGAGTTTAACCACAAACACTCAATGTGAGAGACTTGGTTCTAAGACGCATCCAGAATTAGTCTAACTTAAATAATTTATTTTCCAAATGGGAAGATCCCTTCACTGTGGTATCAGTCACTCGACAAGTTCTATTTGACTTGCTATGGAAGACAGAAGGATTCTATCAAACACATGGAATATCTAGCATCTTCGTAGGTTTTATGTGTAAATAATTCATTTAATATTTCATTTATATTTATATCTCTCTAATGTTATATGAAATCTATTTTCTCTTGTTCAACTTGTGAGAAATCACAAGATCATCTTTTGACCAAATCCTCTAACAACAAAGTACGAAGTTATTGGTCGAATTGTAAGATAACTTCTAATAAAGACTTTTCATGTAAGCCAATACTTACTACATTGAAACTCATTAGGTTGACATTGTCTCCAATATACTACTGGTTAATACTAAGTACAATGTAAAAGAGAACATGTCGTCACTCTATAACTGTTTGTATTCTGACCACATTGCTGACTAGTACACAAATAGTTGGAGGCTAGTGATATACTTTAAAAAATATACAAGTAGACAAGTAACAAGACAAAATATAACACAAGAAAAGATATTTTCATTCATACCAAATGTTTAGTACATTTAATTAAATGTAATCTTTACATTCTTCATGTATAATTCAATGGTAGATTGTACTTCTGCACGTTTCCTGTCTATCTCTTCTTGAGTAGCCAGTTTCAGGTTAGGCGTCAGTCTCTCCAACTCAACTAGTCCATGTAGAAGTGCCTTAACTTGACAAAGTGGGTACCCACTTGGACGGCGATTGAGGTCTGGAGCGCTGCCTTCATAGTTTACGCCATTGCGGGGATGTGATCTTGGATACGCTTCAGTTGATCATTCACCCCACGACCAACTCATCGACAAACGAATCAGAAGCTATAATCGTACTTCTATGCCTTTAAGATCAGCTGCGATTTTTCTTAGCTTCTTAAAAATAAAATTCAGAGTAGATTTCTTACCTATCTGAATTATGGCCATATCCTTTAAGAAGAGTTTCATATGATCTCTCATTCTTGCTATCTCTGACCTCAACTCTTCGGATTTCTTTTCTCTATTTCTCCTTCGGAGAGTTGGGTTTGTTTGGCCTTATTATATTTTTTAGTTCTGCAAAATTTAAAATAGAGTTTAAATATTATCTACTTCTTTCAAAAAAAAGAAGTCAAGAAGGTCGGGATAGAATCTTACCTGTTATTTCAGACTCCTTTGATTGAAGAGTGGCCTTGTACTCTTCGAAAAGCCATTGAATATTTTCTTCATTTCTTTTAAAGACCTCGTGGAGTCTTTGGTTCTTTTCTTTATAGAATTTGTACCTTCCATTGGTCTTGACAAGATCAATTTTATAACCGTTGGTGGTATTTTGAGCCACTAAGAGTTGCTTTTCGGACTCCATTATTTTTTCTTCCAATCTGTTCCCAAAATAGACTTGTTAGAAGAAATCTTTTATGATAAAACAAAAAGAGGATGTCGTTATCAAACACTCCTGAATAAAGGAAAATGTGGGAAGATGTCTATATGGTAGGTCTCAATTGCCATATCTTTTCTTGTTGCACACTTCGAATGAGGTCCTAATCTGCGTCCTTGCAACAAACCTTGCCCTCTTCTCTTGTGCCTGAGGCTGATCATGCACATGCTTAGAGCGTATGGCATTAACCGGCACTAAGGCTTGACTAGAGCTGGTCGGGTCAGCACTAGTCTTAGCGGTGGTCGGGCCCACCGCTTTCGGGGAACTCCTAGTAGAAATCCTCATCTTCTTGGGCGGTACCTCAGACTAGTCGGCAGTCCGTTTCTGACCATGCATCTAAAAACAAATCTAACTGTTAGCACAAAGCAGTTAATGAGTAGAAATAACCAAAGAAGATACTTGGTACTTACCGCGATGCCTTCATTGATGAACTCATTGGCTTGCCCGATCAGGCTAGAAGGCTGGTTGTCCAAAGCAGCTTGGTTGGACTCGTCAGAAGGAACTCGCAACATGTATGCAACCTTTGACCAGGTCTCCTCAGCTGTCAGAACTAACAAAAAAAACACAAAAATATCAGTAAACCTTCTTAATAAAGAAGATGAAAAAAGAGATCAAAAACTCGAAATTTCTTACCTCCAGGTTTATCCTTAGTCAGATCCTAATCGCCCTCCATCTTCTACGCGAATCCGAATCACCTCTTCAATGGACTCAACTTGTGGTACAAAAAATCATAGATGATCTTCTGCCCCGATAAGCCATCTAATACTAACTTGGCGATGACCTTCCCTATGTCCTGCTCCTCGTCGGTTAGAACCAATGACTCTTTCCCTTTTTATATCAGCCCTTGACCACACCGGAGCGGCTTTCTCGATGAATCAGAGGTGGTTACCCCAAGAATCTCAGAATAGAACAACTCCTGACGATAATCTCGCCATGTATCCTTGGTCAGGAGGGGGGTACTGAGAGACAACCTTATCCTAGGGCTTAACATAAGCGCTCCCGCTAACATCTTGGGTCTTATTGTTTCTAGTGTATTGATAGAAATGGCGAAAAAGACGAAAAGGTGTGGAATACCAAGGAAAGCCTCGCAAAGATGCAAGAAAACACTCAAAATCAAGATAGAATTGGGAGGAAGATGATGGAGCTCAATCTCATAGTGATCGAGCACGTCGGCGAGGAATTTGCTCCCAGGGAGACAAAAAGCTAACCTAACAAATGAGGAAAAAAGGACGATGCGCCCTTCCTAGGGCATCGACTTCACGTCCTGCCCGCTAGGATACCACCTCAGTATTTCACGTCAGGGGATCAAATCTTGATCCTCGAGCTCCTTGATCTTGCCCTCGGTGAAGATTGATTTGTCCGTGACAGATAAGTTGTGAGGAAAATGAGAGAGCTTGAAGACAAAAGGGCTCAAGAGAGTTCTTAGTCGGAAGGATTTAAAAGACTATTTCACGCTCAAGGAACCAAGGCATAAGGTGTACTAGGGAAGCCTTCCCTCCTTATTTATACCCTTTATTGTATCGATTTAAGATCAAAAACCGTTTCAGTTACCAAGAGAGGTGCAAAAATTACCTTTTGATGAACATTAAACCGATACAATGATTACCATGAAACCCTATGGCGGAAATTAAAAGCCTTGAGTAAAAAATCTCTTTTACCCAAGCTTTGGAGGCTAGCTAACGAGGATTAAAACTCATGTTTTATTTTGGGTTGGCAAGGGTTAAAAGCCATACTCTATTTTTTGGGCTCACAACTTATAAAGAAAAACTCAAGAAGTAGAACGAAGCCCACGTCAGCCAAACGGTTAAGTCTTCGACCAGCTTATTGACGTATCATATACATTGCTTCACACTTCACATCATCCCGAATAGTAATATTGATCGGAGAAGGCAGTTATCTTTGCACATGCGTCCGTACTGACAGTTATCCTGACAGGTACAAACTAACTACTCGGAAGTAATCTCGAAAAGGCACTCTTTAGCGAGAAGGCACTGTTTGGCGGGAGGACACCTTTCGACTGTACGACACCTTTTTGAAACACAATTGCCGCCTCTTCATTCCGTATAAATAGGGAGCCCCTTTTGTACCATTAGGAGAATCGAATGTTAGATTCTTAGATAGACACTGTAATACTTTGTACTCTATTAAGCTACTTGGCTAATAAGAAGTAAGCTCTCATTTCCACCATTTATAGTCATGATTCCCCGGAAGCTTGTAACCATTTTCATTTCATATGCTCGGTCTAGTGACCCTAGGCCTTGAACATCGACAATACCCGCATGTACATATGGTTTTGTATTTTTGGTGGTGTTGGTTAGGAAATTAGGAGAATGGCCATAAAATCTAGGAGGATATAGGTTTTGATTTCCTTTATTTAAAGCGGCTACAGCTTCTCCAGAAATGAAGTGAAGCCAGATTTTTGGCTTGGCTTTAGCTTCCTAGTTGGAGAAGGTGAATTTAGAAGCATAGCTAAACAGATCTTGTGAGGCTAAGGCTCTGCTTGAGACAATTTCTGATTGTGTAGATTCTGAATTCTCAAAAAATTAGGTAGTTGATAGTTTCTAATTTTATATACAAATCTGCTTCTGATTGTGGGAAAAGTTTCTCAAGAAGCTTCTTGGAGAATCTAGAATATGGATTTTTGGAGAATCAGAAACTGTCATCCACCAGATTCTTAGAGAATCCAGAATATGTACAATCAAAAACTGTCCCACACAGGGCCTAAAGCTCCTCTCTCTGTTTTTTTAGAGAAGTCACTTTATTAAGGAAGCCAAACTGGTCCTTAGTGGTAGTAACTAGAAAAAAGCTCATATATGACCTTTTATCTCTCACTGTGGTTTAATTTTCGTTTCTTAAGTGCAAATACCATTTAAAACATATTCATCTCTTAATACCAGTTAAGTGATATCCTTCGGCCTATTTGACCCTAGTTTTGACCCACGTGGCGTCCAAATTGAATCCGAGCTGTCATCTATGTCAAACTATAGGATTAGGGCCCAACGTCTCATACACAGTGAGACAGAATGGGATTCAACAGAATAAAATTAAACAATTGCTTCTCTCCCATCCTTTCTCAAACTCCACCCAAGTAGAACTCGATCTCGGCGCTGCTGGCTGCCGATGCGGGCCACCGCTGACCACTTTGCCGGTGTTACCTCTTCGTCTACTGCCGGGCGTTGAACCGCCTCGTAGTCATCGGCCTCTAGAAGCAGGAATGGGATGCACGGAGAGGCCGCCGCCTACACTCGCTCTCTCTGTGTCCCGCGAGAACCAGATCAATGCACTCACTGTCTGTCGTGTCACTGGCAGCGGCTAGATTTGTATGGCAGCGGCTTGGAACCGGCTAGCTGAGAGTAGGTCACTGGTGGCGCTGCGCAACCGTCAGCGAGAGACAGGAGGAAGAGTGGTGTGAGAGGTTTAAAAATCCCCGTAGAGCTTCCCAAGACTTCAAGCATGTGCTGTGGATGTGCATGCATACGTGCATAATTGCCGCCAAAAGTATAAGAAATTATGCTGCAATATAATGTGTTAGGCAATGCCTAGAGATAGAAGGCCGTGTCTAATGCTAATGCTGTAGCCGATGTGGAGGTGGGCGAGAAAGTAGTAGAAAAATTGTTTGCTTCTTTGGTTTGAGATTCCTGTCAGCGCTCACGTGGATTAAGGGACACCATGGTTCTCTTCTGAGACGAAATGACGAACATGTATTAGCAAACTTTTTTCACTCCATTTCCCTTCCTTTTTCACATGTAAACTAAGCACGCATGCACTTATCAATCATCAAATTTTAAAATCACAATGAGACGAGACCACAGGGAGGCAGGCCGGCAGCACCACTCTCAGTCGATGTACGCACTAACGATCGGCGCTACAGATCAGTTAACAGGTCTCCCATTTCTGTATGTTCCTTCTCGATTTATTTTATCCCAGAACTAGCAAGAAAGGCACGGCGAGTGGGACGGCCGCGGAAAAGAAGAAGAAGAGCACCACCGCGCGTGCGCCGCCACCAACTCCGTCCACTCCCAACCACTTCATCCTCGTGGGCCCAGCCGCGTTCTTCTGTGCGCCCGCGTTCGCCTCACTTCCACCTGGAGACCACATTAACCAAATTAACTTTAAAGTCCAAAGAGAACCGAAGCAAAACGCAGACTTAGAATCGGGTTGTTTGTTTTTTATTCTGTTTTTGAAGCTAGAATTAAGAATCAAAGCAATGCCTTAGTGTTCTATCCTGGCCGGTTTCCTCTGTTGGGCTAGTTGTAGCACATTGATTTCTCACGTCACCTCAGGCTTAAACGCCGACAGATGAGCCACTGTTATCCAGCATTAGTGCAGCAGTTCCTTTTAGCTTTCATCAAATCAATTGTTTGGCGATCTTAATCCGGAAAGCCTCTGGAATGTGCATGCATGCCCTTTGCTCTGATTTATATTTAATCGGTTTGCGTCAAACATTTCGGCATTATATCTCAACTTGTTTTCAGATGAAATTAAATCTCAACTGATTGGTTGGATGCACATTCTGCAGCGTGCTTTTCATAATTTTCCACAGGCGCCGTCCATTGGTGTTCTCCATTTCTTCTGGAATACTTCTCCAGTTGGTTCACAAACTACAAATTAAACCCCACTATAACTATGGGGTTCATGGCTAGACTAAAAATCATTCAAGTGCGGTTAAGAGTGTGATTTCGTTGATTGAATCCAATTCTGTACATTATGTGGAATTGTTACAAATGAAGAAAATAATTAATTAATGAATTAAACAAGAACAGAAAAAAAAGAGAGAGGAAAACTCACCTGTTCTACTTTTGCTGCCCTGGTCTCCCTGCTGCTTGCCATACTGCTCGAAGATCCGCGCGTCCTTGGAGTTGGGCGGTAGATTCAATAGCCCTGCAGGTTGCCATCCACAAAGTAGCAAATTAACACGTTACTACTACCCCGGCAATCAAAGAAAACATGTGGAGCGATTAAAATTTAAGTCTATGAATATGGATTCGTTGTTTTCTTTTCTCATTCTTTTGACTAGCACTGTAAATCATATTAAGAAAGACTTGCATTCTAACAAAAAGAACCAGCAAGCAGTAGCATTACATCAATTCTTTGTGCTCAAGGACGACATGTTTGATTTTATCCACTAATTCCAATATAAAATGGTCCATCATCATTAAACAACTGGAGCGAATCCGCATCCAAAGCTTTAGCCACACCACTTCACTGTTTCGTTTCCTCCATGCGTGCGTTTCTTCCTCCACTCTACACTGCAACAGTAACTGAAGCCACTGAATGCCTTGCCAGCTTCAAGACACATTCGCGCACTTGTCGCCTTGTTCAGTTTTCCTCTCTCCGTCCTTCAGTGTCAAGCAAAGGTCCAACATGCATGGTCTCTGTCAGAATCTTCCTGTAGCCTAATAAGTGGCCAAACACTCGATTATCTCCCCATAATGATGGGTAGCGTCACGGACCGGGCGCCGTGCAGACGGAAAGGCCGCTAATTTGTACTCTCCTGAGTGCAGCTTAAACCTCCAAATCGATCTGGCGAGATATTTTTCTTCCTCTTCTATTTCCGAGCATGAAATGTTTGCAACAAAAAAAAAACTCGGGTTCCGTAGGCAAATCCATTAAAAAAGGACAAAATTTAGCTACTAAAGTTGATGGGGAACTTGCTTTAGAAAAAAACTTATTACAATTTCGAAGACACGTACGGTATTAATTGGCTAACGTTTGGTGTTTGGTATATAAAGATATTTACACTTCACATCCGACAATATGAAATTCAGACTGACACACAAACTTAGGCTCCGTTGAGAAAATCAATATGTACCATAGACAGGAAGCATTTCT
The DNA here is from genome assembly GCA_036346275.1 of Otatea glauca. Classification (NCBI taxonomy): domain Eukaryota; kingdom Viridiplantae; phylum Streptophyta; class Magnoliopsida; order Poales; family Poaceae; genus Otatea; species Otatea glauca. The sequence continues at coordinate 26,451,439 of CM070724.1, forward strand.
CTACACGTCATTCCTCCTTAATTCGCTGTGACGTTTGAAAGGCACATACGTAACCTGGCCATACTACTATACTCAAAACCGCTATACAATTCGTAGGACCCGTTTGGAACATGACTGGGAATTTTGTGTTGTATCTACCGGGGTTGGGTCATTTTCTGTAAAATTCCTACCAAATTCTAATAAACAGGCCTGGGATAGGATTTCCTGGTTTTCATCGCTAGTTGGGTTTGTGGGTCTCGTATAATTCGATCAAAATGAGAAAATTACAAGTCTCAACGTGTTAGGTATAACAATAAGGTTCTAAATGCGAGAATTTTCTTCATTCCTACCAGAGTTGAGTAGTTGTTCCCTTCGAAATCCCTACGAGAGTTAACTCGATGTTCCCTTTGAAATTCGAGTGCATCAACCGGATCCAAAATGGTTGAGATCGGCGAAACTCCAAGAGAGAGAGCGTGTGTGTAGTGCTGATAGTTTGTGCAATTGTACGTACTGGGGCAGTCGGAGATGTTGGCGGGCGCGTTGCAGGAGGAGGGGAGGCCGAGCGCCTTGGTGACGTTGATCTTGAACCCGAGGCTGGGGTCGTCGCGGTCCTTGACGAGCACGCACAGGCACTTGCGGCTCGTCTGCAGCACCGTCTTCAGCCCAGCGCAGCAGTCCGGCGTCGGCGCCGCCGCCTGGTCCTGAACGTACGTCAGACACGTCGCCAGCGCCACCAGCTTGTCCGAGCACTCCGACTTGTCCGCCGCGAAGTCGCCCCCAACCCCCACCACCGAGGCCGCCGCCACGACCGCCACGGCAACAAAGAAAACTCTAGAATCCATGGACGGGACGAGAGCGAATTCACACAGCTCGCGAGGTTTTGGTGGTGGCTTGCGGAGGAGGACGGCCGGGGTGTATATATAGACGGGCGCGCGCGTGACCCGCATGACTGCGCAGCGTGAGTAGTGGTGCGTTGCACTTGTGGCCGCGCGGTGGGACGGCAAGTGGAAAGCGTGGGGGAGTCGGTGGTTGGAGGGGTGGGCCGAACGTGGTTTTCGGCATTCGGCACTGCCGCTCTGGGTTTTGGCACAAATTTCATGGAACGGGATAGAATGAGGTGTCGAGTTGCTCACCGGAGGGTCCGAACGCTTTGTGGCTGTGATATATAGCAGCACATTTCTTTCTCTCTTTCTTTCTTTACTTCATTTTCTTTTCAAAAGATTTTTCATTGTGACATTCAGTGACATCACTTTCATCCTACTTTCCTCCCTCCTTCCTTATCATCAAACTCAAAAGGTTTTTTGTTTTCAAATTTCTCCGTGTTTTTCATACGAAGTATTTTTCAATCATTTTAAAAAAAATTTGAGTTGAATCATTACGAATAGGAACTTTTTTAGTCGAAATTTTTCAAACCGAGACTTTTTTTTGAAAGTTTTGAACCGATTATTTTTGAATTGAAAGTTTTCTAACCAATTTTTTTTAATCAAAATCTTTAAACCAAAAGTTTTTTAAATTTTTCGTCATGAAATTCCCCATTTGAATTTTTTCTTATTTGAAATTTTACTAGTTGGAAGTTTTAGATTTGAATTTTCTCTAGTTGAAAGTTACTCGAGCTGAAATTTTCTGAGTCTAAAGTTCTCGAATTGAAATTTCCTTAGTTTAAAATTTCCCGATTCAAAATTTTGGAGTGATTCAAATTTTCCGAGTTAAAATTTTTTGATTTGAAATTTTGCCTACTTAAAATTTTCGAGTTGAAGTTTCTCGAGTTGAATTTTTTCGATTTGAAAATTTTCTCGAGTTGGAATTTTCCTATTTGATCTTTTAAGTTGAAACTTCTTGTTTCAAGTTTTCAAAGTTAGACTGTTTTGATTTTAAATTTTTGTGTTAGAGATGAAGTAAATGGATAGAGAAATAGTGGAGATGAATAAAAAGGATGACAGAAAACATTCTACAAAAGTGTCTTTAATGAGTTCGATATAACCCCAAACTAGTCGTACCTGTCTCGTAGACTAGTAGTATCGTATGGTAGTTGTAAGTATCCTCGGACTAGCTGTACCCGTGTAGGGACCAGTAGTAAAAAATAAAATTTGAAAAATAAAAAGTTACAGAAATAATATGTCAAAATTAAAAATTGCAAATATACATCCCAGTCGTCATTTGAAATGACGACAGAGGCCTATCGCTAAACTTCCCTTCCTTTCTCCTGCGCTTGCTCAGTGGAGATGAGGCTCTCTATCGCCATTTGAAATTACTACATGGAGGTATATTTGTAATTTTTAACTTTGGCATATTATTTTTGTAAATTTTTATTTTTTAAATATTATTTAAAAAATAATTCGACGTGTGGTGGTCGTAAATTAGTTACTCTACAGAGGTAAGTTAGAGAGGGCACGATGGCACGTGCAGTTGGGGCGTCTGGAGCCATCGGATAAATCAACAAACGGTTGGGATCTAGCGGGTGACAAATTACCAATTTATCGCAAGATGTTCAATTGCTCGCAATCTGCGATGACCATTCAATCCTGATCCAATGGCCTATAAAGACATGCAGTTGAAGACTTACCTCCGTAAAGTCAGAGAGGATCTGGATCCGGCTGAAGTGGATCAAATGTCGAAGAGAGGGACAATTGGGATTATTTTTTTCTAACGAAGGATTAATTAAAAATTTAAACTTTACTTGCTCAACATAAGTTTATAGAGTTTTTAGTGGAGTTTTGTAATTTAGTTCTAACCCTACATAACTATAGTGAGTTAAGAAAAAAATACAACAATATAAATACGAAAATATAAAAGTGACAAGGAATACAACCATTTTTTACTAAGGTCTTTGAGATTTGGCATCTTTCCTACTCCTTGTTAGAGTACTCTCGTAAGAATTTAGATACGACTTAAGATAGCGCAAGGAATAAGTCATCTACTCATAGCGGTCTTTCTTCACTTCAAATAGGTGGACTTTGAACCCTTACAAGACTCTTGGCGTCTTCCACAAGAGCCTATAAGAAAGGCCACTGAGCTAAACGTCTTCAAATCGTCTATGAGTCACTGACCTTCAAGAGTAATAAGTCTAAAACACTCGCTTGAACCTAGCAAGGTCTAGCAACTAGGAATGAAGTACAATCTAGACTTATCTACTCTCTCATACACTTAAAGATTTTCAATTCAAGTTTCAAAGTACCATCAAATTCCTCAATAGGATGAACACAGAGATAGAATCACCAAAGTCATAACTTAAACTTCCATAGGGTCTATTTATAGTTTCTCTCTTAAAAAACTAGCCAGTAGACATAGATATGTCAAAATATCCATTTGGGTTGGATCATCCGGCCCATTTGAATTATCTGGTTTAAATGCTTCCAACAATAAAACAATATAGCCATTACAGACACTTGGATCGTCCGACCTAACTTGAATCATCCAACCCATTCAAATCATCTACTTGGTTCGGATCATCTAGGCTAAACCAAAACCTCAAGAGCATCTTCTCTATGAAAATTGATCCGGGTCATGCTCCAACCACTCGGATCATCCAATTCATATGGAAGCATCTTAGATCAAGTCTATATCAAATTGATCTGACTTATAGTCCGAACCACTTGGATTATCCAGATCCCTTTGAGTACTTCTATGTAGAACTGATATGACCTCTAGCCCAAGTCAATTGAATCATCTGACTCCTATTGAACTTTAGAAACATGCACTCTATAAAATTGATTCGACCCATGCTTCGGATCACTCATACTGATACGGGCCAACTAAGTGGTTGGCATGTAGAGGTAGCCCGATCTTCATAGTACTCAATTTTAGCAGCATTTTGCTCTTTGTTTCCCCTTCAATGCGCGCGGCAAAAGTGACAAACTAGGATCTCGATGGTGAAATTAAATTCCTAGCAGCAACCCTCCTTCCCTTTCTTCTCCTCGCGCCAAGCGAAAGGGAACAATTGGCCAATCAACACAAAGCTAGTAACACCAAAAAGAAGCAATCGGTGAGGCATTCTCAAACCACGAACAAGATTGTCACAAATTGAAGAAGTAGAATCATGTAGATTCAATGGTGCAATCCCAAGGACAACGTGTCCTTGCCTTTGCGCTACAATAGCAAACTCTAGATGGAAAACTCTCATGCACACACAAGCTCATTGGTGCCACAAATCAATCATAGTATTTTCTAATTTCTCATGCATAATCTAACCTGATTACAATAAGGTATACACTTAGGCCTTATATTGGTGCATAATGCACAGCCAAAACACATATAAACCGACTCAAATTGAACTCCAAAATATATACAACTTGGTCTCTAAGAGATAAAAAGAAATTACGACTTTAAAACTTAAATTCAACCAACCAGCAGCTGAAACTTGTCGGCTAGATTAAAATCAAGAGGGAGCAAAAAATAGAACTTCTCGCTATGGAGACATACGAAGATAATCTTCTAAGCTTTTAGGAAAGTCCAAGAACATCAAATACAAGCTCCGATGAGAGAGTTATAGACTTTTTAATTTGGTGTTTGCTATCATTTCGAGTTGATTTCTTTCTTTCTTTCCAAACCGAGTTGGACTCTTTCCTTATTTCTCTCCCATGACTTAGGCTCTACTTTTCTCTACTACTTCTAATTAGGAGTTGGTGGCAGTGGTCCGTTCTCTTCTAGAGTATCAGATTCATTGGATAGACATAAACGACTGAGATAGAAGAGGATTTAATCATGTCTTAGATGGAAGGATTTTATCATATCTTTTTTAATAGAAATATTATTTTAGCATATCTCTATTCACATGTTCTTACTATGGAAGGGTGTTATTCACATATCTTATAAATGGAAGGATTTTCTCATCATATCCTGTATGGATAGAAGGATATACTCACCATATCCCATAATACGGGAATTCTATCTCATCATATCTGGAAATGCATAAATTAAAAGGAAAGAATCACGCAACCCAAATCACATGCCAATCACGAAGATGTCGGGGAGACCTGGCTTTCATTCGCCTGCATACGCTGCCTTCTGCTTTCATCTACTCTTTATTAGAGGGCACCCACTCTCATCTCCAGGAGAACAGACCGGTCGGTAGTGCAGACACACGCAGGAAGAGAAGAGAAAGGCTGTGTGCAAGAAGCAAGAAGAATTCCTATAAGAGGAAGGCAATAACTTTCTCCTCCTTCAATGGTAAGGATTGATATCTCTCTACTAATTCTAATTAAGAGTTGGTGGCGATCGTTCGTTCTCCTTCAGAGTACTTGATTCGTTGGATCTAACATGAACGGTTGAGATGGAAGATGGAAGAGGATTTAACCCGTCAGAGGAACAAATTTTTCCTACTATGGAAACATAACTAAAGTTAGTGTTATTTGCAAACAAATTCTTTGTCGCAAATTGTGTTTTCGTTGCAACGCACGGGCACATGACTAGTCTCTTCCTAAATCATTTGTAAAGCCACATACCCTCCATCATATGGCCCACATAGTCTTGGCCCATGTGGATGTAACATCCCAAAATTTGGCTTTTATTGAATTTTTGGTGCTATTTGTGATTTTTTAATTCTTGGATTTTTTTGAAATGTATTTAATACTTTTGAATTAGTCCTATTGTGAATTTTTTTAAATATATGAAAATTTTATATAAATTTTATCTGAAATATTTTATTTGAGTTCCAAATATCTCAAAATATATCTTAAATTTTTTTCTGAAATTTTGTGATATTTTTGCTATTTTATTTGACTTTGTTTTAATTTTTGAAATTAATTTAATTGAGAAAAAGCTAAAAAATCTATTGAATAGTCTTTGGTCCGAAACCCTATCGGGCCCAACCCATTTTCCACACCGGCCTGGCCAACCCGCCGCAGCTAGCACCCCACGAAATGTTAGGATTGGGAAGGTTGGATCGTGACGGACGATTGAGATTGGATTGAGCAATCCTAAGCGATCATATGTGGCCTCTATGCGGTGACAACCCTGTCTTTCCCTGGTTCGATGGTCTTGTCATGTGACCCGACTTTGTCTTAATCTATGTTTATGTTTATGTTTATGTACATGCTAGTCTATTTGATATCATGCTTATTCCGACTGATGTTGATCGCTTAGTTATCAATTTTCTTAGCTTTAGACGTAGACATAGTGTTTCGATCTAGTTAGCTGATCTATATCAAATAGTGCATCGCTTGTTTGGGGGTTCATCGCCCCTCCGTCACAGGGAGAACACGATGTGAAGGACCATGTGGAGGTCCATCCATGTTTGTGACGAGTATTTTACTTTATTTAAGCAAGGTGTGCTCAAGTTTGAGTTTGATTTGGATTGATTTTCAAAATAGAGCAATTTGGGTTTTGGCTGGTCGGAGACCAGTTGTCCGACCCCGAGTGGTCGGGGCTTTGGCTGGTTGGAGGCCAGTCGTCCGACCCCGAGTGGTCGGGGCTTTGGCTGGTCGGAGAGACCAGTCGTTCAGACCTCGAGTGGTCGGGATGGATACCAGTGATCAGACCACGTGAGGTCGGGGTTTTGCTGGTCAGCATAGTGTATATCATTATGTTGAGATCAATATGTGATTATATGTGTTGTTGGACTTTGCTATATGATGTGTTTCCTTGTCTTTGATGGTTGCAGGGCGACGGTGCTAGGTCATGGTGAGGCGGAGGATGACCGGGACTAGGCGAGGAGCGTCGGAGGTCCAGACGGTTGGGAGATCATCGGAAGATGATCGGAGACGGAGTCCAGGCAAGTCAAGAAGACAAGGAAATGAGATGATGCTAGCTAGATGCCGCGTGGATCAATGAGGGCTGTCGGATTGAGGTCTAGTTGATAGGTTAGCGAGTCTAGGTAGTATGCTTTGAAAACCGTGCAAGAAAACCCAGTATGTGTGTGGGTTTTGGGTTAGCCCTTGCATAGCTGCGTGTGTGGGTTAATCCTAGCCCTTAGATGAGTGCTCTAGGGTTGAGGGACTCATCCAAGGGTGGTAGGTGGCCCAAGAGTAGTATAAATAGGGGTGGAGGGGTAGCCTCCTCCCCTTGAAGGTTTTTGAGGTTTTTGAATGCTCCTTTGAGCTTTGCCCACATGAAAGTGAGGTTTTGTAACCTCTCCTTCCAGAAATGAAAGTTTTATCCATCCATCTCTGAATTTATTTTGCGCATTTACATTATGTCCTTACTTTACGCAATTTAAATTCAGCATTTACTTTCCCGCAATTACATTCTCGCAATTTACTTTCACGCAATTTGGATTTGCCTCCCCTCCTTCTAAATGCTGTTGATCTTGATGTTTTGAGTGTGTTCATATGGTTTTACATCTCTTTTGCACTCTTGGATTGAGTAGAGAACATTTTTTCTTTCAAGTTCCAACTTTGTTCAGAACATGTTCTTTGCGCAGCATTTAGTATTTGATTTTTATAAAAATATATAAAAATCCTTTTTAAGTGATCCTTATTGGAGGAGGTGAAGGACTCAGATATCCACCTGCAGAAAAATTTTGGAGTCCACTTGTTGCACCGTTTGGGCGCCATGAGGTGAAAACCGAGCCCCAAACTTTCTGCTCGAAGTTCTTGACTGACTGTGGTCTTCGATTTCTCCTGATTTTTTTGTAAGGCTTTTAGAAGAGAAATTTGGTTGAGTTCTTCATGACGCTTCTGCTCATAGGGATAAAAATTCTCAAAATTTTGTGAGCTGCAGAAACCCACCAACCTCATGTTCAATTGGAGGACAATTTCTGGAAATTCTGCTTTTGTTTTTCTGAAAGTGACTTTTGTGATTTGAATTGATGTCCTTTCTAAAAGCAAGAGTTGGATTGATTCCTCTTTATCTTGGACACTAGACAACTAGGATTGTGACTCAAAAATCCCCACATATTTTATGGTATTTATCCATGCAAGCTAGGGGTATACATAGTTGTCTAGTTTTTCGGGTTTTTCACGATTTCCTTTGATCGATCTTGTCGAGGTTTTTGTTGGAGTATTTGGGAAAATTTATTTGCGACCATTCACCCCCCTCTGTTCGCCATTTCGATCTTTCAAACGAGTGTGGGGTGAGAGCTAGCTGTTGCTTTTCATACACATTCATTGATCCATCATTAGCATGCAAGTGATTCTTATCAGGGGAGGACGTCTTGCTCTCTGAATTTTTATTCCTAGAATTGCCTGCTGTTCTTTCTTAATTTTACCAAGTTCTTAATTGAGGACGTTTTGCTCTGAACTTTTATTCCTAGAATTTCCCGTTGTTCTTTCTTAATTTTACCAAGCTCTTAATCGTCGATCCTTTTAGTTAGCAGCATTAGTTAGACTTAGTTGAGAAAACTTAGGTCCTTGTGGATTCGAAGCCTTGAAATACTCTTAGATGGAAAGCTCCAACTCACTACTACAGAATAGTACATCACTATCGCTTTATCTGGATCGATTCTTAAGTTTTTAGGAAAAAATAATTGTAATAGATGTCTTAGGAGGGGAATAATCACAATTGGTTCTTAGGTTAGAAGCGATTGTGATGTAGAAATGAGCACATCACAATCGGTTCTAACATTAGAAATGATTGTGATCTCACAACCGATTGTAATATACTTGGGCTCATCACAATCGATTATTTTATAAGAATCAATTGTGATGAGTCTGGGTATATCACGATCGGTTCTAAGGTGAGAACCGATTGTGATGTGCATGGCACATCACAATCGTTTTTAATGTTAGAATCGATTGTGATTTGCTCAATTCTACATCACAATCGCTTCTAACTTGATAACCGATTGTAATGTGCTTTATTAGATTATTTATAACCTCAGGCTGAACTCTCCTCTGCTATTGTTCCAGAGGCTAAAAAAACCACCGCCACCCAAAAAAACACTACAGATCCTGGTTGGAAGCAATACTTGGGTGAGAAATTTTGAAATCCTCAAGGCTGGGGTTAAGAGGGTAAAGGGTAAAGTTGAATCCTTAGCTTGAGGAGATTTTCCCTCTTTTTTTCCTCATTTGTGGTTTTCTTCAAAATGTGAGCATTCCTTCAAACCCCTTCAATTTTGCACAAGGTTGTTGTTGCACTGGATTGTGTATCCTATCAGATTTCACACCGTTTTTTGACAAGCACACATCCATTTGATTATCTTTATAGTACTCTCGTATTAATCTAATATTGTTGTTATGGTAATATGATGAATTAGAGTTTAGGTTATGTAACCTACGTCTCCCGTTCGAGGCTGGTTGTTTACAAATATGCTAAAATGGCATATTTATAAGCAAGACAGTTCGAGGAAATGTGGTTCGGACAAGTTCCTAGGCTGTTGTACAATTGCAGAGAAAGTTTCGGTACCATCTCCGTGGTGTTCTCCGGATACACACCCCTCTTGACCTGTTGTCGAGACGTGTATCTGGAGAACAGCGGGGAGATACTGCCGAAATTTTCTTTGAAGTTGTACAATAGCTTAGGAGCTTGCCAGAACCACATTTCCTCAAATGGGATTAGGATCTAACCTATTTAGAGATCAGTTGTCATCGTTGGTACGTACTTAGTTGGTCAACAGATAGACTTTTCTTTAACATCATTCAATTCATCAACTTTGTTAATGCTTACACCTTTATTTTGTTTCATTGAAGTCACAAGATTTGCAAGCTATTGCATTAATTAAGTAATTCGATATAATTATTCATGTTTAAATGTATGTCTCCTAACTAGGGAATTCAAAGCGCTAGCTTAACTAGAAAAGAAGGTATCGGGAGTAAAATTATATATCTTGGAACCCGTTCTCTATTCTGCAAAGGTAATAAAAATTGCATAAGAAGATATAGTGAAGACAGGTGTAAATGTCATATATTGTCCTTACTTTGATTGTACCAATCTCAGGAGATTTAACAACTCAGCTCAAATTGAAGACCACTTGATTCGATGTGGCTTCATGAGGAATTACACATGTTGGATCCATCACAAAGACACAAGTAGTACCCTTCTGGTATGCAACGAAGACATGGTGGAACCCAATGACGAGTTGCAGTGTGATATTATATTTGAGGAGGACAATTTAGAGCAAATGTTGTGAGATGTGGAGGGAAATTACACTGAAAGAGAGTTTGAAAAGTTTAAAAGCTTGATGAAAGACGATGCCAAACCGCTATTCTCAGGTTGCAAAGCGGTATACACCAAGTTGAGTTCGGTCCTTGCATTGTTCGAACTGAAGGCAAAACACCGTTGGACAGATACAAGTTTCAATACACTTTTAGTTCTTCTATCGGATTTGCTTTCGAAGGGAAACGAGTTGCCAACAAGCATTTATGAAGCGAAGAAGCTACTATGTCCCATGGGAATAGAAATAGAAAGAATACATGCATGTCTGAATAATTGCATCTTGTACTGTAACACGCATCAGGAACTGCACGTTTGTTCAGTTTGCGGTGTGCTCCAGTACAAACAAAAGGAGAAGTATAATAACAAGAAGCGTAAGAGCCGGGGCGACGATGGTGAAGAGGTCACTAAAGGTGCACCGGCCAAGGTGTTGTGGTACTTGCCCATTATTCCCCGTTTGGAGCAGTTGTTTGCAAATCCCAGAGAGGCAAAATTATTTCGTTGGCATTATGAGTCTCAAAAGGAAGATGGCAAGCTGAGACACCCCACTGATTTGGCTCAATGGAGAAACATCGATTGGAAACATGAGGAGTTTAGTGCCGAAATGAGGAATATAAGATTTGAATTGAGTACCGATGGAATGAATCCGTTTGGTAACATGAGTAGTCGTCACAGTACCTGGCCAATTTTGTTGTGTATCTACAATCTCCCTCCTTGGTTGTGCATGAAGCGGAAGTATATCATGATGTCGTTGCTAATCTCGGGACCAAAACAGCCAAGAAATGATATTGATGTGTACCTTGCTCCACTGATAGAGGATTTGGTAAAATTGTGAAACGAGGGGGTCGTGGTGTGGGATGCGTACAAAAGAGAACACTTCACCCTAAGGGCTATGATAGTTTGCACCATAAATAATTTCTCGGCTCTTGCTAATTTTGCGGGCTACAGTACAAAGGGATCCAAAGTGTGTCCTATTTGTGAAGAGGAGATTGACAGACTGTGGCTGCCGAATTATAAGAAAACTGTGTACATGGGTCCCTGTAGATTTCTACCTCAAAGTCATCGATACCGTAAGATGGATGGTAAATTTGATTGGAAGAGGGAAGTTTGTTCGGCCCCATAGCCTATGAGTGGAAGGCAATTATATTCACGTATGGAGGATATCGATGTTCAGTACGAAAAGAGTCATAAATCTGTTCATCTTAGGACCATGTGGAAGAAGCGGTCGATATTTTGAGACTTACCATACTGGAAGGAGTTAGATGTCCGGCACTGTATTGATGTCATGTACGTTGAGAAGAATATCTGCTACAATTTGATTGGCATCCTGCTTAACATACCTGGGAAGATCAAGAATGGTGTGAATGCTCGCTACAACATGGCCTACATGGGAATAAGACCAAAGCTTGTAGTGATAGAGGAGGATGGAAAAGATCCATACATCCCCCTACATGATACACCCTGTCCAAGAAGGAGGAAAAAAGACCTCTGCAAGTGTTTCTAAGTTATTAAAGTTACATCGGGCTACTTCGCAAACATTAAGAAGCTTGTGTCCATGGATGATTTAAAGTTGCTTGGCATGATGTCCCACGACTGCCATGTCTTGATGAACCAAATGCTCCTAGTTGCAATAAAAAATATTCTGCCAGAGGATGTCAGGTTGGCAATCACAAAGCTGTGTTCTTTCTTCAATGCGATCTCGTGCAAAGTTATTGACTCCGATGTGTTAGACAACTTACAGAGTGAGGTGGTGCAGACTCTATGCCAGCTTGAGATGCATTTCCCATCGTCGTTTTTTGACGCCATGGTCCACCTTGTTGTTCACATTGTTAGAGAGATTAAGATATGTGGACCCGCATTCCTACGTTACATGTATCCGTTCGAGAGGTACATGGGTATATTAAAGTCCTACGTGGGGAATCGGCCAAAACCTGAGGGTAGTATTGTTGAAGGTTATGAGACTGAAGCGGTTATTGAGTTCTGTGTGGACTATCTAGGTAAAAGACAAGTAATCGGTGTTCCTGTATCTCGTCATGAGGGCAGACTTGCTGAAAAGGAATCGTTGAGTCCAAACTAACAAGTCCACGGTTTTATATGTATTGCAAAGCGCATTTGGTAGTCCTGCAGCACAACACAAAAGTTCATCCATACATCGAGCATCACAAATTGATATTACGGGAAGATAATCCACATATGGACGAGCTTTGCATCACGCAAGAATACTACGATCGATTTCTCATATTGTTCAAAGAAAAGGCGGAGGTCTGCGTGAGTGAGAATGTCAAATGGTTGGCTGACGGACCAAGATTTAATGTACAAACATGACAGGGGTACGATATTAATGGCTACAACTTTTACACTGAGAGTCGAGATGCCAAGAGTACTGTCAAAACAGTGGCATGAGAGTAGATGCTTTTTCCGATGATCACTCCTAAGGAGGATCCTCAAGGGCAATGAACTCGTACTACGGGATGATCGAAGAAATTTGGGAGCTCGATTACGGAATATACTAACTTCCATTATTCCGATGTAAGTAGGTGGGACTTTCGCATGGAGTGAGTCGACAAGAGAGGTTTTACTCTTGTGGATCTCAATAGACTCGCCTACAAAGATGAATCGTTCTTCCTTGTGAAGCAAGCAACTCAAGTCTTCTATGTGCGTGATCTGGCCAATTCGAGGTTACACGTCGTCCTTCATGGCAAGAGGTGGATCGTTGGAGTTGAAAATACCGTAGATGAAGAAGAGTACAACTAATTCGATGAGATACCCCCTTTTGCAGATGGGGCATATCTTAGCGGTGACGACGACACACATGGAAAAAATTACATGCATGTAGATCATCAAGAAAGGTTGTATTGTAAATAAAGAGACTACGCATAAAGGCCTAGATTTGTGTAAATCTTTTATTTGACACAAAACCGACCTATTCTTGCATATTGTAGGTTTTACAATTTGAGTTGGACTTCTTTATGTATCTTGCCTTGAACAAGTATTCCTAAACCATACAAAGCCTTGAAAGTTCAAATCTCTATGAAATCCTAGTTGAACGGCATTTTGAGGCTTTCATGAAAATTCAATCTCTCTTTATGCCTACGAAGCGCATTTTACCATACTTTTCAAAAAAAAAATCTGTTTGCGAAAATTCTTTTTGGGAAAGGTTCTAACTAGTCTGAAGTTCATTTATGGTGACTCTCAAATAATTTGTACTTTGTTTGAATTTTTTTTGACTTTTTTTACTCTTTAAGGAAAACTTATGGTTATGAAGTGAAATTTGGCATATCTTTTCAGTACTGCCTCTTTTTTCGAAAATTCTTTTTGCAAACTTTGTAGTATTCTAAATTATGTTTATGAAAAATTTAAAATAATTTCAAGTATATTTGAAAAAGTTATGGTCTTTTCTCTCTTTGATGAAATGCTGAATTCAGACAATCTGAAAACCTGAATGACATAGTGAAATCTGGCATATTGCAATCGGTTTATACATGAAACCGACACAGATTCTAATCTATTTCAATTGGTTAACACATGAAACCGTCTGCATAAGCACACTATTTGTATCGATTTTATATTAGAACCCTGATGTTAATTTGTACTGGTTTCATGCGTGATATCATTTGTATCGGTTTTTTCTTAAAACCGATACTGATGTGTTCCTTCATTTGGGTTGGTTTGTTCTTAGAACCAATAATGATGTTAATTTGTACCGGTTTGATGTGTGATATCATTTGTATCGGTTTCTTTCCTTAAAACCGATATTGATGTGTTCATTCATTTGTGTCGGTTTGGTCTTAGAACCGATACTAATGTGTGTTCACTCATTTGTGTCGGTTTTGTCTTAGAACTGTTACTGCTGTTAATTTGTGCCAATTTGATGCGTTATATCAATTGTGTTAGTTTTATCTTAAAACTGATACTAATGCTTTCCTTATTTGTATCGGTTTTGTCTTAAAACCGCTACTGATGTTTTCCATCATTTGAGTCGATTTTTTTTGAAAACCGATAATGATGAATTCTTTATTTGTGTTGGTTTTATCTTAAAACTGATACTGATGAGTTGTTCATTTGTGTCGGTTTTGCCTTAAAACCGATATGGATGTGGTCCTTTATTTGTGTCGATTTTCTCGTAAAAACTGATACTTATGTGTTACTCAGTTGTGTCAGTTTTTTCTTGAAACCAATACAGATGTTTCAGTCATTTGTGTCTGTTTTGTTTCAAACCAATACTGATGTGTGTTCGTTCGGACCGATTAATGGTGCCATTAATATTTCCCCCGCAGCCCGCTCATTCCTCTGGCTCACTCTTTTGCTTCCACTCGGGCTGACAAACCCTAGCTCCCCCTCCGTCGGTTGGCCCCGCTCCGCCAGTCACCTCCCCCCTCCGCCGGTCGGCTCCCCCTCCGCCATTGGCCGCCCCCAACCGCCGATCGCCTCCATCGATCTAGCCCGCACCGCCGGTCGCCTCCCCCTCCGCCGGTTGGCTCCCCTTCCCCACCGAGCTCCCCCACCGTCGGTGGCCCCCCAGCGAGCTCCCCCACCGTTGACGCCTCCCCACCGAGCTCCCCCACCGTCGGTTTGTTCATATGCAATTTATTTAAGTTTTCCTTTGCGATTCTTGATTTGCATATATGATATTGTACGCAGCACAAAATTGTGATATAATTGCTAGTTCTAGGTGATTGATAGGTTGTACGAGCTCCATTTGAAAAATGAACACCATTGAAATAAAGTAACCGCATGAAAATATAATTAGTATGTTCTGGATTTCATCTGGAGATGCTCATCCACAAGCCAATAAATCATGTGAGGGAACAAAAGTTTCTGGAATCACATAGAACATTTTTCACTATCTATATATAAGCCTTTCCTAGAAGCTTTTGCCATTATTAATAAAGATGGATGCTTTTGATATTTTTAACATAGCATGCTCAAGTGATGCATAATTTCAATTTAAAAAAAACAACATGGATGATAGTAGCAACCTGATGCCTGATTGCTGTTGCATTTTGCCACTAAATGATACTGATCTGTATCTAAGGAGATGAAATCCCAACAAGAAAGATAGAGCTCCAAAATCATTCAGTGTAAACTTGGAGCATGCACTCTTACGGCACAAATAATTCAGGATATGACAAAAACTGATTGCTTGAATTGTTTGTATAAACAGCACAAATTTAGTTGCCCGATATAATGCATCCAAAAGTCATTAATGTATGGGATGGCAAACCAAATTCACTATTTTATTCAGAAAAAGAGTAAGCATGATATTGATTAATCTAGACATAAAGACACTTATCCCATAGAGGATTATCATGCAGGTTGGCAAGCTAGATTAGCTGATTAGAAAGTAAGGATAGAAGTAATTCTGCTCAGAGCTTTGAGCCTGATCAATGGTTGATTTTAGTTCACAATATTCAACCTTTGCACTTTCAAGATTTTTAATCTGCTGATACTTAATTCATGCATAATACTTAATTCATGCATGATACTTAATTCATGCATAATACATACTAGGAAATTGCTGATATGGTGGATTAATTATTTGGGCATGGATTAATTATTTTTAGGTATGTGTTTATTTTCAGCATATTATTTTTGTTTTTTTATCTCAGCATATGTTAGAGTTTAGGTTGTGTAACCTACGTCTCCCGTTCGAGAGTGTTTATTTATAAATATGCTGGAATGACATATTTATAAGCAAGCAGTCTCGAATTGTCTATGTTTTTTGGACAGTTCAAGGATATGTGATTCGGGTAAGTTCCTCAGCTGTTGTACAACTCCAGAGTAGATTTCGGTAGCATCTCCCTGGTGTTCTTCGGGTACACACCCCTCTTGACCTGTTGTCGAGACGTGTATCTGGAGAACAGCAGAGATATATTGCCGTAATTTTCTTTGGAGTTGTACAACGGCTTAGGAACTTGTCCGAACCACATATCCTCAAATAGGATTAGGACCTAACCTATTTATAGATTAGGAGTTATTGTTGATACGTTCTTAGTTGGTCAATAGATAGACTTTTCTTTAACATCATCTATTAATCTGTTACTTTACATGATTCTTTGTAAAGTCTAAATAATAGCTATGAATTGCTCTCTCAAGTTAAATGTATGACCATGTCAAATATACACATATTCGAAATATCACAATTAGAGAGCATCGGCTCATCGCCAGACAGAGTAGAAAGTGCTGCTGAGGGGTCGAGCCAAGTTTCAAATGTTGAGCCGATCCAAGTTCCAAATGTTGAGGGGCCGAGTAAGGCGAGGAAGGCCCGAGGACCGAACAAAGGGGCTACAGGGAGAACGCCGCAGGTTCTTCACTTCAATGCCACAAGGGTTTGCACGGGTCCTCCCAAGTTCAAGGGGCGATACTAGTCATTCCTCAGCCAATTGGTGAGGGAGAGAGTGCCAATCACAGTTAAGGATTGGAGGAAGGAAGTCAGCGCTGAGCAGAAGAATCGGCTCTGGGATGAGGTTAAGGGCAAATGGATTATAGAAGAGGAAGATGAAAGCAGTGCGAGACGGTACGCCTTGAAGAGGATTGGTGTGGCCTTGAGGCACTTCAGGGTCCTCATGCATGGTGCGTACGTGCTGAAAGGCCGTACTCCATTCGAGAGGTATCCATTCGTGACTCCTGAAGTTTGGGCTGAGTTCACGAGGACGAAGAGTACGCCCGAGGCGGAGGAGCTACGAGAGAGGAACATCGCTATCCAGAGGCACAACACTCACGCGCACCATCTCGGTTCGGGCGGCTATGAAGGGAAGAAGGTAGAGTGGGCATGACTAGCTGAGGAGTGCACGAACTCCGGTAAGGTGATGCCTTACTCCCACATATGTCAGGAGCGGGTACACGACTGGGTACTAGTGAGGATAAAGAACATCGTCGACGGGCAGCATGTAGTTTCAAACCTGTGAGACCCCGTTCTTACAAACATGAACCTCCATGTGATTACTGTACTAGTCCCACGATCAGTGGCTAGCACTCACATGTTTACAACATTCATATCACAACCACAAGATATAAAACTGATAAGCATATATTACAAGCAGAATAATTATACAGAGCTAAAATTTACAAAGATCAAACAGCGGAAAATAGAGAGTTTAAAGAACTCCAAAAGCCTCGTGGTTTGCCCGCTAACCCTCAGGCAACTGACTTGCAAACCTAGGGAAAAACATCGTCAAACGCCCCGTGCCCTGCGTTAAAGCAAGAATCGTCTAGCACTTCGCAGGCTTCGTCCTCTGAGACAGCAGATGCAAGATTGAGTACATTGGTACTCAGCAAGACTTATAGTGTTTGATAGATGCAATTAAGTAGTTATGCAGGCTAACCAAGGCAGGTTAATGGTTATTTTGCAGTTGCATAAACATTTAAAAGTATGACATAATAGTTTTAAACATCGCATTATCAAATAGGCAATTGAAATATAAAGCGATGAGCAAATATTCAAGTCTTTCAACCCAGTCTACCTGACTGTAAAAGTCCCCGGTGTCTGTCCTTTGACACAAAAGCTAGTTGCAAAATTGGTTTCCATCCCAAATCCATTTTTCCAGAAAATACCAAAAGACTCTAACATTGGAATGACTTCACCAAGTGTCCTTGACCGTGAACGCAGCTAATCGATTAGATTTACACTCTGCAGAGGAGTACAGCTTTACCCACAAGGAATGATCAACCTCTTTTGCCAGGCCAGATAACACACTTCCTTTGGTGTGTCGGGAAGGAGATCATACAGAGCTGTTACATTATCTAGACGTGGCTTTGAACCAGCCCGGGACGTTTGACCCTCGCCATAAAAACAGAAACACTCACCCAAGTCGTGGATCCATTTTAATCACCCCCAACACCACATTTCTGTTCATGGCAAGGCGTACACCGTTGCATTGGTATGTAGAAACCCCTACAAGCAAACCAAACCGGAATGCCTGTGCAATCTCCCGCCTTCCTTAGATGCAAAGCCACATCTAAATAACTTAATAGGCTAAGACCCGCCCATACAAGCCCTTGTGGTTGCACGAAATTATTGGATCTATAGCGTCCCATTGCTCGGTTCTTAATTCAACACGAACGATACTCCATCCTACGCTACGTGCAAATCCATTTTGCACCTCCTTCTATTGCCAATAATCGCCCGCGTCAAAACATAGTTTTATTTTGGTTTTTTAACCAAATACCAGCAATATTTTCCAAATGAGGACCATACATTTGTTGAAAAGACTGAAAGTAAACAACAAGCAGCTTAAGCAGGTATATTATGCTAGCGGTTATACCCAAAATGACATTTAGCATGTCTAGTTCAAACTAAGGTTTGCAAGGTTCACATATTCATACAGATTGAGGTAAACCATAATTTACGGGATTAACTACGGCCCAACCCAAATTAGCATTTCTAGGGAGAATTATCCGGATGCATAGTACATAGACAGAAACAACATAATGTAGGTAAATTATCAGGCTCGACATGATCAAGGGGTTGCTTGCCTTGCAACTTGCTGTCTAGCTCCAGATCTGGATCAGCGACGACGTCTTCTTCTTCTTCGAGCACGTCGGATTCTACACGTCGATCAACCGGAAACATAGCAAAAATTAAATTTCAATAAGGGCAAAAAGAAAACAGACAGTAAACCAAATAAAGATTAACTGCAGAAAATAGGGGTGTGCCTTAGGGTTTGGATTATGAAATATTAAGACTACATGATGTAAACAATTATATATTCAAAGTGTTAATACTTTTTATGATGAACCACACGAGTTTTCTTATAGATTATTTATTCTTAAATTACAAATTCAAGAGGCTAAAATTGTGAATTTTAATATTTACTACTTCGAATTATAGATGCTAAAATTATCTAAACTAAAGAAATTTTAAACATAAAAATAAGGGTTCTGTGCGAAAAGCACCTATCTTAGCGATACATGAAGAAAGGGGGGTTGATTAAGCTAAGTTTATGAAGTTAGGTTACTAGATTTTGTTTCATGTATTTAAGCCCACCAAAAATCTATATTTCGACTGGTTGACCTCCTATATATTTATATATATATACATATAAATAAATATATATATACATATACATATATATATATATATGTATATGTGTGCATAATTGATACTTGGGTTACTTCATAGTCTTAGAGGTAATTCAAGTCAAGATTACTCCTTAATTAAATTCAATTATTTTACTACCATCCTAGCATTCCAGGAATGAATTCTTACTTATTTCATATTGCCTTCATACTATTATACATATGTAAATTCTTAATGCATTGAAAACAAGACTTAAATAGAAAATGATTTAGACATGCATGAAACTTAAATTTTTATATATATTTGGGTTCCTGATAACATAAGGATTCTATAAAAATTAGTTCCATTAAGTTCTAAGTTTATTTGCAAAATGTTTGTATAAAGCATATCTTTAGCCTCTTTATTCAAATTTGAATTTCAAAATTACCCAGAGATGGTTTTCAAAATATTTTTGCATATCCTGAATCTACAAAATTTTTCATGAATTTAGAAATTGGTTTCACTGTTTTTGGCCAGATGGTTCAAAAGTTATTGCAGTTTGAATCTACTCGGTTTTTCTGAAAATCTTCAAATTCGGAAATACGCTTTTGCCTCAGGGAAAACGCCTTTCGGCTTTTTGGCGCGCAAGCATTTGAACGTGGCCCAGTCTGGCTGACAAACCGGCCCTACCCGTCAGCGGCCGAGCTAACGCACACGCGAGAAGGCCGAGAGGCTGACGACTGGGCCCCGGCTGACAGCGACACTAAACAGAGATCGTCGGTTCTGTGCTCGCCGCCGGCGAACTAGCTCCGCCGCGGCGGAATGGGTAGCGCCATGAGCACCAGTGTGCCGAGGCGCACCTAGGGGTGGCATCCATTCGTCGGGAGATGGCCGAAAAGGTGGCTGCTACCGTGGGGGTGCGGCGGCGCCACTACCGAGTAAGCAAAAAGCTCGCCGCTGACCATCTTTTCACCGGGACAATGCTCCTAGAGTACCAGTGAATCGTAGGGGTTCTATTTCACCTGTTGGTACGGTCGAAGAAACACGGAGGTTGACTGTCAACGGTCGCCGACCGCGAGGAAGAAGAACAGCGATGGAAGTCTGCTGCAGGTGAAAATGAGTGAAAATAGGGAGGGGTCAGTACTCAATAAGATGCGGCGAAGCTATAGGAAGGAGAGATTTCAAGGATTGGTGCCTTTTGGCTGTTTCACTGGTTTTTCCCCTTTTCTCTGATCTTTGGCGAAAATGGCGAGGGGAACAGCTTCGGCTAAAGCTGGGTTCAGTGGATGATAAGGAGTGGAGGAGGAGTCTCAATGGCGACTCCACACCGGTATTTATAGGCGGCTCAAGATGGCTCACAGGGTTTGAACGCGAGAGGGAATTGCGGCTGCTCGGTTTTGTGCAAGGGGCGAGTTGGCGTGCAGTTTGCGGCTCAGGGCAATGAGGCATGGTCGAGGCATGGCGTGGGCAATCCAAGGACGAGCCGTGGCAGCGCGTGACCGCAGATCAGGCGGAATTGGCGCTGAGATGGGGAGAGGCGGCGAAGTCTCGCGAGGGCTCGAGCTCGCCTCAGGCGAGAGGGGAAAAAGGAGAGGGGACAGCGAAGCCGGAGGCTGACAAGCGGGACCGGGGCCACCGGTCACCGAGTGAACCGTTTTTCCGTTCCTGCTAGCGAACAGTTACGGAAAGAGGGGTGGGCCCACACGTTAGAGAGAGAGAGCGAATCAAGAGATAAACTTCAGCCCGGACAACTCCATGTGAGCCTTAAAATGGCTCTCAAATCGTGGTGGATTATTCTGAAACTTTTTGACCGACATCCTCTGGAAGTTTTTATCCCCCAGTAAAATTGTCAGATTAAAATACCCTATAATTAATTAACCAAAATTCTGACACTGTGCACTGTACAGGATTTGTATTTCGGTATTCTATTTATTTAAGCGTGTAAACCATATTAATTATTTCCCAAACTTTTTATATGAGTTTATTTTGGGTTATGGATGTCCTCATAAAAATTTCAAGTCTAAATCTCAAGTAAATATGTTATAAAAATTCTGACATGAGGATCTTTAGTTTTTATTTGCCTCTGTTCTTGAATTTTTAGAAGGCTTTTCCTACATGATAAATTCATAAGATTTTTACCAGATGTGTATACTGATCTGAGGGTGCTATGGTAATTTTTATGGCTACTTATAAGTTTATATTATTTTTATTTAATTCTGACTTCTCTGTTTTTAGTCAAAAAGAGACAACCAATTATTTTATTTAATTACATTTCAGCACCTAGGATTTTTACTAGATATTTTTACTGGTTTACCAGCATGAATAAGGTCTCATGGTAATTTTTCCCATTTTTATTTTTACCTCTTTACATTCTTACCATTTCCCAATTAATAATTCTATTTATTGGACTTTTCATATCAAGCATAAATCCAAAGAAAATCCAATAATTCTCAGAAAACTCAGAAATAAATATATTCAAATCCAAAATATTCATTTTTATCTTATTATATTTTTCGGGATGTTACAAAACTCCGCTACCATGCGTGTCTCCACTATCATAAGACGTCTAACTTAGTACATTTTAGTTGACCTTCTCCGTTGTATTTTAGAACTAATTCGTACTCGCTTCTTACAGGAGGAGGTAAGCCAGCAGAAAGAGCAGGAGACATTTCAGAGCTAAGGGTTGAAGGACATCCTATCCTTGGTGATCGGGTCCTTGTCACTAGGGCGGGGCATACGAAGAGGTCCTTCTTCTAAGAGGACGCTGCCAGTGTCAGATCAAGATCATACGAGGCACGTGCAGAGCACCTCAAGGACGCGCCTAGGGAGAAGTTGAGGGAGGAGATCAAGGAGGAGATGAGAGAGGAGATACTAGCACGTGAGGACCGCCTGAGGGCCAGGATGATGGCGATAATCTCCCAAAGTTAGAGTTAGATGCCCTCGTCTCTCGTAGAGAAGCCTGTGCCTCAACCCAGTAGCTGCGGTTCTAAAAATGATAAGACCGGCCCCCAGTTGAAGGTAATAATTAATTTTTCCTAACTTAAAGGTACGATTGTAACTCCCACAATGTTGCCCCTCAAGTTGCGTACTTCTTGCAGGCGCCTGCCAAGTGCCAGCTCACCCTGACGGAGGACGGATTTCCCACCGAGGCTGCACGTGGGGTTGCATTTCCATGCAAGGAGACCGATACTGTGCATGGTCAGCCTTTGGGGAAGGGCTACATGAGGGTGTAGGTGGACTACGTCCACGAAGACTTCTTATCATATGTGCTCGAGTTCCCCCAACGAAGATATCACTACTCTCGGGCAAGCATGGATGTCGTTCATCAAGTGACCCACGACAGGTGTCGTACTAGTCAAGGTAAAAATCCCCCGCGTCTTCTCTACCATTCCAGTAGTACTGCAGCAAGTTACATATACGTGTGCTTCGTAGGTTCCTACCGTACCTGTGCCTGCTCTTGCCCCCACCATTGTGATGAGTCCTACGCAGAGTGCAGAGCTGGCGCGTAAAAGGACTAGCACGATAACCACTAAACCGCATGAAGCCTCGGAGACTCCTACAAAGCTGACAGAGGCCACAACGCCCCCTCAAACACATAAAAAGCTCTCTACCCCGACCTCAGAGACTCCTTCTGCGCAAAATGGAAAGTCGGCAGACGATACAAAGACCCCTCAAGATTTTAAGGCCTACGTACATGAAAAGCCCCTAATTGCATCCAAGCTATCGAATGATCTAGGCAGGTGGACTTGCATGCTCTATGGATGGTGCATTGATAGGGTGAATGAGGCAAAGCATCGAGTCGACTTCAATGTGATGTATATAAGGGGACATTTTTACCGCGACGAGCATGAGACATTCCTAGTCAGTTTTGAGGATCTATTCCATGTATACCAACTGATAGCTGT
This sequence comes from Otatea glauca, assembly GCA_036346275.1. NCBI lineage: Eukaryota > Viridiplantae > Streptophyta > Magnoliopsida > Poales > Poaceae > Otatea > Otatea glauca. Next base: position 26,474,347 of record CM070724.1, read on the forward strand.
CGATATTTCTACTTTATGATCCTAGACGCTGTGAGTATCGCATCATACAGCATGAACTGATAACTTTCATAGGATTCGCATTATGTTTTCTAACATTCAACACGAGTTGCAGGGCAATAAGACATTGAATCGTGACGAATCAACAACTAGTTGGGTTCGTCGACCCCGAACTTGTGTCTACGACTATGGCTAGGCTTCAACCAGAGTCCGTTGCCGGCTACATCAAGTGGGCATTGCATGCTGAGTCGAATAAGGACTTCATTCTATTCCCGTACCACGAGAAGTAAGTAGTACATTACCCTTCAATTACTTGTACACACTTAAATCATATGCAAACTTATTTCCTTGCACTACATACCATTCAATAAACAATCATTGGGTTGTACTCGTAATCGTTTCGAGTGAAAACATAGTCTACACTTTTAACTCGATCGAGAAGAGACCGATGACCTACACGATCAAGCCTCATTTAGAGAAGTAAGTACATTATTGTAACATAACACTTTTTGAATTTAACTACGTTCATTTTTTTGACTCAATGGCATCTCTCCAATGTATGTAGGGGTTTCTCGTGAAGGGAAACGCGGTATGCTACGCTAGCACAAAAAAAAACTACCGCGCAACCAGAAAGCTACTCGCAAGAAGGGGATCATAGATAAGATTACCACTAGTCGCGCAGTTGCGGAATCCTTCGCGCGTCGATGTAGTGGTTCGTCCTCGCCGCAGTCGTTGCGTCGATGTAGTGGATCGTCCTCGCCTCGCCGTGGATCGTCCTCGCCTCGCCGTGGATCGTCCTCCCACGCCGCAGTCGCAGCAGCGTCACCGCAGTAGTCCACACGTCCGAGAGATGGAACGGTGCGCGCGTGGTGCAAGCACCTAGTCGCTCGGCGAGGGCGAGAGAGAGGAGGCTAGGGTTTCAAGTGAATCAAACCTAAACCGTGGAAAGCACACTCTGCGCCTCCTCCTCCCCTCCTTATATAGCCACGAGATGAAACCCTAAACCAAGGCCCACCAAAGATGCTAAGCCCACGAGGTTCATTAATTACGGATCCAATCCAAATTAATGCGTCCCCACCATTAAGTGTGTGACCTGCGAGTTCACATACGTTTGGACATGGATTCGAAAACTCCTTTTCAATCCAATAGTTGGTAGCGGCTTCTTGCAAAGTATGCCAACTCTCAAACATACCGTGATCAAATCGAGCAGAACCTATCAAAAGAACTCATGTAATAATCCCTTTGCCAAGTATATGAAGATTGATCTCAAGGCGAGAAGCATGTCATCCTTTGATGATTCAATCCATCTCTCGTATCCGTGATATATTAATAAGTTGTGATTGACTCCTCAATCACGGCATGGCCATGCACTTTCTTAATCATATCACACGAGTGGCCTTGTCATATATCTCCGTTTCATTGGAGTGGCAAATTCCATCTTGATTGCCACTTCCTCTCGCACGTTTCATAGTAAACATGAAAGCTACCTTTATAACTATCCGGTTAGGGAGTAGTGTTTGATAGCCCCAAGGAAAACTATTACACATGTAGGAATATGACAATCTCAGGTCTAAGGATCATACATCTTCTAGGTATGAGATACACTGATGACACATAAGAATGAAACATTCTCGCAGATGTCCCATAGCGGGTCTATCTAACCCATGTTCTTCAACATGGTCCACAATGTAGAGATGATATCTCCATATCCCATGATCTATGAAGCATGATCATCGATCACTACATGTGCTGATCTATTCATCGTAGTCCTATACGATGATATCCGATCAGAGATATTTATCGAATTACATCATTAAGTAAAGAGCTTCATAATCAAGTCACATACTTGTTGATCAATACAATGATATAAATTCATTGGACCAATAATCATATTATTATTCATAAACATAGTCATGTTACAATCATCTAAATGATTGCCTCAAGGGCATAACACTAACATCTCGACCTACGTCGATGAAGGAGGGACACACGATGACAAAAAGGGCATGAAGCTGGAGTATAAGCGCTTCAAGGTACAAGTGCCTAGCATATATACGATGACAGAAATTAATTTTTTCTGACATCTAATCTTCGTGTGTTAATTTCTTTTTCTCTCTTCACAGTGTCATCAAACAGGGCAGTAATGACTTGTGCGGCTTCTATGTCATGCAGCACATGCTGATCGTGGTCGACGACGCATACCTTTTCCCTAAGGTATATGTATATGCATAATAATACACTTAGCCTTTTATATACAAATTTTAAAACTTAAATTAGTGCACTCATTTCTATTTTGCAGTTGATCAATATCCTCCAGAAGAGCTTAGAGAGCAAAGCACTCAACAATTTACGAGGCAACTTATGCCAGTGGTACTGGTTAGAAGTTATATAGGAGGACGGTAGGTTTAAAGATCCTAAAGCTTCCTACTAGTCCATATGTAAACAATATTAATTATATATGTTAATGCGATATGTATGTGTATTGATTGTTAAGCATGTTTGTGTTGTATATTATGTGAACAAATGTGATATATGTATTGTAATAAAGTGTTTGTGTTCTGTGAATGTGATATGTGCATTCTGTGTGTGATATGTGTTGTAGTGTGAATGTGATATATATATGTACATACTTTTAATATGTGCTATTTTTGAGAGGATGCAAAAATGACACACCGCCTCATCACAATCGGTTCTTAGAAGGAACCGATTGTGAGGAACTCATCACAATCGGTTCCTTCCAAGAGCATCCTCATCACAATCGGTTCTTTACAAGAATTGATTGTGTTGATCACCTCATCACACTCGGTTCTCACAAAGAATCGATTGTGATGATGCCTCTATCACAATCGGGTCAAAAACGAATGTGATAGCTCCTCCTCATCACTATCTAATGACTTTGTATCGCCACCAGAATCGACTGTAATGATAAAAAGAACCAATTCTGATGTACATTCCTATAGTAGTGACCGATCCGTATGCTTGCGGTACTTTTATTTTATTGTGCATAATTAGCTTCAACAGTCCAAAAAAAGCTATAGCTAGCTATTTACCTATTTTGGTGGCTTAGTATTTGGAGTTCAAAAAATCTATATCTATACTATATCTAGCTATTTAAAACTTCACTTGTATGATTTATTATATATTCCTAGCACCTCCCCTCCCTGTGTATAAAAAGTAGAGGTGGGTGTCGTGTCAAATCTTGGTGGCGTGCATGGGCACATCGTGCCGTGCTGAATTGTCCGGTCGCGACGGTCCGTCGTGCCGCCTCGCCATGTGCGTGTCGTCGCCCACCGCCTTCGCCGGTGAGCCCAGGCACGACCCATTTGCGCTTCGTGCCATGCTGGCCCAAGCCCAACCCATTTGCACTATTGCAACGAGAGAAAAAAGAGGCGGAGACGCATGGAGTTAAGGCAGTGGATGCAAATATTATGAGAAAAAGAACTAAAGTTTATTTATTTTTGAACAGTTACATAGAGCGAGGGGATATACTTAACACGGGCGAGATAGGGGGCAATAAGCGAGAAAGAGAGTGAGCGAGACAGGCGAGAGAGATTGAGAGAGACGGGTGAGAGAGAGAGAGCTGAGAGAGATTGAGGGGGACGAGCGAGAGAGAGTAGCTTCTTGCACCGTCTCTCAATCTCTCTCAGCTCTCTCTCCCGTTTTGTCCGTCTCTCTCAGGTGTCGATGATAGGGGTGGCATTCATGCTACTGGGTGCATCTATGACGGTCATGCTCTGTGAGTCGATGACCTTCATGCTAGGCTTCTTCCTCATGTCCTGGGTCATCAAGCTCGGTACAGCCCGTGCTACAATGTCGTGACGGGTCGGGCTTCGTTCCGGGCCGTGACATCGTGCCTCGGGCTGGCCCAAAAGAGCCCGGCCCGAGTGCCCACCTCTAAAAAGGGTAAGGGATTGGATTTTGTAAACCATATCTCTTACCGAGCAATAAATTAAGAGAAGGCTTTGAAGACTAGATCCTGTATTCCTTTTTTTATGTCCATGTCAGATCATTGGCAATCCAACTTCTATCCAAGAGAACACCACCACTGCTCACCGATGGGTGGAGCAACTAGCTGTTTAGCAAGCACAAAATTATATTTAATTTAGTTTTCTTCAACACTCCAAAATTGATTGTATTCTTTCCAATGCTCCAAATGTCTTCTCATAGTTTTGACTGTTATACGATTCTCCGTTTTCTTAGACATTATTTTTTAGAAAGGCCAAATAACGATGTAGCGTTAGCTCCCAGTCATCCGATTGATCGACAGACTCCTTTCGTCGCCCATCCCTCTCTCTCTCTAGCTCACACTCCACCCTGTCGCCCCTCCCTCTCTTGCTCACACTCAACCCCATCTCCTCGCTCTCTCTCTCCATCCTCTCCGTCGGGTCGGCCATAGAGGTAGGCTGGGTGGTTTCGGCCTTCGGGGGTGGTTGGATCCGGCTCGGCAAGGTTGGGTGGTGTCAAGGATGGTCGAATCTGACGTGGCGATCGGAGGAGAGCAGCGATCAGCATGGCCGAGTAAGGCGCATGCGATGGGATCCACCGGATCCGATCATTTTTCTTATCGTCGGTGATGGATATCACCGGATCCGGTCGTTTTCCTTGTCGTTGGTAAGGGAATTCACCGGATCCGGTCGTCTTTCGCATGCAGCCACCAATAAGCTTGGGACCTTGCTGCCATGGCTCGTACTCAACTCGCTGCCAACGGGTTTACCGTTTACTGCCCCCCTCCCCGGGGTTGTAGAGGGAGGCCGATGTGGTTGTGGCCAGGCAGTGGGCAGCGGCGGAAGGTAGTAGGCACCAGTAGAGGGAGACCAAGCGAGACGGCGACACACTGAATATTAGGTTGAGCAAGGTGGTTGTTTGCACCAAAATTTGGCAAGTCTAGTCAAAATCGGCAATAAAGTCATAAGATATGGAATTAACGGACAGGATGGAAAGGTTTGGAGTTATTTTGGTAACGGCAAGATCTTTAAGGAAATAACTGTCCGAGATAAGGCCGATACGGATCAAAACCTGAAACGTATTGTAGTCGGACACGATCGGCCGAAGGGTATAAAGAAGGACGAGCAAGTGCGGCGACAACAACACAATACAATCAACCACTTTTACTTTCTTACTTCACGCCGACTAGGAGTAGCTTTTGTAATTTAGTCTCGTAATCGATCTTGATCAATAAAGTTGCGATCGCCGATTGTTGATCTTCGTCAATTACACCCCGTGTTTGATTTGTTACGATTTTGTTGCGATCGCCTTCTTCGTAATCGATCTACCTTTATCATCTGATTAGCCTTAATCGGCTAGTTAGACTTATCCTGTTACCTTGATCTTGATCGGCTTCAAGCTGATTGGATCTAAGCCGATTGATCCTCACGATCGGCTTTGTGTGAATTTTATACTTTTACCTTGTCGGTTATAGGTTAAATCGACTGGCACGCTCTGAACCCGGTGTTCGTCTGGTGTGCTGCTGTCAGAAACCCTACATCAAGTTTTTGACGCCAACACACTCTTGGCACGCCTGGTGGGACCAATGTCTTTATCAGGAAAGTCGACTCCACCATCCGATCTGAACGCAGAAGCCATAATCGTCCCAACAATGGACGATTTGACCGCGAAACAACGTCAGGAAATAGAGGCTCGGAAGACTGCGTTGGAGGAGATGATGCTAAGTCGTTATCGAAAACCGACGTGGCGCCACTCAAAATCCGCCTCGCCGACGGTCAACATACAGGAGATACGGGTGTCACGAACCGTAAGCCGATATTTGCTCGCTCGCCGAATTATCGGCTATGATTAATCAGTCTGTGCACCACGCCTTAATAAATCAATCATCGGCTCTCGTGACAACGCTCAAGCCGATGATAGCAAATAGCGTTAAATCTATAGCCCAGGAGTTAGCCTCGTCAGGAAGCCTGCTTGACCCATTACAAGCTCTGCCGAATTATCCTGTTTTTTAAGTAGCACAAAATACGCAGAGCTCAACAGCCGATCCTAAACCATCGGCTATAACCTCACCCCCTACAATGATGCCTACTCAGCCGACCGTAATATTGCCTAGAGATCCTCGGTCAAGTGGGGTGAGCCATTACCACTCCTACACCGACGCTGCTAAGTTAGACGCATCGATAAATCTGCCGCCGTCGGCTCCGTTCTATGCCTTTCCCCAATCGGTTCCACAGCCGATTAGCTCCGAGAGATTCTCGCAAGATCCTACCATGCTTAGAAACCCATGTCCACATAGGGTAGTAACATACTCAGAACCGTTTGTCCCAGTGCTGGAACCTCAAGGCAGGCATAATCGGCATGATCAGTATGGTCGTGTGCCAACGATGCAGCATAATTGGCAACCCGAGCTTGCACTCGGGGGGCAGGCTGCCAACTATGACCAACATTATCAAGGACCTGCTATGCCAATGGCCGATAATGTAAACTGGGCAGATCAGAACTCCGTTGTTTTACGGGACCAATTCGGCATACAGCCTAAGGGAAAGGTCATCGGCTATAGGAAGTCGTATCCTGATTACATAGATCACATGCCATACCCTCATAATTTCAGAGTACCAGACTTTGCGAAATTCTCTAGCGATGATTCAACTACAACGTTGGAACACATTGGACGCTTTATCGCTCAATGCGGTGAAGCGGCTCAGTCCGATGGACTAAAAATAAGATTGTTCCCATTGTCATTGTCCGGAGCAGCTTCTACCTGGTTTACCTGTTTACCTCCGAATTCGGTCCACTTTTGGAACGATTTGGAAAGCCGATTTCACGAATACTTCTTTTCGGACAGTTTGGAGCTCAGGATTTTCGATCTAAGCTCCGTCCGTCAGAAATTTGGGGAATCGGTAACTGATTACATTAAAAGGTTTAGGGAAACTAGGAATCGATGTTTTAGTGTCACTTTACCCGATAATCAACTTGCTGACTTAGCGTTTCAAGGATTGATTCCTCCGCTTAGGGAAAAGTTTGGAGGGCAAGAGTTCGCTGACTTAAGTCACTTGCTTCATCGAGTATCGGCTCAAGAAAGCCGATTCCCTGATAGTAAAGCGTTTAAAGAGAGATTCAAGAACAATAATAGTAAGGAGAAGGACAAGGCCAAAGTCAATATGGTCGAATATTGTTCCAGTGATTCTTCAGAAGACGATGAAGCAGAAATAAATATAGCCGAATGGGTAAAGGAATCTAAAAAGTCCTTAGTCTGTTCTTGGCTAAAGCCGACTAGAAATAAGTCGGAAGTTAAATATGCCTTCGATGTTTCCAAATGTGATCGTATTTTTGATCTGTTATTACAAGAAAAGATAATACGGTTACCCGAGGGACATGTTATACCATCGGCTGACGAGATAAAGAAACGCAGGTATTGCAAGTGGCACCATTCTTTTTCTCACAATACTAATGACTGCAATATTTTCCATCAACAGATCCAGTCGGCTATTGAGGACGGTCAGCTAAAATTTGCTGACGAGCCGACCATGCAAGTTGATGCTGATCCATTTCCAATCAATATGGTTCAATGTTCGGCTAAAGGAACGGAGCTGATGCATGATGAGCCAAAAGAGGATCGGTAGGTCAATATTCAGCCGAATTCAGACGCTGGTCAAACGCTGAAAATTACGAACGGCTCATTACAAATAGAGGCCGATCACGAAGGAAAAAATTCGAGGACCATTAAACCCAAGGGTAATCCTCGGGTGGGTAAATGGTACAAAGCTAAAAAATCGCCATCAAAGCAATCGGCCAAAAGGCCGGGACCAACTTTTTCACAATTGATGGATAAATATGACAGGATGCATAGCCGACCACGATATCCTGCTCACCGGTCGGATAATTTATATCACACTGAAAATGTAGAAAGGGCCCATAGAAGATGTCCTTTTGGCGATTTCTTTGGGAAAGAGAGTAGCACCGCCATCCCGTATACGCGTGCCGATGGAGCATTATCCCCGCGATGACTGGCCAAGGCAATCGGCTAAAGATAGGCTGTCTGGGCCAATTGGAGGTTACAACGAAGGTTTCAGAAGGCCTATTCACAAAAGGATATCTGGACCAAAGCAAGAACCAAACCAGGTCGAAACGCGGAGGTCAAACATGGACCAAGATAATCTCGTCGGCAAGATAAGAAAACCAGTAGAGCCGAAGCCTAGATGGTGTCCGTCTGGCCTTAGCCGATCGCAACGCAGACGACTTCAGAGGCTAAGGAGTCAAGAGATCCGGGAAGCCGACGCTGAGAAACAGAGGGACGAAACTTTCAATGAGCTTCGTCCGGTCAAAATTGTCAAGAAAGAATGGAGGAAAAAAGAACAAGTTGAAGAAGATTTTGAATCGGCAGACGATCTAGACTCTCCTATGATTAGGGATGATACACCCCCAATGGATAATAACATGGTGTTCACGTTGCCAGCCGAATTCAAAATCAAAACTGAATCGGCTAAAGAAACTTTTGCCCAATCTTGCTCGGGAGTCCAAAATGCAATCTTCGAGAAACCAAGAGATGATCATCGGCATTTGAAACCATTATATCTTAAAGGATATATAAATGGAAAGCCGATATCAAGGATGCTGGCAGATGGCGGAGCCACAGTAAACTTGATGCCCTACATGACTTGCAAGAAATTGGGTAAGTTCGATGAAGACTTGATTAAAACTAACATGGTTTTAAACGACTTCACAGGCGATCCCACAGAAGCCAAAGGCGTCATGGTTACAGAACTGACTGTCGGCAGTAAGACTTTGCCGACCGCATTTTTTGTTATTGACGCCAAAGGAAATTACAGCGTTTTGCTTGGAAGAGATTGGATTCATGCCAACTGCTGTATCCCGTCAACTATGCATCAAGCGCTTGTCCAATGGAACGGAGAAGAGGTTGAAATTGTCACGGCTGACACATCGGCTCACATTGCCATGGCCAGTTCTGATGCGAATTGGCAACATGAAGAAGCAGGGTGTATATCGGGAAAACATTAGAAGATTGCGATTTCATCTGCGTGAGCAAGACAGGACTTATGCCGATCAGCATCAAGCCAGGCACATTTGATCGAGCAAACGAAATGCTACGCCGATGGGGACAAGAAAAACAGTAAAGGTATTACAAGACAAAATGCAAAGCTATCGGCAAACAACGAATAGCTATGAAGCTATAGAAGACTTTCAAGAAGTTGAAAAGTTGGGTCAAAGCTTTACGTCCACCGATCTGCTTGAAGAAGTTGATATAGGTAGTGGTGATAGAAAAAGACCAACTTTTGTGAGCACAAATTTAGATGTAAAATATAAAGAGAAATTAATCGAAATTCTTAGAAAATATAAAGATTGCTTTGCTTGGGAATATTACGAGATGCCTGGTCTAAGCCGATAATTGGTAGAACATCGGCTACCCATTAAACAAGGTTATAGGCCGTTTAAGCAAGTACCTAGGCGTTTTAATCTGCTCAGTATAAAATTATAAAAGAAGAGATAGAGCGATTGTTGGAGGCTAAATTTATAAGACCTTGTCGATATGCGAGTGGGTTTCCAACATTGTTCCGATTATGAAGAAAACGGAAATCTGCGAGTATGTGTCGACTTTAGAGATTTGAACAAGCGACACCAAAGATGAATACCGATGCCTATAGCCGATATGCTTATCGATCTTTGCGTCGGGAATAAGATCATAAGTTTTCGGACGGAATTTGGATACAATCGGATATTCATGGCGAAGCGATATACCAAAAACGACTTTGGATGTCCCGTGCAATAGGTTTGTTCGAGTGGACGGTTATGACCTTCGGATTAAAGAACGCTGGAACAATATATCAGCGAGCCATGAATCTAATTTTTCAAGATTTAATCGGCCACATCGTTGAAATATACATCGATGATGTCGTGGTGAAGTCTGCAGAGGACTTGCAGCATTTGGCCGATCTAGAAAGAGTTTTCCAGAACATAAGATCGCATGGCTTTAAGATGAATCCTTTCAAATGTGCGTTCGGTGTGTCGGTTGGACAGTTTTTAGGTTTTATGGTGCATGAGAGGGGGATTGAAGTCAATCAAACAAGGGTCAAAGCCATAGTCGATATAATGCCCCCGACGTGCAAAAATGAGTTACAAAAATTGATCGGCAAAATTAATTATCTCCGAAGGTTCATCTCGAATCTCTCCAGACGGATCCGCGCATTTACCCCACTGTTGAAATTAAAGGATAATCAAGAGTTTGTATGGGGAGCCGATCAGCAAAAGGCTTTCAACGACGTGAAGAAATATTTAGCTAATCCTCCGGTTTTGGCCGCGCCACAAAAGGGGATTCCATTCAAGTTATATATATCGGCTGAAAAGGAGACTATTGGGTCTGTTTTAGCACAAGAAGTTGATGGAAAGGAAAGGGTTATCTTTTATTTAAGCCGACGCCTTCTTGATGCTGAAGTCAGGTACCCTTTCGTTGAGAAATTATGCTTATCTTTATACTTCTCGTGTACAAAGCTAAGACATTACATTTTAGCATCGGCTTGTAAAGTAATCTGTAAAGCCGATGTTATAAAATATATGTTGTCAGCTCCAATCCTGCGGGGTCGACTTGGCAAATGGGCTTATGCCTTGGTTGAGTTCGACCTGTCTTATGAATCGACCAAAGCAGTCAAAGGGCAGGTATTAGCCGATTTTATAACAGGACATGATACTACTACTGATTTGGTATCAGTAGCCCCTTGGCAATTGTTTTTTGATGGGTCTGTGTGCAGAGAAGGCGATGGAATCGGTATAGTGCTCAATCGCCTAAAGGGCATAATTTTGAGTTCGCATTTTGGTTAAATAGCCGATGCTCAAATAATCAGGCAGAGTATGAAGCGTTGCTCAAAGGTTTGCAGTTATTAGAAAATATCGGAGCAAGTACGGTTGAGGCATACGGAGATTCTATGCTAATTATACAGCAAATCAAAGGAGAATACCAATGACGAGATGAGATACCGTTAAAATACTTAGAGCAATGCCTAGAGATCATCGGCTCGTTTACGTCATTTTCTATCGGTCATGTCCCTAGAGAGTTGAACGATAGAGCTAATGCCTTGGCTCAACAGGCATCAGGGTAGAAAGACCTCAACCGATATCAAGTGACTGAGCTAATAGATAAAGCCGTCATGTGTGTGGATGTCGCGGATTGGAGGACGCAGATAAAGAAATACCTGATCGATCCATCCGAGTAACTGAGCGCAAAATTAGGCAACAAGCTTTGAAGTACATTGTTATGGACGATACGTTGTATTATCGGAAGATGGAAGGATTGCTATTAAGATGTCTTGGGGCCGAAGAAGCGCGAGTGGCAATGGGTGAAGTACATGAAGGCATTTGCGGTTCTCATCAATCGGCCCATAAGATGAAATGGATGCTTAGACGGACAGGTTACTTTTGGCCGACAATGTTAGAAGATTATTTTAAATACTACAAAGGTTGTCAAACTTGCTAGAAATTTGGCAATGTACAATTAGCACCAGCATCGGCTTTGCACCCAATTATCAAACCATGGCCGTTTAGAGGTTGGGGAATAGATATAATCGGCCAGATATTTCCTGCATCAAGTAAAGGCCACAAGTTTATTTTGGCCGCAACTGATTATTTCTCAAAGTGGGTTGAAGCTATACCACTTAAGAAAGTAACCAGCGTTGAAGCCATCGGTTTTGTTAATGAACATATTGTTCATCGGTTTGGAATACCGCAAACAATTACAACCGATCAAGGCACGGTTTTCATGTCCAATGAGTTTCAGGCTTACGCAACAAGTCTGGGGATTAAACTATTGAATTCATCCCCATACTACGCTCAGGCTAACGGACAAGCTGAGTCGTCCAATAAAACGCTGATTAAACTAATCAAAAGAAAGATCGATGAGAAGCCGAGGAATTGGCACTCAACTCTATCAGAATCACTTTGGGCATATCGGCTAGCTTATCACGGAGCGACGAAGCTTTCACCTTATCAGCTGGTGTATGGTCAAGAAGCCGTATTACCCGTTGAAATCAATATTGAATCTATACGAGTGGCCAGACAAAACGGTTTGTCGGCTCAGGATTATGACACTTTGATGATCGACAATTTGGATGAGTTGGCAGAATTACGATTGTCTACGCTTGATCGGCTTAAGAAGAATAAAATCAGGGTGGCGAAAGCGTACAATAAAAAGGTCGTGCCTAAATCTTTCGATCAAGCCGATTTAGTATGGAAAACGATATTACCTGTTGGTTCGAAAGATAACCGATTCGAAAAATGGTCACCTACGTGGGAAGACCATACAAAGTTAATCGGCTAGTCGGCGGAAATTCGTACGTACTAGAAACGTTAGAAGGATATGTATTGCCTAAAGCTATTAACGGGAAGTATTTGAAGAAGTACTATCCTAGCGTTTGGATTGGAGCCTAGCCGACTAAAGATTTCGTTCAAAAGCCAAGTTAACACGATGCTGTTATTCGGCTAAAAGAGATTGCAGACAAATTACAGGAAAGTAAAATTAAATAGGTTAAATAGCCGATTATAAGCGTACTAAGAGTTACAAAATATTCTGGGTATTCCAAAAGCCTATCACCAAGCAATGTTTCATCATTGGAAAAAGATTGAAATTTAGAGCCCTGAACCAAGAAGCCCGCCTCTAAAGTCGAGCATCGCCCCGCCGCCTTGGCAATGGTTTGTTGAATCTCATCTAGAACTTTTCATCTTCTTTGTATTCGCTGGGACAGAGTGATCTTGGCCATTTATAGAGATTTGAGATCTGACTTGGCCGATCTCTTGCTTTTGGTTTTGAGGAGGCGCAATTGTAGCAAGTGAAGATTGCTTATCGACTAAATTCTTGTTCACCTCATTAACTCCTCCTCAAGGCATTTCTTGGCGATTCAAGTGAAGAATCTTGGCCTTATCCAATTTAAGGGCTTGATTGTCTTCATCAAATTTTTCTTCGAGCCTTTGTGTTAGCCACTAGCTTGTCCAGATGATTACACGGCTTTTGGGCTTCCTTTTTGCACTCGCCCTTACCTCTTGCACTTCGGCCCTTTTGCTATCCAGATGGCATACTTCAAGAAGGGCAGCCATGGCTTCTGGGGGGAGGTCGGCTTCGAGAGTCGCTATAGCATTGTGAAGAGGTTGTGTATTGGCTAGAAGGTCGGCTTCAGGCTGCATTATTTCTTCAAAAAGTTTATTCAGTCTGGCTTGCATCCCAGATAGTGAAGTTACTGCAGCCGACGCTTCCTCTGCGACTTCAAGGATTCTTCTAATATCCGCAGGAAAATCGTCCGTAGCCATTACCTCTGGATCTTCCAATTCATCAAGAGTAAATCCTAATAAATCCATTGGATCGGAAGACATGGAAGGATTGGAGGCTGGAACCGATGGTATTGGATCAAAGGCCTTCGAGCCTGGCAAGTTGACAGTAGGGGTGGTTCGAGGTTGCAATGGCAGTTGAACTTTGGGAGAGATATCAGGGAGATCGGCTAGGATGGTGGCTGCCTGCGCAGATGGTGTCGGCTGGAAAAATGAATAAAATCAAAATGAGAACAACGAGCAAAAAAGTTATGCAAGCTCGGAAATATTAAAAACTCACCTCTCCAGTAGCCGACACTGTTGGCGAGCTTTCGCCACTCTGCTCATTGGGTTTAGGGACCTTCTTGGCGTGACCTTTGTGTACTTCGCTTCTTTTCTCGAGAGTTTGTCGGATAAATAAATCTTGTTAGATGGAAATTGATTGGAGAATAAAGAGAACCGATACAAATACTTACTAGGTTGTTTCGCTTCTCCAATCGTGAGATGGGCTCTGAATGCCCAAGGATCCGTACATAACCGTGATGGCGGTAGATTGTTGTTTCTTGGGCTGATTGTCACCCGATGGGCCCAAAGCCGTCCTCTTTCCAATAGCCTTGTTCTGCAGAAAAAGAGCAAATTTAGATTCAAGGTAAAAAATTCATGTAAGACAGTGGGAGATTCAGACTCTAAGCCGATACCTCGTCAGAAACATCTACGCGCGTGTTAGTATATCCGGACGAAGTGGCCTCACTGCTAGAATCAGCGCGAGATATTAACGTCGGCTCCGGAAGATTCAGAAAGAATTTGTTGATGATGTTCGACGGAGACTTTGACCGATAAAGAGCTTCTGTAATAACTGACCACCATGAAGTATAGCCGCCTGCTCGTCTGGTGTTCAAGAAGAAGTGTGGTAAAGATTGGACTTGCAGGTCATCGGCTACTTCAAGAACAATCTTGGCCGATACAGCATTACGGACTTTGGCTCTTGGCTCAACCGATCAAGAAGCCGAAAACTTGGGATCACTTGACCAAATCCCAGTTGTCTTGCATAAACGGACGGGTGGTAGAATTCATATGACGGCTGATACGTCCGATTCCTTGTATGGAGACCAGCATGAAGAATACAAGGAGAAATAAAAATTCTATACAAGTCTAGGGTTTCCTGAGGCATTGCAGAGCTGTCGGCTTCAAGATTAAGGAACGAAGGCCATGGAAAATCGGCCACTTGACTATAGCTGGAGAAGTCTCGCTGTCTCAGATCCTCATCGCTCAAATGAAGGAAGAAGGACATATACTTCCTTGAATCGGCTGCTGTGATTTTTGTCTCACTGCCAGAACACATAATGAACCGTTCGCCAAACGATCGGCTTGCTTGGTACTGAGGAATAGTGTTCTCTGGGTTGTTTTCTCTTGGAAAGGCTGTGTCATCGTTGGGCTCTAGATCAAAAGGTCGGCTAAAGAAGCAATACAGCCAGACTTGAATAAACCATAAAGGGCCACCCACGTTACCCACGGTAAAATCGGGAAAACCCGTGTAAAGTCGACTTCTGATAATGTGCATCATTTGGTACCTTTGCTCAGAAAGCGTTTTCCTAGTGCCACCAATGACCTTCTACCAATCCTGCAATGGTCTGATACACTTGGGTTGGTCCTAATGAAGCTCCGCAGAACAAAAATTGGTCAAGCCACAGGTTAAGGAAAGCAACGTGCTCTTCATCCGATACAAATCCATTTACTTTATTATTATTTGCAATGTACTTGGACCAGCCTTCGCCTTTGGACCGAATAAGTTTATTTTTGGGTTTGGCGCTAAAAGCCGATATTTGTTCTCCATCTAGTCTTAAGCAGCAAAGTTGAGCAACGTCCAATAAAATTGGGCCGACTAGACCGGTGCGAAACATGAAGGCGTTAAAAGTGTCCGACCAGAAATAACAGGCCGTTGCCACCAAGGGCTCATTGGCTTCTGGATCGGCTAGACTCAAAGGGATGCACTCGGCTATACCCATTCTGTCCCAGGATTCTCTTTTTTGAGCTACTACTCGGTTATACCAGTTTTTCCACCCTTTAAGTGCAGTCGGTCAAGCACGAAAACTCTTACTCCAACCTCAATGTTATATCCTCTAGCCGACAAGGGGAGGCGATTTATTTCTTGATCAATAACCGTAGCTGCATCTAGGTTTCCTAATGGGCCAAGAAAAAACTGATCAACACTGTTGGGGATTGGGATGAGTACCTGGGAAGGATCCATTCAGCCGATCTTGATGTGAAAGCTGACTGAAGTCAAAAAGGGTTGGCGTGCCAGAACAAGATGCAGAAGAAAGAAGCCGATTATGAGTGGCGTGAGAGCTCGAGTGCGTGAGAAATGACCAAGTGGGGGCCGCATTTTATAGCAAGGTAAAAATTTGAAGCGGCGGGAAGTGAATCTCAAGAGGCGCGAGTAATTAAAACGCACTACCTGCATGTCAGAGAATTACGGCGCGAATAAAGTAACAGTTATTGAGCAAAGTTCAACAGTTAGCCGATTGGAAAAGCCGATAAATTACGATTTTTGACAGATGACAAGTCATCTATCAAAAATGGGGGGCATATGTTTGCACCAAAATTTGGCAAGTCTAGTAAAAATCGGCAATAAAGTCAAAAGATATGGAATTAACGGACAGGATGGAAAGGTTTGGAGATATTTTGGTAACGACAAGATCTTTAAGGAAATAACTGTCCGAGATAAGGCCGATACGGATCAAAACTTGAAACGTGTTGTAGTCGGACACGATCAACCGAAGGGTATAAAAGAAGGACCAGAGCAAGCTGCGACGACAACAACACAATACAATCAACCAGCTTTTCTTTCTTACTTCACATCGACTAGAGTAGCTTTTGTAATTTAGTCTCTGTAATCGATCTTGATCAATAAAGTTGCGCATCGCCGATTGTTGATCTTCGTCAATTACACCCCAGGTTTGATTTGTTCTGATTTTGTTGCGCATCGCCTTCTTCAGAATCGATCTATCTTTATCATCTGATTAGCCTTAATCGGCTAGTTAGACTTATCCTGTTACCTTAATCTTGATCGGCTTCAAGCTGATTGGATCTAAGCCGATTGATTCTCACGATCGGTTTTGTGTGAATTTTATACTTTTACCTTGTCGGTTATAGGTCAAATCGACTGGCACGCTTTGAACCCGGTGTTCGTCTGGTGTGCTACTGTCAGAAACCCTACATCAAATTTTTGACGCCAACAATGGTCAACAAGAGAAAACGTGCTAATGGCTCTGTGAGGTGGCAAGCTCACCATCGTCCGCAGAAGGAGACGGGAGCTGCGACCAGCACCGGAGAAGAAGGTGAGGAGAGGGACAAGCAAGAAGAAGCGAGTGGGAGGGCGGGAAAGCTGCATGGGAGGGGAGGGGCGGCGACGGCGATTTCAGAGGCGACGAGGACAATGTTTAGGAACCAGGTACGCTTCGTCGAATGATTAGATGCTATTCTGTCAGGATCAATCTGAGCCGTACAACGTGATGCTATTAACGTCGAATGATTAGATGCTATAACGTGCTGTACTCGTTCTCTAATTTTATTTTTTAGTTCTATATTTTTTTGTCATTCCTATTTTCTCCCTACGTTTACGCTTAGAGAAGAAGTGTCCAGCATATTGACAAGGACACTAGCAAAGTTAAAGAAAGTACTGAAAAATCGATGTGATGGCCTGCCCATCCCATGACGAGCTGTCAGCCTCCCTTTCTAGCGGTCCTCTGTTTTTATTGATTCTGTCCTATCATGTACTAGTCGCTAGACTCCTACAAATCTACGATCAAAGCCGGGCCCGCCCGGTTTGCTTTAGGCTTTACCTACTCCGTAATCGGAATACGAGGTATGCACTTCGCGGCCGCCAACTTGCGCCCGAGAAATTGCTAGGAAACGGGAAAAAATGGAGGGAGTGAGCTACTCGGGGGGCGTGGCGCAGGCCCTTGTCGGCAAGCTTGGGCTGCTGCTGAGCGAGGAGTACCGGCTGCTCAGCGGCGTCCGCGGCGAGGTCATCGACCTAAGGGACGAGGTGGCTATCATGAACGCCCTCCTCCGCATGCTCTCCGAGGCTGACGACGGTGCCGTGGACCACTTTGTCCGGGAGTGGATGAAGCAGGTGCGCGAGCTCGCCTACGATGCCGTGGACTGCATCGACCTCTTCGTGCTCCGCATAAGCTGCGCCCGGCCGCGCGCCGGCGCGCTCGGCCGTGCCTGGCACCTGTTTGCGACGCTTCGCGCGCGGCGCCGCCTCGCCGTCGACATCCAGGTCCTGCGCGCCCGTGCCCTCGCTGTCAGCGAGCGCCGCGCGCGGTACGGCGTCGACCGCCAGGCGCTGCGCCCCTCCGTCGCTTTCGCCCCCATCGCCGTAGCATCCTTTGCGCATCCGCTCCGCGCCACCAACGACCCTAACCAGGTCTTCGGCCTCGAGGACCAGGTTAAGAGTTTGTCTGACAAGGTGAAGTTAGTGAACCTGATGAGTGACAACGAGCCCGACGTAAGGCTCAAGGTGTTCTCCATCGTGGGGTTCGGGGGGCTCGGGAAGACGACGCTTGCTATGGAGGTGTGCCGGAGGCTGGAGGAGGAGTTCGACTGCCAGGCAACCGTGTCTTTGTCGCAGGCGTTCGATGCCAGCAAGGACCTGAGTGAACTGCTGAACCGCATTCTTCAGCAGGTCGTGAAGGTGAAAAGGGATAGACAAAAGGGCATCCAGGAAGAGGAGGCCTTGGGTGGCAACGACGGCAGCGTGGACGGGCTGGAAAGGGCGCTCAAGGACCGTCTCGCCGACAAGAGGTACTACTGCATTTTAAACTTCACAAAATTGCATCACATTGTTTCAGCTTGTGGAATCTAGCCCCGACAGTTTTGTTAATTTGAACCCCTCAGATAATAATTAATTATTAAATTTTAGTTACAAATCCTGATTGGCTCAATAGCAAGAAGGATCTGATTAGATAATTTTTCGGTAATAAACATGCTTGATTAAACAAAAGTCAAATAGCAGAGGGGCTCAAATCGGCAAAATCAGACTGAAATGGCTTGATTGCAAATTGAATAGTTGAGAGACTCAATTCAACAAAATTCGACACTGTGGTATTGATTTTTTTTTCAATTACAAGGAAGAAAAATTGTATACACACTACCACACGCTTGTACACATGAGTGCGCCCTGTTAGCACGTCTATAAAAACAGAGGACTTCTTGTGTTCATAAGGGTGGATTGATGCGTGTGCATAACAGAAAAACTAACGTACGGTATACCGTTTGTACGGTATATCATTTTGCCACCGGTGAAACCTCTGAAACTTACTCTGAAACCTCTGAAACCTGCTATACCGTTGCAATCAATTCTAACAGTATAGGGTTTAGTAGTAGCACTCTGTGCATAAATGTGGATTGATTGAATAAACTGATGAAATATTTTGGAGGCTAGCTTGTAGTTCAGTTTTGCCTCTAAACTTTTTTGTTGGTTCTCTTGTCAAAGTGATGGGATTATCTATTGGACACTACAATTAAAGATCGGTAGTTTGAGAGAGAAACAAATATAATGAGGTGGCAAAAGACACAGATGTTTATATCATGTTTTCCTTTTGTGTGCAAAAGTCCAAAATCGTATTTAAAAAATAATAGGTTAGTAGGTAGATTACTAAAAACATTTACTGCCATATTTTGCTCCTAGAGACGCTTTTTCAATTAGTTGTTAAAAAATATTGGGTTGTCTATTCTTAGCCACTGAAATCTTGCTAATTTTCAATCACTTTTCTTAACCCATGGATTGAGATCTAACCACTCTCATCACTTTCCTCACTTCCTACGTATAAACCCATCCTCACCGCTAGAACAAAGAATGAAACAAAGAATTATTCTAACCAGTGTTCTAAATAGCACGATATAGCTGCACTATAGCTTTTTTGGACCACAAACACAAAGCGACAGGCCAATGTTTCGCTATATTCCGTTATATACCCTTTCTTATAGCTAGCGTTAGTTCCGCTATCCTACATAGATATCAATGAGCCAAAATATTAGGCTTATTTTGAAATTTAACATTACTAGAAAGCTCAAATGCATCTCTTATAAGCCTAAACTACGAGAAAATCTAGTAAAAGACCTCATCTCACCCTTTTTCAATAATTAGCATTCATATTTCTTAGTGATTAAGTACTTATTGTTAAGAACATTATGAAATAGTTATCAGTTATTGTCTTTGACATTATTAGCATGTTTGTTAATTTCGGACTTGACTCATATTCTTATTATAAAAATATTAATACCATCTAAAGTACATTGATTTTATGATTTGTTCGGAGATACCTTATATTATATACATATTTAATTTTTTAAAATTTATAATACTGAAAATGCGACAAATGATAGTTTCCGCGATAGCTAGCGATAGCTGATGTAGCTTTTATGGGACCTTGCCACGAAGCCGCCTAAATCCTAATTTAAAACCTTGATTCTGGCCTAGGAAAAAAAAGTTTGGTGAAACCCTCAAGTACAAAGACAAGAAATTTTGTAAACTAGACAAAAAAAAAAGTAAACTAGACAAAAAAAAAAGTAAACTAGGTGAACCCTACAAATACAAAATCAAATAGAACTAAAAAATGTAGTAAAGTTGTACTAAAATTGTATATTTCTTAGCATTGCAATTTTAGTCTTAGTACTATGCAATTCTCGGTGTATGAGAATTAGCAAAACTGTAAAAAATTTGGAACTGACCTCTTGTTTGTTCCAGTTCAACATAATGTTATAAGTGTTGAAAGAAATACTTAATTAGTGTGTACGAAATGTTGCAATTAACCATTTTCTGTTGGAACTTCTTTTATGTAAAAGATATAATTTAATTGTACTTCCAAAAGATTAAGAAATAGTTATTAATTTATCTCCAAAAGAGAAATGGGTACATGAACACTGATTGGTATTGTTAAGTTCATTTTCTTCCTGGCCTAAGAAAATCATTTTCTTAGTGTTATGGAAAGATGTACATTTCTCTATCATGAAATTTGTCAAAATCATTTCTATTGATAAAGGATTATTTTTACAGTTGCATGTGGCTAAACATGGTAACTGGGAGAGCTGGTTAAATAGTTTTTACTAAAAAAATAGCCATTAATAATAGATGGTTAAGATTTATTCCTACATCTTACCTCTGAAGAGGTTAGAAGCATAGTTATCAATACTGTACCGGTGGGTATGTACTATTTTAGCCTCTAAACCGGTACAAAGTAACCCTATGTACCGTACTAGCCTCGATACTGGTCATACCATGCGGGACCCGAGATCACATGATTCCAAATCCTGTTGTGTATTTTTGTACTAGTCCTATGATAACCGTCTAGCACACACAGTTACTCATAGCATAGCATCGTCATCCATACATGAATTTAAATAAAAGAGTACATTAGCAATATTTCAGTAGTCTTATAAACTAGGCCTCGAAGGCTGGGTACATTAAACGAAGTCTATAGCACAAGATAAAAAAAAGATAGAGCCCAAGTGGTTTGCTATAACCCACAAGTAATTGACTGGGGTTTGCACCCTAGTATTTAGCCTCGTTGTCATCTCTAAATCCGGCGGCATAGAAGTACCCCACTTCCGGAGCTTCATCTTCAACTGGTAAATTTTCAAAAAGCAAGGTGAGTACTTTCGTACTCCACAAAACTTTTGCAAATACTATTAACTACATGTGTGGTCAGTCAAAGGGAGGATATATGTTTAGTTTGCTCAAACCTGATTTATGGATTAAAAATAAATATAAATAATAATAATTTCCAAACAGTAATTATAAAAGCATTACATAAACAAAATGTAATCACAAAACAAGCAATAAAGATTCATAGTAACTTTGAGAAGGTATTGTCCATACCAGTTTGCTAATATGTTAACACAAGCTCGTTAGTGTACCATATCCAGTAAACCCATTTTGAGTCCAACAACCTTGGCTAAGAATCCAGTTTTCAAAACCATTAAAACCTATCCAAGTGTGGCCTTTCCTTGCAACGCCTATGATCGGGGGCACGGCTATTCTAATAGATTGGATTATTACTCTGCAGAGAATGTACAACTATACCCACAAGAAATAATCATCTCATGTTGTCCTTGCAATTTTACACTCAACAAGATAGAGTGCGACCCAAGAGATTATGACAAGGCCTTTACAAAGCTAAGCCCTAACATCACCCCACCCGATGACCACTCTATGTATGGACGCTCGTTACCATCATAATCATTGTTGTGTTAGACAGCCTTGCATTTACGATGCAAGTGTGTCCTTAGACATGGCCACCCGTTACCATCGTCCACACACCCAAAACAATCTATAATCTACAGCCTACAGGGATAATGCTAGCTCTTAGTAAATTATTCAGCTAGGTCCTACCCATAAGGACATGTGGTTTGCACGATATACACTAGGATCAACGGCACTTGAGTTCGGTCCTTAAATGACTCAGGTGAGACAAACACATACCATATCTTGTGCACCAGCACCAATCTCCACAAACATTCGCCTAAGTCCAAAACATGTTTTTCATTTTGCCCACATAAGTTTTTCTTCAAAGTCTAACTATGTCCAAAATATGTCATGAGAATTTTCCCAAAGCGTCCCACCCTAAACCAGAATTTTCCAAAATGACAACTATAAGCATGACAAAGCATTTTCTAGGTATATGTCGGTGTCCAAGACCTAGAGTCCCTTAACCGAGCTTATGAAAATATGATTGTGGGCTCCTAGTAAACAAGATAATGAAACGAATATGGGAATTGCTTCCTTATTAGCCAAGAGGCCTAACACAGTACAAGAATTACAGAGTCTAAAGACTAAAAGCGTGATTACAATTATCGCTATCTCTGAACCCTCTAATCGATCAATGCATTTCATGCTACGAATAGGCTGCCTATTTATGTTGGATGGAGAGGTGGCAATTGTTCTTTAGAGGGGCGTTGTGTAACCGAGAGGTGTCTTCCCACCCAAGAGTGCATTTTCCTGTGATAACTTCTAGGTAGTTGCGTGTATTTATTAGACAACTGTTCGTACAGAGATATGTGTAGGTATAACCTCTTGTCCTAGACCAATTCACTAATTGGGGTGACTATTTCACTGGTCGGGGACAACCAATGTAAAGCAAGATTATTGATCACCTTGACTGAACTGGTCAGAGACTTAACCGTTTAGATAAGAGTGGGCTTCGTTCTATATTATGGGTTTTATGTAGTGTAGGCCCATTAATAGAGCATATTCACGAACAATTGAGGACCCAAATAAACAACAAACTTTTAATCCTCGTTAGTATACTCTTCTAAGTCCCACAAAAATTTATTTTAGTAAGTGGGTAACTATTCATAGGGTGACAATAACAGGGGTATTTCAACGTCAAGGCTGCTTTGTTTCAATAGTTGGCAATAGCTAATCACTATACAAAGATATAGCAACTTTTTTTGAATTAAGCATGCACAAAATAGTTATAATGAAAACAACATAGCCTTTGGAAAATTAAAAATAACATGATCAAGGGGGTCCTTGCCTTGCTCGCAGAGTGCTTGTTCTGTTACAACTTCAGTCGCATCCCATACGTTGGCGTTTAAACGAGAAAACCAAATAGCGTAAATAAATTCAAAATTATATCCAAATAAAATAAAAACAAATTACAAAACAGAGTCTGGGAGAAAGAGCTTGAATTTATGAAAATCTAGAAACAAAATGAAGTCATTTCAAGCTTGTATGACGGGGAATGGGCCATCGGAAGTCTTACCAGGAGGGAAAATCAAGAAAAAGAAGAGGAAAAATAATGTTTATAAATTTTTTCTTTAATTCAAAATTTTTGGTTTATTGTGCAAAGGTTGACATGTGGGGTCATGGTTCAAGTGAACCGGCTTATTTAAAAACCGAACCAAGCCGTGGGACCCATATGTTAGTGACTAAGATTTTGAAATCGGTTTTTAAAAGAAAACCGACATGTCAGACCGGATTGTCAGTGACTGTGAGAGACAGGAGAATGACTGATAGACGGGGTTTGCTTGTTGGTGACTCAGAATAACATAGCAGCTCGAGAAAGGTTACCAGCTGCAAAACTCACGTTGCCGAGGCTCAAGATAGCAAAAGGGAGTGGTCAAAGGTGGTTGGCGGCTAGAGCTTAGTGGCAGCGGCCATGGCGGACAATAGAGGTGGAGAAGCGGTAGTGTTGGGGTGAAATTGATGTAGGGGAATGCATAAGGGAGGTGAGGGGATCCCATTTTGGGGTTTGGCGGTGGCGGAGGTTCATTGGAGAAGCTTGGCAACGGTAACCCGAGGCGGTGGAGGGAGGTGACCGTGGCGGCGGTGTTTCAGTAGAGTACGGCTGCAAAAGAGACATCCTATTTACCGGGGAGGAAGAACTAGTTCGGCTTGGCTGCGGTCGAGTTAGGGGAAAGGAGCTTCACAAAGGTATTGTGGAGCTAGGGTGCTGGAAGGGGAGTGATGGGGAGGAGGTCAATGGCGTGGGGAAGACGGCGACGCAGCAGTGGTGTAGGCTCTACGCTGGATGGGATGTGGCATGCGCTACTTTCAGCTTGTGTCATGATGTGGGTGGCACAGCCTGAGCTGACGGTGGCGACCGGTGTGGCATGGTGGTCATGGCCTAAGCGTGCGCTGAGCTATCGGTTCTAGGGGTGCGTGTGAATTGGCATGGGTCGGTGCCATCTAGCGCAGTTGTGAGCCGTGTGGCGCGGGGTTTGGGCGTGCCGGGTGCAAACAGCACGGTTGCAATGGCCGCAGTGCGCGAAGGGTGTTGAGCTGGCGTGGTGTGGGCGTGAGCTAGCTTGAGGGAGAGGGGAAAAGGGGAGAGGCGTATTCCCCAAAATACGCCAAGGAGAAAGCGAAAGTGTAAAGAAGAAGGCGATTTCGGGATTTGCAACGGGCCAGGAGGTGGGCCGAAAGGCCGCACAGCAACAGGTCGAGGTAGAAAATAGAGACGGACCAAAGGAGGAAATCGGCTCGAGAAGGCTTTTGCGATTTTAAAAATGATTTTAGAATAAAATAATTCAAGAGAATGCTTTCCTAATTTTAAAATTAGAAAATGACTGCTAAAAAATTCTAAAAAAATTCTCAGAAATAATTTGGAATATTTGGGACACAATTAAAATAATTTCAAACTTTGAAACTGATTTTAAGATCAGCAAAAATTAAAAAGGGCTCAAAACAAAATAGGACAAAAAATCCAGAGAATTTAGGAAAAGCTCAAAATTCAGAAAAATGCATTTTAACCAAGTATTATTCACTAATTTAAATTTTTAGGCTGTGACATACCGGCTCGATACCAGTCAATACCGGCCATACTAGATCCGATACTGGTCATACTGTGGAATTGATAATATGGTTAATTGAACTATATCCTATATTTGATAGTACTACGTGTATTTGGAGTAATATTATAAGTGAAATTTGGTGTATATATAATTAAACATGTGTATACTTATAAATATGTATTATTATATTAAACCCGAAACGGTATACCGGTATGGACCTGTATCGGAATGTACTATTCCAAGAGTGAAACTGGTATAGTCTTCATTCTGATATTGACAGGTTTGGTTAGAATTGTCCTCTAAAAGAGCTCATTGCTAAAATCCCATTCCGTATTCAATTAAATCAGGTACCTCATTGTGATTGATGATGTATGGACCATAGCAGCCTGGGATGCAATCCGATCCAGATTGCCAGAGAACAACCAAAGCAGCAGAATCATTGTGACCAGCCGGATAAACACTGTGGCGAAAGCGTGCAGCCCAGCTAGCGGTTGGGAAGACAACATCTGCCGAATCAAGCCCCTCGAGCTGGAACACTCTACGCAACTGTTCGTTAATAGAGTATTTGGTCCCAAATTTTCCTGCCCCAATGGGTTGGAAAATGAAATGGACAATATTTTAAAGAAATGTGGTGGGCTGCCGCTGGCGATTGTTAGCATCGCCAGTCTTCTGGCGAGCTACAAATCGCCTGGGAGCGTAGAGATGTGGACCAGAGTTCGCAACTCAATTGGTTCTCAGCTGGAGAGCAACCCCACCCTCGAGGGGATGAGGCAAGTGCTTACACTCAGCTACAGCCACCTGCCTCATCATCTCAAGGCTTGTATGTTGTATCTCAGCATTTTCCCGGAGGATTACAATATAAGAAAGAGCCGGTTACTGAACAGATGGATAGCCGAAGGCTTGGTTCCCGAGAAGCGAGGGTTGACTTCGCTGGAGGTCGCAGAAGCCTACTTTGACGAGCTGATGAGCAGGAATATGATCGAGCCAGCATGGATTGATTACGATGGGACGGTGGAATCATGTCGTGTGCACGATATGATGCTTGAGGTGATTGTGTCCAAGTCCCTAGAGGACAACTTTGTCAGCTTGGCAGGAGGCCAACGCGGAGGGACGTCATACTATAGCGTTCGCCGCCTCTCCATCCAGGGAGACGACCCTGGGTCCGCCGGCATCGAGAAGATAAGCATGAGGCACGCCCGGTCTCTGACCATGTTTCGCCCTGAAGGTCACCGCAAGTTGCTCGATCGACTAGCCGAGTTCACCCTTCTAAGGGTACTCGACCTAGAAGGCTGCAAGGACGTGCGAGACGACCATATGAAGCTCGTTTGCCGGATGTTCCTACTCAGATTCTTGTCCTTGAATAGTACAGATATAAAAGTGATGCCTGAACAGATCGGTGAGCTCCAGCATTTGCAGGCACTCTGGTTATATGGAACGCTCCTCGAAACTGTCCCAGGATCCGTGATCAATCTAGAGAAACTTGAGCACCTGGGCTTCTCTAACAGTCAACGTTGGTGGATACTCTTGAGGCTGCCATGTGGGCTCGGGAAAATGAAGGCCCTGCACGGGTTGGATAGGCTTGAACTCTGTTGGGGAGATGCTGAACTTGCCAAGGAGATTGGCGACCTGGTGCAATTACGAGCGCTCGGCATCGTCCTCAATTGCAACAACTGCTCCAATGAGCAGGTTCTCAAAGAGCTTGCCAGCTCCATATGCAAGATACGCTCTCTTCACGACTTCAGGGTTGAAGACATGAGGCCAAATTCCAACAACATGAACTTTCTGCATGACCTCCCCTCGCCACCACAGCTCCTCCGGACGCTCTGCATCGGTGGCACCATCGACAAATTGCCACGCTGGGTGGAGTCACTCACACACCTCGTCCATATAGAATTTTGGTTTATAAACCTTCATGGCGACGAAATCTACGGCGTCTCATGCAAGCTGCCTAACCTGTTGAAGATCAGCTTGGATAGGATGTGTTGCAAGGATGAGAAGCTGGTGGCGCGCACTGCCTTCAAGTTCCCGGTGCTCAAGCATTTGTCTTTTGTCCCTGATGATGGTACACCAAGAGTTCTCCAATTTGAGAAAGGAGCCATGGAAAAGCTCGAGGGGCTGACCATGAAGTTCCATCGCGAGAAGAGGATTCTCGCCGGCGTCGAGAACTTGATAAGCCTAAAGGAGGTGCACCTCATTGGTATGAAAAACAACGGTGCACTGCATAGGGCGGTAGACCAGCTGAAGGCTGAGAGCAAGAGTCGCCAAGAATCGAATCAGTTCAAAGTTATATTGAAATACGAGTGATCAGTGTGTTGGATTGCTTCTGGTTTTCGAAATTGTCGTTGTTTTCTAGGGCTGGGTTCGAACTTTGAGATTTGCTGCTTTCCCTTTTCACTGCATTTTCTCTCAAGAACTTTGTCGTGTCTGTTTCTCGTTATATGACTACGGATCACTTTCGACTTGTAAAATTTCCAGGATGTTTCATCTATTAAATTTTCTTGATATATATATAATATATATATATATATATTTAAATGTCGGGCTGGACATTTTCGGTTTCTTTCACTGACTTGCCCAACACCACATGCGTGCTGGAACATCTGACAGCGAGTTGCTTCCGTTGCTACTTTGGACAGATCAGGCGTGGTGCTTAGCAAGTTAATGCTCAGCATTTCTTCATCTGCAAAGAAGAGGCCAACACCAATGCTTTCATGCCGTCCAGTCTTATTTTCCTTTGGTTTTACTTCCATGTAAAACCTCATGCGGAGGGGACATTCACATTTTGTACTCTGTTTCCTTTCACTTTGACAGGAGAAGTTTATAAAAACCCTGCTTCGGAGGAACATTGCGGATACAAAACTTGAAGGACCATGTGGAGGTCCATCCATGTTTGTGATGAGTATTTGACTTTATTTGATCAACGTGTGCTCAAGTTTGAGTTTGATTTGGATTGTTTTTCGAGCTAGAGCAATTTGAGTTACTGGTTGGAGACCGACCGTCCGACCACGAAAGTGGTCGGGTCGTCCACCGAGTGGTCGGGCTTTGGTGGTTGGAGACCGGTCGTCCGACCGAGTGGTCGGGTCGTCCGACCCGAGAGGTCCGGGGCGTGGTGGTCGGAGACCGATCGTCCCGACCGAGTGGTCGGGTCGTCCGACCCGAGTGGTCGGGCTTTGGTGGTTGGAGACCCGGTCGTTCGACCCGAGTGGTCGGTCGTCCGACCGAGAGGTGCGGTGTGGTGGTCTGAGACCGGTCGTTCGACCCGAGTGGTCGGTCGTCCGACCGAGAGGTCCGGCCGTGGTCGGTCGGAGACGGTCGTCCGACCCAGTGGTTGGGTCGTCCGACCTTGAGTGGTCGGGATGGAGACCGATGGTCGGACCATGGTTGGTCGGGATGGAGACCGATGGTCGGACCACGTGTGGTCGGGGTTATGTTGGTCGTAGTGTATATCATGCTGTTGAGATGGATATGTGTTGTTGGACATTGCTATGTGATGTGGTTTCCTTGTCTATGATGGTTGCAGGACTTTGGAGCTAGGTCATGGTGAGGCGAAGGGGATCGGGACTAGGCCGAGAGCCGAGGTCCGGATGATCAAGGTGTCGCCAAAGATGGTGAGGCCAGGAGTAGCCGCAAGCCGAGAAGACAAAGGAATGGATGAGATGCTAACTTGGAGCTACTCGATCAAGGAGGACCGTTGGATCGCGGTCGGGAAGATAGAGTAGCGGGTCAAGTTAGTGTGAGTTGAAAAGCGTGCAAAACCCGTTGTGTTGTTGGGTTTGGGTGAGCCCATGCATAGCTTTGTGAGTGGGTAAAATCTCACCCTTGATGGAGTGCTCTAGGGTTTAGAGGCTCATCCAAGGGTGGTAGGTGTTCCAAGCCCGCTATGAATAGACAGGAGAGGGTGTCTCCTTGGGGGTGGCGGTGAGGAAAGTCTACGTGAGTAGTTGAGAGTTGTTGAGAGTGGCGGTGTAAGGATCAAATCTGGCTCTTGGATGTTGGCTTAGGATTGCAAGCAGACATCCAAAGGTGGGAATTGATCCCAAGTCACTATAAATAGAGGGTAGGCAGCCTCCCTCTTTGAAGGTTCCGAGGTTTTCTTTGCTCATTTGAGTTTTGCCCACTTTGTTGTGAGGCTTTGTAAACCTCCCTTCCGAAATGAAATGTTCTTCATTTATATTCTTGTTTCATTTCTCTTACGTGTATACATTACGCACTTAAATTACATTATCTAAATTCGCATTTACTTACTTGCAATTTACTTTACGTAATTTGGATTTGCCTCATCTCCTTCTACATGCTATTGAGTCTTTGTTGAAATTCATGATTGATGAACTCTTCTCTGGACTTGGTGCTTTCAATCATCTAGGCAATCCTTGCATTCTTGTTGCAAGTTAGTAAATCATGTGTTCTTAAAGTGCGTAAGCGTGTGACTTGCGTTCTTTAGTCTTGATTGGCTTCGGTTCTTGTTGCCAAGGATGAAAGATTCTTGGATGAATCTTCTATAGATCATATCCCAATCATCTAGGCAATCTACAACCTCTTCTATTCGATTTTGCAAGAAACCAATTTATGTGCCTAGTTTTCAGATAGTGTTTCTATTTGTTTGAAGGGTTGTTTCTTCGTGTACTTACTTGCTATGATTTGTGGAGAGTCATCCAAGGATTTCTGACCATCAACTCCCACCAGCAAGTTAGGGGTGAAGTTTGTGTTCGTGACTCTGTTTTTGGTGTTGCATTTGTTAAACTGAAAAGGACGGAACCTTGGTATTAATTCCTTCGATTGTTGATTGAAATAGGTTCCTGACATCCTTTGGGAGGTGCACACCAATTTTCACTGTTTTTGGATCAGCCGATCAAAAGTTACATCGATTCCTGTTTTTGAGATTGTGCTGATTTTTCTGTTCACCCGAACACTATTCACCCGAGTATTGTTCATCCGACCTCCGCAGGTCGGGGGGACTATTCATCTGGTCGGGGGGGTACTGTTCATCCGAATACTATTCACCCGAGTATTGTTCATCCGACCTCCGCAGTCGGGAGGTCTTGTTCATCCGACGGGTCTTGTTCACACGAACACTATTCACTCGATTCTCGTTCATCCGACCACTTGGTCGGAGTATCGTTCATCCACCATCTTTGGTCGGGTACTGCTCACCGAACACTATTCATTCCAATCGTTCATCCGACCTCAGAGGTCGAGTCTTTATTCATCCGATCAGAAATACCCGACCAAAGGCGGTTTCTTTCGGTCTTTTGGTGGTTTGAATTTTAGGGGAGAGTTTATTCGAAAATTTTATTTGGCTCCTATTCACCCCTCTAGTCGCCTTTTTCGATCTTTCAATTGGTATCGAGCGGTTCGCTCTTTCTAGATCTTGACCGGTCTCAAGAGCCATGGCGATGGACAAGTATTCCACCAAGCCTCCTATTTTCTCTGGAGTTGATTTTCCTTTTGGAAATCTCGGATGGAGTCGTACATCACCGCCGTGGTTTCGATATGGCGTAAGGTGAAGCTCCGTATGAGGTTCTGCCGATGAGAACGTCACGGCCGGCAATATGGCTGATGTTGAGGCAAATGCTAAGGCAAGAAACATCCTCATACAGGGTCTTAGTCGCAGTGAGTACGATAGGATCTCTCACCTTCGTTCTACTCATGAGATTTGGGTGACCCTCGATGCTTACCATGAGGGCACTACCCAAATCAAGACGGTTCGACAGGACCAATTCAAGCGTGAGTTCAACAAGTTTGAACAACACGCTGGTGAGAGTCTTGACGAGTGCTTTGGTCGGTTTACGAAGATTTTGAGCGACCTCCGAGCAGTCGGTTGCATATACCCTGACTCGGATAATGCTCGACATTTCTTGACCACACTTGATCTTCGTGTTTGGGAAATGAAAGTGACCACCATCAAGGACACCACCGACCTGTCGACCTTGACTCTTGACGGGCTTTATTCCCGCCTCAAGACTCATGAGATCGATGTCGTCTCGCGGAAGACGAAGTCTCAGTCGATGGCTTTGGTCACCGATCCCATTGGATCCTCTCTTTCTGATTCTTCTGTTGGTTTCTCTCTCCGCCCTTTGCGAGCTAAGCGATGACCAACTGGAAAAATTTCCAGAAAATGAGCTTGCTCTTCTTGCTCGCAAATTTTCATATGCATACAAGAGAGTGAGAGAGAGGAAGAGAGGTGGGATGATCACCTATTTCGAGTGTGGTGGCCCCAACCACATTCGAGCAAACTGTCCCAAGCTGGAGAAGGGCAAAAACGAACAAGGCGGTTCGGGCAAGAACGACTACACCGACAAGAACCACAACAAGAAGGCCCCAGCTCGTGAGCCGGCGAAGAAAAAGTACCGCAACTTTGCCAAGAATAAGAAGCTCTTTCACCGGGTCCTCGCCGATTGGGCGACATCGAGTTCTCGACACGAGAATCGGAGTGATCTAGCGAGGACGATCCGCAAGAGAAGGTGAAGGGCAAAGATGACTTTTCCGGCATGTGCTTCATGGCAGGCGCCATTGAAGTAAGCGACTCCGAGCTGTACAGCGACTCGGACGAGGTACCCACCTACGACGAATTAAATGCTGCCTTATGTAAATTAGGCAAGTTTCATGCTAAGGCTAGGTCGAGGTGTTCTGAGTTAGAAAAGGAAGTAGGTACCTTGACTTGGGAGTTAGCTTCGCTTAGATCTTCTCCCTCCCGAGTCACTGATGACTGTACTTTGTGTGATACTTTGCTTGTGGAGTTAGAGAACCTAAGGACTATGCATGATAGTGTGTTGTATGAACTAGATAGTCTTAGGTTGAAGAATGCTAGCAATGAATCTGTTGATACTCATTCTGTAGATGCTAGTTTTCTTCCTGCTCACTCTACTTCTTCTTGTGCTAATTGCCCTAAATTGCTTGCCGAAATTGATGCCATGAGCGATCACCTTAGGAAGCTTTCTTCTAGAAACGATGAACTTGAAATGCATGCTTCTAAGGAACCAATACTCATGTGAGGGTCAGAGGCAACTAAAACTTGACAATGAATCCTTAAATGTCAAGTGTGCTAAACTTGCTAAGGACTTACTAGATAAGTCACAAGAAAGTTGCTTGCGATGTTCTGTGATTGAGGGGGATTTGGATAAAATCCATGTCGAGCTTAGGAAGAAATTAGAAGACCAATCCAATAGAATTAGAAATGCGTCTTGCGTTTCTTGTGAGGCCCTCAAGATTGAGGCAGCCGTGCTGAGGGAGAAAAATGCACGTGTTGAGAGAGCTCATCTTTCTGGTTCTTCTTCTTCTTCTTCCCCTTGCTCTTCTTGTGCCTCTTTCTTTCGAGATTATCAGTATCTTATGAGCACTCTCGAGAAGTTTGTTGGAGGCAAGAAGAAGCTCAATCTTATTCTAGACCAATCCAAGATTAGTAGATTCAATCAAGGTCTAGGATTTGATCCCTTGGAGCACGCTCGGGCGCATCCTCCCACCATTGTGCGCGGCTCCAAGAGTGGTGAGATTGTGGTAGCTCCAAGAGTGAGCACCACCAAGTTTAGGTCTGCTGGAGTTGTCCATAGGACTTTTGACCAGAAGGATGTTACTCGGTTGCTACATCTCTAGCAAGGCGGCACACATGCACCTTCCGTAAGAAGGATGGTCACCTAGTAGATTTCGCTCAGCACGCCAAGATCACTCGGCGTGGCGTGTTCTTTGCTCTTAGGGTATTCGTGGTCATCCCTGCACTTTGAGTGCTCCTAAGGCACACACCGCTTCTAGACGAGTTAGAGAGTCGCCTGTTTTTGGGCAGCGCCCAGACTTGGTTTTCATGCTAGTTCTTGAGTTTTAGTCCCGAGTCGTTCAGAGTCGATCTTTTCCGCCGTCCTTCCGATATTCCTCGCTTTTCCCATCGAGGTACATATCGGTGGCGTGGGCGTTCGTAAGAGTCTTAGGCGCCTTCACTGGGTGGTTCACTTTTGCACCACGGCGGTCCAACTCGCCACTCCTAGATCATCTACTAGAGTCGCTCTCGATCTTGTTTGGGTTAAACGTCAGAGAGACACTCGAGTCCAGTCTTCTTCAGTGGCTGGTACTCTGAGGCGTCGAGTGGTTCGGTATTGGGTTCCCAAGTCTTCACTCTATCCCAGTACTGAGTCATCTTTCCCTCTTGTGTCAATTCCTTGTGTCATGTCTATGCAATGATGCTTTTAAGTGCCTCTTGACTTTTTCATGGCATGAGTCGCTTGAGGTTAGCTTGAGGATGTGATCACTGCCTAGTGGAGTGGATTTGGATCATCTTGTGGACTTATCCTTTCTTAGTTCGATTCTTAGTCCATGAGTTGTCCTGAGGCATCATCTTCGCCGTACATAAGTAGTGGACCTCGTTTTTCCTCGAGGTACCCACTCACGGCAAGAGTTGAAGGTAAGTATGTTGGTCATGTTGATCTTTACTAATCTCATCTAGGATTGGTGCATCGCTTTTCAATGTTGGCACTCGATGTGAATTTCGAGTTGGCCTTTGCGGCTTGGCTTTAGAGGATTGGATCTTCCTGCATGACCATCATGAGCATCATGCTAACTCGCATGTTCTTTCAACTTTGTTTGCCTCGTGTTTCGCTCCACAAGTCTTGAGCTTCATGATAACAAACATTGGGGACTTTCACTTCCATGGTGAGCTATCTCATACCCTCATGTCGGTTATACTTGTGATCATCATTTCCATGACATGTTGTGATTGCTCTTGCTCCCATGTGTATTATATGTACTTTGCTAGGTCTTGTTAGTTTTGTGCATCTTGTTTTGTGCCATAGCATGTTTTCCCCAACCATCTTTGTGCTTCATGTATTATATCCTAAATTCATGAGCTCTTTCCAAAGATGTGATTTTCTTGTTTTTATCTTGTCCATGATATTGTTCATTTGGTATGAGCATTTGTATTAACTATGGGCACGTGCTATATATCATTTACTTTATTTTGTCATGAGTAGTATCTAGGTTATATGACCCTGATTTTCTATTACATCCATGATTAGCCTTGTTTAGACTTTGTTTGTCAGACTTTGTGCTACATGTGAATGCCTTTCATGAGATTAGGGTCATATGATCTAGCTGCCGTTGTATGACTTATATTGTTCATGATCATCTTTTATTATCCTTCATGCTTATATGCTTCATACCTATTTTGCATGAGCTTGTGTTCTTCATTCATGACATGTTTTTATCATCATGCATAAAGTGTTGCCATAAGTAGCTTCTCATCTTTGTGTCCATGGTCACCATTTACTTTCATGCTGCTTGTGTCCTCATGACCTTTTGTTTGGTCTTCTTTTGACGGGCCTTTTCGCAGCATGTAAATATTGTTATTGAGACTATGGATAAATGGATCTTGATGTTGCTAACTTGTTTGTTTTATGCATGATCCTCTTTGGCTGTCTTCATTCATCTTGCTCATGTTATATCTAGTAGCATGTTGTTGTGCTTCATTGTGGTATTTCCTCATTTACATGCTCATTGCCATGTTTAGGGTAGTATCTTGATCCATGTATTTCTAGGCTTTCACATGATCCTGTTAGCATTTTGTTCTTTGTGATACACCTTGTTTAGCTTCTTATGCCAAAGATGACGGTGTTATGATGCACCTTGCTGTTGTTTATCATGTGGATATGTGTTCACTGTTGTCTATGGATATATGGATCTTGATGCTATCTTTAGCTTGGTTGTGATACATGATCTTACATTACCTTCTGCACCATGTTCATGCTCTAGATGATTGTTTGCCACATTTTTCCTGTATCTTGTTCATTCGTGCCTAGGAACTGGATCTGCCTAACCCCAGTTTCGAAAGCATAGATTTGTTGGATGCATGTGTGTAGGCTTTCTGGTGAGGAGACCATCATCCTAGGAATATCTCTAAGTCTTCTTCCTCTGCTTTTTGGATCCACTTCAGGTCATTTGCCACTACTTGCACTACACTGCAGTAGGTAAGTACCTCTGAAATTGTTGATGATAGTGATGGGTCTCTTAGGAGGTTGTGGTTCTTTTGTAGGTAGAGCTTGTGTCCTGTTTGTCTAGAGTCTTTTGGTTGGACTTCTAGCATAGTTAGGTTGCTTCTTACCTTGAGCCTTCTTGCTCCTTAGAGACCATGTGGTTTTAGATCTTATCTCTTCTCCTCTAGCTTTCTACCTATCTCTTGTGAGGAGAGAGTTTTAGAGTGTGTCTAGGGGAGGTTTGTGAGCTCATATAGCTTATCTTGAGGGGGAGCTGGTTTGTATATTATGTACTATATATTCTCTTCCAGATTTCCCTTTCTTCTTCTGGGTGACTTTGGGCTTATTTTCTTGAGTTGAGTTCACTCACTTAGACTTCTGGCATGCCTTCCATGGACATCTTACCTTGTGCTTTAGGTTGCTATCATGCGTGATTAGCTGTTCTCTCTTCTCTCTAGGTTGAGTTCCCTCACAGTCTTATAAGTCTAGCAGGTTTTGGGCCTCTTGGGTAGACAGGGTCTGTGTGCACTCCTTAATTGGGATCTAGAGTCAGCTTTCCTATGTCAGTCTCTGGGGAAGATAAGAGCGAGTCTGAGCTATAATGAATCTCTTCTATCTTATCTATGCTCAATAGCCATCCGCTTTGCGTTTCTCGACTTCTTCTCCTCATTCATTTTTCAGTTAT
This sequence comes from Otatea glauca, assembly GCA_036346275.1. NCBI lineage: Eukaryota > Viridiplantae > Streptophyta > Magnoliopsida > Poales > Poaceae > Otatea > Otatea glauca. The sequence continues at coordinate 26,509,534 of CM070724.1, forward strand.
TATTGAGTTCATTCGGTTTTCTTTATGCCTAATCTTGATAATAACCCAACTTTAACCAGATTTGAGCTTAAAATTGATTCAATTGTTGAGGGGAGTTTGGGAATCTGCTCATGCATTGCATTTAGACTGCATTTTCCGTTTTATGAGCTTTGTCTATTATGCATTTGACTCAATCTTCGTGAAATACATCATGCTATATCTTTCGAAGAAAATCACTAGCTTAGATATGTCCAAGTTCTTTTATCAAGCTAATGTTCATTGAAATCTGAAAAACTTAAAAGCTTTAAATGAAAACTTGATGAAACATGTTGCTTTTACTTACTAAGTTTCTTCTCTAAGAGCTTTTACCATGAATTGTGAAATTTTGGAATTCTCTAGAGTCCCTATAGCAACTTGGGTGAAATTTGCTTGATCCATATTTGAGTCCTTTGAATTGCTTATATGTGCTAAATTGAAAATTAAAAAATTGACTCTTTTGTGCAAAATTGATCTCAAAGACTTTATATTCTCGAGACGCCTCCCATTGCATTTGGGATGAACTTGGAAAATATTGTGTATGACCAAGATTATTCTCTTAAGAGTTACTCTTGAGATGATCGAAAATGGCTTGAGTCAATCAAAAAAAAATTGCAAATATCAAACACATAAGTGGGTAAAGAATGCAAATTATGTCAAACATTTGCACCCCGCTATGTTTTTCGAAGTCTTAAAGAAAATTTGCATAAATTGAAAAATGGGCTCGAAGGACTTAATATGCACTTCAAAATTCCCCAAAGTGTTGAGTAGGTTGAACTCTAGGTTTTCCATTTGATCCCTGAGTGGTTGTGCTTCTAATTTTGAAACTTTGCTAAGTTGTGCACTTGTCAAATCTTGCTAAAAATGATACTTTTTCAAAACTTAGCTTATGAGCAAAATTTGTTATTTGCACTTGGACATGTCTTAGTTTGGTCATAATCTGAGATTAATAAGCTTGGTGTCATATCTTGTCATTATGATCATTTGGATAATCTTCAAAGCTCCCTTAGGTTGCATTTCATGCATACATAAAAGAGGGAGAAAATTCTATTTTGATGCCTATATTGCCAAAAGGGGGAGAAAATGTAGAAAAAGGCATCATTTAAAATGTAGAAAAGGAGGAGATAGAAATGTGAAAGCTTGTTGGTTATTATGATTTTTGTAAATCTTTGCTATCTCTTATGAATCATAATCACAGTTGACACTTATGATTGGTTTTTAGAGCTTTTGTTGAAAACTTGCTCTTTTCATGATCTTGCTCTAAATTCTTTCTGCCAACTTGGTCATAATTTTATATCTTTCTCTCTGGACCAAGTTTGGCTTTGCAATCAAATTGCTTTCTTCTTCTCTCATTCAAACTCAAATTTATGCCTTTTGTGTGGTTTGTCAATATACTCGTCAAGGGGGAGATTGAAGGACCATGTGGAGGTCCATCCATGTTTGTGATGAGTATTTGACTTTATTTGAGCAAGGTGTGCTCAAGTTTGAGTTTGATTTGGATTGTTTTTCGAGCTAGAGCAATTTGAGTTCTTGGTTGGAGACCGGTCGTCCGACTACGAGTGGTCGGGTCGTCCGACCCGAGTGGTCGGGCTTTGGTCCGTGGGAGACTACCGTCCGACCCCGAGTGGTCGGGTCGTCCGACCCGAGAGGTCTGGGTGTGGTGGTCGAGAGACCGGTCGTCCGACCCCGAGTGGTCGGGTCGTCCGACCCGAGTGGTCGGGCTTTGGCTGGTTGGAGACGGTCGTTCGACCCGAGTGGTCGGGTCGTCCGACCCGAGGTCCGGGTCAGAGTGGTCGGAGACCACCGTCCGACCCCGAGTGGTTGGGTCGTCCGACCTTGAGTGGTCGGGATGGAGACCGATGGTCGGACCATGGTTGGTCGGGATGGAGACCGATGGTCGGACCACGTGTGGTCGGGGTTATGTTGGTCGGCGTAGTGTATATCATCTCGCTGAGATGGATATGTGTTGTTGGACATTGCTATGTGATGTGGTTTCCTTGTCTATGATGGTTGCGGGACTTTGGAGCTAGGTCATGGTGAGGCGAAGGGATCGGGACTAGGTGGGAGAGCCGAGGTCCGGATGATCAAGGTGTCGCCAAAGATGGTGAGGCCGGGGAGTAGCCGCAAGCCGAGAAGACAAAGGAATGGATGAGATGCTAACTTGGAGCTACTCGATCAAGGAGGACCGTTGGATCGCGGTCGGGAAGATAGAGAAGCGGGTCAAGTTAGTGTGAGTTGAAAAGCGTGCAAAACCCGTTGTGTTGTTGGGTTTCGGGTGAGCCCATGCATAGCTTTGTGAGTGGGTAAAATCTCAGCCCTTGATGGAGTGCTCTAGGGTTTAGAGGCTCATCCAAGGGTGGTAGGTGTTCCAAGCCTGCTATGAATAGACAGGAGAGGGTGTCTCCTTGGGGTGAGCAGTGAGGAAAGTCTACGTGAGTAGTTGAGAGTTGTTGAGAGGATGATGTAAGGATCAAATCCGGCTCTTGGATGTTGGCTTAGGATTGAAGCGGGACATCCAAAGGTGGGAATTGATCCTGTGTCACTATAAATAGAGGGTAGGCGCACCTCCCTCTTTGAAGGTTCTGAGGTTTTTGCTGCTCATTTGAGTTTTGCCCACTTTGTTGTGAGGCTTTGTAAACCTCCCTTCCAGAAATGAAATGTTCTTCATTTATATTCTTGTTTCATTTCTCTTACGTGTATACATTACGCACTTAAATTCTGTTATCTAAATTCCGCATTTACTTACTTGCAATTTACTTTACGTAATTTGGATTTGCCTCATCTCCTTCTACATGCTATTGAGTCTTTGTTGAAATTCATGATTGATGAACTCTTCTCTGGACTTGGTGCTTTCAATCATCTAGGCAATCCTTGCATTCTTGTTGCAAGTTAGTAAATCTGTGTGTTCTTAAAGTGCGTAAACGTGTGACTTGCAGTTATTTAGTCTTGATTGGCTTCTGGTTCTTGTTGCCAAAGATGAAAGATTGCAGGATGAATCTTCTATAGATCATATCCCAATCATCTAGGCAATCTACAACCTCTTCTATTCAGTTTTGCAAGAAACCAATTTCTGTGCCTAGTTTTCAGATAGTGTTTCTATTTGTTTGAAGGGTTGTTTCTTCGTGTACTTACTTGCTATGATTTGTGGAGAGTCATCCAAGGATTTCTGACCATCAACTCCCACCAGCAAGTTAGGGGTGAAGTTTGTGTTTGTGACTCTGTTTTTGGTGTTGCATTTGTTAAACTGAAAAGGACGGAACCTTGGTATTAATTCCTTCGATTGTTGATTGAAATAGGTTCCTGACATCCTTTGGGAGGTGCACACCAATTTTCATTGTTTTTGGATCAGACGATCAAAAGTTACATCGATTTCTGTGTTTTGAGATCGTGCTGATTTTTCTGTTCACCCGAACACTATTCACCCGAGTATTGTTCATCCGACCTCCGCAGGTCGGGGTACTGTTCATCTGGTCGGGGGTACTGTTCATCCGAATACTATTCACCCGAGTATTGTTCATCCGACCTCCGCAGGTCGGGGGGTACTGTTCATCTGGACGGGGGTACTGTTCACACGAACACACTATTCACCCGAGTACTGTTCATCCGACCACTTCAGGTCGGGAGTGCTGTTCATCCGACCAGTGCTGGTCGGGGGGTACTGTTCACCCGAACACTATTCATTTCGAGTCTCGCTCATCCGACCTCAGAGGGTGGGGTCACCTATTCATCCGACCAGAAATACCCGACCAGTGCAGTTTCTTTCTGGTCTTTTGGTGGTTTGAATTTTAGGGGGAGAGTTTATTCGAAGATTTTATTTGGCTCCTATTCACCCCCCTCTAGTCGCCTTTTTCGATCTTTCAAAACTCCCTACCCGGTATTGCTCATGTATGGCCAATGCCGCGTTGTCACCGTTCGCAGGATGGTAGGAGAGTTACAACACGGTTAATTTGGAGCTAGAACGAAGAACAAATGCAAATTCTTCGCTTGGAACCTTGATCCAAAACAATATCCTTGTCAGCGATAACTTCGCCATCACTGGGTGTACACACCGGCAGCTTTGCGTACTTGGCGATAGCCAACAGGAAACCAGCCTACACCTGCCTCCGCAGTCCTTCTGCGGCAGAAGTTGGTTTAACTGTGGCATCGTCCAACAGGTCGTCCTACCGTTCAACTTCGACAACATTCCACGGTGGTGGAAACAAGCTTCCGAAGCAATGCCAAAAGATTGGAGAAGAGATTTCAACGGAACAGCCATATATACGTGTCGTACATCTGCAGTCTTGAGCAATTCCCTCGTAGTTGTGCCGCTGTCATCTTTTTGTAGTCCGTCGGCCATCCCGTAGCCAAGCATTAACGGCTCGTTCCTGTACATAACTTCGAAACCGCTCCTTTAATCCTACGACCTTTTCAAAAAAAGTCATTCAGGATTTATATGTTGTTCTCTTGTATGATTTGTTACTATAGCCTCATGTCCTGCGCTCTTGCGCATCAGTGCCCCATACAAATACTAGTGTTCTGCTGTGTACAAATACAATCGATGACCTGTCGTGGAACTTTTTATAAAATAATATATTTTATAAAAGTAATTACGATATTAATTCGCCCAATTTTTTCTTGCAAAGATAATACTTGTTTGGCAAACCGTTTGGTGAAATATGAGTAGTCGCCAGATGGATAGGCAAAGATCATATTTTCGCCGAACGGTTGAGCGACAATACGTTAATTACGTCATTAGCACCTCTCGGACAGAGTAGACAATTCACGGCTTGACACGTGATAAATTTCGCCACATGGTTGGGCGACAACTAGTTGTTGCTGAACCGTGTCGCCCACCGGTTCGGCGACAACTGGTTGTTGCCGTTTGGCTTAACGACAAACAGTTGTAGCCGAACCGTATGGCTACAACTAGTTTTTGCTTGTAAATATGGTTTGTTTTGCTGCTGTTACTTTGATGCAAAAGCATGTTTCTTTCTATTCGGTAGTTCAGATAGCTCGGTTGAACAAAAGGACTTTCTTTTATTTAAGATTTTTTTGGATGATTGCGTGTAAATGCGAGCACATGGAGTGTCAGGTGATTGCGATTCTAGAGGGAGGACTTTGAACTGTTGCCCTACTGAAGAAAAAACCTTTTGGAGAAAAAACGTTACCTTATGAAAAAAGAAAGGGCGGGAAATTTGTTTAATCTGATTTCAGCGATTCTGGTCCGCAGCATTATTTTTTTTTTGCTTTTTTCATTTTCTTTTTTGCTTTTGTTCGCTTTTTTCGCCTAGGAAAATAGAAAAGAAAAATAGCTATCTAGGATTCCTCCGATCGGGAGAGAAGTGCAAACAAATTTAAGCACATCGATTCCGCTAGAAAGAAGTAAAAAAATATTTTACAGCAGATGTCGTCAACTACAATAGTATGGAATGTGAAGTACATACATGCCTTAAAGAATCAATAAAACTAGGATACAACATAGGTACGTGCCACTGATGAGGGACTATATTATAAAACCATATATTCTATGGCCATGGTTATCGGAATAGGGCATAGTCAAATGGACCATAGTTATATATTGGTTGATGACGAGGTATTACGTTTAGATACCTGATAGGGCTTAATGTAATATCATCGTTCTAATCATCAGGATTCAGAGGACTCCGAGGACGCAAGGTTCATGGCCTAGGTGGCATGAAGTCATCGTCATCGTCAATTATACGGTTAGCGACAAACGCGGGATTAAGTAGTTGTTGCCATACCGTATGGCAACAACTCCTTAATCTCGCGTGATTAAGGAGCTGAGATTAAGGAGTTGTCGCCATACCGTATGGCGACAATAGGGTTTTCGTCTAGCCCGCTGGCGACTACTCTTATTTCGTCGTACCGTTTGGCGACGGGGTATTATTTTTGCAATTTTTTCTGTTTCCGCGTATTAATGTCACAATTCCTTTTAAAAAATGTATTATTCAAAAACAATTCTAGTTTTAAAATGTCCTGTTCTGCCGCGCACTTTGCATTTCAGTTGCACTGTCTTGTATATTTATTTTTCTCTTTTCTTGAATTGCTTATTTCATTTTTCATATTAATACCTATACAAAGAAGCAATATCTGTTCTCTTCCTGACATTTGGAATAACAATAATCTGTAGATGTTGGAAGCACCGAAAAGTTCAGGCAATGCGAAAGGCCCAAAGTTGTCATGGATATCTTAGAAGGAGGATCAGAAAGTTCAGATATACTGGATGGTGGATTTAGGGTTGTGGCAGCGGCATCTGCTGGCAATGAAGTTGTGAAAGAAGCCTTTATGGACCAGAAGGTCGATGAATTCATTTTGCAGGTTACGAGGGAGAAATCAAAAAGTAATGTGCAAAGCTTTTATGATGCCATACGTGTTCTATTGACACCTAATGACAATCGAGTGGGGACTTCTCAAGTATGTCATATATGTCTTATATGCTTTGCAGTCATACTGACATGCAAAGGGGTTCTTGTACAGAAAAAAATATATAGAATCTGCATCTGGCACATAAGAAAGCAACTAATCTACAGAAGATAGACTGATTTGGAAGGTTGTTTTTTTGGATATTTTATAGATCAGCAAATATGTTATTTTTCAGTATTAATGTATATGTGTTGTATGCTGTGACTGTTGTCCTGATACATGGTTGTGCTGTGGTCTTTACACTGCAAAGTTTATTATGCTTGTATGATCAGACATTTATACGCAAACGGTATAATGCAATCATGTCTAAAATCTCAATATAAGTTGACCACAAGGGAGATATTTAAAAAGCACATACCAAATGTAACAAAGTAAATCCTTGCTTGTCACAGTAGTTAGAATCCACTCCCTGCACAATGTTGAATGTAAGAATCCACTGATCTAAGCAATTAGCCTTTTGAAGAAGTTAAAAATCTAAACTCTTAAGTTTCGCAGAGCACCTTGCAGTCAAGAAATTGCACTCGCAGTCTTGCACGACGGCGGGACTCGGGGCGGCACTAAGGGACGACGGGACTCAGAGCGGCACTTAAGGGTGGGCATTTTTAAACCGTAACCGGATTACCGAACCGAACCGAATTAACTGATTATTTCGATTTTCAGTTTTTGTTTTGGTATAATTCGGTTTTTGATGTTTGATTCGGTTTTTCGCTTTCAAAAACCAAAATAACTGAATAGCCCATATACAATACCATTAAAGCCACTAAACAATTCTCATGTTCTAATACATTTATGTATATGTTTGGTATATTCATATGTTCTTTTATACTTATATTGTAATGACCAATGAATATTGTGTGAGTTTATCCATACTCTGTGTTGTGATATGAGAAGGACTAAATCTAATCTACCTAGTGTTTATTCATATTTCGGTTAACCGAAAAACCAAATTAACCGAACCAAAATATTTTGGTTAATTCGGTTTGGTTTTTTATTTTGGTCGAAGAAATTTGGTTACCAGTTTTCAAAAATCGAATTATTTTAAAAATGAAAAAACAGAACCGGTCAAATTGAAAAAACGAATGCCCACCCCTAGCGGCGCTGAGGGACGGCGGGACTCGGGGCGCAGAGCGAAGGGCACCGGGACAGGCCGAGGGCAGCAGGATTTGGGGAGGGCAGCGGACTCAGGTGGAGGGCACCGGGAGGCGAGGCGAAGGGCACTGGGAGGCCCGGGATAGGCGGAGGGTGGCCTGGGCAGCGACTGCGGGAGGCCTGGGCCGCTCCTACTCGGGTCTCGTGGGAGATGGGGAATGGAGAATCCGAAGGATGGCTTGACACGAGACATAGGGTTATTGGGTGCCTGGGTTAGGGTTATCCGATCAGTTGGATATCCGGATTAGTTTTTTTTGGATATATTCGAGATAATGTTCAGAATATCCCGATCCGACGGATAGACATCTCCCGAATCCAAATTCGAAATAAATTATCTGAAACCGATACCGAATCAGAGAACTATCCAAAAAAATTATCCGAATCCGATCCGAACACATTCGATCAGTCGGTCGGTGAGAAAATATCTGATCTGATTACACCCCTTGTCACGTAGTAGGGACTAGGGAGTGGGCTGAGGACTGCAGGTCGGCGGCGCTTGCTTGTGTGCCCTATGCACGGCACATATAGGAATCACAATGAATATGTTGGATTTCTTTGCCTAGAACGCTAAAGGCTCCGGTTTGGACTGTGTATTATCGAACTTTTTTTAAATTGATATAGTTTAAAGTAAAATCATTTTACTTACTTTTTAAGTTGTTATTTCAAATTCAAGCTAACGAGCTACTATTAAGCCAAGCCTCATTAATTTTTTTCTCTCGAAATGATCTCATTTCAATTTTGAACCTATTAAAAAATGTAATCGAAGAAATTTTGATTCAAACCCCATTTTTGCCAGCCCCTGCCTCCGGTTCATGCAATGATGATATGATTGCCAAAATCACAATAACAGAAAGTAGATTTCCAGGTATATACATGGATGTGTAGGAACTAGATCTCGATACTGGCGGTGTTGGTTGGAATAAATTAGAGGAGGTTTATTTGTACTTGCCCGCTTTCAATCCCGACATAGTTGTCACCGTCGTCGTCCTATTAAGGGCCTGTTTGTTTCAGGTTTGAATTATCTAAAAGCTAATTCTGGATTGTGGTTATAGAGAAGCTGATTCTCCAAAAGCTGGAATCCAAAAGCACATATGAAGTGGATTGTGGATTCTAGTGTATATGGGTGGGCTGGATTGTGAGAATCGGATTTTAGAATCAGGTTGTTTGTTTCTGATTCTGCTTTTAAGGCCAGAATCCAGAATCAAAAACTAAAACAAAAAGACCCTAAGTCGGTTCAACAAAATCCATTCATTGCCATAGAAGAGCTACTAATGAAATTTAAATTTACTTATAGAAATCAATGCGCTCCCCCTTATTCAATGCCAGCAGGTAAAACTGGAGAATATTGGAGAGACCGAGAGAGGCCAGCAGTGGATGGATATAGAGCTGTGGTCTGCAACTAGGGTTCCGTTTAGCAGAAAAGAGCAATTTCTTCTAGGCGTTGTGGACACTTGCATGGCAATGATTGTGGCCTAGGTTGAAGCCCATTACGCCTAGAGGCCCTTATCACTTCATGGACCAATACGTAAGAACCTGAGGCCCATCTAATCCATCTTCCCAACGGACGGCGACTTCTCCGATCGAATCTGATTCGTAGTCCTCCCCACGCGCTCCGGCGGCGAGTACCTGCTACCTCATATAGCTCCGGCCAATCTGACCCACCATTCACCTTACTCCCTGGCTGCCGGCGAGTAGTGCAATCTATCCGCATCTTCGAATGGCCACGGCCGAGCCCTCCGCCGACGCCGGAGGCGAGCAGCGCGCGGCCCTTCTTGCCGCCGCCTCGCTGTTCCCTCTCCCCGACGGCGTGAGGTTCTCGTACGGGACGGCGGGGTTTCGCGCGGAGGGGAGCACCATGGCCGCCGCGGTGTGCCGCGCCGGGATGGTGGCGGCGCTGCGGTCGGTGAAGCTGGGCGGCGCCGCCCTGGGGCTGGTCATCACGGCCTCGCACAACCCCGTCGGCGACAACGGCGTCAAGATCGTCGACCCCGACGGCGGCATGATGTCGCAGGCCTGGGAGCCCTTCGCCGACGCCCTCGCCAATGTCCCCCACCCCGACGCCCTCCTCCAGGTAGGCGCCCCCCATCCTCAGCAAAAAGAACATCAATTGAACTAAATTGTATACTAGTTCCTGCTCATACATATTCCCTTTCTCTTAGTTGTATTTGATAATGTCTCAATTAGTTGGATATCAACAAGTATACTGATGCTAATTAAGTAATTAGTAGTGAACTGATAATGGTCGACAACAGAACTGTGATGCCTTAATTTTGACATTGAATTGGACTAGTGTGGAATGGAGCATCTTCTGCCTGTACCTAAGATGTTCAGTTTGTTCAGATAACTTATAATTTTGTTCCTGGCTACTTTCCCGCTCTTGATTTGCTTTTTCTTTCTTTGTTTACATGCAGCTGGTGCTGCAGTTTGCAAAGGATGAGGGTATTACACTTGGTGGAGGTCACTCGGCACAAGTGCTGCTGGCAAGAGACACGAGGCCAACTGGAGAGTACCTCCTTGACGCAGCAGCGAAAGTATGACGTTAGCATTCTTTATTCTTGTTTCTTTTGATGTTTATTGGCGGAATCAATCTAATTACATCACTAAAACCCTTTTACAAAGGGGATAAATGCGATAATAGGTGCAGTTGCACTTGACATGGGGATTCTCACAACTCCACAGCTGCATTGGATGATTCGGAGTAAAAACAAAGGCTTGGAAGCCTCCGAATCAGATTATTTTACACAAGTTACTGAATCGTTCAGGTTCTTTTCAGGTCATCGCTCTACTTAGGAAAAGTTATAGAGAACACTGACTCATTTGCTGAACAATCTGATTAATTTTCGACAGACATTTGTTGGAATTAGCCCCTGATGATAAAGGTGGTGATGAGCTGAACAAGAAACTAATTGTTGATGGCGCTAATGGCATTGGTGGGCTGAAACTTGAAGAAATAAAGACAAAACTTGCTAGATTAGACATTCTTGTGAGGAATTCAGGTAAAGAGGGAGAAGGAATACTTAATGAGAGGTGTGGCGCTGACTTTGTTCAAAAGGAGAAAGTTGTTCCCCATGGGTTTGGCCCTGAAGATGTTGGCGTCAGGTGAGGTTATTGGTTATTGTTTAAATTTGCTAGTTGTCCACATTGTTTACTTAATTTAGAATTGCTGGATACTTATGTGAACATTCTGATATAACATTCAGGTGTGCAAGTTTTGATGGTGATGCAGACCGACTTGTTTATTTTCGTATTATATCGACTAGCAACACTAGGATTGATCTTGTTGATGGTGACAAGATATTATCGCTGTTTGTCCTATTTATCAGAGAACAGTTAGATATTATCAATGGAAAAGACAATCAAGCAAGCAAAGTATTACCTGCGAGGTTTGGCGTAATTCAAACTGCATATGCAAATGGGGCATCAACAGAATTTCTCAAGAACCTTGGTCTTGAAGTTGTCTTTACATCAACAGGAGTGAAATATCTCCACAAGAAAGCTCTAGAATATGATATCGGTGTCTATTTTGAAGCCAATGGACATGGGACAGTACTATTCTCTGATGATTTTGTCTCACAGCTGGAGTCTTTGACTAATGAGCTTTCTCCCATAGCTGCTGGTGAGGTTTTCATGATTTGTGCAAGCTTTTTCTTTCTTTTTTTTTGGTTGTTGGAGCTGTTTTTCTATGGTGATATTAATGCTCTACCCCATTCCTTCATCCTTAGGTCCTCCACAGCACCAAGCTGCCTTGAGATTGTTGGCCACAAGTCAGTTAATTAATCAAGCAGTAGGTGATGCTCTAAGTGGAATGCTTTTGGTAGAGGCTATTTTGCATCATAAGAGATGGTCGTTCCAGAATTGGTGTGACTTGTACACTGATCTGCCCAGTAAACAACTGAAGGCAAGTTGTTTTTTTTAAAAAAAAAAAATAGTGCAGTATTCCTCTCCTTTTTTTTTTTTTGCTAAGACAAGCTTCTTATTACCGCTGTGTTTCAATGTAATTAATTTTCAGGTTAAGGTTAAAGATCGAACTGCTATTATTACAACTGATGCAGAAACAAGGGTTTGCCAGCCTTCTGGCTTGCAAGAATTGATAGATAGGGAAGTCGGTGAGTAACATCTTCTTTAATTGTACAATAAGTCTTTTCTTTTATAGATCCAATTTCCTAAAACATTGATGGGATGATACTAAATTATGGATTTCATTGCAGCCAATTACTCTCATGGGCGATGCTTTGTGAGGCCATCAGGAACTGAGGATGTGGTACGAGTATACGCAGAGGCGTCTACCATGGAAGCAGCTGAGAGCCTTGCAAACTCCGTGGCACAGCATGTTGAGCGCATTCTTGGATAACCCTAGTTGCATTCTTCTTTTTCTTGTCCTCTTTTTCCAGCAAGACATAATGTCTATTTTATCTCAATAATGTCTATTTTAGCTCAATTGCCCGTGACAAGACATAATGTCTATTTTGGCTCAATTGCCTATGACATTTTGAAGAATTGCGACATTTATTGTTGTTTGTGATGTAATGCTTGTTTGTTCAAAATTTTGATTGTACGAGTATATGTAGAGGGATCGCTTTCTTTTATCCCCAAAGATTATTGAAAAAAAAGAAAAAACTTTAACTAAGGTCTAATAAGTTCATGCACAGAAGTTTAATAATGCTGGAGAACTGCGAAACAATTTGATGCATTATTTATGCTTATGCACAAAATTTTACACGACGTGCTTGTGTGGTGGTAATCCATATTCCAATGCGTCTTGAAATTGAACTCCATGCTGCAAATGCAGACTCCCTGCTGTAGCTCCCGGCTGTTTGGGAGACTGTGCTTCAGTTTTGGACTAAAAGATCCTCTAAACAGCATAACTGTAAAATAATTAGAAAGCTAAGTCACAGCAGAAGTGTCCTAAAAAACTGTAGCTTTTAGGGAGGAGCTTTTCAGCTATGGCTTCGTTTGACCATCTCGCTCGCTCCGCTTTCCTAACCTCCGCCTCACCGTCTCTACGTCACCTTCCCACTTGGACGCCGTTTTACTTCGCTATGTTACTACCTCTCCGCTCGGTTGACCCCCAAAAGCTACAGCTGCAGCAACCAGTTTGCCAAACAGCATAACAAAAAAAAACACAGTCACTAGCTACACCTGTTTTACAGTCCAAACAGGCCCTAAGTTGTTCTGCGGCTTCCACGACCGTCCTACCCGGCGGCCCGTCGTTCATAGTTGCCTCCTGCCACCCTGGGCCGTCCCTCGCGCTCTGAACGGTACATCTGTGTCATGAACCTACCTGGCCTCGATGGCACGCCGTCAAGCGGATTGGCAATACGGAAGTAACACAGTGCTGACCACGCGCCTTGACCTGATCTGCGTCGCCGAATGGAAAAACGGCCACCCTGTGCTCCACCCGGCCAGCCACCGGTGCCGTCCACGGCTTGCGTGAAACAACCGTAAGAATTTATTAAGTTAATTTTAGTCATTAAAATTAATTCTACAGTCATTAAGCATAATCAATCAACATTGATTCTTTGCATATATTAAACATTACAGAGTCATTTAATTAAAATAAATCCACTAAATAAAAATTCAATTTATATTTTGCAACATGTTGACAAGAATGGATGGTTACAAAAGCGCGAATAAAAATCTTTGTCTTCTAAAATCTTCTTTCACCAGAATCTTAGATAACCTGCAAATCAACAGAAATATATTGTAGCCATTAATAAAGAAAATAAATTAATAATGCAGGAAGAATTAAATAAATCTAATTTGAGTTAGAGATTGCAATCAGCCCAAAATATTTGTTATCACTCACTGAGGTACCAGATATTGTCAGCGGGCCAATTCGGCACATCTAGCGATTTATTAGCATCACTTGGCAATTTACAAACCTGTTCTAAGCCATAGACGCGCGTATCTTAGAAAATATCACACGGTAGAAAATGTTTTACCCTCAATAAAAATATCACGCGCGTATTTGGAAAAATTTTGCATTGAAAATCGCTCGAAAACCGTTGAAAAACCGCAGTTTTCGAAATCTGCTCGAAAACCGTTTTTAAGGAATATTCAATTGATCGGTTGGTTTTTTTCGTGAAAACCCAAACGGTTTTTAATTTTTTTTCAAAATTGTTTATTTCTTAACCCCTCGGTTTCTGATGTTTTTCGAGTTGTTTTTGTGGTTTTTGAATTTTTAGCGGTTTTTTTAAAAACGGTTTTTGAAACCAGACTTCATCTTTAAGGCAACCAGGCAGCCATGCCCAAATCCATCGAACCAACTCTCTCCAGAGCCTTCTGCCATAAGGCTTAAAAGCCAAAACATCTAAGGCAAACCTCAAACAGCCACCAGAGCAACCAGCCATAACACACAACCAAAAGAGCAAGCAAAAGCCAAAGCTCAGGAGGCCAGAAGAGCTAGAAGCTCAATCAGAAGGACATCAAGCCAGAAGGCATGGAGATCACTATTCACTAGGAGCCAGAAGCTCAACTAGGAGATCAAACCAAACCAGCCAAAGAAGCAAGCAGGCACTCCACTTCCTCTTGACCAGCCATTTTGCAATCAAAACCGGCACTGCATTTCATTTTCCCCGGTCGTAGGTATTTACCCATTCCCATCCTTCCAGTAGTCTCAGAACAACCATTGCAATAGCAAATAGAGTAGAGACATAAAAATGACAGTAAAGAATGCATGATAGAATAAGAGGATAGCAGTAGAGTGACCGGTCTCGGCTAGCGAGACATGCAGGGGTTGCGCCGTGTGTCCCCATTCGTGCTAACCAAATATCATCACAGACCAAAATTTTACCTGATGTTTTTGTCAGCATAAAACACAATAAATGAAGTAGAACAATAAAAAAATCACAGTAGAGAATTGAAGTACTAAATCCTAGTCATTTGTAACAATCAATGAATCTGGGGAGTGAGGAGACCAGAGAATCGGATCAGGCGGCATGGCTAATGCTCAAGAAAAGATGGGAGCAAAAAGGCCGAAGCCACCTCAGAACCGCATCAAATCGGGTAGAGCAGAGTGTGCGGTAGACGGCGACCAGGCCGATCCAGGGCGTCGGGCCGCGCGCTCGAGTGCGGCACGGCCTAGCCGAGGCGGCCAGGGGGCGCAGCCGTGCGCGTGTGCACGCGCGCATAGCGCCATGGCTAGCTCGGGCCGAAGCAACAGCAGCCGCGCGCGGGCATGCAAAGAACCAGCCCGAGGCGTCAGAAGCCGCACGCAGACGCGCAGGGAGCCGGGCTGGCGAGGCGGGTCGGCCCTCTCAACAGTATGGTTGTAAAATAGTAGAAAAATTAAACCATAGCAAAAGCACCTTTAAAAATTGGAGCCATTGGAGAGGAGTTTTTCGGCTATGACTTCACTAGACCGCCTCCCACCTCGCTCACTTCGCCTCCCCGCTCGCTCCGCCTCCCTCCTCACCCCGCCTCGTCGCCCATCCAGGTCGGCCATTGCCTTCTCGGCATTTTCGCGGCCCCGCCTCGTCGTCTTCACTCCAAAAACTGCAACTGCAACAGTCAGTTTGCTAAATGGCATAACAAAAAAGCCAAAATCGTCAGCTACTGTTGCTTTAAAGCCCAGCAAGTCAAAAGCAACTTTTCAGTCCAGCCGCATCCCCCTAAACAGACTCTAAGACTTCGGCTAGGGGTTAAAAAAAGAAAAAAAAAAGAAATAAGGAAAGAAGAGAAAGAAAAGAAAAGAAGAAGAAAAATAAAAAGAAAAGTAAGAAAAATGGGAATTCCCAAAATGCGTAAAATTGGCTTTGTGATCGCAGAAAAATAATCACAAGACCAGTTACGTATTAATATATGCATAAATCAACTGCAGTCAATAAATAATCAGAAAAATAAATTAAAGAGAAAAAAAAGAAAAACAAGAAAATATAACTTTGAGTAAATCATCTAAAATAATAATTATCTGTCTCTGTAAAGATTTTAAAATCAATCAAATCAGTTGAAATCCATTAAAATGATTAAATAAGTCGATTGAGCTATTAAATAAAGCACGACGGTATAAAATCGAATAAAGCTCTAAAAAATCACAAAGTTAATTTCATAAATCTCGGAATAATAAGGAAAGCATGCCGGACAACTTAAAACATGCAAAAACATATTGCCACTAAACATGGTATTTATGTAATTTCAGAAAATAAATTTAATTGGACTGCAATCGGGCGAAGACACTTATTTCAATCAAAATTCAGCCAAGCAATCTATGACCATGCTTATTTTGGTATCAATGTTTTATTTGGAATATATGTGGTATCATTGTTGCATGGTAAAATGTTGCTTTAAATAAAACCTAAATCGGTTGGTTGGATTAACTGCGAATGCAGTTGTGATTGTGATTTTCGACTCAACCGACGGGAGTGGTCGGGGGTGAGTTGTTAAATGGTGGGTAGAGGGTGCCATGTTTTGGTTTTGCTGGCGGGACCCTCTACATAAGAATATAATATAAGGTTAAAGCCACTACACTCGGGCAATTAGCCTTATTTAATCATAACAACCATAGCATGTGGAAACAATTAGAAAAGGTTGTCCCATGATTGTGTTTAATCTCTACATTAGGTAACTAAGATATGTTAAGCTGGGATATGCCGGATGCCCAGTGAAGGACACAATGATAACCGGTAAAGGTTATCTGGCACTATATTTAAAGCCACTGGTTGAGTATCTCCAATTTCGAGAAGGAGATCAACTGTTTACCCCAATGTCTTAGTACCACTGATTCGTGTTGTGGCACAACTGGCAAGTGGTCAGGGGATATAAGTAACTCCGATTTTGAGATGGAGTTACAATTGGCTAATCCAGGAATTAGTGCCATTGAATCAGTATAGGGTACAACTGGAAGGGGTCAGGGTTGGAGATTTAAATACTAAAGTAGTGATAAATATTCTGGGTTCTCAGCTGAGATTGAGTTCACTATAGGTAAAGTGATACAAAACCTGTGCAGGGCATAAAATCATGAATTCATGTCTATCTCCTGGATTGGAGGCTACTGAAGTTAATTCTGCCTCATATACGAGTGCTAGTAGAAATTTTTACAATTAAAAATTGAAACACAAGACTTTCTTAATAAAACCTATTTTCGGTACTTGGTTTTGAGGGATGGTTTTGTGGAATGGAACTGGTATTGGTTCTAGTGATAAAATTCATAAATGCATAATTCTCACCAATGCTTGCTGAGTACACCTTTGTACTCACTCTTGTCTACTCCCTCTTTTCTTAGACTCTGATTGCTATGGATGCTCCGACGAGGAGTGGCTGTATGATCACCCGTAGGTACCGGGTGATGAGGAGGCGGAGATCGACCCAGAGGACTGGGTGGAGTAGAGGCCTCTGTTCTCTGGGATATATGTATATTAAATATTGTAATGACTTCTGCGGTAAATTATGTAATAAGACAGATGAAAAACTGTAAGAAGGTACTGCGTTTGGAATGTAATAAAGTTCATTTAAAGTCTCTAATTAATGTTCTGTTGTAACACTCTGAAATGGTATGTTAACTAATAAATTTTCAGGCTTACTCGAGTTATTAGTTAATATGTCCTGATCAGTGTAATTAACTCGGGATTAATGACACCATTATCTGGGATTAATTATGTGGGTCGCCGCATTGCGGGAGGACCCGGTGGAGGGGGCACGCTTGAGAGTACAATGTGCTTCGAGTGATCAATCATGAATACGAGCATATCCAGATGTCGGAGGTTTTCCCGTCGGCAGATCGGCAGCAGCACGCGGTGGAGGCGGAGGCAAGGTTTGAAAATTCGGTTTCGGAATAAATTTCGTCCCTGGGCGTATCGTGAGATTTCGCCGAAATTTCGGAAACATTTCGGACGTAATTTGAATTTGAAAATTCAAATCCAGTCCATGTAGTAACGAAAAATCCTGAAATTCGGCGAAAAACCCGAAATTTTGGGCGAAATACCCGAAATTTTGGGTTTTTTTGCACCGGCAAAAAAATGGTCCAAACCTTAACGAAAAATTTTGAAATTTTGTTTGGAGGTTTCTGACACATTAATGATGTTCTTACAAAAATTTCAGCTAATTATCACATCTGAGGAATTTTTAAAAATTTAGAGAGTGGTACTGTCCTGATAAAACATTGACTGACAAGTTTGATCCGAATGAAAAATGGTACAAATCAAGTTAGAAACTGTTGAAATTTTTTGTCCATAGTTAAAATCCATAAATAATGTTCTCAAAAAAAATTTAGATGATTATCAAGCTTCATGAATTTTTGAAAATTCGAACAGTGCTACTGTCCTGTTAAAAGGCTTACTGGCACATTCAAACAAAATGAATGTTTTCTTTCAAATTTTGTTTTTCATAGTTATAAGTATGAAAAAATTATGGAAATTTTTTTGGATGTTCGTAAAGCATTGATCATATTCTTATAAAATTTGAGATCATGATCAACCATAAAACAATCTCAAAAAATGTGGATGTGCTACTTCACATTACATTTTCTTTTGAATAGTTTCGAGCATTCAAAAATTATAAAACTTTTTGTACATAGTTGGAAAGCATCATGATATTCTCATAAAATTTTGAGATCATGATCAAACATAAAAAAATTCTCAAGAAATGTGAATATGGTACTTCATAGTTTTCGGACTTCAGAGCGCGTGTTTATACCGTTTACAATTTTTGATTGAGTAGCCAAAACAAGTTCAAATTTTCTAAAACTTTTACACAATGGTTATGAGATAATTATTAACTTCTCATAAAAATTTAAGGTTACTACCAAACATGAAGAAATTTATAAAATTCTAACACGGTTACCGCTTTGTTTATGATAATTCTGTCTTTTATTTTTAAAACATAACAAACGAAGTTAAAATATTTTCAAAAATTTTCTGTATGATCCTAGGTGTCTTATTATCGTACCATAATTTTTTCATAGCATGAAAAGACTTCTTCAATTTTATACAATTCTGACAGTGTTTCTGTCGAAACTTTAAAATATCTCAAAAATTAACTTTTTGAACAAATTATCATTGAAGATCACTTTCTTATATGTTATTGATACCATTCCGGTGAAATCCGGCCATAAAATTTGTAAAACCGGTTAATTATGCCGAAATTTTCGGCGGTTTTACCCGAAATTACTGAAATCACTGTAGCATTTTAATTTTTTTTTTCAAAATTTTAAATTTGGCCGGTATTTCCAATCTCGTGGGGGTCCGAAATCCGAGATTTGAGCGAAAAATCGCCGAATTTTCTAACCTTGGCGGAAGCCTAGTTTGTTTCAGCTTTGGATTCTCTAAAAGCTGATTCTGGATTGTGGTTTTTGAGAAGCTGATTCTCCAAAAGCTAGAATCCAAAAGCATATATGAAGTGGATTGTGGATTCTAGTGTATATGGGTGGGGTGGATTGTAAGAATCGGATTCTAGAATCAGACTGCTTGTTTCTGATTCTGCTTTTGAGACTAAAATCCAGAATCAAAAACTAAAACAAACAGATCCTTAGTCCCCAACTGTTGTGGAGCTCGGTGCACGCGGTGAATGGTGACATGGCCATTGTCGACGAAGTCACGTACTTCGCACTGGACTGCAAACACCCCGGGCCCAGTACTCATGTCCGGTGGAGCTACTCCTCCAGTGCCCAAGCAGTGACTTATCGTGTGGGAGCTCCAGCTTCTCTCTTCCGAAGACCCTTTGTTTTTTTTTAAACAGGCGAGCTGTGATTACATTAAGAAAAGGGAAAAAAAAAGAAAACATAGTTTTAAAGAGATTATAAGGTGCAGGAGACTGCATCGAAAGAAAAGTGAAAAATTACTGAGGAAGACTAACAGGATTTTGAGATGTTTCGCTTCTGCGAATACCTAGTTAGAGGCCTCATCTTTGACTGATTGGATAATTTCTTCATGAGAAGTGCTTCCATGCTTTTCTTTTTGACAGATGCACAAATATTAAAGCATGAATGAAGGGTAGATAATGATTATTTACCCCTTCGCTTGCTTCAAGATTTTTGCAACTTGTATTGAGTGGGAAAGCATTGAAGCACTGCTCTTTCTTCATGGGTCGCGCAAACTGTACGGAAAACTCTATTATTACGTTCTTTCCACCAATGCCAGTAAGTGAGGATGATTAGGGTTTTAACGCTTTTCCGAAGGGCCGGTGGACAGTTTAGCAGATGCAGGTTCCATTGTTCGATATTTGTGGGAAGATGCGATTGGTCCGGCTGGAGCGACGGAATGTGAACCCAGCGTGCTATGGACGACCACAACTGTCGAACTTGGGGACAGTCGAAGAACAGATGGAAAACCGTTTATAGGCTTCGACAACATATTGGACGGAAGTATTGGTTGGGATATCCTCTGATCTGTAAGCACTGTGCTATTCATAGACGATTCTGTTGTACAAACCAAAAAAAGATCTTACAACACAGAGACGCCCATGATCCCTACTTCTAACGCGAGGGGTCATGTGAACCCTTTTTGATTAGGTAAGGGACTGTGTTGCCTGCTATGCTGACCTTCGGGCTTCTATTTGGTAAGCACCGAAACATATTTTGTAACCCCTTGGTGACGCCAGAGGGGGTGACTTCACTTGACGCTTTGCTTAGTCGATGGGGCCGGTAGGCCACCCTTACAACACCATCCAAAACTGAATGACATCAACAATATGCTCAACTCCAATGAACCTTTTGTTCTTAATGTTCACCAGAACCTATCATTAGCTGAGCTGAGTGATTTGTTAGTTGTAGCTGAGTACACGCATTTTATTTCCTTGTGTCGAGGTTCCTCTTTAGACCTCTGGCATCTGATGTACTTGGAGAAGCGTCTACGGGAAAGGAAATATAGAATTCATTTGAAAATGAGTATACGGGACAATGAACACTTTTACAATACAGCACATACCTCGCTGATTCTAGGGGATGGCAGGATACTTCTCTGTGTATTTGTAGCAAGATCAAATGCTGCAGGACCATACACGACAAAGTGGTGCGAATATATGATCCGGAAACAAGCACTTTGGGTCCAGACTTGATGGATGTTAGAATCTGAACGTATGTACTCAAATTATCTTGGTTTTAATATACTAAGCTGGGGCCTGGGGGGTTACTCCTCCGTGCTCTGAAACTTGGATTCCAGTGGATAACTTTGTTCGAATTTTCATTTTCTTCTCTCTTTAGATCACACCATGCGGAATAATCCTGTGAGACTTCTGTGATATGAGAAAAAACGTTGAATGGGAATTACAGAGGAAGTGTTCCAAATGCCAATCCTTGGCTTGATTGTAGCTGTGAGGAGCTTGCTGAAAATATTGCTTACTCTAATTTGTATTGTCTTGCTGATATGAGCAGTTCTCTTTGAAAAAATAGAGAACGTATAATTTCTTATTATAATTTGTTTTACACAAATAGTTTTCTGTAATCTGGGGCCTTCGGGCCTGGGCTCTTCTCAAGTCCTCATATGAGAGAGATGACATGACACTGCTATTTGCTAGGTTCCTTCTTATTGCGGAGAAGCCTAGGCTGTTGTAGCTTTGTTACATATTTAAATCAATGGTGAATTGGCAAGAAACATTATAAGCTGTACAAGGTGATGGACTCAATGTGGCACAGATGACTAAAGTAAAGATGATACAGGAATAACAGGAATATCTGTGCTGTATATCGGAGTTGTTACTGAATTTCCAACTATGCATGGCACAACAAGTACTGTTCGATTGAGACTGATACGAATCATGGTAAACAAATGTATCGGAGGTGGATACGATCAGCCAATCTGTTATAAAAAGTGGTTAGGGGCGTGCGAGGACAACAACACAATAAAATCAAACAACTCACGTTACTTTTTATTTACTTTTCCTGTCCACTAGGAGTAGCCCTGTAATTTAGATTTCCTCTTGTAGTCTGATTCTAATCAATAAAGTTGCGCATCATCGATTGTTGGTCTCCATCGATTACGCCCATTAAGTTTGATTTTTTTCGATCTTATTGTGCATCGCCTTTTTCAGGTAGATCTACCTCTTATTATCTAATTAACCCTAATCGGCTAATTAGATTTATCGTTACCATAGATTTGATCGGCTTTCTGGCTGTTTAGATCTTTGCCGATTGTCTCGTTAGATCGGTTTTGAGCGTATTTTGTTTAAACTTACAGGTTACAGGATCAAATCGGTTGACACGCTTTGGATTCATGAACCTGGTGTTCGTCGTATGTGTTGTAGCCAATAGTTCCTCCTTCACATTTTTTGACGCCAACACAACCACAAAAAAATCAACTTCGTCTGCATTTTTGGCTAGCAACCCCTGGGCTAGGCTAGCTCCTCTATAAAATCACCTTCGTCTCTAACCTGTCGGCGTACATACATTGCTGGATGCAAGGCAATCTATTCGATTGAAACCAACGAGGGCAAAATTTCAAATACAGTTAAATTTATACCGTATATTTTCAATTTCGGACAACTTCTCTGCGTATTCTCTGAAATGGCGACGATATCCGGCAGGCGAGGCACCAGCAGTGCATAGCCGACACGTGGTGTGCCGGCTATGCCATATCCGGCACCCCACAAGCCGGCTATGGCATAGCCGGCACACCAGGTGCCGGCTATGCCCTGTCGGCCCGGCCGGTCACGTCCAGTCGCGTCGCTGTCTGCTCGTTTGTCTGCAATTGCTTCGGATGCGCTGGTTGATTGCTTCGCATGCGCCGAAAGCCAATTAATTTGCATGCATGTTGATGATTGCTTTGCATGCATCCTCACTTTCCTTGTCGACTGCCTCACAAGCTTATGCGCTGCGCATAATAAATAGAGAGGAGTGGAAGCAGAACTCGCAGACGCTACCGAGAGCCAGCACACTGAGAAGCGCAGAGCTTGGCAAGCAGAGGCCCTAGAGGTGTCCAGTGCAGAGCAAGGAGAAGGAGAAGGAGGCGTCCAGTGTTGGTAAGTCATTGCTAGATTAATTAGCGTAATTACCTAGTTAGATTAATTAGCGTTGGTAAGTCATTGTTACATTAATTAGAGTAATTATTCGTAACTACGTAGTCAGATTAATTAGCGTAAGTATTTGTAATTACCTAGTTAGATTAATTAGCGTAAGTATTCGTACTTACCTAGTTAGATTAATTAGCGTGGAGACGATACGTAAATTAGAGAGCGATTATAGTTAGTATATTAATTATTGCCCCACTCATGCATATCATTCGTACCTCATGTACTTAATCTCCGTTAGGAACTATAATCCATGCATGTCGCATGCGTTTACTGAATCTCTGTTAGTATATTAATTATTGCCTCACTCATGCATCTCATATAATTACAGTTTTATTTATTTTTGCATGGCAAAGATACGCCATCGATGAACGAAAAACTTTTTATGTATAGACTAAAGTAGCAAGAAAAAATCAGGAGTAGGAGCAAGAAAAAATCAGGAGTACGAGCAAGTATGTGTAGTGCATAAACTAGCACATTTGGTTGTGCTATATAGTTAGGTTAATTAGAACTCCACAATAATTAGGCTTGAACTTAGTTGCATGTACTTCACATAGCATAGTTAGATAAAATAGTCTCTAGTTATCTTGTTAAACGTAATTGTTAGTAACTGTAACTCATGGGCGTAGTCTGAGTAATTAGTCATGAATAAAAAATTTAATTTATTCAGTAATTAATTTCAACCCTCGGTATAGTTAATTAGTTGTTATTTTTTGAAATATTTTTAGGTACCATATTCCACGTGGCCTTTGCACCATGAATTTTCATATTTACTACAGTGAACGGCCTGTCATATTGCACGAGAGAATAGTCACAATGCAAAACTGCGAACACACATATAGTTCAAGTGATAGTCCATTAGACTTGGAAGGAGTTAAATCACATGTTATGAGCGTGTTGCGTTTAAGCCAGGAAACACATACAATTTTCCTGGAGGCGGTGCGACCAAGGGAAGTTCCAAACAACAACGTCATTGTGCATACTTTGTTCGCACTGAGAAATAATAAGGCTTGATTATTGTATGCACGAAAGGCCATAGAGGGCGGGTTTCCGATGGGTGTTTACGTAAACATATTGCCACTAGAGGCGAATGCCGATGCTGGTCCTAGCGGCGAAATTTTAGGCCACCAGGGAGAGGGAGAAGTGGGCCAAGGACATGTGGGGGAGGGTAGTTCGGGTGTACATGAAGAAGTACTTCCTTCTGAGGTAGATGCGACATGTATGGATGACGAGGCGGGTGGAAGCGAGGATGAAGAGGGCACTGACAACGATGACCCAGCTCCAGCAGTCCAGTACTTTCGTGGTAATGGCCTTCTGGAGTGTGGCATTGCTGACTATAATAACTTCTGGAGTGACGCTTCCCCAACAAGTTGGAGCTAATCCATTTCATCAGCAATTATGCTATCATCACTAGAAGAGAGCACAAGTGTACCAGGTTGAAGCCCACTGAGTATGAGGTTAGGTGCACCAAGGCCCCTAACTGCCCTTTCTACGTCCGTGCTCACCAGCCGAAACACGAGCACTACTTTGTGGTGAGCCGGAACACACCTTATACATGCACGGAGGAGTCGATCAGAACCATGAGCCACGTGGTCGACGCTAGATTCATTGTCCAACTAGTTGTGACCCAGGTTGGTTCAGATATTGGACTATCACCGAAATCGATTATGGAGCAAGTGCAGAGTAGAACAGGGATGCACGTAAGCTACCTAACCGTGTGGCGAGCAAAGCAGAAGGCGTTGAAGATGCTTTTTGGATCATTCGAAGACTCGTACAACTATTCTCCGAGGTTGCTTTAGAAGATATCAATGACCAACCCAGGGACTCAGTTCGCAATGGCGCATTTGAGCCGTTAAGCTTCAAGATGGTTAAATAAAGACCGGGAACGCTACCTGATTAGGGTATTCTGGGCTTTCGGACAATGCATTGAAGCTTTCAAGCATTGTAGGTCTGTCATCTGTGTTGATGGCACATTTATGAGCAGGAAGTACTATGGCACCCTAATGACCGCGATCACGTCCGACGCAAACAACCAGATAATACCAATTGCCTACGCATATGTGGAGAATGAGAACAGCGATAGCTAGTTGTGGTTCCTCACTTTGGTCCGGACGCGTGTCGTGGGGGATAGGCAGAGAGTGTGTGTTGTGTTCGACCGCAATGCAGGTCTTCTCCACGCTCTAGAGGTCTTTGCACGCAAAGACGAACCCGTCTATAGCGTGGGCTGATGTGGAGAGAAGGTGGTGCATGCGACACCTGGGTGCAAACCTTTATTCACGGTACCATAACAGGTCCCTAGTGAAGAAGTTCAAAGGGTTGTGCCTTCAAAAGCAGCCTGCCAAGTTTCGTGAGATTTGGAGACAGTTGAACAAGACTACAAGGAAAATGATGGAAAATCAGCAATCTCAGGAGGAGCAGATGCAGTCGCAAATGGTGGGAGGGCAAACTGTCATTAATCATGATCGTTGCACCTTTAGCCAATGGATAGCAGGGAAGCCAGCGGAGCGTTGGTCCCTTATGCACGACACAGGCGGCGCGAGGTTAGTTGCACCTATTAATTTGTGAGATTAACTTATTTTAAGAGTGTTGGACCCATTCATGATAAACTTTTGCGTGTTTTTCTGTTAGGTACACCATTATGACGACGAACATAGCGGAAGCCTTCAATAATGTCCTTAAGGGCGTTCGTGGGCTTCCGTTATGTGCCATAATAGAGCTGACGTTCTACAGAACAACAGACTACTTTCGAGATCGTGGTCGTGCTGCTGACCAATGCAGCACTCAATTCTCAACCAAGGTGGAGGAGATCATCAGTAGTAGGAGGAGCAAATCCATGTTCCACCGCACGCGGGTGTACGATCTCGGTAACCACATATTTGAGGTAATGTGCCACCGTAGGTACCACTCTGGCTACAGCGCCGGTGACACCGTCCAGGAATGCACTCTAGGCATGGAGGAGGTGGTGTGCTCGTGCAATAAGCCAAAACTGCATCATATCCCTTACTCCCATGTATTCGCGGCTTGCAGGGATATGGGAGGGAACGATGCATCTCAGTACATATCGTCATATTACACGGTAGAAGCCCTGAGAAACACTTGGCGTCCGAAGATGAGTTCCTTCAATCTTGGTACAAGTTACAAGTCGATCGACGGGCCTTTGTGGGTGCCTTATCCGTTAACACGACGAAAAGAGCCTGGGAGGCCCAGAGGGACAAGAATGCACGGTGATATGGATGCAGCTAATGCCGTGCAGGCGCAGAAGAAGTGCAAGATTTGCAAGCAGAGTGGACATGATCGGAGGACATGTCCTAATAAGCAGTAGACGTATTTAGTAATTTTTGTACTGTATGGTGTTGTATTCAGAACTGGATTTCTTATATGTTGTATTGCACCGTGTTGTTTAACATCTGTTGCGTCCCTAATTGTGTATGCTATCTTGTTGTTGTACCGATGTTTTTTGTTGCACTGACCTATGCAGGTGGTATTTTCAGCATGGCTACGGTGGTCTTCGAGCTTCTTCAAAGAAAGAAGACGATGATCAGCATCGTGGGAGGATGATTTTCACGGGCACGCAGGTTAGTACTGTTGTATTTATTGAGGTTAGCACTGTTGTATTTATTGTTCTATATTACGAGTTTACATTGTAACCATTGATTGTAACATGATCGTGTCCTTTTGCAGATGGGCCCATTGCATGCGCGATTCTTCCACAAGATCAAGGCATTGGACCTCCAATTCTATTGGTGCCTAGCACGAGTTGGACTACTCCCATTCGCTCTTTTGATGGATGGGACTACTGAGCCATTACCGCGGGGTAGGGTGCGACACACAACTCTCCCTGCCATAGATGTATCCCTACTGACTGCCCTGGTAGATCGGTGGCGTCCTGAGACGCACACGTTCCACTTTTCGTTTGGAGAGATGACAATTACTTTGAAGGATGTGGCTATGATTACTGGCTTGCCGATCAGAGGTTGCCCCTTAGTGAGTAGGCGGCCACGAAAGGATCAGTGGAGGGAGTATGTGCAACAAAGGTAAACATGTATGCTGTAACGTGCGTAAAGTTTTTGCTTCGAATTAAGCTCACATTCATTTGTTTCTGTTGCAGGTTTGGTCGTCCGTACGCAGGAAAGGACCACGGCCTCTCTTTGAAATGGTTTCATGAATTGCCAGAGTACGGGCCATGTCCTGAGGGAGCAGACGAGGGCACTATTTCGAGGCACCTGAAGGTGTACCTCTATGATTTATTTGGAGGGATCATGTTCTGCAACGCAGCGGACGACTATCTTGAGCCACACCTCATCATGTTAGCGCGTGATCTTGTCACGTAACCGGAGGAGGTCCCACAATATAGCTGGGGTTCCGCTGTGTTAGCAGCAACCTATAGAGGACTGTGTGATGCTACCCAGCGGGCTACCGCTAGGGGGTCAATCACAGGTTGTGTGCACCTAGTACAGCTGTGGAGCTGGGAGTATCTTCCTATCTCTCGTCCTAGGGTGGAGAAGGCTATGTACCCGACGGATATCTCCCATGACGTGCCTGAGACCATGAGGCCCACGATGGGCTATAGATGGATCCATGCTAGGTTGCGATGGAGCCACCTCCAGGATCACGGAAGCTACCCACGCGCTGGTAGCGATCTAGACTTCCTGACTTCCGAGCACGTGAGTTGGGATCCGTGGACACAGGGGAGATTTGCTGAGATCGCAACGGGCGCACGCATCTCATCGTTCTGTGCACAGGATGAGCACCTATGGATGATTACATGCTTCATTCTGTATTAGAATTCTGTAGAAGTCTACTCCCCCGAGCGTGTACAGCGATAGTTCGGATAATGGCAGGTAGTCCCGGTCCCCCCACCACGGGACGCAGGCCGATCACACTTGTAAGTTTAGTAGAAAAATACTGCATTACTACGTTATGACCATTCTTCCTTTTGTGAGTTCTAACCCTTCATACTTCTGTGCAGGAGGAGTGCAAAAGGAACGGGAGGCACGTTGGACTGGTCCACCGTCCATCGTGAGCACATACTGCGGTGGAACGAGCAGGCCGAAGCTTCCACCCTAGTCCCTACAGGGCCGTACGACCCTTCCTCGTACTGGGAGTACTTCTCGTGGTACCGTCCTCGCACACGCGCCACTCTACTCAGTGGTCACGTGGAAGATGCGCCAAGACCATTCCCCGAGGACCGTTCCCGCCAGCTTCACATCCTAGTTAGTACTTTGATGCATGCAATCCTTTCAACTTGTCATAAACAGTACATACTAACATGTGAACCTCGTTTTGTAGTCGCAGGAAGCGTACGAGATGCACACTCTGGTAGACCGCATGCTGCGTGACAAAGGCGAGTCCTCCTCGGTTCACAACAGGAGCGACCTACGAAGGTACTTCATGAGAGGAGGGTGAAGTATATATTTATATTTCGTGCTATCTATTTCAAGTTCTTAATATGATATACTACGATGTACATTGTCTTATTGCCCAATACACAGATACTTCAGCAGCAGAGGGTCACGTTTGATCTCGGCTATCCGTTCTTTTGGTGGATGCACACCTAGGCCAAACAGGGGGTACAAAGTTTCGGTTATGGATCCTTCACGTGCCTCCCATGCTAGACAATCGGTAGATACCCATTCATCACGGAGTGCTCGTCCCTCCACAGCTCGCCCGTCCACATCTCGTGCGCACGACTATCCAGATCCTCACCGCGAAACTCAAGTTCCCGTGACTTGCTAAGTTTCATGTATCGTTTCGTTTTCTCAATTCAAGTCAACTGTTGTTAAATACTCTACTTTGTAACGTAACTCACTACATTTTTTACTACAGCAAGACTACGGCGTCGCTGATAACCCACATGTGACGCAACCAACATGTGGTGCCAGCCATCACGACGGAGGTGAGCACGACGAAGTTCACCATAGCGGCGGTGATGACGCTCAGGTTGAGTCTGAGCAAAAGCCACATTAGGTGAGGATCATGTTTTCAGCTGGCCTGGAATGGAGCAAGCGACTTTCACCGAGCTCCTCGATTGTGGACGATGGATGCCTACAGGAGGTGAATCCTCACAGCACTGGACTGCATGCAGCCAGGATCCCACGCAAAGACATCCTACAGTCGACGCGCTTCCTCCAGAGGACCCGTTGTCCTGGTACACCCAGGAACGCATGACCGGTGCTAACTACACCTTCTGGGGTGGTCCGACGCAACAAATTGATGAGGACACGGGAGAGCTTCCCATGCGGCAGGGCCCCTCACAGTGCATGGGATGAGGCGACACATGCCCGCAGACGTACACCCTGCAGGACTTCACCGGAATGTGGTGGACGACGCGGAGGGAGGCACTGACGATTTGTTTTACAGCTGTGTGTACTGTATTGATTATTTTAACCTAGCTGTCATGTCAAATAACTATTGTATGGTCAAATTTAAAATACAGTGTTGCCGGCTAGTTTTCTCTCAACTGTGTTCAAAAAATTATTTGGTCTACATGAAAGTTGTATAGAATTTTAGGACGCATCTTTTTCATGTTGACAAGTTTTTCATTTGAGCAAAAGAAAAAATCATAGAAAATCGTCAAGGTTAACAGTGAGTTTTCACGTTTGCGCCGGACCGATTCTTGTTAGCACTTTTTAAGGGTTGTCCCGTGCTCAAAAAATTATTTGGTATACATGAAAGTTGTAGAGAATTTCAAGGCATATCTTTTTCATGTTGACAAGTTTTTCATTTGAGCAACAGAAAAAATCATAGAAAATCGGGAAGGTTAACAGTGAGTTTTCACGTTTGCGGTGGACCGATTTAAATTGCTGGCAGTAATTTGCCTTTTTAAGGGTCTTCCCGTGCTCGAAAAATTATGTGTTCTACATGAAAGCTGTAGAGAATTTCAAAACACAACTTTTTGATGTTGACAAGTTTTAACAAGTCTTAGCAACATCCATCAGCATTACAATAACTTAACAAGGCTTAACATTAAAACTTACTAGAACACTCCCGAACCATCACTATCAATGTCGATACCCTCATCTTCACAATATTGTCAATCCTCACGTTTACCCTCGTCATCGCTTTGGTAGTCGTAAGGAAGACACAGATCAGGGTCTACATCCCCTTCAGGCTCTGCATCCTCTTCCGGCTCTACTTCATCTCTTTGCATTGATTCACGTGACTATATGGCAACTTACTCAAGACTGCGAGCCATAGCTTCGATATCAATCACAAAATCATTGTGTGCATTGCCACATGGACATGTGTCAGGACTAAAATTATCTTGGGCAATTTTGTTAAGGTCAGACGCGATGCACTCTATTTGTTCCACTGTCCATGCCAATCCTTTACTGAGCTTCTCCGGATCCTTGTCCATCTACAAGTATTACAAGTGTGTAATTAACAAACCTATGTGCTGATTAGCTGTCATATAGGTTTCATATCTGACATGCATAAGGAGAAAGGGGAACATGCAGCGCATGAAACCCTTCTTCACCTCTGGCGGAGGGGGCTTGTTCGAGCGTGCAAGCTCTATTCCGTTGCAATTTCGAGTTTAAACCTCACATCCAAATCAAGTTAGGGCTCATACCTTGCGGATCCAGTCGATCCCGCGGCACTGGAGGTCGAAGAGGTCGATGGCGAGGCGAATCTGGTTGACGACGAAGCCGGCGACGCCTCCACGCCGGATTTGCACTGGAGGCACTTGATGGCGAGGCACTGGAGGTCGAAGAGAGCGCTGGAGTGGTTACCTCCTTGCAGGTGCGGGAGGCAATGATCCTTATATGCAATGAGCAGGGAGAAGCGATGGGGAATCTCTCTCCGTCCCTGCAAAGATGGGGAGGTGTTTGGGGAGTCTGATGGAGACGCACCGGATAAGTAAGCTATTTATAGTGATTCATCAAAGCAGCATGACCTGTCACCCGTCATTAAAGCTGCACGACCAGTCACCCATCATCAAAGCTGCACGACCTGTCACTACACATCATCAAAGCTGCATGACCTGTCACCCATCATTAAAACTACTTATAAAGGCACTACATGGGTGATTATGTGAGAACTCGCTGCCGAGGGCCGCCATGTGTCTGGACCTGCGATCATCAAAATGTTGTGATTTGCATATAAGCTTTTTCAGCAATGAATATAATACCTCAGCCAAACACTAAAATTCATGAAATTAGTTTAGAAATTCTAACCAAAGTATAGATTACCATATTCAAAACAAATAACCTTATTTCATTATGTTTTCCATGTTATTCTTAGTAGCTGAACAACCTTAAGTAATAAGCTTTCCGTAAGCTGCAATATGCATGAACGAACTCGAAAAAAATGAACAAATCTATATTTATAATATTTATATCAATGTTGCACGACCTGTCAGTACACATCATAAAAGCTGCATGACCTGTCACCCATCATCATAAAAGTTGCACAACCTGTCACCCATCATCAAAACTGCACGACCTGTCACTACACATCATTAAAGCTGCACGACCAGTCACCCATCATCAAAGCTGCACGACCTGTCACTACAAATCATCAAAGCTGCATGACCTGTCACCCATCATCATAAAAGCTGCAAGACCTGTCACCCATCATCATAAAAGTTGCACGACCTGTCACCCATCATCCTTAAATCTTGAAATAAATATCATAGCTTCCTACAACCATATGTACTTCTTTTCTGCAAAAATATTTAAATTTAAATGCAATTTGAATCAGTTATGGCTAGTTGAAACCCTTAATAACATTCAAATTTCAAGAGGCTAGAAAAATATTCAAACGACCTCAAAAATTGATAAAACTAGTTTTTTTACATTCTTGGGATTGCATAGGTCACAGATATGTAAAAACATTTAGACTTTGCTTCAGTTTGCATTGTTTACTACTTGCTTAAACATTCAATCGGCAAAACGATCATTTATTCGTAACCTTCACAAACAAGCCTTCAATTCGACGAAATAAAATGCTACAACCTTAAAATAACATATACTAGCTTTATGTACAGAAATAACATCAATTTGATCAATTTTGAGTTAGGCCATATTAAGCCCTAATGAGCCTTCACGTGAAAAACGTCTCAAATAAATGCGTAATATCACGAAACTAACTTAAAAATACTTTTAGGGCTATCCCCTGCAAATATATGAAAAATGGTTAGATTCTTCCATAAGGTGTAGCCGCAATCGAAGAATCAAAATTTGACCTCAACCGCGCGATCGGCTTGGTCGTATTAGCTTTTCGGCAAGTCATGAAATATCTTATATAAATGGAAAATAATGAAAAAAAGCTCCGTACCACCCTACAACATTTACTCTACCATAATATGGAAAAATATTTCAATTACAACCAGTGTAGCATATAAAACTTATCGCTGCAAATACCTTCGAAGATTAAGAACTGCACAAACTATAATGACTAAGCCTTTTCGGCAATCAGAAAAATATCTCTTCCTAATGCGAAAGTAAAATAAAAAGGGTCCATATCAGAGTTTAGTATTTATACTACCATATTCTGTAAAAATATTTTAATTAAAACTTGATTTTCATCTGAATCCTACTTAAGCAAAACCCTAATCGACAACGTCGTTGAAGTCCCTTGTGGACTAACTTCTTTGTAGCATTTGACAGAGAGTGACACGTCGTGCAGCCTTTCCCAGAGGGTGACACATCGTGCAGCTTTTGATAGAGGGTGATAGGTCGTGCAGCTTTCGACAGAGGGTGACAGCTCGGGCAGCCTTCGACACAGGGTGACAGCTCGTGCAGCCTTTGAGCAGCTTTTCTCAGAAGGTGACAGGTCGTCAGAATCGACAGGTGCTGTAGTTGTGTGGAGTAACCCCCCACCATCAATATAAAACCGACCGAGGGATAGATATCCAACATCGCCAAACCACCAATAAACGTCAGCAGAATCTACACGATGTCGTTCTACCGTCGCCTCTTCAGCAAGCAGAAGTCATCCCGCCCCGAATACCCGGATACCAGTAGCGTTGACGCCCCAGTTTTGCCAGAGCTGTCCCGACCCAAATGCGACTGCAACCTTCCGGCGAAGATGATGCAATCTACCCACGGAGAGACAGCCGCCCGCACTCACCATCAAGCAGCTCGCCATACGGGTAAACCTATCGTGTCTATACAATACTGGTAACAATACCATTTCATGCATCGTTCTTTCTTTTCTCAAAGACAAGGACCGGTGTTTCTTCTTCCAATGGATCGACGCCCGTAACGAGCGTGACTACGAATTTGTCTACAATCGCCACGACGCGACCTCGCTTCGCCCGAGAACTTCAATCGTGGAGAGGCCGCGGGATATGTCCCCGTTCTAGATCGACTGAGTTCGGGGCCGGTGGGTAAGGCCAACCAATCGTGAGTTTCATGCGGCGTACTCATGTTTCACTCACAAAGTAATAATTCTAAACCAGTTCATCGCATACAGGAGTTCAAAAGAAATGTGCGAAATTGCTCGAGTCAAAGGAGAAACCTCCTCAAGGGCCACCCAAAGCCCCGACTTTTTGCGAACACTACTGCGGCGGTGGTTGATACCGCCACGAAGATCTAGCGGACCGGAGATTCTCTGTGCCCTTTGGCGAGAGGATGAATGGTGCGGCTACTTCAACTGGTGGATCCGAGGCGTACCATCCACATCTCAAACTTCTGTGTGGGATAAGCGGGGAGCAACCCTCTCCGTGGTGCTACTACCGCCCAGAAAAGCTAGACCCCGAGTACGCCTACGGTGTTATTCAACGACCGAACCGAGCATACTGCATTGACTGCAGGGCACGCTTCCAGTTGTACAAGGATAAGCCCAACACACACCTCCTTCACCATGTAGTGGAGTGCGAGCCGAAACAGAGCAGGTGTCTCGGCATGTCTCCGCCAACGGTGCAAAAGGGTACCTCCTCTCGAAGAGGAAGGGACAAGGGGAAGCAGTCGACCGAGGTCCGCACCACGCAACAAATCCTTGATGCGTTACGCAGACCATGCGGGAACCCGGGTGTTATTAACATAGGGGACGCCGGGAATCGGGATGACATGCCCATATGGGAGGGCAGAAATCCACATAAAAAAGACCAAAAAATTCAATCTTACACACCCGAGATGTACGGCATAGGCCACCCATCCGGCGATAGCTGGGAGCACTGCGCATCCCCGTGGAGTTCTTTCATACTAGGGATTGAGCGGTGTCCGAGAACAAATCGCAAATTTTACACGGGTCATGTAATATGCAGAAAATATTGGACATCATTCCCGCTGTACCCAGATAGGGGGAATGATAATTTGTTCCACCATGACCAACAATGCTTTCGTTAG
The DNA here is from genome assembly GCA_036346275.1 of Otatea glauca. Taxonomy (NCBI): domain Eukaryota; kingdom Viridiplantae; phylum Streptophyta; class Magnoliopsida; order Poales; family Poaceae; genus Otatea; species Otatea glauca. The sequence goes on from CM070724.1 coordinate 26,543,346, forward strand.
TTGTTTCGTTAAGCAATTTCGTCACTGTTGTAATGCCCTTGTAATATAATCCAATCTATTGCTTAATTTTTCGTTAAGCAATTTTAAAATTTTCTAACATGATTTGTTTTATTTTTTGCTCGGTAAAAATTAACTTGTCAACCGAAATTTTTATGAAAATATCATTGATATGTGTAATCCACGAGCGGATCGGTAGACTAAGAAATTAAGTGCGTAATCCGTATGACAGTGGTCAACCAAAAATAATTTACTTAATTAAGCCATGCTGCAACTAGCAGCAATAATTGTTTCTTGCCCTACTCAACTCACGGGAAGTTTAAACGTGCAGATAGACAAGGATTGACGCGATGAGAGACTGAAGATTAAAGCAAAGCATGCATGCAAATCACCTCCACGGGCGACGCGACCGACCGAGTCCAAGGCATGCATGCATGCAAAGCATCTTCACACGGGACGCGACCAGCAGCTTGCAAATCACCTCCACGCGCGACGTAATCGGCGCAAAGTTAGGATGCATGCAAACAACCGAGGTAACATTCGACGAGACCGATCGGGCCCACGGCATAGCAATCATCAACATGCATGCAAATTAATTGGCTTTCGACGCATGCGAAGAAATCAACCAGCGCATCCGAAGCAATTGCAGACAAACGAGCAGACAGCGACGCGACTGGACGTGACCGGCCGGGCCTACAGGGCATAGCTGGCACCTGGTGTGCCGGCTATGCTATAGCCGGCTTGGCATAGCCGGCACACCAGGTGCCGGCTATGCACTGCCGGTGCCTAGCCTACCGGATATCGCCGCCATTTCAGAGAATACGCAGAGAAGTTATCCAAAATTGAACATATACGATATAAAGTTGACTGTATTTGAAATTTTGCCAACCAACGAGTCTGCAACTCTGCATACAAGGCAAGAAGCAAGACTGCAGTAGAACATTCAGTGACACTTCCGGAGCAACAAAACTTAACAAGCCTGCGCGTGTTCGGCCCTGAAACGGGCTGGCACGGGGCAACACACGGTCCACCAAGGCGGGACAACGCGTGTAGATTTCTTATTTTTTTTACAGGAATCACGAGCGTTTCTCGTTGTTGCGGCACAGTGCCGTGCGCGCCTACTTTTGCCCCGATTTTGCGGCCAAATTAAGGCGGACTGAACCAGGCGGTGGCGTCAGCTAGCAGAAGTGGGGTATCCTCGGAGAAACGTAGCTCCTCATCGGTGAAATCAATGTCATGGACATCATCTGAGACACCGGTAAAGGAGTCTAGGAACAGGTCCCTGAGAAACGGGACGAGGAATTGTCAAGGGGCTAAACTGCTTAAGACATGTATAATAAGGTTATATCAACTGGTTCTTAATCTGTACACATCAGCTTTGATCTATGTGGAGGAATGAGAAAAGATAAAAGAGAAGAGAGCTGGCTCTTATTTAGTAGCCAGTGTTAGACACATAAACATGATTAGCACATACGTGTTAAGCTTTTGGGTGAACTGGTTGGTGCATGCAACTCAATATGGTATCAGAGCCAAGAGGTCTCGAGTTCAAGACCAGATTGACGCAATTAAAAAAAATCGCAGTCCACTTCTATTCCACGTCCTAGGCCTGAGGGAGCCTACAAGTGATGGGGGGTGTTGAAGTATAAGTGAATTGCCTACCTTTCCTCATCAGCTTAAGCTTTTGGGTGAACTGGTTGGTGCATGCAACTCAATAGCCAGCTTTGCACGGGAGCATAGGTAGATCATTTATGTACAAGAGAGAAAAGATAGTTATTGCACATCTAGAGACAATATTTAGAGACAGTTATTGTACAAGCTGGCTTTTAGTTTACTATTAACCAGTAGTTGGCTTTGCTATTGTACTTTGTCTTAGAGGATGTAATGTGTTGCCGCATGAACTCGCAAGGTTCAGCGTGGCTTTAGAGTTTTCGAGCCATGCGTATCTATACTCCTTTGTAATGCACCTAAGCATTCTTTTCTATGTTCACCCCAAATAATGCACCCCACTAGAGATGGCCTAACCTTCATGCACCCAGCGAAACGTTCTCAAAAACTTGCCTCCATCAAAATTAACCTCTCAGATCTTTCCTCAGCTTTACTCACCCCTATGGCTCACAACAGATCTCCTCCCACCTCCAGCATCATCTCAAGGAAAAGGAAACAAATATCCTGGAATTAAGAAAAAGAAAACAAACATTCTAGAAAAGGAAAATACCATATATTACGTGCTGTGAAAAGGAAACCGGAAGACGGGCACTGTACTAGTAGTTTGAAGGTTTCTTAAGAGCTTGTATCTCGCCTGGCGGTTAAACATTTGTCTAACTTGGCATGCTAATAGGATAATCCTAATCCGTTTGTAAGAAAGAGAGAGGGAAAAAAAACACGGCAGCTCTCGCGATAGGTGCCTTCTGTTGGGAAACCCTGATGGCCCATGAAGGTCCATGCTGGTCCCTTAAGTCTAAACCCTAGGTGAGCGCTATAAAAGGAGGAGGGGGGTCCCCCCTATGTACCAGAAATCATTAGCAATAAAGAATTTCCGTTGTTGCTCTCCCTAAACACGTGTCTCTCTCTCTTTCTGTTCTCCAATTCAGATCTGTTCGGGAACCCCGTACTATTCGATAGCGAGGTTCCTTAACACGTTATCAGCACGAAGCTCTACCGGAGTTCAGATTTGAAAGGTGAGAAAGGTAGGATTTTGGCAATTGAATCTAAACGCTTGTCGTTTCCTTCGCATGCATCTATCCTCACGATCTCGTGATCGTTGGCCACGCGGCACGGCCACACGGCGATCGCCGAATCTACTTGGCACGGTTATTAATCGCACAAGACACGGTTATCAGACGACAAGAATCGCTACTGAAGACACGGCCATCAGACATTCAAGAAAAAACAATGCCGCTGCAGCAAGCGCATGATGAAGCCGCCGCCGCCGCTTCAGCGCGCGCATGGAGCCGTCGGCCACCACCCCGTCCGGCCGCCGCCATCGCGCCATGGCTCTCCACCGCCGGCACCGCCGAGGCAAAGCCCGCCCCGGCCGGTTCGCGACCGCGCGTCACCGCCGAGGTCGCGCCCCACGGCCGCCGTGCCTTTTGCCTCTCGCTCGCAGCGATAGTCGCGACGCCGCCGCCGACTAGCCTCGCTCGCGGCCGCCTCGGGCGCTCGACTTCGCCGCCAGACGTTGCCGCGGGCACACCGCCGCCGGCTTGCAACCGCCCCGGCCCGGCGTCGGGCAAGAAGCCGTGTTTTCGCCCGCCGGCGGTAGCGCTTGATCGCCCGGCCGACTGCGGCCGCCGCGCCTTAGCCACGGACCGCCTCGCCCCGTGGCGTGCCGCCGGCAACCGTGGTTATCACCTCGCGCGCGCCGCCGGCTCTCGGGCCTCTCGCGCGCAAGACGGGCCAGCGGTAGCGCCGCCGCCGGCACCCTCACCATGCCGCGCCTCCGCACGTCCGCGGCACGGCACCCATGCACGCTGATTTGGCATCGGTCCGGCTTGCGGCCGCGCTTGCGCCTCCGCCACGTCGCGCCTCGGCCGCCCTGCACCGACGCCACCCGATCGTCGCGCTTCGCCGCTTCGCCTCCGGCCCGGCTCGAAATCAGCCGTCGCGCGCGCGTGCGCCGAGCCTCGCCGGAGTTATGCCGCTGCGCCACCGCGCCGCCGTGTCGCGCCCGGCCGGAGCTGCGCCACCACGCCCGCGCCATCGCGCCGACGCTGGCCGCCGTCGCGCCCGAGGGAAGCGTGCGGAAGTGCGGCATTGCGGCGCAAAGGGGAGCAGATGGCGTGCGGCGCGCTGGTGGCTAGGGTGGAAACCCTAGTCATCGGCCCATTTATGGCCCGAACTAGTGGCTGGCGCGGCCCGAAGAAAAGAAAAGAAAAACAGAAAAGAAAAAGAAAAGAAAGAAAAATAAAATAAAGAGAAAAAATTGCAGAAATTTTTGAAAAATTGCCAGAAAATCAAGAAGATTTTTTTGGCTCTGTTTTTAATTTTTCTTGCTTTATTTCTCTATTCTTATGAATATTCTTTATGAATTTTGAATCCTTTGCTTTATTTTATATAATGCAATGCATATGAGTTTATTTTTTTTCTGCACTTTATGCTTTTTGCAACCATTTTCTATCAGATTACACGCAGTAATCTAAACCAGAATTTTGAAATCATGCAGATGTCTGGAATTGTGAATTGTGAGTTTGAAAAACTGGTCCCGCACGGTCAGAACTATCTCACTTGGGCATCGGACGTAAAGATCGTCCTTGGGGGCAAGAAGCTCCGCTCCGCGATTGGTCTAGGGTCCTCGCAGGACGCAAAACCTACCGCTGAGCAGAACGATCAAGCCCTGCATTTTCTCAGGCACCACCTCTCAGCCACTTTGAAGAATGAATACATGGCTGAAGAGAGTGCGCATGAGCTTTGGACTGCACTTCAGAAGCGGTTCAAAAAGCTCAAGTACACCATCTTGCCCCAAGTACAGCAAGATTGGGTACGCCTGAGGTTTGCAGACTTTAAATCGTGGTTTGAGTACAATTTCGCCTTGCATGTAATTTGTACCAATCTCTCCCTATGTGGCAAGAAGATCACTGATGAGGAGAAGATTGAGAAAACTCTCTCCACCTTCCACCCAAATGCTACCCAGAGTGCACGCAGCTATCGTCAGGACGCATACAAGGAGTATAGCGAACTGATTGATGTAATGCAAGTTGCGGAATCGCAAGACGATGTTCTATGCAAGAACTATGTCTCACATACCACTGGAAGGGGCACCGCACGAAGTCAATGCCAATAGCTACAAAGTGAAAAAGCCCACTCATAGAAAGAAGGGCAAACAGGTGAAAAGAGAAGTTTCGTGCCAAGGAAAGTCCAAAGCCCGTTAATGCATGAATCGCATTTTTTAGATTATGGTTGTTAGCTTTTCTTTGAATAATGAATCGTAAGCTCTAGAAGAGCATACTTCTTTTATGAATAAATACGCAATTTATTCTTTATTCCAAAGATTCTTTAAATTTGCAAGCAATATTTGGATTGTTTTTGCCTCTATCTCGATTAAGAATTATATTTCTTTTATCTAGAAATCGTAGCGCCTAAATAGAAGAGATATGCATTGTTGATAGTGGCACAACAAATACCATCTTAAGAGAGTTTAAGTATTTCCAATCGATCACGAAGAACTGGAAAGATTACTATGATCGCAGAAGCGACTCATATGTAATCGGCTCAGGAAGAGCCACAATTATATTGCCTATGGGTACAACTTTGGTAATTGAAGAAGCCCTTTTGTACCCTGAATTAACGCGCACTCTCTTAAGCTTTAAAGACATCCACGCCAATGGTTTTCACGTAGAAACCAATGAAGAAAATGGCAAAGAATATTTGTGCATTGTGAAGCACGCGGTATGTGGAAAAATGGTATTAGAAAAATATCCCTCATATGAATCTGGGTTGTACTACACGAATATTCATGCACCCGAAGTGTATACTTCCTTGAAGACTGTTTTTAGAAGCTCTGAGTTATTTTCTTTATGGCATGGTAAATTAGGTCATCCTGGTCTTAGAATGATGAGAAATATAGTGAACAACTCACAGGATCATGGCATTAATGTTAAAAATTTCCCGAATCATGAAGATTTTGTGTGCCCTGCATGTGCCACCGGAAATTAATAACTAGACCCTCTGTCATGAAAGTGCAAAGTGAAATCCTCGCATTCCGAACGCATCCAGGGGATATTTATGTCCGATTCAGCCTCGCCGTGGCCGTTTGATACTTTATGGTGCTCATCGATGCTTCCTCGAAATGGTCGCATGTATGCTTGTTGTCAACAAGAAACCATGCTTTTGCAAAGTCGATCTCGCAGATCATAAGAATTAAGAATGCTTTCCCCGATCATCGCGTGAAGTCCATTAGAATGGACAATGCCGAGAATTTACTTCAAAGGCATTTGATGATTATTGCACGCAACAACAGAGATAGCGCTTGAGCACTCCGCATCGCACGCCCATACGCGAATGGACTAGCGAAGCACTAATAAAGAGGATTAAGTTCATTGCCGCACCGCTTTTGCAGAGTTGTAACTTGCCCAACACTTGTTGGGGACACGCATCCGCACGCAGCAGATTCTTATCAATTTGCACCGTCGGCCCGCAACATCCATTCTCCTATGCACTTGTGCACGGATCATCCCAAGATCTCCCATCTTAGAAAATTTGGGTGTATGGTATATGTACCTATACCACCCCTCAACGGATCGCAATGGGCCCTCTCCACAAGTCCGGGATATACGTTGGTTATGAGAGTGCATCCATAATCAGGTATTTGGAACCCATAATGGAGACTTGCATACACCCGATTCATTGATTGCATCTTTGACGAGGATCGCTTTCCGTCATTAGGGAGGAAATCAACCTTTGATGAAAATGCCGGAAATCATATGGCATTCCACCGATCCCCGCACATGACCCCGATCTAATGAAGCAAATCAAGAAGTCCAGAAGATAATTGATTTGCAGAATTTAGCAAATGAATTGCCCGATCATTTTTGTGATCTGAAGGGCGTGGTTAAGTCGCATGTACCCGCAAGGAATGCACCAGAGAGGGTGGAAATACCAAAGAAAATAGAAGGTATCCCTCAACCTGCTCAGAGGCCTCAAAGAAAAGAGCAGAAACTGCTCCTCAAACCCAAAGTACCCAAGACGCCCGAGAAAATCAAGCAGAAGACTTACCACAACCAATCACGAAAATGCCCCAAGGAAAGAAGGGAGCAGCTTGAGACTGCACCGAAAGAAGCCAACAGAAAGGCAATTCTGCACTTGAATCTTCCATCAAGGAAGCCAGGAAATAATGTGTGCGCACACATAGGCGATGAAAGCTAAAGGAACTTGCTCTGCGATAGGGAAAAGCAGTGAAGAGCAAGTGGAAGTGCATGAAGCACCCCATGAAGAAATGGCCATAAACTTTGTAATAACAGAGAATCCTGAATAGAGCAACGACCAACGTTGATGCATACTTTGCAAAGAAGATTGCCTCGATCATTGATCATGATCCCGAGCCCGCATCTCGCAGAGTGCAAGAAAAGGCTAGATTGGGAAGAATGGAAAAGGCAATCATCTGCAGAGTTAGTCTCTCTGAACAAGAGAAAGGTGTTTGGCTCGATGCCGCACACCTCCCCATATAAACCCCGTAGGTCACAAATGGGTCTTTGTTCTAAGAGAAATGAAAACAACGGTTGTAAGGTACAAAGCAAGGCTTGTAGCTCAAGGTTTCACTCAACGCCCCGGAGTTGATTATGAAGAAACCTATTCTCCGGTCATGGAGGAATTACCTTTAGATATTTGATCTCAATGGCGGTCAACTTGAAGTTGAGAATGAAGCTAATGGATGTTGTCACAAAGATATTTAGATGGAAACTTGGATTCGAGATATACATGAAAGTGGGAAGGAATTCCTATCCCAACCAAGACGGAGCAAATAGAAACCTGACAAAGTGTGAAATTGGAGAAATCACCGATGGGTAAGGTCAGAAGAATGTGGTACAATCGCTGAGTGACTTTCTCTCGCAAGAAAGGCTACACAAATAGCTAAGATTGTCCATGTGTGTTTATACAATGATCCCGAATGGATTCTCAGATAATCTCCGTCTATGTAGATGACTTGAACATCATTGGGACGGATGAAGAAATTGAAGAGGCATGCTCATACTTGAAGTCTGAGTTTGAAATGAAAGATTTGGGTAAAACCAAGTTTTGTTTAGGCTTGCAGCTTGAACATGTCCAAGGAGGAATCTTGGTACATCAATCAACCTACACACAGAAAGTGTTGGAAAGGTTTGGTTTTTAAAAGCATATCCTGCAAAGACTCCAATGGTCGAAAGGTCACTCCAAGCAGACCTAGACCCATACAGACCTAGAGAAGAGGGGGAGGAAGTCTTGGGAGCAGAATTCCCATATCTGAGTGCAGTTGGAGCGCTCATGTACCTTGCGAGTAGCACCAGGCCGGACATTGCGTTCGTTGTGAATTTGCTAGCTCATGCAAAGGCGTAACCCACCAAAAGGCATTGAAAAGGGATCAAGGACATCTTCCGTTACCTCCAAGGAAGCAAAGATCTTGGTCTGTTTTTCAAAAGAAACAATGAATTGAATTTGGTTGGCTATGCCGATGCTGGGTATTTATCAGACCCGCATACTGGCAAGTCCTAAACTGGCTATGTTTTCCTATGTGGAGGAACAGCAATTTCTTGGAAGTCGCCTCTAGCGCACTCGTCTCGACGCCGACAAACCACTCGAAATCATCGCTTGTATGAAGCATCTCGTGAATGTGCATGGCTCGTAAGAATGGTTCACCACATCCGTAAGTCATGTAGCTTGAACATTGAGCAAACTCCCACGATAATTTATGAAGATAATGCAGCTTGTGTTGCCCAAGCACAGATGGGTTATGTGAAGAGCAATCTCACGAAGCATATCAACCCCAAGTTCTTCTATGCTCACGAATTGCATAAGATGAACGAAATCAAGATATTGCATACTAAGTCATGTGAAAATCTTGCAGATTTGTTCACAAAATCACTCCCAGCATCTACCTTTGAAAGGTGCGTGAAAGGAATTGGGATGATGAGACTTAGAGAAGTGCAGATTTCAAGGGGAGATATTTCACATACTCCCACATGAATCTCGAGCATGAATTATGAATACCCAACATGAATCTCGAAGATTAGCAATTGAAGTTGGGAGAATTGTACTCTTTTTCCTTAGCAAGTTTTTCATGAAGTTTTCTTGCATAAGGTTTTAACGAGGCAATTCGTGCAACATAGTAAGCGTATGCTATGTACTCTTTCTCCAAGTATTTTTCCCATCGGGTTTTTCTCGAGTTTTAATGAGGCATATGCATCTCATGCAAAGGGCCCAAGGGGGAGTGTTGGGGAACCCTGATGGCCCATGAAGGCCCATGCTGGTCCCTTAAGCCTAAACCCTAGGTGAGCGCTATAAAAGGAGGGGGGGTCCCCCCTATGTACCAGAAATCATTAGCAATAAAGAATTTCTGTTGTTGCTCTCCCTAAACACGTGTTTCTCTCTCTCTTTCTGTTCTCCAATTCAGATCTGTTCGGGAACCCCGGACTATTCGATAGCGAGGTTCCTTAATTAACACCTTCCCCGTCTGCCGCTACTACGCCCTAAAAGAAATTTCGACGGAATCCGCTTTAGATTAGTTATTCGTTTCCCATGTCCCTGTGTCCCCGGAGACCAGGATTGGTGTGATTCGATCGTGTGATTAGTTTGCTAACGGCACAAGGCCACAACTAGAGAATTCTCTTATATAAAAGAAGGACATTGGAATGACGTCGCCAAACCAATAACCAGCTCTGGTCGAGTAGACATGCGATGTTTTTGATCGTTTGTTCCTTCCTGCGTAACTTTTTTTTTTGGCAGAGAAGTAAACGTCAACTTAATTCCAACCTAGCAAAAAACAAATGTGGCGTTACTTACGACTAACGAGCACCAACTAGCTTCGCCCTATTATCTACAACTTGTCTAAGCTCAGCACATACGACGACAACGACGACGACGAGCCAACGGCGACAAAGCCTACAACTTGTCTAAGTCCTTGGAACTATATCATCTGAGCTAGGGGTTGATAGTGCCATCCGCCACTGTCACACCAGTAGATTGCCAAAATGCTGGAGGATATGGCACACTTGTTGTGGTGAATACAAAGTGTACAAGCTCATTTAATTTGGTCCTAGCCAAAGGTGGGCATCGAGCCGGGCTCTTTTAGACCGGCCCAAGGCCTGAGCCGGCAAGAAGCTGAACGGACGTGATGGCATGGCTCAGTTGCTTGGACCGCGCTGGCCCCAGAATCAGGCACAGTGGGCGGCATGGCCCGGCACGGCCTAGCACGGCACGCTCTAAGCACGTCGGCCCAAAAGGCATGGAGCACGCCGGGGGACATGGAGCACAATTGGCATGGCAGACCTGTCGCAATCCCACGGCAGGGCACGGCGGGGAGAGGAGGGGGAGGGTTACCTGCGCCGCGCTGTGGCCGGTCGTTGCCGATGCCCCTTGCACCGATGCCGCGCCTATGACCGATGCCCTGCCCTTGCCAACGCTTATGCGACTGCCCCTGTAGTTGACGCCACACCCGCACCCGAGCCCTGGCCGACGCCTACGCCCGCGCACACCGACCCTGGGACTGTGCGCCCGCGTCGTGGCCGCACTGTGTAGGAGGTCGGAGAGGAGGGGGTTGGAGGCAGTGGGGAGGTAGGGGCGGAGGGAGACGGCAATTTGGAGGGGGTGGAGACACGGAGGGGAAGGGGGAAGGGGAGGAGGCGGCCGGCAAGGGGCGGGGTGGTTGTGCGTGTGCCAGATGGGGAAGGGAAGGGGCGGCGGGGAGACGGTAGGGTGGAGTGGGACAGAGGGGTAGAGGAGGGGCGGAGGAGGGGCGGTGGGGGAAGGGGAAGGTTGGGCTGGTCCATCGAAGGGGAAAGATAGAGATGCGAGGGGCGGCGGGGAGGCCGAGGCACCAGGTGCGGAGGGGAGGCGAGGGAGGCCGAAGAGGTGGCGGGGAGATTAAGGGTGGTGAGAGGTGAGGAGGCGGCAGAGAGGCCAAGGGGTGTTGCGCGGAGAGCAGAGGGCCAGAGGCTAAGGGACACTGGGGCACCGGGCATGGAGGGAGAGATACCAAGAGAGAGAGGGGGGAAAAGGAGGGGGAGTCAGGAGCTCAGGAGAGAGAGACCAATAGAGAGAGAGGGGAAATGAGGGGCAGAGAGCGCGGGAGCCGAGAGGGAGAGAGAAAAAAGGGAGAGAGGGAGACACCAAAGAGCAGCCTATCTTAGTGTTGTCTCACATTACTTGGACAACGACTACATCCTAAACAAAAAGGTCATAGGGTTTAGGCCAGTCGATGAGGCACACACCGAAGAGGCTATCGCTAACTGTGTACTTGAGGTTATTACTGACTTTGACATAGAAAATAGAATTATTCTCATCACTCTTGACAATGCATCAGCTAATACGACGGCCATGGAGCATCTCTCATCACACCTGTAGACTTATGTTAGAGGTTTCGTACTTCACTAGAGATGCGTAAACCACATCATTAATCTTGTTGTGTAGGCGGGTTTGGATATAATGAAACCTAATTTGAACAACATACGAGATGCTATCAATTTTGTTATAGGTTCAACTGTAAAGTTCGCTCGGTTCTCATAGTATTGTAAGGCCAATAATAAGCTACCAAGAAGATTCAACCTTAATATGAAGGTTAGATGGAACTCTACGTATACTATGCTGTAGCGATACAAGGACTACGAGCACATTATCACCGTCTTGGTCAATTACAATACTGGTAAGCCGTTGTTTCATGGTGCGGATTGGGAAGTTGCTCGTTATTTTTGGTAATTTTTAGAAATTTTTTACAATGCAACCAAATGTTATCAAATGTGTTCTACCCAACTTCTTGCTTAGTCATCAAGTGGCTTTGTACTATTGCTATTAGTTTCAAAGAAAACAGAGATAATTATATTTTACAACCTATTATAGAACAAATAAAGAATTTTTTTAAATATTTTCAAGCTATTCCACATCTCTACAGTTTTGCTACTATTTTGGATACTCAGAGAAAATTATCTGATTTGCAGGGCGCCTTCAAGGGAATAGGTGAAACATTTGATCTTGATTTTTGGAGGCATATACTCATGTTTATAATGAGTTTTTTTAGAGATTTTGATAAATATTACAAAAATTTTGATAGTAGAAGTGAAGCAAGAAGATCTATCTCAACAACTCAACAAGCACGAGACAGTTTGATTGCTTCAAACATATGAAAGAAGATAAAAGGCAATGCATCTAGTTTGTCTTCTGAAGCACTGAGCATGTCACAATGGAATCTACAAGTAGAGATCAACCACTACCTTGAGACGCCTTTCGTGCTAAGCGAGTTTGACATAGACGAGGACAATCGATTCAGCTTGCTCTTGTGGTAGAAGAATCACAAACTTATTTATCCCATGCTATCGTATTTTGCATGGGACATACTTGTGGTGTCCACTGTCTCGTCGAAAGTCACTTTTAGTTTGGTGGGGAGGATACTTGAGCCGAGGAGGTTGTCTCTCAGACCTGAGATGGCTGAGGTAATTACATGCCTCAAAGACTGGGAGCATACAGATGATAGAACACAACATCAGGCTGAGGATCTGGAGATCACTGGCGCGACAGCCGACTTTGACCATCTCGGCCTCGAGTAGTCTATGCATATATACATAGTTTCTGTACTCTTTTCCTTATTAGAGGTACTCTACACCGAGGTGTTAGGATTTTAACGAGGCAGTAACTATGTATTGTTCAAGAATGAATAAAATTTACTTCTTTTTCCCTAACATTTGTGTCCATTGCCTCAGCTACATGCGTCTCTGGCTCCTTTCCTCTCATCGCAATAGTGCAAATAGGTCAGGCCTGGGCTGGCACGGCACAAAGTAGGCACGAAGCACAAATGAGCTGTGCCTAGGCTCGTTGAAGGCGAGCCAGGCCGACACAGCAAGACACGGTGGGCACAATGGGCTATCTCAGCCTGACACGATTTAGGCACGAAGCACAATGGGCTCATGCTGGCCTGGCATGGCACGACGCCCAACTCTGGTCCTAGCTAGTTGGACTGGTGTGCTACATAAGTTTGTTTTTTAAAATAATCCATATTTAAAAAATTATAGAAATAATACGTAAATTTTTTTATAGAAATTTACCTCTGTAACCATTCCAAATGATGATAGAGCCTCTGTCACCAAGACCAAATGGCAACAGAGTGCCACATGGGAGGTTAGGTTATCTGTCGCCATTTCAATTGACAACAAAGGTGACAAATCATCAATTAAAATAGCGATAGATGACCCTACCCCCTTTGTCATCATTTCAAATTGTGATAGAACGCATCATATTAAAACCATGCACGACCGTGTACAGGGAGGGTGACCAACAAAAAAGAGAGCGAGAGAAAGAGAGAGCTAGAGAAGAGAGGAATAAAAGAGAAAAGTAGAGGAGAGGAGAGGAGAAGATAAGACGAAGAGGAGGAGAAGACGAAGGGGAAGGGCCATAGGGGAAGAGAAGAGGAGAGAAAGGGGGAGGAGAAGAGAAGAAGAAGAGAAGGGGAATTTTTTGGGTGAGTTTTTTATTATGTTTTGAAAACATGATCGGTTAGCAACCAAAATAGTTAGATATGTATTTGTGTAGATATATAGTTGTGTCGATCTGTAGTTTTCTAGATATGTAAGTATGTAGTTGTGTAGATCTGTAGTATTTGTGTAAACATGTAGGTATTTTTAGATATGTACTCGTATAGATTGTAGTTTTGTAGATATGTAAGTATGTAGTTGTGTATATATATAGTATTTATGTAGAACTGTAGGTATGTTTAGATATATAGTTGTGTAGATCTGTAACATTATAGATGTGGTTCAGGCTAGATCGGATAGGTTATAACCAATTTGGAGAAATGTAAAGAGCAATATGAATAATGCAAACGATTTTGAAAAGCTTGTTGTACAGTTTCAACATAGAAAAGAAATATAAATTCATAAAAATTGGCAATGTAGATGATTTTTTTAAAATTATGGTAGAGAGTATGGAATTAGAAAATAAAATTTATAGACACTTTCAGCATTCCTTTGTTTCAAAAAATTTACAAGAAATGAAGCCTGTAGTAAGAAAATTTTGAAATAATCAGCAAAACTGCAGAAAAATTTAGAAATACATAATATATTATTTTAAACACAAATGAATAGAGAAATAGTGGTAGTAGTTTTTTTATTCTGATTCACTCTATATATTTATTCGATATTACATGGGCTTTAGTCACTATTGGTATGCGTAGCGAGAGGGAAATATGAAAATAAATATGGCATATGAATTATTATTGTAATTTAGAGTAGTTTTTTGTGGTACATAGGCATAGTGGTGTGATTAACTTTAGAATTTATTAGGTTGATTATGTATTGCTTAAGGGAATGATATTACATCGTGTACATAATAACAATTTGAGAAAATGATCAATAGGTATGGATGAGTGAGTACATTTTAAAATACACTATGGAGTGTTCCATATATATGTGAAAAGGGGGTCCAACTAGGTCACTTCCAAGTGTGATTGCTAGCCTATCATATGCAGAGGAGCGTCCATAGGCCTTTGTTTTGAAATGGTTGTACCACTTGTTCTCGTTGGACCATAAGTTGCATGATCTGAAGTTGTGTAGTGTTGGCACTCATGCACGGCAATGCACGTACTGAGAGTTATTGGAATTAAAGTGCCCAAAGTTGTGGAGCTCATACGTATGATTGGTGAAGGAGCGATGATGACCTTTAGTATTGTTGGTGCAAACATTTCAGAAAGTCACTTCCAGCCATGTGATTCAAGAGTAGGTCATTATTAATGAAGCCGAAGAAGTTGAGGAGTCGAGTCATAGTCATGCATGCTTATTGAGTCGAGATGTGGGAGGGGGTGACGAGTCAGTGGAAGCTAATGAACTAGATATTACCATGCCAGTGGTGCAACAACTGATGGGTATTACGGATGAAGGAGAACATATCGAAGACTTGGTGGAACGAATTAAAGCTGAGGACCACAACTATGATGCATTATTTGATAGTGAAGGTTGCGATGATGGGGAGGTTGGACATGAGGAGGGTATTCCTAGGGAATAGAACGAGTACCAGTTCAATAAACTGGTAGTCAATGAGAGTGAAGGTGTTTCATAAAAGTATCAACAGAATGAGGTACGATAAGAAGGGATGTACAAAAGTAAGTGGGAGATACAAGAATCAGTGAAAGCATAGGCAGTGTCACACTGTGGAGAACATTTAAGATTGTGAAGTCAGCACCGCAGATGTATGATATGAGATGCAAGATAGAGGGTTGTCCATCGTGCGTCCATGCGTACTAGCCTAAGTGGGACACCCTTTAGAAGTGTTCAATAGTCATTTGGCACACATGCATGCTGACGGAGCCCATGTGAACGTATAGAAATAACTCTTCAGACTGTGTTACAAATGCAATGTACGAAAAGATTGTGGGCAACCTAGATTTGGAGTCGCATTCCATTATACTTGCAATAGCAATAGAGTAGAGGTTTCATTACACAATAAGCTATGCAAAGACCTAGAGGGTGAAGCAAAAGTCGCTTGAAGCTACGTTTGGTATGTATGAGGACTCATACGATAACATGCTAAGTATGCTTCGAGTCATTCAACAAAGAAATGCTGGGATATTTATCGATATTTTTGAATAGCGCTCGCAGCGGTTCCCTGGGAAGATGGTACTTAAGTAAGCGTTCTTTGCTTTTGGTGCATGCAGCTATGCATTTAGACATTATCGTCCCTTGCTTTGCGTGAATGGCACATTTTTTACTGGGAAATATAAGGGCCAGATGTTAACTACCATAGGGTAGATGGCAACAACCAAGTTCTTCCCGTTGCACTGGCTTTTGTGGATAGTGAGAATACAGAAAGTTGACTATGGTTTCTAAGAAACGTGAAAGCGGGAAGACATGAGTTACCTCAATGGTCGTCCCTGCATTGGAGACGCGGTTGTACCTTAGGACATGGACCTAAATTGGCGACCTCAACTACTCGTGAAGTTCCAGGCTATGATAATGGTTGCTTCAGGTTACATGGACTTTTCTAGTACCCACATACTGACGTAGAAGTGGCTAACATAGTTCTATGTAAATGCTATTTCAATTTATGATTTCTATTTTGTTTTGAATTCGTATCCAACAGAAGTTCTTATTTCTAGCTAAAGGGGATGGCTGATGGTGCAAGAGAGTACGTGGTGTGCCAAGACTTCAAGGCGTATTTGCTCTTGTTCTTCAACTGGGTCATGTTCTACTCACCCATAGGGACAGCGTAGACAAACACATGATCTAATATGCGAAGGTAATAGTGGATGCAAATGTGGAGGCCATCCCACAGCTAGCTTGGGGCCCCATGGTACTATGCATCACGTATTGTGCCCTTTGCGATGGGTGTCGACGCATGAGGATAATTCCACTCTCGCCAGATGCCCACTTCTTCTGTAGATGCCCTCGCTAGATGACCACACTACTGGAACACTCTGAACACGGTGTATTAACTGATAAAACATCGGTGTGCTCGATGTTTTAATTTGCTAATATACCGAGATTCTTGTAATTATCTCAGAGACAGCACGAGCGGCGGAGAAAAGTGAGCTGGGCCGGGAAAATCGGGCGAGGCTAGGAACGACACAGGGAGGAAATGAGCCGGTGCAAGGAAAACGGCCCGCGTAGAGATCAATTTTATTTTTTGGAACTTCCAAAAAATGGAATAAGGCCAAAATAAATAGCAAATAAATTAGAAAAAATCCTATAAAATACTTTTAAGCATTTAGAACTCAGATAAATTATTTTGGACTCAATTAGACTTTGAATTTTGTTTTACATCGATTTGCTTGCATTAGAAAGAAAATTTTCAATTCACCAAAAATTTAGAAAATGGGGAAATTTTAATTGGCTAATGTTTGGAATGTTACACTTAATGTCATAAGACACACCCAATTCTATATGATTCACTAGAAGAGTTACACTCTGAAGGAAGCCACGTGGGAAATAATACCAGATTTTGTAAAGCTTAACCACTTCCATTAGGCAAGCCGGATTTCAGGAACAAAATCCATTTTAAGGGGGTAGGATGAAACAACCCAGAGTTTTAATCAAGCAAATGAGATCATCGACACAAATTAATAACACACATCAGCCAAGTAATTAGTAGAGTTTAATCACCAACTTTATTCATTACCAAATGTCATACAATTGTATAATTACAATGTACATGAAAAATGAAATTTCATTAAAAAGAAATATTACAAGAAAATTCAAAATTTCCTAAAATCTAAAGCTTTTGTTGATCCTTGACATTGATCCCTGGAATTATTAATCATTCACATATATAAAATCATAAGGCGAGAAATGCAGAAATTAAAATTCTTGAAATTGTCGTCAGACCCAAATGCGATTAGGATTTCACTCATCGAGATACTAGATTCGTTTGGGACCAAATCGGCACCCCTCACGAATTAAGGTTTCATCATCCAGCATAAAACAAACTTATAGTAATCATGTAACCGTAGCCAAGCTCAAATAGTACTCAAAATATCACATGGTAAAAAGGTAAAGCCTCACATAGTCAAAAGGGTACATCCACAAGATTAACAGGGGAGCCACAACTGAGCACTTCCCCAGTCTAGTGCGTTCCCAGCACATACATCACATAAACCAACCAAAAGAAACAAGCCAGCCAAAGCCATCCCCATTTTAGCATTTCCCTAGTCACCCTATTTCCTTCCACCACACACCACACCAAAGCGAGGAGGCCACAGAAGCTCCCCAATACCATCACCACCAAGCCAACCACAACCAAAGCAAGAAGCCATGAGCATCCGCAAGGAGCAACCAAGCTCATACCAAGCACCAAGGTCAGGAGTAAAGCATTAGGAGGCTAGCCAAGCTCCAACTCCATCAACTAAGGAGCAAGTCAGGGAGAAAGAAGGCCTCCACAGCACTGAAGGCCAAGCTCCCCAAGATCCACCAAGATCAACCAAATTCAGAGCCAGCCCTCGGGCATTTCTCCCCCAAGCAACTGAAACCATCCCAAAGACAAAGTCACCAGGAGGAGGAACAAAGCCAAGCACTAGGGGCAAGCCGAAGGCCAGGAGGGAGGACCAACTAGGGAGGTAAGAAGGAGGATAAGGAGCAAGCTACCTCAACCTATCCACCACTCCACCAGCAGCTAGAGGGCAAAGAGGCACACGGCACCACATCGCCATCGACCTCACCATCATCATAACCCATCCCCATCCCCATCTCAACCTCTCCAGGTATCCTCGCAAGCATTCATCGAATAACTTTAGAATCAACCTTTTACTCAAATGCAGTAGAGGGAGTGGGCAATAGTGGTCTCAGTTTGTAGCTATAGGAGGGGTGGCCTTGCGTGTGCCCATGGACCATCTCGTACCCCCCAACGTACGGAGGCCCATGAGTATCGCTACAATACTGCCAAACCACCATTTAGCATAGACTAAATCATCATCGACCCATGAACATGATTGAAATCCAAATTTGCAAATTAAATCAACCATGACACAACAACAGTAAAGAAAATGGTGAAGGAGTCTTTGTAATTGACCACTAGGTGAGGGGGCGAGCTAGCAATAGAGCCATGGGTGAGGTCTCGGTGGCCCGAGCCAGCGGAGGAGCCCCGAGCGGGCCAAGAAGGCCCTGGACTGAGGGCGCAGGGAGAGGCCAAGCCTTGGGGCGAGCCAGGGCAAGTCTATGAGGGGCCAAGCCGAGGGAGGCCCAGGGGGAGGCGAACAGAGGTGGCGGTGGTCGGGCCAGAGGCTGGAAAAGCGGGGAGAAGGGAAGGAGAGGGAGTAGATCTAGGGGAAGAGAAAGGATAGGAGAGAAGGAAAGGAGGGGAAAGGAAGAACTAGAGAGGAATCGGCCGAATGGAGAAAAGGAGAGAGGAAGGAGAAAAGGGGGAAATGAAAAGAAAAAGGAAAGAAAGAGGAGAACAAAAAAGAGAAAATAAAAATGAAGGAGGAGGAGAAAAGAAAAGAGAAGAAAAGGAAAAATAATAAGAAGATGCTAATAATAATAATAATAATATCGACAAAATAACAACAAAATAAGGACTAGTATAATTGGGTAATTAAATAAGAAAGTAAATATTGTTAGCAACCACCCTTCTAATTAAAAATAGGAAAGCCATATTTAGGTCCAAGTGTAACCTAACTTAAAATCCATCAAATCGAAACTTGACAAAATAATAATAAACCCAGATCAAAATAAACCTAATAAAAATATGTCGAATAAATATACACCAATTTAAGAACAAGCAGTATACACCTACCAAACTCAGAGAAAGGTTGGAGACCATAAAACACGTAATAATTTGATAACATCTAAAATATAATATTTCATAATTTCAGAAAGTGAACCAAATCTGACCGGAGACCACTTTCCAAATCCGAGTGAGGACTATTATTTTTGCACAATTCTAGGCAAGTTTCCTTGATCAAGTAATTTCTAATGAAATGTATTTGGTTATATGTGTTATCACCGATGCATTGGAATAATTCTTTCAAGAAAACCCTAAATTGGATGTGGTTGGAAAGTTCAATTGATAATGAAAAGGGTGATGTATATGCATATATATTTGAAGTCGGGTACTGTACTATGTTGTTAGTCGAAGTATAGCACTACAGCGTGCATTGAAGTCAGGATACTATACTACGTCATTAGTCGGAGTACAACACTATGGTGTGCATTGAAGTCAGGGTACTATACTACGTTGTTAGTTGGAGTACAGCACTACAGTGTGCATTGAAGTTGGGGTACTATTCTACGTTATTAGTCGAAGTACAGCACTACGGCGTGCATCGAAGTCAGGGTATTGTTGGTATCTTATATATGAAAAGTGTTAGTAGCACCTTTGATAATTAAAAAAATTGAAACGTAGATTTTTTTAATAAAATACTATTTTTTGAAAAAGGATTTTGAGTAAGGATTCATGAGATGATTTTGGAGATAACTCATATGATGCATTTTGTTATTAATGCTTATTGAGTATATCTGTACTCACTCTTGCTATTTCCCTCTCTGCTTAGAACCTAGTGCCGATGATACTTGGGGTGGGGATCACCGCAAATACTAGGGTTATGAGGACTACAGGAGGCTTAGATTGTGGAATAAACTATACGCTAGTTATGTCGAATCTACAAGGTACTTCGCATTTATGTATTATAATTTTGTTATACATGGATCCTATGTATAATTAGTTGTATTGAACTTGTAGCTATGCGTGGTAATGGACTGTAATAAGTTTCCATTTCAGTCTCTAATTATTGTTCAGATGCAACACTCTGAACACGGTGTATTAACTGATAAAACATCGGATGCGCTCGACGTTTTGATTAGCTAATATACCAAGATTTATGTAATTATCTCAAAGTAATAAAGATGTTACTATTGTTACCCTGGACCAATTATGTGGGCCGCCACATAACCGAATGCCCACCATTAACCGGCGGTTTTCCAAACCCTGTCCCTTGTCATAGAACTTATTTCGTCAACAATATTTAGACAATTGGAGAAGTAGTTCTCTCTAGTTCTAATTTCTAAAGCAATTTTCTCAGTAGGAGTTATGTAACCTCTGGTACATCAATAAATGAATTTTAGCTAGTGGAGATACTACACTTGAAACACCTCTATTACGACTAAAGATACAGGTGGTTAAGGTACAATTGGACTCAGCTTCGTACAACTCGATCGATTACTGATTACTGAACACTCGCCAGTTAGCATAGACACTTTCTCCTAGCTAAATTTCTTTCTAACGGTATCTCAATTAAATCACGGGGCTTGCGTACATGTTAGTATTATAACGTTGCGTACAAGCGTGCATCCCTAGCAGTGGCGGAGCCAGGATTCTTTCAAGCCTCGGACCGAAAACTAAGCGACAATAACTAACGCCAAATATTACTCACGCCATGGTACAACAAAAACACTACACAAATACTACAAAAACACTACACAAATACACAATTAAAAACACTACACTACACAAATACACAATTTTGTAGTAGTATGTATGGAGCAATCATGAATAACAACATCAGCATCACAATTCACAACATGGCATGATCAAAATATTAAAGACAAGAATGCATAACACATTAACACAATAAAACTCAACGTTCAATAATCAATTAATGAGTTAATCACAATTCAGATTCAACCATTCATTTCAGGCATTCTGCATTCAGTTATTACTCATTCTCATTCTGTCATTCACTAATCACCAAACATTCAGAATCACCAAACATTCAGACAAGTGACAAACTGACAACCAGTGAGTGCTCATTTTCATAATTTCATTCATGGATAATGGATTCACCAATCACCTTATCACCAGACAAGTAGATAACCAGTGTCCAGTGAGTAGAGCTGTACCTGTAGAGGCTGCAGAGCAGAACCGCGGAGCCACGGGCGCGGGGGGCTGGGGGAGGCGGCCGGCGAGCGGTGCCGGGGCGGCCGGCGAGTGGTGCTTGGGCGGCCGGGCGGGACTCGGCCGATTTGTGCGAGCCACGGGCGCGGGGCGGGCGCCGACGAGCAAAGAAGCGACGGAGCGAGCCAGCCGAGGCCGGGTCGGAGCGACGGCCGCCGGGCGGAGCGGGACGGCGGCGCGAGCTCGAGTCGGATCGCCGAATCGGCCGACTCGGGAGGAGAGCAGCGGACGCTGCGGCGTGAGCAGCCGAGCACCGGACCGGGCGAGGCGAGCAAAGAAGCGGGTCGGTGCTGGAGCGCCGAGCGACGGCCGGCCGGCGGGCGAGGCGGCGCCCGAGCTCGGCTCAGATCGAGGCGGCCCGAGCTCAGAAACTCAGATCGAGGCGGCCCGAGCTCTGCGGTCCAAGCGGCGTGACTACCGGGCGAGGCGGCGAGGAGCCGAGTCGTGCGTGCCCTAGGCAACGCAGTGCTGAGCTGGGCCGGTGCGCCTCGGGCCCAAATGAATAGTAAACAGTATTTTGTATTGTTACTTGAGCCAGGCCTCAGGCCCGGGCCCCACCGCCCCGAGGCCCAGCTCCGCCCCTGATCCCTAGTCCAAAAGGTTGTACACCACGGAAATAAAGTACGCTCGGTGCAAATAACCGAGCACTCACTAGTTAGCGTACACGCTTTGTACCAGCTAAATTTTCTTTCCAATCGTATCTCGATTAAATCACGAGGCGTACGTGTTAGTATTATAACATTGCGTACAAGCAAGCATCCCTGTTGCAAAAGGTTGTACACCACCGAATAAAGTACGTACGCCCGGTACAAATAACTGAACACCTAGTGCACATGCACGTAAACGAGCGTATGAGGTACAGCTACTTAGACCAGAAGCCGGAGGACATTTTCGGTGCATCCTCTTTGAAACACGACGTAAATGGTTATAATACCAGATACCAGTGGCTTGTAGTCAACAGTACGTAGAAAAAGAAAGAAAGAAAGAAAGAAAGAAAGAAAAGGAGTATTTGAGGAAGGGCCATGTAATCAGTTGTCTCTAAATAACGAAAAGGGAGTATCTGGAGAAGAGCCAAAACACTTCTGCGGCTATACTCCACAAGTACCTTTCGGTTTAACTCGTCAGCTATCTATGGCCGTTTGGGGGTTACTTCAACTTCTCAAAAACCGATAAATTCTTTAAAAACCTTAGTTTTTAAATGAATTTTTGTATAAGCTAGCAAAAATCAAAAGCTGAAGGTTAGACAGGACCTACTTTTGCAGCTTATTGCTAAGCGAAATTGGTTGTTTGTCAAACGACCTTTTATAAAAAGCTACAGCTGTTTTTCAGCCTACTCCCCCCAAACAGACCCTATATGCTTTGCCACATAAAATTGCCAAAAGTTGAAAGCTAGGTAGGACTTGCTTTTGCACCTTATTGCTAAAGCAAATTTGTTGTTTGTCAAACGTCCTTTTATAAAAAGCTATAGCTACTTTTCAACCTAAAAAGTCAAAAAAATAGCTTTTCAGAAAAGCTATAGCTCCCCTGAACAGGCCCTATATGCTTTGGCACGTAAGATTGTTGCTGACATAGAAGAGTGAGAAAGAAGAAAGAGAGTATAGATATCTTTTCGTGAAGAAACGGTCATATAGACGGCATAAAATATATTACATGAGTTATTGCCTATAACAAACTATTTTTCTTGCTATAATTAAAAGATTGTAGAATCTCATAGAGACAATCTAAGATGTCATTTATTGTAGAAGCTGTCTTTAATTTTTTTCTTTAGATGACATAGAGGAGTATATAGACAACCGTCGTCTCTACTATTTTTATATACTCTTGTACTCAACTAGTACCTTTCGGTTTAACCCGTTGACTAGTGGCTGCTCTTATATGTTTAGTCCCTTGTCAATCCTTGCCATAATTTCGTACGCAATTATTCATCCATTGATATCCACCAAATTTTAAAGTCGCTTGGAATCATCATCCATTCAGCTGATGCTAGCGTTCTAATTAAATCCAGAGCTGTTTAAAGTCGGCGATACAAAATTCCTCGAACGGAATGAACTTTTCCTGTAGGAAATATAAGAATTTGTCTGGAAGTTTATCACACATAGAACTACGAGGTACCACTTCAAATACAAACGCAAAACAATGATAAAATCCATTTTATCGTTCAGATTGATGATCTAGTAATTCTGATTCTGGCCGTCAAAAGAACTTCTAGTTGCCATTTGCCCAGTTCTAAAATACATGGGAAAGAGAGAATGGACGAATTTGATGTGATGTGACGTGGTTCCTATGTTGGATGGCTTCAGGTCCACAAAACTGGTATGGAAAAAAATCGGACAAAATTTGAAAATCAGAAATATCGAGCTGAAAGTCAAAAATCGTAAGTTTCAAAATCAAAATTTTTAGAATTTTTTTTCGAAAATCGGCCGATATGCATGGAAAATCGGCGGACTAGGTGAACTTTTTTTGCGGCCAATTTTTTTTGAGCGATTTTCACCGATTTTCGATCGGTTTACGTCGGACAATTTTTTTGAATTTTTGATTTTTTTTAATTTGAATTCAATCGGTTTGCCGACCGATTTACAAAATCGGATCGGGCCGATACGGCCGATAATCGCCGATATTTCAAACCCTGGATGGCTTATACCCTTATCTCATATGTACGTAGGTCACGTTTGCAATGTAAGAATTTTAAAAGAGAATTGTCTTCTACTCTTTGAGAAGCGTAGCCCGGTTGGCTCGAGCTGCCGTCGAGCGCTTAGCCCGCCCTCTACTTCGATCAAATGCGCGCTCATCCGGATATAAGGATGCGCATTCAACGAGAATAGATTTCTTATACGTACTAGTATAGTGCCTGTGCTAACGCTACGACGGTAGTACACCCGCTTATCAATTAAATGAGAAGATAAGCATGAATACAACACTTAATAATAAAAGAGAAATTTAGAATTTTAAATGAATTTAGAAAGAAAAACAGAACTAAATGGAGGTCGAATGGGCGAAAACATGCTCCTAAAAGATTTTAAATCAAGAAAGAGAAAGAAAAAAAGAATTTTCTGATTTTAGATTATTTTTTTTTGCAGCTTCCACAGAGAGCACAGCATACTCTCTGGCTTGCAACAAGAAAGGGAGGGAAGGCCGGGGTGGCCACGGTCAGCAGTGGTCGGCATTGGTGCGGCGAGATCGCGGCACCGCCGCCACTGGGGAGGAGTCACGCTTATGTGAATTTCACGGAAAATGATGGTGATGGCTTGGGTTACCTTTAAAATCCGGTGATCTTTACAAGAGGGAGCATTTGGGGGTTTACGCAATATGATGGGGTGGAGGAGAGCTCGTCGGCTTTTATAACCCCGAAACAAGCATATTTATGGAAACCATAATTTGGGATCAAATCAGATTGGGAGGAAATTTTGGCAATAGAGCACGAAATTTGGGGAATTAATACTGTAGATGGAAAGAGGAGATTTGGTGCGGGATTGATGAAGCTTTGGAGCTTCTTTCTTGCTTTAATGGAGGGAGGGAAGAGAAGAAGCTTCTCTGGTCTGGGCTGCAGCTAGAAGAAGCTACAGGTGGGTTGCCTTCATTTTTTTTAAATATAGAAGGATTTTTGAAAAGATAGCACATTAGGTTAAAAAATTCTACAAAAATTCTTAAAAAAACTTTCGATTATTTTGTACTTAATAAAATTATTTTCAAAAAAAATTAAATTATAAATTTGTCGAGGCACGGCGACCGCGAGGTCGCCGATCAAAGAACCTTGCTGCGCGCTTCAAAGCCACCGATGGCGACTGTGGAGCCATTGCGCACTGCTTTCTCTCACCAAGGCCGCCCGGTCACTGCGTGCAATCTCGGCCTTGTTGCCCCATCTCCCGTTTTTTCCCAAAGACGTAATGTATGGTCCTTTCCTTTTTGAGGACGTTTGTTTCCTTTTCCTTGTTGATACTGGAGGTGAGGGAAGGTCTATTGTGGGCCATAGAGATGATTTCATAAAAATATGGAAAAATAAACTGCGCTCGTCGACCGTTGGATACGCAAGAAAAAAAGATAAAATTAATGTTGTTTCGCTTCGCTACTGGTTCCGCGAGAAAAATTGAAAAAATTAAGCAAAGACTCACTGCATCGCTGGTTCCTTAAATAAAAATGAAAACAAAAATTCAGCGCTCTCCGTATACCAAATTAGGCTCTATGGGGCTAGATCCGTAAAAAAGTCTCGAGAAGAGTCATATTCAAGAAAAAAAATACGATCACAATGCCGGGACAATAAAAAATTCAAGTCTTGGTTCCTTGCATACGGATCCTCCCTGATTATTTCCTTGTTTGATTCGCCCTCCTTCCAAATATGTAGTACGTACAATTTTGGCCAGTAAAAAATTTAAGTCTGGTTTCCTTGCATGCGAATCCTCCTTATTTATTTCCTTGTTTGATTCACTCTTCTTCCAAATATGTAGGTGGGGGAGATCTGTTGTGGGCCACAGGGATGATTAGACACACTAAATAATGGCCATCGGATGTGGGTGAGTAAAGCTGAGGAAAGATCCGAGATGTTCATTTTGATGAATGCAAGTTTCGGGGGACATTTTGTTGGGTGCACGAACGTTAGGCCATCTCTAGTGAGGTGCATTATTTAGGGTGAACGTAGCAAAAATTGCTTACGTGCATTATAAAGGAGTATAGATGTGTGAGTATGCTGCATAAGTGTGGTGTGTGTGGGTCTCCTTTACCCTTCAAAAAGAATTGTCTATGAACAGAAAAACCCCGATTTCCATTAAGAAACATGAAATAAAAGGATACAAGATAATTTTGGAAAAGAATCCATCCGTCTACTCTTGAAATAAAGTATCATCTATTCACACTATAAAAATCATTTCCAATCATACGTGTAATGCACTATATTTGTTTAAATCATAAGGCATATATGTAATATTTCAGAATTTCTGTCCTTAAAAATAAAGATAAATAAAAAATGATTTAAAATTTAAAATATAATTTTATTAGATTTTGTGAATTCCTAGAGAATAATTGAATTTTTCTAAGTTTCTAATAAATATTTCTGATTTTCTAGTATTTGATCTGAATTTTCTAGATTTTAAAAAGGCTTTTCCAATATTCAAAAATTAAAAAGGTATTTTTGTGTAACAATAAAAACCAAATTTAAGTTGGAAATAATTTTATTGTCTTAAAAATGGATCAGGGATTTCTTTTGAATTATTTTCCAAATTTATAAACTCTATTTGCTATTTCCTAAAAAGCATTTTCAGATTTTAGAAATTATTTAAAATAAAAAATATTATCTATATTATCACTTTGAAATAATATTTGTAAGTTCAAAATGGCCTATTTAAATTCCATGAAATTGTGTAGAATTTTGGGGGCTATTCTATTTTTCTTCTATTTTAATTTTTTTCAGCTTTTAAAAACCATTTACTGTGCAAGAAAATATTATATTACATATTATTATTCTATTCATGCTTTAAATGCTAGTCGGTTTCTAGTAAAATTCTTGGATTTATGATAATTTATTTGCTATTTTTTGGGGTTTAATTTGATTTTTCTGTAAATTTCCAGTAGGAAAATAATTATTTTTTAAATTAATAAAAATGTTTCAAATTTTCAGACCCGATTTTCTTCCGACGACCCCGCCCGTCACATACAGTATACTCGAACCGAATTAAATTTTGGCCGTTTCAACTCCACGAATGTTTCCTATTCCGACCACAACTTCGGCGAACGTTTCTCCATTGGTTTTAGATTAATTCTTAATATTTGTTTAATGACAAATCTAATCATTATGAGACTAACATGTTTATTGAGTTTTATTCTTATTAGTCTTAAATTTGGATGAAAAATGAAAAACCCAAGGTATGCACTCGTATTCATTTTATTATCCTATTGGATACTTAGGATTAAGTTAAAGGACGAACTTTTCCATTGCTTATACATTAAAGATGTGCATTATGTTTCCAATTCCATATATTATATGGATGCACACATCTAGGGGAGTTTGTACTTTAACTTGATGTTTCAATTGTATTGATGGATGTCTTCTTGCCAAATAATGTAAAGCATCAAGACTTTGAAACAACCCTTTGAGTATATATAACTTGTGTAGTTTTAGTATACTCATGGTAATATAGGATAAACTTAAATGCTATCTAAGATTGATTATGTGTATATATTAATTCCAAGTTCAATTATTTATATGCATATATTAATGGAGTTTATTCTATAGTTGATGGTCTCAAGAGTATTGATCCCTTTCCATCACTTCAATATATTGGATCGTTACTTTCCATTAAATTGAGTATATGAAACTTGTGTAGTTATATATACTCATATCAATTTAACTTGATGTTTCAATTGTATTGATGGATGTCTTCTTGCCAAATAATGTAAAGCATCAAGACTTTGAAACAATCCTTTGAGTATATATAACTTGTGTAGTTTTAGTATACTCATGGTAATATAGGATAAACTTAAATGCTATCTAAGATTGATTATGTGTATATATTAATTCCAAGTTCAATTATTTATATGCATATATTAATAGAGTTTATTCTATAGTTGATGGTCTCAAGAGTATTGATCCCTTTCCATCACTTCAATATATTGGATTGTTACTTTCCATCAAATTGAGTATATGAAACTTGTGTAGTTATATATACTCATATCAATTTAAATGAAATTTAAATTGAGATTCGCTTGTATTTCGATCAATCAAAGAACGTTTCATCATGTGTTGATTGTGTTCTTTGTTGATTAAGGACAAACAGAAAGTTCTTAAGTATAATGAAGCATTAGTTGCATCAATGTACTCAAGACACAATTAATCATTCAAATTTATTTGGGTTGTGCTCAATTGATCTTGGGGGCTTCCATTATGGTTGATGGAATACAAGTGATGATTGAGACAACCGTATTTGTTGAACTAACAATCTTCCATGACTTGTGAAGTAGGTTGAATCCAAGAAAATGAAGAATCAGGAAAAAGAAGTCATCTTGTGTTGATGAGCTTCAAGAGATTATCCCGAAGTGAAGAAGAAGAGAGGAAGTTCATCATGTGCTGATGAACAAGAAGAGAGGACCCCGCTCGGAGAGAAGATGATGTGAATAATAAAAACTCCAAGTGGGATCGCTAGAGGCAAAGGTATAACTAGCTTGGGCTTGGGCTAAGGATGTGTTCCTAGTCTTTTTTTCGGTCTCGGTGTTTGGTTGGAAGACCGGGTTGTTAGTTAGGTTGCCGTACTATTAAGAGGGGTTGAGTCATTTAGCTTGAGCTTCATCATGTGTTGATGGACTCAATCTGGTTCACTCTAGTTCATTCCCTTATTTGGATTTTACATGAGCTAAGTATTTGCATGTGTTGCAAATAAGGGAGCTCATGCTTGCTTCTTATTGAATCTTAATTGATTTGGATTTTGCATTGAGCTATGGATTTGCATGTGTTGCAAAAAGGAGATATCTCATGCTATTTGGTTTAAGTGGTTTTTGCATGGAGCTAAGTTTTGCATGTGTTGAAATAGAAGAGAGCTCATGCAACTTGATTTTAATGGTTGTTGTTTGCATGGAGTTAGATATTTGCATGTGTTGCAAATAGAGAGCTCATGCATCGGAGTCTTCGCTTGTGACTTGATCATGTGTTGATCATCACAAGGCTAAGAAAGGTTTATGCTCTGTGTTTGCAAAATGAGTTTTTGCAAAATGTGGTTTTATTGATTCTTATCTTGGAGCATGAGATAAGCTTTTACAAATGTGTTTTGGAAAGCGTTGTGGTCATGTGTTGATCATTTCATGGCTTAATATTTGATTTTAATTGAATGGATTTGTTATTTGCAAATGTGTTTTGCAAATGAGTTGGAAGTTATGGGTTTCGATCCTAAATCATGTGTTGACATTTGCAAATATGTTTTGCAAAGTGTCGTGATCATTACATGGCTAGAGGATTGATCTCATAAATTCTTGATTTATTTGCAAATGTGTTTTGCAATTAAGTTGAAGTTTTAATGCGATTCTTTGGAGCATGTGAATAGGGTTTGCAAACGTGTTTTGCAAATTGTCTTGATCATATGTTGATCATCACACGGGTCAAAGAATCAATCTTTGAAAGTTTAGAGAAAAGTTTTTGTGAAAAACTTGGTTTTCTCCCTGTGGCCGGCACTACCGCCCATGGAGGTGAGGTACTGCCGCAAGGCCGGCAGTACCGACCCTAGGGCCGATAGTTATATTCCAGAGGGGATGTTTTTGGGCTCTGCCAGGCCAGCACTACCACCCCATGGGGGCGGTGCTGCCGCTCAGCCGGCACTACCGGCCCTACATGGGTAGTAGTACCGGACTGTCTAGGCAATAGCTAGTTTTCTGACCGTTGCGCCAGAGGCCGGCACTACCAGCCCTATATGGGCGATAGTGCCGGATTTACTGAAAAATACCCGATTTGCCCCTCAACGGCTAGATTTCGTGTGTGGGGGCTATAAAAGGACCCCATGGGGTGCAAGGGCTGTGTTGTTGGCTCTCTTAAGCATTTGGGTGAGGTTGTGCATGTATTGCGCACTCACATTTGGTTTTTGAGCTAAGAGTGAGCCATAATTGCATGTGTTGCAATTAGGAGAGGATTGAGAGTCTCTTATGCATGTGTTGCACTTGAGGGGAGCCTTGTGCATGTGTTGCACTCGGTGTTCACCATTGTACATGTGTTGTGCTTGGTGAGGCTCAAGCTAGAAGGCTTGGCGTATTACTCTTGGTGTTTGCCGATACCTAGACGGCGTCTGGAGGCATCGTGCGCGATGGCCTTCTCAAGGAGATTATGAGAAGGCTCGACAAAGTTGTGAAGGTCGGTGCTCATCTACTTGGAGGGGGAAAGAGCAACCACTATTGGATTCGAGGCAGGTGCTCAATTTGTGGAGCTGATTCAAAGTGGTTTGGGCTTGCCTCAATGTGGATTAGGGGAGACCGGCAAGTCTCCGAGCACCACGGTAAAATATCGGTGTCGCTCCTTGTGCTCACTTGCAATTCCTTATTTATATTTTTGCAATTTACATTCCTAGAATTAAATTACTTGATTGTCTTTAGGATTGCATATTCTTGAGTAGAGACATAATTAGCTAGTGCACTTAGTGAGCCTAGTTAATTTAGACTTTAATTGTCAAAACCTTAGTGTCGGGGTTTCGAGCACCGGTAAGTAAATTTATAAATCTAAGGGGCCGCGCGCTCTCTCTCCTTGAATGGTTAGACTAAAAAGCCCAAGATGTATACTGGTTCAGGCTGAATGTCCCTAATCCAGTTCGTGTGGTGTTATCGTATTGCCTTAGGTGCAGATGACTGCACAGTGTTTGCAAGCGGGAGCTGGGGGCTCGAACGTGAGAGCGTAAACTGCCTATTCGTCGAAGGACCCAGAGAAGAGAGCGAGAGAGATCGTTCGTCCCCTCTCCAGAAGACCTTGCCTCCCTTTATATAGTCGGAGGGGGCAGGTTACATGGAAAGTTGGGAGAGGGATGGATGAAGACATCTACGCTAGGAGTTCTGACCCTCGGTCTTGGTGGTTGGTCGACATGCTCTCTTGTCCATACCGGGTCGGTAGGCTCATCGAGTAGATCAGTTCGCTGCTTCATTGGGAAACAGCGCACCTACCTTCTGCGAGCCTTACGGGCGCTGACGCCACATTGCGTCTTTGGTGCCGCCGAGGGAGCGATCTCCATATCTTGGCGCGGATCGACGATGAGATCGAGTCTTGACTTTAGCAACCTTCGTGCTGTCTTGGGAAGGAGCCACTTGCCCCCGCACGGTCACTTCGAGCGGTCGTGTCCGTAGGCCACGTGGCCGATGGCCGTCGGAGGCCTGACACTTGGCCCTTGGCGGAGATCGCCTCAGCTTTGTCAGAGCCGGTGGGGAGTCCGACCTATGGCGGGGGTCGGACGCCCCGTTAGGTCGGGGATGACCTTGGAGCAGCTCGTTAGGTCGGGGTTGAGTGTCCTTTGTGGACCCGTGAGGCCTTTGGTCGGAGCCAGGCTTGGGACAACCCGTTCGTTACTCCGAGCCACTTGGGTAGCCATTGTATGAATACTCGTCAGTAGCCCCCGAACCCCCGAGCGAGTTCGTTAGATACGGCCGGGGGTTGAGCTTGGTCGGTAAAGCATGGTCGAAGGCGACGGCCGGATTTGGTCGGCTGGTCCGACTGACCTGGTTGGTTGGCTTCAGCCTGGTGTGCTTCGGGCGCATCCGGCAGCCGCTGAGGGACCTATCGGGGGTACCCCTGCCACCGAAAGTTTTTCAATTGGTTGGTTGTGCGTGTCGCGCATGGTTTTGCACGTCTTGACCGTTCATCTTCTCGGCCTCTTCGGGATCCGACGAAGGGCGCTTCGTTTTCCTGCGTTTGGCATTTATGCGGAGTCGTTTGATCTTCCTTCCTCTGGGTATATAAGGGTACCACCACTTGCTTGAATGCTTACCCCCAGCTAGAATCCTCTTTTTCAATCCTCCAATGGCTTCGGCGCATCCGCTGGTCTTTGGTTTTGGTGATGATGACAAGATGGAGGAGGATCCCTTGGCCGAGCTCTGGGCTAAGCATTATTAGGCGATGGCCGAGCTCATGGAGGAGGAGGCCGTGGTCCGTGACGCCGCCGCCGTCGATGCGCTGCTCGAGGTTGTTCCGAAGCTCTTCGTGGTGAGGAGCGCCCTCTTGGTGGCGATGGCGCGTGCGCGCCGATAGCCGTCAGTGCATCTGCACTGACGCAATCTGAAATTCGTGATATAATACTTAGTGTTGAAAAAGCTCCACCATATCATGTAACATTGTGTAATGTTTGAGCTTGTCGGTTTATAATAAAATTTCCCTTTCTTTTGCGATTGATGCATCTGTGTGATGACTTCGCTTTAGGCGCATTCTCAGACCACTCGTGCCCCTGAGGGTCAGCAGTCGGTGCGTGACCGTTTTTCTTAAGTACGGATACTCAAATGCCTTGGTCGGCGCGGAGGACCTCTCGGGAGGTTCCGGTGTCCGAGTGCTCGTTTAACGCCGTAGCTAGACGCGGCCTTGGTCGGCGTGGATGACTAGATGCTTCTCGGGAGGTTCCGGTGTCCAAGTGCTCGTTTATCGTTGTAGCTAGATGCGGCCTTGGTCGGCACGGACGACCAGATGCCTCTCGGGAGGTTTCGGTGTCCGAGTGCTCGTTTAACGTCGTAGCTAGACGCGGCCTTGGTCGGCGCGGACGACCAGATGCCTCTCGGGAGGTTCCAGTGTCCGAGTGCTCGCTTAACGTCAGTAGCTAGACGCCGCCTTGGTCGGCGCGACGACCGATGCCTCTCGGGGTTCCGGTGTCCGAGTGCTCGCTTAACGTCGAGCGGTGACGGTGCCTTGGTCGGCCGGGACGCACCGTGATGCCTCGAGAGGTTCCGTGTCCGAGTGCTTGTTTAACGCCGAGCCGGACGGTGCTCGCCTAACGCCGTAGCCGGACGCTTGTTCGCTTAACGCCGTAGTCGGATGGTGCTCGCTTAACGCCGTAGCGTGACGCTTGCTCGCTTAACGCCGTAGGCGGACGGTGCTCGCTTAATGTCGTAGCCGGACGCGCCTTGGTCGGCGCGACAACCGCATGCCTCTCGCGAGGTTTCGTGTTCGGTGCTCGCTTAATGTCGTAGCCGACGCCGCTCGCTTAACGTCGTAGCCGGACGCTGCCTTAGGTCGGCCGGGACGACCGATGCCTCGGGAGGTTCCGTGTCCGGTGCTCGCTTAATGTCGAGCCGACGCCGCTCATTTAACGTCGAGCCGGACGTTGCCTTAGGTCGGCTGGGACGACCAGATGCCTCTCGGGAGGTTCTGGTGTTCGGGTGCTCGTTTAATGTCGTAGCTGGACGTCGGCTCGTTTAACGTCGTAGCTGGACGTTGCCTTAGGTCGGCTGGGACGACCAGATGCCTCTCGGGAGGTTCTGGTGTCCGGGTGCTCGTTTAACGTCGTAGCTGGACGTTGGGCGTCCGTCCCGAGTCCTCGTCTGGCGAGGGTAGCTGCAAGACGAGTGGCCACTGTATGTCCCACGTAGACGCCCCGTCCGCAGGTGTGGGACCTGGAGGGGGTGAGCGAACGCGCGTTTACCCGCGTTGGTTTGAACGACGTGCTTGTTGAGCTAATAACAGGTGATCAAAGTGGGTCCTTGGAGGTCCCTCCCAAGGGGGACCCTTCCAAGCGGATGGTCCCAGCTCAGGGTGTCCGGCCCACTGGGGGCGGCCCATGAGAAACCTTTCTTTACTCGATCCCGTATCGGACTCTGGGTCGTCCGCCGACCCAGAGCACAGCTGACTGTCACCCATCGATGGGCTCCGCAGGAGAGTGTGAAGTATGGTCTCGAACACGAGTCAAGGCGATTGGGTCGTCAACCAACCCAACTAGAGGCCCACTGGGAGCTCGCCTTGTATTCGCCCTCGCCGATTTTTCATTGGGCGGCTCGCGCCCACTTGGTGGGTCTAGCCTTTAGAACCCGCAGCTTTAGGCTGGGTCTCGGGCGCGAGCTTTCAGGCTCTTTTACCGCTTTGAGGTCGCAGCGGCTCGGAGGGGCCTTTTAGACTCATAACGGTGCAGCTGATCCGGCCCAGAGGTGGAAACCGAGGGGTTTACGGGGCGCACTGCCAGATACGACGTCTATTCACCTCCTGCTGTCCTGCCAGACTTAAATGCGTAGAGGGGAATTGGAAATCGTGGGGTTACCGTTTCGCTTGGCGTAGCAGCCGGAGGGATGGGACGCGCGACGATTCACTCGAGGCGGTGTCTGTTCGGCTGGTGCTGGTTCGGCTGGCGCCTGCTCGGCCTTTATAAACTCGGCGTGGGGACGCTAGGGCGATTGCTTGCCTTTGCCTTTCCTCATTCTCCTGCCTTCGCCTGAGACAGAAAAAGTAGAAAGCAGAAGCTAGAGAGGAGAAAACTCCACCTTCCTCCTTCCTCACCTTTTCGCTGCTCTTCTTCGAAAATGTCGTGGCCGGAGTGCTCTATCCAGCCCAACCGCGCGCTCGGCCTGGTGAAGAAAGGTTTCCTTCCTCCGCAAAACGTTTCAAGCTGGAGGGTGCCGACGGGGGCCACCGTCCCCTCATCGGGGGACGATGAGATCGTCGTGCCCGCCTCGTTTTACGAGCGCGGGTTCAGTCTTCCTCTGCACCCATTCGTTCAGGGGCTGCTCTCTCACTACAAGGCGGAGGTGCAGCATCTTAATCCCAACGGCGTCCTCCATATTGCAATTTTCATGATGCTGTGCGAGGCGTTCTTGGTCATCGAGCCGCACTGGGCGCTGTGGCGGCATCTCTTCCATGCGCGGGCGAGGAAGGATAAGCCATCGGACGCCCCGGCGCCCATAGGCGGCTTGGCGCTCCAAATGCGCGTCGGCCGGGGGTCGGATTATATCGACGTGAAGTTGCCGTCGTTGAACCAGGGCTGGCACTTCGAGTGGTTCTATGTTCAGAACACCGGGGGCAGCGCCCGGTCTTCACCGGTCGGTTGGTCGAGGCGGGGCCTGAGTGGACCTGGGGCGCCGCCAAGAAGGAGAAGGCCAAGGTGGCCGAGATCATTGATCGGATCAAGGTCCAAAAGGAGCGGAGCCTGACCGGCGATGCTGTCGTGCGCACTTTCATGAAGATGCGCGTCCAGCCCCTCATGGGTAGGCTGCTCCCCATGTTCCGATACGGGGGGACGTCTGACCCCATGAGGATGGCGGGGCCAGAGCTCTCCGCCTCGGAGATCGAGGTCCGTGTGTCCGCCGTCACGGGCGGAAGCGCCACCGAAGCGACGGGCGGACACCCCGAGCCATTCTCGACAGCTCATCCCCTGGACCTGGTAATCCGAGTAAACTTCTTCTTGTTTCCTCCCCCTTTTCTTTTTCCTAACATTCGGTCTTGACCGTTGTTTCCGTATTTCTCTGGAGCTTACCGGGATGGTCTCCCGGGTGATGCTGCCGGGGGAGAAAGCGCTGAGGACGGCGGCCCGCGCGGGTTCCGTTCAGCTCGGATCCGCGCACAAGAAGCGCAGGGAGGAGAAGAGGAGGAAGAAGAAGGAGCGCGCGGCGAGGGCCGCGCGCGGTGAGGAGGTGTCCGAAACAACCGCCGTCGAGACGGGTGGTGCGGGGTCAACTTCTAGTGACGGCAATGAGCAGCGACGCCGACCCGCATCACCGTTCGATTCGGGCCGTCGAGCGGCGGAGGTCCGGTGGAGGGCGACCGCGTGGGCGCCGTTGTTGTCGCACCCCAGGTGGAGGTGTCCCAGGTGGAGGAGTCCTCGGGAAAACGGAGAGCCGACTCGCCTCCGCGAGGGGGGCCGGCGAAGAGAGCGCGGCTGCCGCGCACCCGATCGGTGCAGTAAGTGTCCGCTTCTTTCAACTTTGTCGTAGTAGGGTCGTCCGAGCAACCCCTGATCGTTTGTTGTGTGCAGTACCTACACAGGGGTGGTCATATCGGTGGCGGCACGCCC
This sequence comes from Otatea glauca, assembly GCA_036346275.1. Classification (NCBI taxonomy): domain Eukaryota; kingdom Viridiplantae; phylum Streptophyta; class Magnoliopsida; order Poales; family Poaceae; genus Otatea; species Otatea glauca. The sequence goes on from CM070724.1 coordinate 26,578,817, forward strand.
GGCGGTGGCCCCGCGCGGGCCGACGGCGGCACTGCAGCCAACGGGGGTTGAGAAACCGTCGGTGGAGCCAGAGCAGCTCGGGGAGATGGTGGGCGCGGCCAGCCCGACAAGGGTCGTGGCGAGCCGGGCGCGCCGGGTCGTCAAGGACCGGCTCGCAGCGGTGTTGGAGCCGCCGGCGGGCAAAGCGCCGATCACTGGCGCCGAGGCCGAGCCGGGGCATGAGGGAGATCCGCCGATCCTCGGTGAGTCAGGGCTCCCTTCTGCAGTTGAGGGAGGTCGGGAGGAGCTCCCGCCACCACCGCCGGGGAGCCCACCGGCACACGCGGTCCGGCCTCCCGGGGCGATGCTAACACCGCCGCCCGGGAGCCCGTCGGCGGGAGCGGTCCAGGAGTTGGAGTTGATCCCCTTGGAGCCACAGGGGGAGGCGCCGAGTGGCCTCCCGCGGACACAAGCTGTTGGTGCCTACCCAGGCGGGTCTGCTCAGCCGCCCTCACCTGCGTTGATCTGGTCGGGAGACGACTAGACCGACGGACCGTCCCTCATGCTGGACGACCCGGTGGAGCACAGCGAGTGGGAGGCTTTCCGAGACAGCGTCAAGCGCGCCGCGACCGAGACGAAACAGATCCAAGAGGATCTGGCTCTGGTACTCGATTATTCCAGCGGAGTGCTGGACGCGATCACTGAGGGGATTCTTCCGGTTGGTGCGGTAAGTCAGCAAAACTTGGCCCTTGTAGCATTTGATGGATTCGTCACAAGCTAATAGAGTGCCATGCTTTGCAGCGCTTGCGGGCCCGTTCGGGGGAGAAGTCTCAGTTCCTTCGGGGTTTGCAGGGCCGAAAGTTGGTCGCTGAGGAAGAGCGCGATAGGCTGCGTCCCGAGCTGCGCGACGCTCAGGAGGCCTTGATTCGTGAGCAGAAGGCGGCGAAGAAGGCCCGCTAGGAGCTGGGTCGGGCCACCCAGGTCTTGCTTGATGAGCGCCGGGCGAACCAGTCCTTGGCGGCACGGGTGTCGGAGCTTGAGTCCCTTTTGGCGGCGGCCAGCAGTGCCAAGGATGCCGCCGTCGTCGCCGAAGGAACCGCGTGGTCGGAGGCGGCCCGCCTTCAAGGCGAAGCGGATCGGACGGGAGGGCGGCGGCAGCGGATCCGAGCGTGACGCCGCCAGAGGAGCCGCCAAGACCGAGGAGGAGCTTCGCGCTCTGACGAGCTCCACGGCCGGTAAGTGGCCGAACTCCTTAATCGACTTTGCAATCGTGGCTCGTTGGGCGCGCCTTCTGACGCTATCCCGATCTGCAGAGCTGCAGAAGAACCTCGGCAGCGCCGTGGAGGCGCGGAGAGAGGCGGTGGAGGCCCGCGACGCGGAAATCACGACGCGGGACGCGGCCTTGGCGGAGCTGCTGGTGGCCGAGGGAGAACGGTCCGACTTGGCCGCAGAGTTGGGGACCCTTCGCAAGGTCGGCCAGGACATCTGCGACCGAGTGCTCGGAGCCACGTCGAGCCCTAGCTCGCTCGCCACCATGCTGGCCCGAGTGCCGGAGCACGTCGAGAGCTCGGTGAGCGAGGGCGCCGTGCTCAGAGCCTCCTCGACGCTCGTCCATACCGTCTCTTACTACGACGGCATCGACCTCGCCATCGTTAGTAGCGGGATCGCGGGGAATCGGACTGACGAGGAGGTCAACAGGCTCGAGCTTCAAGTCGAGCCGCACGCCCGGCTGATCGCCGACAGGATTGCGCCGGGGAGCATCCTCCACGAAAAATAGGGAGGAATTAGATGTTTTTTCCTTTTCTTATTGTAAAAGACCTTAGCAAGCAATAAACTGAAGGTTTGATGAGTTCCAATCCGTCTTTGGCATTCTCCTGTTGAGATGAAACGCTCGGCGACCGTAGCTCTAGAAACCGCAAGGGTTGGTTAAGCGTAGGTCGGAGCGTTACCATTTACGAGGGAGGAGCGAAGGGGACTGGAACTTTGGCTATGAAGCATTTATGCGCACTTGCACGGGATAGGAGTGTTCCCGACCGACCAAGGGCCATCCTGTTCGGGCACTTCCTTCTTCCGCAAAGCACTACTTCGCAAACGTAGCCGCTGGGGCGTAGGCCGTAGCACTTGGGTCGAGAGGGTTACCGTCTAGGAGGAGCCCTGTGGTTGGTCAGGTCACCGACCCGCGTGAGCGTGTCGAGCGGAAGTGACCCGTACGAGGCCATCAACAAGCAGCCCCCGAGCGCTGCGCGGCGTCCGGGCGCTTGGAAGAAGGGTGAAAAAGGCGCAAGGGGCAAGAAAGAGTTTTAGGGGTAGAAACGCCTTAACTTTTCTATGTTCTATGCGTTGGAGATGACGTTGCCATCCGTGTCCTTGAGTCGGAAGGTGCCGGGTCGGAGAACCTCCACGACGGTGAAGGGGCCTTCCCAGGGCGGTGAGAGCTTGTGCTTGTCTTTGCTGGACTGAACCCGGCGCAGGACTAGGTCGCCAACGTTGAAGGAGCGGCCGACCCGACGATCGTGGTAGCGCCGCAATACCGCTGGTACTTGGCCGATCGTAGAATGGCCACGCCACGCCTCGCCGAGTGGTCGATGGCGTCTTGTTGCGAGACGAGCCCCGAGCCTCGCCGAAGGCTTGTAGTCTTGGGCGCCGATTCCGTCGATCGGCAAGACGACTTCAAAGACCAACACCATGAAGAATGGTGTAAACCCGGTCGCCCGGGTCGGTGCGATCCACAGGCTCCAGAGGACGGAAGGTAACTCGGCCACCCATCGTCCTGCGAATCTCTTCAGCCAACTGAAGATTCGTGGCTTGAGCCCTTGGAGAATCATGCCGTTTGCTCGCTCGGCCTGGCCATTGGTCTGTGGATGGGCCACAGCTGCCCAATCAACGCGGATGTTGAAGTCGTCGCAGAACTCGAGGAACTCCTTCCCCGTGAACTGCATGTCGTTATCGGTGATGATGGAGTTCGGGACTCCAAAGCGGAAGAAGATGTCGCGGATGAAGTTGGCCGCCTGCACCGATGTGATGCTGGCGACCGGCTTGGCCTCTATCCACTTGGTGAACTTATCCACCGCGACAAAGAGGTGGGTAAAGCCCCCGGGCGCCTTTCTGAAGGGCCCGACCAGATCGAGTCCCCAGACCGCGAATGGCCATGTGATGGGGATAATCTGTAGGGCATGTGCCAGAAGATGCGTCTGCCGGGCGAAGAACTGGCATCCCTCGCAGGTGCGAACGATTTGCTCGGTGTCGGCCAAGGCGGTCAGCCAGTAGAAACCCTGTCGGAAAGCCTTTCCTACTAGGGACCGTGGTGCGGCGTGATGGCCACAGATGCCACCATGGATATCGAGTAGCAGCAGCCCCCCTTTGTCGGCCAGGATGCACTTTTGGAGGACTCCAGAGGGACTCCTTTTGTAGAGGTCTTCTTCGACTAGGACGAAAGATTTCGCCCGATGGGCGAGGCGCCGTGCTTCGGTCGGGTCAGTGGGGAGCGATCCATCGGTCAGGCGGTCGATGAAGGGCTTCCTCCAGTCGGTGTCGGCCGTCGATGCGTCGCGCTCGACCAGAGTCCTTCACCGAACCGGTCGGCGGTCTGAGTGGTCGCATCGGACAGGTCGGATGGCCGCTCGGTCGCCGAGTCCAGTAGGACGGAAGATTTTCGAAGATCACAGACAAAGATCCCAGGCGGGACTGGTCCTCTACTGGAGGCGAGATTGGCTAGGTAATTGGCCTCACCGTTGTAGCGTCTGTAGCTATGGTGAAGCTCGAAACCTTTGAACTTTTCTTCGAGCTTGCGCACTTCCCAACAGTACGCGGCCATGCGAGCGTCTCGGGGCTCCGCGGCCTTCATGACTTGGTCGACGATGAGCTTGGAGTCTCCGTGGACGTAGAGTCGGCGAGCGCCGAGGTCGGCAGCGATCAGAAGACCGTTGACGAGAGCCTCGTACTCGGCAACGTTGTTGGCCGCATCGAAGAGCAGCCAAATGGCGTACTGGAGCTTGTTCCCGTGCGGGGAGATGATGACGACTCCCGCACCCACGCGTTCTTGGTGTAGGACCCGTTGAAGTACATTGTCTAGTACTCGGGGTCTTCGAGTGCCGATGGCGCCTGGGCTTTGGTCCACTCGGCGACGAAGTCGGCCAGGGCCTGCGACTTAACTGCCGTTCGGGGACCGTACGATATGTCGTGGCTGTTGAGCTCGAGTGCCCACTTGGCTATCCTTCCTGAGGCGTCGCGGTTGTGGACGATTTCGCCGAGTGGCGACGAGGTCACCACGGAGATAGGGTGCCGATCGAAGTAATGGGCCAACTTCCTCTTTGTGATGAGCACCGCATAGAGCAGTTTTTGCACTTGCGGGTACCGAGCTTTTGACTCGGAGAGCACCTCGCTGATGAAGTAGACTGACCGTTGTACCTTGTGCACATGGCCTTCTTCCGCTCGTTCTACAACGAGAGTCGCACTAACAACCTGGGTCGTAGCGGCGATGTAGAGCAGCAACGGTTCTCCTAGTGCCGGGGCGACCAGGACTGGGGGTGAGGTCAGGAATACCTTCAGTTGGGTGAGGGCTTCCTGAGCCTCCTGGGTCCAGCTGAAGTGATTGGACTTCTTGAGCAGCTTGTAAAGCGGCATCCCGCGCTCGCCAAGGTGAGACATGAAACGGCTTAGGGCTGCAAGGCATACTGTCAGTTTTTGGACTCCCTTTTGGTTGCCGATCGGACCCATCCTCATGATTGCCGAGATCTTTTCTTGGTTGGCTTCGATGCCACGCTCGGAGACGATGAAGCCGAACAGCTTTCCCTTAGGGACCCTGAAAACACATTTCTCGGGGTTGAGCCTTATACGAAACCGTCAGAGGTTCGCAAAGGTTTCTTCTAGGTCGGAGATGAGGTCATCGGCCTTCCTGGTCTTGACGACGATGTCGTCGACATATGCTTCGACGTTACGGCCTATCTGGTCGTGAAAGCACGTTTGCATACATCGCTGGTATGTAGCACCCGCGTTTTTCAGACCAAATGGCATTGTTACGTAGCAATAGGAGCCGAAAGGGTGATAAAAGAAGTTGCGGTCTGGTCGGACTCCTTCATCGCTATCTGGTGATAGCCTGAGTAGGCATCCAGAAAGGACAGGGTTTTGCACCCTGCAGTGGAGTCAACGACTTGGTCGATGCGGGGCAGAGGGAATGGGTCCTTGGGACACGCCTTGTTCAGGCTCGTGTAATCAATGCACATTCTCCCTTGCCCGGTTTTCGTTTTTACAAGGACAGGGTTGGCTAGCCACTCGGGGTGGCGCACCTCTTTTACAAACCCTGCGGCCAAAAGTTTGGCGATTTCCTCCCCTATGATCCTGCGCTTCTCGTCGTCGAAGCGGCGCAGGCGTTGGGCGACCGGCCTCGAGCCTAGTCGAACATTCAGGGAGTGCTCGGCGACTTCCTTTGGGATTCCTGGCATGTCGGAGGGCCTCCATGCGAAGACATCCTTGTTGGCGCGGAGGAAGTCGACGAGCGCGCTTTCCTGTTTGGCGGGGAGCGTGGCTCCAACCCGCACGGTTTTGGTCGGATCCTCGGGATCGACCGCGACCTCCTTCGTATCCTCGGCGGACTTGAAGGATCCCGGCCCCGACTTACTGGAGTCGGGGGCAGACTCAGAGGTTTCCCTCTGGAGGTTCGCAAGCTCGGCGGAGGCAATGACTGTCGACGCCAGCTCGCAACTGCTTCGCTCGTAGTTGTAGGCAAGCTGAAAAGAGGAGGCCACGGTGATCACTCCTTATGGCCCAGGCACCTTCAGCTTGAGGTAGGTGTAGCTGGGGACCGCCATGAACTTGGCATAGCATGGTCTCCCCAGGATGGTGTGGTAGGAGCCGGGAAAATCCGGAACATCAAACATGAGGGTTTCGGTGCGGAAGTTTTCCGGTCCTCCAAAGGTAACGGGCAGGTCGACCCGCCCGAGCGGGTGAGCCTGGTGGCCCGGGATGACGCCGTGGAAGGGCGCCTTGCTCAGTCGAAGACTCGAGCGGGGGATTCCCATGGCGTCAAGCGTCTCAACATAAAGGATGTTGAGACCGCTGCCGCCGTCCATGAGTACCTTCGTGAGGCGCTTCTTCCCCACGATGGGGTCGACCACCAGCGGGTATCTCCCCGACTGCGGGATGTGGTCGGGGTGGTCGGTCCGGTCAAAGGTGATCGGGGACTCCGACCACCGAAGGTAGTGGGGGACGGCTGGAGTTGCGGTGTGGACCTCGCGAAAGGCGAGCTTGAGCCGACGCTTGTCGGCGTAGCATGCCGGCCCGCCGAAGATCATGAGGCAACCGTCGGGTTCGGGGAACTCGTGTCTGCCCTTTTTTCTTCGGCACTGGTGCCGGATCACGCTTCTTTCCCTTCCCCTTCGACGGCGTGGGGGTGAGGGAGAGGAAGTGCTTCACGACTTGGCAATCCCGGTACTTGTGCCTGACGGGGAACCCGTGATTCGGACACGGACTCTCCATCAGTTTCTCAAAATGGTCGGGCGCGACGACTGGTCGCGCCTGTTGCTTGGCAGGGTGGTCGGCGGCACGACGGTGGCCCTCTCGGACTGCTTCCCGCTCGCTTGTCGCAGCGTGATCGGAAGGAGGTGGCCCGAGCGCCGGGCTCGCTTGGCCTTCCTTTCGAAGATGGCCCCACCTCCTCGCCGGAGGCGTGGTTGGTGGCGATGTCAAGGAGCTCCTTGGTGGTTCTGGGTTTGACGCAACTCAGCTTGTGCACCAGGGCCTTGCAAGAGGTGCCGTAGATGAACGCCCCGACGACGTCGGTGTCGGAGATGTCGGGGAGTTCGTTACATTGATGGGAGAAGCGCCGGATGTAATCCCGGAGGGTCTCCCCCGGCTGCTGTTTGTAGCTTTTCAGGTCCGAGGAGTTCCCAGGTCACTTGTAGGTGCCCTGGAAGTTGCCGACGAAGAGATTCTTTAGGTCGCCCCAGTTCCTGATGGTTCTCGCGGGCAAGTACTCGAGCCAGGCTCGAGCCGAGTCTGCAAGGTAGATGGGGAGGTACTGGATGATGAAGAGATCGTCCGTAGCTCCTCCCGCCCGGCATGCGAGCCGGTAGTCTTCTAGCCAGACGCTGGGGTTTGTGGCCCCAGTGTATTTGGCTATGTTGGTTGGTGCCCTGAACCTGGCAGGGAAATCCGCATGGCGGATCCCCTGACAGAAGGCTCGTGGTCCTGGACCATCGGGGCTTGGGCTGCGGTCGTTGCGGCGTCCGCTATCTACGACCCGTGACCGGGCCGCTTCGTCCGCCGCCTTTCTCCGCGCCTCGAGGGTGGCGTGGGCGTCGTAGTCGTTGCCGAGGCGTTGACACACCGGGGAGCGCGAGGCCTAGGGCTGTTCAAGGCTGTGTCGCCGCTTTGTCGGACCCACCGGCCCGAAGCGACGGTGGCTTCGGCGCGGAGGAGGCGCCGAGTGGTGGGAGCCGAGCCGCATGTGCCTTTGACGGCGGCGTTCCACCGGCCCCGGAGGTTACGGTATGTTGCCTTGGCCTCGTGGTCGTCCGGCTTGGGAAGGTCGGGCGGAGCGCGATCGCGCGGCCGCGCCACGTTTTGATTTGCGTGAGGGAAAAACTGAGGGCCATCGGATTCCCCGCCGGTGGTGGTGTACCCGCGCGCGTCGCGCGCGTCGCACCAGCGAGGGCTCGGGGGGCTCGCTCCAGTCGGCTCGAGTTTGTCGAGCTCGACCCTCGGGCCTCTAGTTCCTCGCGCCGTTGCCGGAGCTCGCGGCGGGGCGCTTAGGCGCGCGCGCGCTTCATGGCGAGATTCCTCTTCCCGCGCTCTGGTGCGCTAGATGAGAGCTCCCGTAGTCGCGGGGGTCGCGGTCAGGTCGACCATACCCGCCATGTTGCACTCACGAGAGTGCAGTCCGTCGGCGACGCGCTCCGTGTCGGAGCTGGAGTCATGGCTGGAGGAGTCCAGCAAATCGTGGACGGATGCCAGCGCGTAGCCAATCATCGCCACGAATTGTGAGCCCGCAGGAGGTGACGCGGTCTCCCGCGTGAGCTCATGGGTGCTACTGCCGGAGACGGCGCAGCACTCGGCGTGCCTCGGCCTCGGGGTCCGCACGGGGCCCTCGAGCCGGAGGTTGGCGAGGTTGTCGGAGATGGAGTTCAGGCTTCCAGTGGACGCCTGGTCTCCAGAGGTGGCGGGGACGAGCGCGAGCTCTCCCGCCGAAGTGGCGGTGAATTCGAGGGAGCTGAAACGGATTCGGCTCCTTGACATACACACGCCGTCGTGGGTGAAGAATGCCATCAAGGAAGCAAACGAAAATCCGGAGATGTCGATGAAGATGCGCGGAGGCCCCTACCTGGCGGGCCAACTGTCGGGGTTTCGAGCACCGGCAAGTAAATTTATAAGTCTAAGGGGCCGCGCGCTCCCTCTCCTTGAATGGTTAGACTAAAAAGCCCAAGATGTATACTGGTTCGGGCTGAATGTCCCTACTCCAGTTCGTGTGGTGTTATCGTATTGCATTAGGTGCAGATGACTACACAGTGTTTACAAGCGGGAGCTGGGGGCTCGAACGTGAGAGCGTAAACTGCCTATTCGTCGAAGGACCCAGAGAAGAGAGCGAGAGAGATCGTTCGTCCCCTCTCCAGAAGACCCTTCCTCCCTTTATATAGTCGGAGGGGGCAGGTTACATGGAAAGTTGGGAGAGGGATGGATGAAGACATCTACGCTAGGAGTTCTGACCCTCGGTCTTGGTGGTTGGTCGACCTGCTCTCTTACCCATACCGGGTCGGTAGGCTCATCGAGTAGATCAGTTCGCTGCTTCATTGGGAAACAGCCCACCTGCCTTCTGCGAGCCTGACGGGCGCTGACGCCACATTGCGTCTTTGGTGCTGCCTCGGGAGGGAGCGTATCTCCATACTGTGCGTGACTGGACGATGAGACTGGAGTCTTGACTTTAGCAACCTTCGTGCTGTCTTGGGAAGGAGTCACTTGCCCCCGCATGGTCACTTCGAGCGGTCTTGTCCGTAGGCCATGTGGCCGATGGCCGGCGGAGGCCTGACACTTGGCCCTTGGCGGAGATCGCCTCAGCTTTGTCGGAGCCGGTGGGGAGTCCGACCTATGGCAGGGGTCGGACGCCCCGTTAGGTCGGGGATGACCTTGGAGCAGCTCGTTAGGTCGGGGTTGAGTGTCCTTTGTGGACCCTTGAGGCCTTTGGTCGGAGCCGAGCTTGGGACAACCCGTTCGTTACTCCGGGCCACTGGGGTACCCATTGTATGAATACTCGTCACTTAGTTTATCGCTTTCACATTATTTAACATTTAGGTTTTGACATAGGGGTACTTAGGCGTGTAATCAATTAAAAAAGAATTTTTAAAAGCCGTTTATTCGCCCCCCTCTAGTCGGCATCCTCGACCTTACAACCACGAGTCCCTAATCCCATTCCACACAATGCCCTCATTCAGTTTTTGCAAAAGCCTTCTAGAGCTCTCTCCAAAAAGCGTTTCTTCCTGAACTCCAGTGAACTTTTGGAGAGCTCTCCTGATCACTTCTGACCTCTGTTAGTCTTCAAAAATTTTTTGGAGCTCTCCCAGGGTACTCTCTAGATCACCATTGAACAATTTTGGAAGATTCCCATCAGAGCTCTGCCAGCCATCTCATTTTCTCCAAATCCGGCATGGGAGCTAATTTTTAAAATTATATCATTTCATGTGAGGTTCATCTTCTCTGTTCTCCTCCTTTCAAACTTCGATTGACTCCTTTTTCTTCCTAACTTCATCTAAAATCCTAATCTACCTATTTATACTATTTTTAGATTTTATTTGCATTTATTGGAATTTGGCTATTTTTAACATTTAGATTTCGAAGTACCGAAAGAGTACCTGATCGATGATCCAGATCACCAGTGCTTAGAGAAAGGTAAGTTACACCCTTAATTATGTTGATCCTAGATTTTAAATTTTATTTAATTTTAAATTACTGCATGCATAATTTTATCAGTGTAATTTAAACCCTAGTTTTAAATGAAGAGTTACTCCTATTTGTTATGACCACTTTTGACATCAAAATCCTTATACCTTTGTAACCTTAAGTAAAATCCCACTAGTTGGTATTCTAATATAATATTAACTATTGCTATATCCAGTAAATGGCTTAGTCATGTTTAGACCCGAAATTAGGACTTTTTGGAAATTTGTGCCAAACAAATATTTATATTGAAATAAAAGTATTCCTTCTAATATAATATTAACTATTGCTATATCCAGTAAATGGCTTAGTCATGTTTAGACCCGAAATTAGGACTTTTTGGAAATTTGTGCCAAACAAATATTTATATTGAAATAAAAGTATTCCTGGGTATTTGTGTGCCACAGAGTAATGTGAAAAATGATATTGTTCAAAGTAAAGTGAAAATATGATTTAGACTATACGAGAATGGTTATCAGGTGGCTTCACCATAGTTCTGGGTTTGTGATAAGCTCGTCTAGTCAATTAAGAACCGATATATAAGAAGCGATTGTAAAGCCTATCCGTACTACTACAAGTTTGATTTAGGATAGACCTGGCTAACTAATTGGCAACATCCCAATGTCAGTTGTGCCATTCGGTTGTATGATGGCGCAAGAGTGGACTTTTGGCTAGGGCTTTCTAACCCTTTCAGTGGTCGAACCTTAGCGGGTATGGCTGCATTGGAATGACGCATTGTAAAAGTCTTGTCATGATCTCTGCCACATGCCAAAGGAAGTGTGTTAATCCGGAAGCAAAAGAAGATGATTATGTTTTATAAGTAAAGTTGTACAACCTCTGTAGAGTGTAAAATTAATCGATTACCCGAGCTTGCGATCATGGGCATGTCGAGCAAACTTTCCTCACGGATTAGACTTTGGTTTTCAAAAGTGTTTTCTGAAAAATAATTTGTAGATGGAAAGAGTTCCATCTAAAAAATTTGGAGTGAAACTCTGGGATGGATCTCATGTTGAAAATTAGATTAAAACTCAATTTTATAATTAAATTATGTATTTGAAATTACTTATTGTATTTGAAAAGTTGCTTTATTCTCAAACCAACCATAATATACCTCTTTTTTATCCTGACATTAATACTGCATTTCATGTCATTGTAGCTTTTAAATTTTATTCCTAACATGTTATTATACAATTTTGTGGTAACTTTTTACCTTTTTTTCCTTTTATACCTATCCTCTTTAGCTATTTTCAATGTCATTTAACATGGACTAGAGTAACACACAAACATCCAACGATTTAATGAAAAGAAGTAATGCAGTCTTTTGTAGATATAACTTGGTGAAAGTGCAAGAAACTAAAATGATATCTACTTAGGAATGGAGGAAGTACATACCATTCTAGCTTTCAAATTTTATTTCTAAATACATGTCATTATACAATTTCAAGATAACTTTTTACATTACTTGTATGCCATTTCTCTTTTAGCTATTTATTATGTCATTACTATCATGAACTAGAGTAAATCATACCATCCAAATAATAATAAGTGATATAATAAAGAGGAGTAACGTAGTCTTTTGCACATGTGTCTTGGACCTCTTGGTAGAAGTGTAATATCCTGTAAGGGCAAGTGCAATAACAAAGCCAGCTGCTTACTCCATCCCTCTATCCATGTTATCTAAAGTAAGCACTAAAGCCAGTTTGTACAATAGCTATCTCTAAAAGTTGGCTCTAGATGCTGTGTATTAACTATCACTTCTCTCTTGTACATAACTAATCTACCTATGCTACCGTGCAATTCTTACTACTAAGGGTGTGTTTGGTAAGGCTCCAGCTCCACTAAATCTGTGGATCTGGATCTATGAGTATATTAAGAGTGTTTAGATAGATCATCTTTTAAAATTTTAGACCAAAAATATAAACTTAATTCACTTTATTTTAGCCTACAAGTTTCAGATCTCAAGTGAAGCTGGGATCTAGAGCTCTACCAAACAGGCCTTAAATAAGAGCCAGTTCTCTTCTCTCTTCTCTTTTCTCACTCTTCCACATAGAACAAAACTGACGTGAACATACTAAGAATAATCTGAGGTGGCCCTATTGTACATGCCTAACATCTATTCATGAACATAGATAGTAGAATCTTTTAACAATTGACATCAAGATATATATTTTCATAATCTACATCAAGTACGTACTTCAGATAATTAACTACTGCTGTTACAACTTACTAGTTTCATCTGGGAAAAACTTTAAGGTGGTTAATGACGAACAGTCTGCTTCCCCAGATAGCGCCACAGCGCGCCCACCACACGGGATCCACGTCGGCTCGACCCCACCGCAATCCACGTGTGACCCGCTGCCCTTCCCGTTCTTCCTAAAACCCGGTCTATACACCGCACCCCTCTTCCCATCGGCTCCCACGGTCCCACTTGCACAACCCGGTCCGAAAACTCCAAACACCGGGTCCACTCCACCACCCCACTCACGCCCTCCCTCAAATCCCCACTAATTCCATTCCTTACACACTCTACGAAGTTAATCAGCAAAGCTCCAAAGTCCAAACTGGCAATGCTACAGTAACCAAATCTTTTTGAAAAGCAACCCATCTTTTCGTTCTTAATGAATGCGTTTGATTTGTTAATTACCAATCAGGCCACTAATTACCCCGCCCTCTCCTCCTCTTCTTCGCTTCGTCCTCTCCTCCTCCCCCCTCGCCTAGGAGTCGCCTTCGCTGTGCTTCCCCTGCGCTCGTGACGCCATAGCAGCATACGCGCCTCGTTCGAGTAGGGTTAGGGTTTGCGGGTAACACTGCGGCGGCGGGCTCCGGCCAAATGCGGAGGCCGGCGGTGGCGGCGGGCGCGTCCTGCCGCCGGCGCGCCATCGAGGGGCTGGCCGTCGTGCTCCTCCTCTACGTGGTGCTCGTGTTCGTCCTCGAGTCGCCGCTCGTGTCCACCTCGCTATCAAGTGCTAATGGAGGCGGAGGCTGGGGAGGTGGCGGTTCCGCGCGGCTCCTACACCTCTCCGGCGCCGTGGAGCGCGCGGCCCCCGCACGCCCCGCGGAGGAGCCCCTCCCGGCGTTCGTCTCCGGCCCTTCCGCCCGTGGTGGCCGGCTCTCGCGCATGCTCTCGAGCCTCGACCTCCGCCTTCTCAACTCCTCCCGCTCCGGCGCCCTCCGCCGACCGATAGCCGATGCTGTCGCGGCAGGCGCCCGCGTGTTCTCTGAACTCGAGAGCCTCGACCCCGCCGCCTTTGCGGCGCCATCCGGCGAGGAGGCGGCGGAGAAGGCCAAGTGCCCGCAGTCGATCGTGCTCACAACCGACGCGTTCCGCGAGAGGGGGCGCGTAGTGGAGCTGCCGTGCGGGCTGACGCTGGGGTCCCACATCACGGTGGCCGCGACGCCCCGGCCGGCGCACGCTGAGCGCGACCCCAGGATCGCGGTGCTGAGGGAGGGGGAACAACCGATCATGGTGTCGCAGTTCATGATGGAGCTTCAGGGGCTCAAGACGGTCGACGGCGAGGACCCGCCCCGCATCCTCCACTTCAACCCCCGCCTCCGTGGTGACTGGAGCGGTAGGCCGGTGATCGAGCAGAACACCTGCTACCGCATGCAGTGGGGCACTCCACTCCGCTGTGAGGGCTGGAAGTCTCATGCTGATGAGGAAACCGGTTGGGGACCCCTGTTATTTCATTCAATCATGTTAGTTCAGGTGGATTCTGTTAAAATGTGTTGAATGAGTGAATTTATGTGCAGTGGACGGGTCGGTGAAGTGTGAGAAGTGGATTTGGGACAATGAGGAGCAATCCGAGAAGTCAAAGACCGTTGTGATTGGGCACAGGAAGGAAGTCAATATCGATTGGCCCTATCCGTTTGTGGAAGGCCGATTGTTTGTTCTTACTCTCAGCGCTGGGTTGGAGGGGTACCATGTGAACGTCGACGGGCGACATGTGACTTCTTTTCCTTACCGCACCGTAAGTGCATATGTTCCTCCAATTCATATAGTGTGCAAGAAGAAATTGGTGGCGAATGACTTGCATAGTCAATGGTGGGCAACTATGCATTACAGTAGTTCAAAGAATTAGTGGTTGGGAAATAGTTGAGGTTGGGTTGGATAGCTGGGCCTGCCTTTGCAATTAACTTTGGAAATGACTAGTTTGAGGTTAAAATTAGAAAATTTTAAATAGGAAGTTTCAACTTGAAAAAATTTAAATAAAAAATTTAAAATAAGAAAGTTTCAACTAAGAAAGTTTTAACTTAGAAAACTCCAAATTAGAAAGTTTCAACTCGAAAAAATTTCAAATTAGAAAGTTTTAACTTGGAAAATTTCAACTCGAAAAATTTTAAATCAGAAAATTTCAACTTATAAAGTTTCAACTTAGAAAGTTGCAACTAAAAATGTTTTAAATCAAAAAAATTCAAATTAGAAAGTTTCAACTCAAAAATTTTCAAATCAAAAGTTTCAACTCCGAAAACTTTCAATTCAAAAACTTTCGGTTCAATAAACTTTTGGTTTGAAAAGTTTCGATTCAAAATTCGACTCGTAATTTTCAACCCAAAAAATTTTTAATCGAAATTTTCAAATTGGAAAGTTTCAATTCGAAAAATTTCAAATTATAAAGTTTCAACTCGAAAAAATTCAAATAAAAAAGTTTCAACTCCGAAAACTTTCAATTCAAAAACTTTCGGTTCGAAAATTTTCTATCCAACAAACTTTCTGTTCGAAAAGTTTCGATTAAAAAACTTTCATAAGTGGTTAAAAAATACTTGTTTTCAAAACCTTGGGGGAAGTTTGAAATACAAAAACTATTATGAGTTTGAGGGGAAGGGAATGGAGGAAGAAGTGAGGATGAAGAGAGGTGTAGCCACTTGTCACAAGGAAAGGGCCTTTGAGGGGGGGAGGAAAGTGGGGAAAGGAAGGAGGTGCTGCCACTTGTCTTAACGAGAGGAGTCTACGCCCTCAAATTAGCAATTTCCTGTAACTTTTGTTTCTTGTGGCCCTTGCAGGGGTTTGTGCTTGAGGACGCCACAGGCTTGTCACTGAATGGGGACCTTGATGTGCAATCAGTATTTGCAGGGTCTTTACCCACTATACACCCGAGCTTTGCACCACAGAGTTATCTGGAGATGTCAACTATTTGGCAGGCCCCTCCTCTGCCTGATGAGCCAGTTGAGATTTTCATTGGCATCCTGTCTTCTGGCAATCATTTTGCTGAGCGTATGGGTGTGAGGAAGACATGGATGTCCTCTGTCCAGAAGTTACCAAATGTGGTTGCTCGTTTCTTTGTTGCACTGGTAAATCCTGGAGCATAAATCCAACAGCTTTTGTTTCTTCATGTATTTTGTTAACTTGAACCCCTGGACTTTCGTATCTCCAGCATGGCAGAAAGGAAGTGAATGTGCAGTTGAAAAGGGAGGCAGAATTTTTTGGGGACATTGTTTTTGTGCCTTTCCTGGATAACTATGATTTAGTTGTTCTTAAGACTCTTGCAATATGCGAGTATGGGGTATGGCAAAGAGTTTTTTTTATTCAAACTGATTCTTTTTTGAAGTGCTATAGCCTATAGTTGTTATCTTTCTATTTTCTGACAGTGGTGGACTTGGTTGCTCAGGTTCATGTTGTCTCTGCTAAATATGTCATGAAGTGCGATGATGATACTTTTGTTAGACTTGATTCAGTAGTCAGTGAAGTTAAGAAGGTACCAACTGATAGAAGTCTCTATGTAGGGAATATCAATTTTTACCACAGGCCATTTCGCCATGGGAAATGGGCCGTGACTTATGAGGTAAAACATATGTGATATTTCGTTTGACTGTGGTTATTGGATAACATTGTTCATGTCTCTTTTGTCATTCTTTCTTCTATTGCTTGAAATACAAGCTAAACTATTTTGTTACAGTGATGATTCCATAAAAAATGTACTTAGCTGTTGATATTTACTGTGTTGACTGTGTGAAGACAGTATAAACTAAATATAGCTGACATTGAGTTTTTTCCCCTGCTATTTAGATGATTAATATATGATTACAGTTGGTATTTGAAACTTTTTCTCTGAAAACGAATTTCAATTTGCAGCATTCGCTTCTTCATTAAATGTCAATGATCAGTTCTACTAATTTTTATTCAGCTTGGGATGCATTTTATTTGGCCCATGACAGATAAATTGGAATTGTATTTTCTGTCTACTGTCACTTGACATCCTTGTGTCTTCAGAGATTTGGAGATTGAAAAAACAGTGTGTGTCCGTACCAGAATAGGGACATCCCATTACTAATGTGATTCATTCCTGTTGGAAGCACTGTTTAATTTGTTCCTGTACTGTTCTTTCTACTGTCTATATTAACCAAAGTGAAGGATCACTTACTGCAAGTGATGAAAGGCCCTCTAAGGTGCTGATAATGGAAGATGTGACTCTTTGCCGGTTATTGTTAACATCTTTAGCTATCTGAGCAGCATGATAGCATTTTTTTGCAGCCTTGATGCTTTAGACTTTTTTGGCCTAAACCATATGTCAACAATTAGTATTATGTTTACAAAGGTTCGAACCTTGTACCTTGTCCCAACATGATTTTATCAGGGTATTGTAATGATGTTTTAGTTTATTTTTTCTAGTTGGCATCACTAGTTTGGCTATGTCTGCATACAATTTAGATATTTCTAATCTTGCTTATCACTTCACAGGAGTGGCCAGAAGAGGTTTATCCACCCTATGCAAATGGCCCTGGATATGTTATATCTTCTGATATTGCTGGTTCTATTTTGTCAGGACTCACAAACAAAAAATCGAGGGTAAGATCTTATAATTTCCTTTTGGAAAATTGCCTCCGTATCACTATGTATTTTTGCAGATTGCCAAATGACATTTGAATATTCGGGTTTGCCAAAATATCATTAAATTTCAAACAAACATTTCCAGAATACCACTTTGGACAATAGGTTAGAAAACATATCGATAATAAGGAATAAAATAGACAATACATTATCTTCATTAGATCAAACTGTATATGATTCTTCCCTGTTAGTTGAGTAATAGCTGATAAGAACCTTGTGTGACCCCTTATTTGAGCTCTTGTTTGAATAATGATAAAATTGGTATGTGGACTACTATGGAAATCTCTTTTTACAGGTAGAAAATGCCCAATCGCTATTCAAGGCAAGGAAGAAACATATTTAATTTACAATTGTTTGATGTGCAGCTTTTCAAAATGGAAGATGTGAGCATGGGTTTGTGGGTTGAGCAGTTCAATAGGACAAGGCCTGTTGAATATGTTCATAGTCTCAAATTTTGTCAATTTGGTTGCACGGATGATTATTATACGGCACATTACCAATCGCCAGGGCAGATGTTATGTATGTGGCAGAAGTTACTGGATGGAAAACCACAATGTTGCAATGTGAGATAACAATAATGGAACCGGTAGCAGTTGATTCTCAGCCATAGTGCTAATCTTCTTTTAATCAACAAATGAGATGGTTTGACTAATGTTCTTCATCACCCAAAATTCAATGATTATACCGTGATGGTAAATTACGCCTCGTGGAGACTGACATATAGAAATGATTTCCTGGATTACATCGAAAATGGACAAGCCAGCACATCAGTGCTCTTTCTTTTTTCAACCATATAGATAGAAGCTTGCAGCTTTCCAGAGATGCCTAAAACTTCATTTTTAAATGTTAAGAATTAAAGGTTCGGCTAAGTTATTGCTACTACTAGTATGTCTGACGGTAGTTGCAGCTATTGTACACAGCCCATCAGGTATGGGTGAGCAATCTATCGGATTTAAATGATTTTGTCGTGCAACATCTCGTTTGACTGCTAGTTGTTTTTTCTGTTCTTTGTACACCATTTTTGTAGGTGACATCAAATATCTGCTAGTGCTATCTGGCTTTTTTTTTTGTGCCTACAAAGTATGCTAATGAAAATTTTGTCGTGATGCAACATCATAAAAACTGGCAAACTTTTGGAAAACACAGATTATTCCTTTGAATCATGTGTCCCAGTTGACAGGAATGTTATACTTCAGCAAAATATTAGGTGCTAGTGCCATGGTTTGTTATTGTTAATGCGATTGGTAAACTTCCTGTGGATCTCATTCTTGATGACTCTCCTATCACATTACTCATTGGAATGATCGGTCCATTAATCTCTGTGCAAACTTCCTTGCTATTGAACACTCAACAAGGTTGCAGATAATACTTTTAGCAGCACATTGTTATATACCTTTTCGTTTCTGTTTTCCCAATAGCAGTGCTCTCATGTGACCCCATAACATGTTAAAGGGCATATCTTGTACTGTTCACCGTGCGTGGACAGTGGCTGTATTTCTACGAAAGTGCTCTCAAAAGTCCAATGACTAATGCATAGAAAAGATTGGAACATAGTGAAGGAAACAACTCAAGAAGTGAAGTGGCCCGAAGAAAGTTGCAGTTTCTTTTGTGGGAGAATATGCATGGGGTAGCTGGCAAGCATAGCTCACATCTTTTTATGCTGTTATTGCGGCTTTCGTTATGGGCATGGCACAGGCATGGGGATATATGTTCTGCACCTTTTGAGCTTTTCTATCCATGGTTTATGCGGTAAGCAATCTATGCCAAGTCATTGTTTTGCATGTTCATCGATGTCAGTGTAGGTTATTGGTTACTTTGGTTCCGGATGCAGTTTTCTGTCTGAAGTTCATATTAGGATTAATTAATTGCGCTGATATTGGACCATTCTATTTTATTTCGGGAATGTGAACAATTGTTAGTTGAATATAAGAAACGCGATGTGAGGAAGAGCGTGAAGCTGTGAAGTTCGTTGTTTGGATTTGGTGGCTGGTCAACCTCGTCATGTGCAGCAGATGAGGTTGGATGAACCCGGTCGACTTGATAACGTAATGTAATGCGGTGTTGAGAAAGTTTTGATGGTGATATGTTCTTTTATTTGAGACTTATTGCCTATTAGTGGTTGTTTACTCCTGTATATGATGATGGCTGCTGCATATTCTTTCGAACACGTTGAGTTGGCACTTGATTGAATTACCGAACGAATGAGCAACTGATAGACGACGTATTTTCCTATGTCTTGCCCTCTTCTTGTTACCAGCCTGGACGTGATGAATAACTCTATTTGGACCGTGATAAATTTCCTTAAACTATACAGAAATTGAAATGTTTTCTGTAACATTTTCATAAAACTCCACTAAAATTCATGCATGCCAAGTGGGCCCGGCCCGTAATGGCGTTGCAATCAGTATTGTATTTTGGCCTTTTGGGTCTGCACCAAGTGGATTATCGAATAGAGTAGAGCAAACAAAAACGATCTTCTAGGTAGTCCGTATGAGCTAGCGCTCACAGGCAAATGGGACATCTTGAATTGACGACTGAGTGCATGTACTTGTTCACAGGGTTCGCTTTTCATCGAAAACTGTTTGAATTTCACGAATTTAGCTCATTTGTTGCTGGTTGAAAAACTTTTCGTTTGATTTACGACTCAAATTCAAATTAAAAAAATCAGGAAATTTGAAAAGAAAATCCAAAAATTCTCTAAAATTAGTATTAATAGCTTTATGACCTCTGTGTGAATATTTTTTTTAAAAAAATGAAGTTTGGAATTTTACAACCTTTTTTTGTAAATTTTTCTTTTTTATATTTTTTTTTCAATTTTTCAACCTGTCGTCGATTTTCGAGAAAAACGCTCGAAATTTGCCGCTTTTGGAGCGGTTTTCGACCTTTTCTTTCGAATTTCGCTCTGCCATTTGACTTTCGAAACCATTTAGTTTTTTACGATTTTCGGTACCGCCGTCTTATCGAAAACCGAGGTGGAACCCGTATTGTTAACACTGCCCATTCAATTCTGCCGTGCATGTCCTCAATTCTTCTAGGTGTGTCGCGTACACGCTTACAACATCTCCTATGTTCTGTCACTCGAATGATGCATGGGTCCTACTGAAATACTTAATCAAAAATTTGAAGGACGTGTCAAGCTAAAGAAAACGAGGTTTGACCGTTTGAAGACTTCAATTGGACGATATAACAAAATTTGAGGACCTCTTGATGCGATCTAGTACTATTTCTGGTTTCTATCCGGTGACAGCACCTCCGTAACTCGACAATACAAGAGCAGTGAAGTTGAAACAGCCTATATATAAACTCTTCTCATGATATGAAGATGAAACAGATAATAATACAATAAATTCATAATTCATATACAGTGTATTTTTTTTTTGAAAAAGCTATATTATTTATATTAATAATTTATAGTTAAAGTACATTAGTACCTATCTTTTACGATAAAGACAGATGAATAATGTGTTACCATCAAGTCATTGAGTTGATGAATGCATTGGACTTTCTTTATCTTCCTCATCGTATACTCTTTATCTTGCAACAGCATCAGTAGGAAGGAGATTGTCAGTGACCTCCAATGAGATGTAGGACCTACACCTCGTAGTAGTAGTATTCGTTGAAAGAAAATTGAAAGGAATTTATTTATGGTGTTAGCTCTAGCATATGTGTCGTTATCTTTATTCAAATGAGTCGGTCTGTTATAACTCATCTGGGTAAAGAAAATCTAGCTTAGAAATCACCTGAGAAGAGCAAAACTAAAACAAAATGTTTTAGAAAACAAAACAGAAGAAAATTAAAGGCATCTAAAATTACTTCTCAAACCTATTACTCAAATAATAAGTACTCCCTCGGTTGATAAATATAAGGTCTATAGTTTGAAAGATCTTGTTCAAAAATATAAGACGTGCATGTAGATTTAATAAGTCTTTTCACATATACCTTTATTTATTCTCTCTCAATCATATGCATTTATTTATTACCACCTACACAAAGTATTACTATCTTTCATCTTCCAAGACAATTAAGAGGGATATGTAAGTCATTGCCTCTCAAGTTTTTCTCAATTCCACCGCAATCTTAATCCTTGCGCCAAGTCAAAATACACCTTATATTTATCAACGGAGAGAGTACTTGTTTGAAATATCATAATTTATAGGGATTTCACATGAGATTTTGCGGGAAGCAAGAAACTTCCCGCTTTGCGAACAAGGCCGGAAATGGGAATACTACAGCCTGTTTGGAACAAAGAAAATAGTTCAGTCACACTAAGAATTTTCATTGCATTGAAAACAAAATAGACGGCGAATCATTGCACGTTGCTGGTAACCAATGTTGCCCAGTTTGGCAACTTTGCCACGGCGGACAACTACCGAGATACCGGATGCCATTCCTGAACCATACATGCGCCATAACTGCCCAGCAAAACTACAGAAATACCGCCGGGATACAGTACAAATACAGCTCTGCTTTCCTCGCGTACAGCTGGACGCTTCCGTCTCTCTCCTTGCCATCGGTAACAAATAGAGGGAGGAGAGAGATAGCCGTTGACAAGTGGGGTCAGGGAGGTGAGAAGGGGTCCATTGGCGCTGGGTCCCAATGGGCAGCGTGCGTGGTCGGGTAAAACAGGGAATCCTCAATGTCTCAAGACTACGAGGAATCCATCGAGTTCTTCCTGTTTTCCGCTGTCTCTGCTTCCTCTCCCTTGTGTTCTTCTCCTTCCTACTGCAAATTCCTTTCTGGTGCGATTTTTCTTGTATCCTACCCAAATTTCTGCTGTGAATCTGAGGTCCAGACGGGGACGCGGCACAAGAACCGCCCACACAGAGGCAGGCGAAGCAAGGCGAAGCAAAACGCGTAGCTCGTCGCCGGCGACCATGGCGGCGGCTCCGTCGAGGACGCGCGGCGACTTCGACCACCTCATCAAGCTCCTCCTCATCGGCGACAGCGGTAGTACTCTGTTCTACACCCCAAGAAAGCTCTCCTCCTCCTCCTCCACCCCAGTTCTTAGCTGCTGTTTTGGTTCTTGGTTGCTACTAGGGTTTCATTTAGATCGATTTCTAGCTGGCTTCAGGTGAAGTAGCCTGCTTTTTGCACTCTTTCCTGCTTCTTTTGGTGCTTTTGCTTCTCCGAACTACTCGGTAGTTTGGAACGAGAAGTACGGGGAGTTGCCACCGATTTAAGGAACATGATGTTTGTCTCTTGGTTGCTTAATAGAGTGTTATGTACCTATAATTGAAGCTTCAGTGCTTCGTAAAGGTGTACATGTCTCTTTACAGTGCTTCGTAAAGGTGTGCATGTCTCTTGTGGAGAAAGCAGAGGGTGTAGCTCGGACCAGAATTCATGCGCTGTGCAGATTAGTTGGTGAAAGAGCGCTTTCTGTCTGCACTATTATTCGGATCATACACAATTATTCCGGTTATACAATGCTCTTTGTCCGTGTTAAATATGGTGACTCGTATCTAGCCTTTTTAGAATTTGGAAAGGTGTGCTATATGAATCCTAATTGGATTAGGATTCTTAATCCTAATAGGAGTAGGACTCCTATTTGTTTTAGGAAGAAAACTAGATATGGTGACTCGTATCTAGCCTTTTTAGAATTTGGAAAGGTGTGCTATATGAATCCTAATTGGATTAGGATTCTTAATCCTAATAGGAGTAGGACTTCTATTTGCTTTAGGAAGAAAACTAGAGAGACTGTATAAACCTAGGGTGGTCATGGAGAACCCAAGCAACCAAGAAGCCACAAGCCAACTCATCCAGAGCAAAAGGCGCACAAGAGAATTAGAGGCTAGGTTATTCGTTAGCACTAGATTCTTGTGTAGGGCAAGGATTCGAGGGTCCTAAAAGGTTCGAGAGGTTGTGATAGAGTAACAATCCCTTGTACTCTTTTGAGGTTGTGCTTAAAGAATTTGCGGTTGGCTTCGTCAAATCTTTCTCTCTCGTTGTGGTTGCTTCAACGTCGTTATTTTGGTTCTCTTTATGAGATTCATTTGCTTCGTTCTTGAGACCGTGTACACTCGTTCCATATCTCACAAAACTCTGATTCGATCCGAGAGCTGCTGCTCATAAGAAGGGGTATCAAAGTGTAATAGTCCGTCTTCTGTATGTTTACTTCTTTGTTGAAGTAGTAGATTGCTGAGAACAGCACGAAAAGGTGGGAAAATATAGTCTCAAGGTAGTTTATTGAGTTAGTTTAGACTAGGATTACAATCCTTCCAGTTTGGGAGGCCTAAAAATAGGAAGGGATATAAATGGTTTGAATAACATGGGGATCCCCTAAAGGTAACTACTTGACTTAAAAGTTGACTAGGTTTGGGTTTTCACTATGGTTGGGAGATTTCGTTGGTCTAAATATATACGACTAGAGAGCTGCACTGTCAGCTTTGTTGGAGCCGAATGTCATTGGCTGGGTCCTAATATCCTACTTGCACCAGCTCAGACATTGTTGCCATTCAATCCGGCAGTGAAAGTGTATCATCATGTATTTTGTTCAGATACGCAAGTTTTGGTCTTATTCTAACTACCTTATTGTGTTATATCCTTGGGGAAAGAAACTACGAACCGAAATTCGTTGTTTTTTATTTACATCTAACCTACTAGCATGATCAAAACCTTTTTAAAAAAAAACAAAACCATGTAAATAGTAAATTTACTGCTTACTAGTCCAGATTGTAACTGGCTCATGGTACTTGAACCTTGGTAACAAGGTGCTGATTGCATTGTTATACCTATTATTTTGGTACAGTATGCTGCGACCATATTGACTGCTATACCACTTGATACAAGCATTATGCTTGTTGGAATGTTGAGGAGGAGAATGGTAAATAAAATACTAGGAAGGATTGGTTATTGTTGTTTGGGTCAATATATATTACAGGACCAATACCAATATCAGGTCAGAAAAATGATTCGTTGGATTGGTTATTGTTGTTTGGGTCAATATATATTACAGGATCAATACCAATATCAGGTCAGAAAAATGATCCGTTCTTGTTGAGAAAAAGTGAAGGCAGAAGATAAGAAGAGCATCTCTTCTGCACACAGCATCTATTAATTGTGACATAACTGTTCCTCATTCACTTCTCTAGTTTTTCTCCTTTGTACCAAGGCAATGAAATCAGTTCTTCTGTTGATCTTCTGCTATTTGTTTGTATAAGCATTTCCATCCTCTCTTTCTTGCCCCTTTTCTTCATATGCATGCTGATTGTGCTGCCATCATTTTGGCAGCTAATGTTTGTGCTTACTTTCAATTTGGAAGCATAATTCACTTCAATTGCTATCTTTTTGTAACTGACTGTAGATTCATCAGTTATGTTGTGTTCTTGTTGGCTGTCCTTTGTTTTGAAATTATTGGAACATGTGATTTAAGTTATTGTTAAAATTATTCCTGTAATAATCAAATCGCTGCACTGGAAACTTCATGGGCAACCTTGGGGGCTTGTTTGGATGCTAGGGAAAAGAAAACCAGGGAAAATTTTCCCTAGAGGGAATTTTGAAGGCATATTGAGTCCCCCTCAATCCTAGGGGAAATCTTCCTAGCCGGGAAGAAAATCCTTTCTGCTATTTGGGAACAATAGGGATAAAAATCCCGGCCATGCAAAAAAAATAAAAAAAATGTAAAATTCAAAAACAACATCACAATTAAGCAAATCACATATTGTATGTAACAACAAAAAATTTCTTCACAGGGATTTCAGAAGAACAATGGGCTCAACAGTACCATTATATTTTTTCACCACAGAAGAAATTTCATTCAGAATTTGACATATTAAACGCATACCATTTTCTAGAAAGAAAAAGAAAAGAACACATACTGAGAAACCTCTGACAGCTGCATAAATCAGATCACTCGAGTGAATATGGAAACATAAATCTGCTGGAGAAGCTGCAAATGAGATGTACAAAAGTAGAACAAAGTACATATACAGTGAAAACTGACAACAGAACCAATCTGAAACATAAAACGTTGAACCACAATGCCATCATTGCCATGCATCCAATGACACCAATGACACCCAGTTTCCATTCCATATATGCCAAAAAGGTAGGAATCAAATCCTATGCTATCAGAACTTAGAAGGCAATACAGGGAAGTTGGGATCATAAAAACATTCCAGAAATCACATGATGGATTTTGTACTGAAAATGCTAGCAAACTATACACTGAAAATAAGCTTAGTTAGCATTTTACACAGCTTACAACATAATGCATTTAATCCGCTGGAAAGTAAAATGATACACTAGAAATGTTAATTCTAGTGTATCATTTTAAACCCATGTAAAAAATAGTCTACACCAGAACACTTGGTAGTCTACACAAGAACAATTGTTCTATAAAATTACTACAAGAGTGTGACATAGAAATGGGGCCAGTATGTGTTTTCAGCAAAATAGGTTCTGCATGCATATGCAGTTATGCACAGATGCAGAACACATTTCATCAGCTAGAATTATCAACTGAAATGATAAGAAGAATTCTAAATGAACCAGGTTTTGTTCATCCTACAATATGATGATCCCAAGCAAGACGCAATTTTCCCAACAATACGGAGGAAGCCATCGCATTCAGCTCATGGAACATGTTATACGTAGGACAAATTTCAAGTGTTTTGTCAGATTAGCAGCTGTCCGTTAAAAGATGGTTGTCATCTTGCCCATGCACATGACAAATCAGTGGTATCAACTGAAAGCTGTTTATGAGGATCAAATAGATACTGCCCTCGGCGGCGGTGGCTGAGGCGGCGCTGCTGCTGCTCGTACTGCTGCAGGAGCGAGGAGTTGGTGCCCCCCGCCGGCGAGCACGGGGATGCGAGCGACAGCATCTCCACATTCTGCACCGCGATCCGTAGCTTCTCCCACTGCTCCTGCGTCAGGAACCCCTCCTTCCTCGATGACGCCATCCCCGCCGGCCACCCTCCTAATCCACCACCACCTGCAACAATCACACCACCAAATCAACGCCGCATCAGCGTCAGCCACGCCGAAATGGGGAGCCAGGGAGGTCCGAAACCTAACCCTATCTAGGGCTTCCGCCGCAGATCGAGCCTGAGCGCCCCCCAACCCGTGAGAGAGATTTGTGTGAGCGGCGCGAGAGGAGGCAGCGTGAGCGGAGGCGCTGTCGCGAGAGGAGGCGTTGGCGCCATTGCGAGAGGCGACGGGGAAAGCGAGCCCGACGCGAGGAGTCGTGGAATTTTTCCCCGTGGAAAGGGAATGGATTGGGCCAGAAAATCCCTGTCTGGTGGGCATCCAAATACATTTTCTAACAGCCCACGGAAAAATAGCCCAGTGGATTTTCAGCCTAGGGAATGGGCCGGGATCCCGGCCGGGATTTGGGCTCCCAAACAAGCCCTGGTGGTTGACACTTTAAGGGATTGCATGAATTTGCTCCTTCTATATTAGATAACTAGATTGGAAAGCTTTACCCATAATACTGTATACTTCTTCCAAAAATATGTATAGTTCACACGCAGAAGACTTGTCAACCACTTTATTAGAAACATCAAAAGATTCCATTTATTTATCAGATCGGAAGCACAAGAAACGTAAATGGATTACAAGCATCATATTCTTGACACCCCCAAAAAACACTTACTGTTTTAGTTTACCATCCCCCTTTAGCCATTTACTTGCACCCTTGTACAGCTGTTATACTGCATTATCATGAAATAAGAAATATATTAGTAGACCATAGGATTAGCTGCGGCAAAAAAGAAACTGCATGCTTGTCCAACTCCTCTTGGACAAAACTGATACTTGGTCGTGCCCAAGAGCGATTTATCTTGACAATCAAAATGTTTGATTAGACAATCCATATCTTGTGTTGTCCCTGGGTGCAGTTACTTTGGCACACCTGGTGGATCCTCACAATTATCATTGTTGTGTTCTATAATTTCTTTCATCACATGATGCATAGCAACAACTTCATCTCAGATAAAAATACTGTATTCATTCTAATTTGGGCCCCCCTTTTTTCATCTGCAGGAGTAGGAAAGAGTTGCTTGCTGCTGCGGTTCTCTGATGACACTTTCACTACAAGTTTTATCACCACGATTGGGTATGCACACAACCATCATTCTCTCTTTTAGGCATTCAAGTCAATATTCTAAACTTGAGCTTTTTCTTTCTGTTAAGCATTGATTTCAAGGTTAGGACAGTTGAGCTTGATGGAAAGCGTGTAAAATTGCAGATTTGGGATACTGCTGGTCAAGAACGTTTCCGAACAATTACAACTGGTATCCACTTTTTCTTCCTTTTTGACTATGATGCCCATGTGGGACTATATATGAAAGATGAAGTAAATATACCTTCGCTTCTCAATAAAACACCGCATTTGGAACTCTAGGTCAAAGCTAGTTAAAGACTTGTGTCATTTTGAGCAGATGAATAACATTTTACAGGTTTCAGGTTGTCCTCAAGCTAGTATAGGACTGTATGCTATTGGTGAATAACACTAACACCTGTATAAATGTGCTACCACTTCTGAGATGTAACCAGAATTTCTGTTAAATTTGTCGTACTTAAAAAATTTCTGGAATCTGGATGCATTTTGTTGATCTTCTGCTGCTTGTAACAGCAATACCTCGTATTTTGAAAATTTTCTTTTGAGGTGCTTGAGCTTGGTCTTGCGAAAAGGCCTGATCCACGACCTGGGCTTGAATACTGACAGAATTTTAGAACATGACTGTGATTTAAAAATTAACTCTCAAAAAAAATATCTCTTGTGGTAAGGGCGTAAGGATGGCCTTATTGGTGAAATGTGGGGCTTATGTGATATTTTGGAAGTAAGCCTACACGGCCAACTGCACATGCCTAAAAAGGTCAGGACACACTTAACTGGCTTGGTCTTGGCCGGTTTCATGTTGAACAGTTGGCAAAAGATGCAATTTCAACTACCCACGCATCTAAAATGATATACTTTCAGATTCGCATCATATTTGGAAGGGGAAAAAAAATCATAAATACCCCCACAAGTCACCTACTTTTTCAATTTGCCCCCATATCTAATTATCATTTACTTTGCCCCCCATAAGTTAAGTTGGCATGCAAATAACCCCTAGGCCACATGTTAGCACTATTTCTTGTGGTTTTTATTATCTTTGGCACTTGTTTCAGTGTTGTTAATACTTGTTTCAATAATGCTAATACTTATTTCAATTATTTGGGTGATTTTAGTACTTCTAATGCACCGTTTCTTTACTAATGTTTCAGTGCTAAAATTCTGTATTACAAATACCGAAATCACTCATCATTGAAACAAGTATTGATATCACTTAAATAAGTACTAAAATCATTGAAACAAGTGCTAAAGATAATTAAAACCACAAGAAAATAGTGAGAACATGCGACCTGGGGGGTATTTCCAAATTGAAAAAGCATGTGGACTTATGGGGGTGTTTATGGATTTCTCCCTATTTGGAATAGCATAAAAAGTATATCCCATCTGCTATGTGCTTAAAGGAAAATATGCGCAATAAAATTGTTCCTTTCACATTCTTGCTTCTTTCTTTTAAAAAAAATAATAATTGCTTCTTAATTGCAAACCTGGCTAACCTCATTTTTGAAAATGTAACCTGGCCAGTTGCAAGCTTGCATATGCCCAACTTTTTGTTGGTGGTGTGGAAATCTTTCATTGATGACCACATGTGTAGGCTGGTGAATTATAGACAATTTTTTGGGCATTTATGTAAAGGCTATAACAATCTATATGTTCTCTATGTACTAGTCATTGAGAGTTTAGCACTATAATTCCCCAAAGGTTTACTATAGCTATAGATTTTTATTGATTTCTAAGCAATATTTCTGCTCCTTATGTAATTCCTTTCCTTCTCTTTTTGCAGCGTACTATAGAGGAGCTATGGGTATTCTGCTTGTTTATGATGTTACAGATGAGTCATCCTTCAACAGTATCCAATATGCTTGTGCATCCCATTTGTTAATCACTTAATTGAGTATGAAGATATGCTTTTCTTTCTTGATTGTCTTTCTTAACTAACCTCTAGACATTAGAAATTGGATCCGCAACATAGAACAACATGCATCTGATAATGTCAACAAGATCTTGGTGGGCAACAAGGTCGATATGGATGCAAAGCGGGTAAATGTTTTTTTTTAAAAAAAAAAATCCTATATGTTAGACTACTATGGCCGACTTTCTTCTCTATGCTCACGACATAATGGTGTTCGGCTAACAGGTGGTGTCCACAGCTCAAGGTCAGAGGCTTGCAGATGAGTATGGGATTAAATTTTTTGAGACGGTAAGATTTTACAGTATAAGCTAAGTAAAATACCTCCCAGGCCGCAGTCTAGTCTTTATCGTAAAACTAGCTGTATACCAAGATGATTAAATTTACAGATTTTAATTCAATTGTGCGCAGAGTGCAAAAACAAATCAAAACGTGGAGCAGGTATTCTTCACCATTGCAAGGGACATAAAGCAAAGATTGACTGAAACTGTTGCCGCCACGGCTGAGGTAGCTATTCTGGCGTGTCATAGACTCATATATGGGTTCCCATTCGTTCCGTGTCAATTGTCACTTCTAACCTTTACCGAATCATGCAGCCCCCAACTATTCAAATCGGTAGGCAAGAACAAGATCAGGCTGGTGCTGCCTCATCAAGGTGGTCGTCCTGCTGTAACACCTGATCAATGCCGTGGCACGAATTGCACGGCTTGTCTTAACGCGGCTGGTGCAGAACTGCAAGTTTACCGGTGCCATCTTGTGTGTTTACTGCTGTGGCATGCCAAGATGTATATTTCGCCCAGTTGATATCTAGCTCAAAAGATCAATACTCTGACCATTGTGGTGCAATGAGGTGTTTGTGCTTTGCATTGCCGTGTTGGCGTGTTCTAGCTCCGTTGTTAGTGCTGATTTATGCTTTGAAACTCTTCTTTTAGCTCCAGGTTGGCCGGAGCAAACATTTCGACACATGAATTCATTGCTTATCTAGCCTTTTGTACATTTTTTTTCAAATCTAGCCTCCTCGAGTATGGATTTGTGAATTTAGTCCTCTCCCCCTACTTCGGAAGGCGTGACAGAAGATACCTATCCTCTACTGTGCCCGAGGAGTGCGGAGGTCACCAACGCCGCGGCAGGGCAACAGAGGGAGGGAGGAGGTGTTGCTGGGCCCAAGGAGTGCAGAGGAACTGTTGAGCCAGGAGGAGCTGTGGCGTGTGCACGATGTTAGTGTTATGTCCTTGAGGCAATCATTTAGATGATTGTAACATGACTATATTTATGAATAATAATATGATTATTGGTCCAATGAATATATATCATTGTATTGATTAACAAGTATGTGACTTGCTTATGAAGCTCTTTACTTATTGATGTAATTCGATAAATATCTATGATCGGATATCATCGTATAGGACAACGATGAATAGATCAGCACATGTAGTGATCGATGATCATGCTTCATAGATCATGGGATATAGAGATATCATCTATACATTGTGGACGTATGTTGAAGAACATGAGTTAGATAGACCCGCAATGGGACACTGCGAGAATGTTTCATTCTTATGTGTCATCAGTGTATCTCATACATAGTAGATGTATGATCCTTAGACCTGAGATTGTCATATTTTCTACATGTGTAATAGTTTTCCTTGGGGCTATCAAACACTACTTTCTAACCGGATAGTTATAAAGGTAGCTTTCATGTTTACTATAAAACGTGCAGAGGGAAGTGAGCAGTCAAGATGGAATTTGCTACTCCAATGAAATGGAGATATATGACAAGGTCACTCGTGTGATATGATTAAGGAAGTGCATAGCCATGCCGTGATTGACTCAATCACAAGTTGAGGAGTCAATCACAACTTATTAATATATCACGGATACGAGAGATGGATTGAATCATCAAAGGATGACATGCTTCTCGCCTTGAGTTCAATCTTCATATACTTGGCAAAGGGATTATTACATGAGTACTTTTGATAGGTTCATCGATTTGATCATAGTATGTTTGGGAGTTGGCATACTTTGCAAGGAGCCGCTACCAACTATTGGATTGAAAAGGAGTTTTCCGAATCCATGTCCAAACGTACGTGAACCTGTAGGGTCACACACTTAATGGGCTGGGACGTATTAATTTGGATTAGATCCGTAATTAATGGACCTCGTGGGCTTAGCACGCTGATGGGCC
Source organism: Otatea glauca (assembly GCA_036346275.1). NCBI lineage: Eukaryota > Viridiplantae > Streptophyta > Magnoliopsida > Poales > Poaceae > Otatea > Otatea glauca. The sequence continues at coordinate 26,609,694 of CM070724.1, forward strand.
CTGGTTTAGGGTTTCATCTCGTGGCTATATAAGGAGGGGAGGAGGGTGGGCGCAGGGTGTGCTTTCCCACGGTTTAGAAGTGATTCACCCGAAACCCTAGCCACCTCCTCTTGCTGCCCCTGCCGAGCGACCAGGTGCTTGCACACCGACACACGGCGTTCCATCCCTGGACGTGTGGACTACTGCGGTGACGATGCTGCGACTGCGGCGTGGGAGGATGATCCACTCCATCGACGCAACGACTGCGGCGAGGACGATCCACTACATCGACGCGCGAAGGATTCCGCAACTGCACGTCTAGTGGTAATCTAATCTGTGATCCCCTTCTTACGAGTAGCTTTCTGGTTATGTGGTAGATTTTTTTTTGTGCTAGTGTAGCATACCGCGTTCCTCTTCACACGATACCTTGCTGGAGGAGGTGTTATCGTGCCCAGGTAGTGTGGAAGGGATCCTACCGCGATGGGCCTGATGGCTTACATATAGGCTACACTAGCACGAATTAAAAATTCTATCATGTAAAACAGAATGCAAAGTAAGTAAGAGATAATGGATCGTTACCACTAGATGCGCAGTGCAACGTAAGAGAGTTGATGTAGTCTGATTCAACGTAGCACGCGTCTTCAAACAGTGGTCGATTGTCCTTCAGCAGTAATCAAACGTTACGAATAGTCGTCCCGATTAGCATCGTAGTAGCAACAGTGCCTCTATCAAAGTCCACACGTTTGGGGAAGGAACGTCGTGAGTCGATGTGCTAGCACCAGCGAACGACAGGCCTGAGCGGTGACGACTAAGGTTTCGATGGATACGGTAGTACAACAATTGTCTTCCCTACCCATCATGAAGTCCCTTTATATAGCCCCTCGGTGGAACCCTACGTTAGGGGCTTAACCAAGGCGCAAGACCCACTTAGCCTATTAGTGACATATCCAATCCAAACCAATGTCTTCCAACCCGTTAAGTATGTGACCTTATAGGTTCAAGCATATTCGGTCATAGTCTGGAATCTCCTTTTAGCCTATAAGTCGGCAACGGCCCTTAGTAGGACATAGCGACTCTCAAATATACACAAAGATCATTTTGAACTAACCTGTATAGTTCTCATGTACCGATCCTTTTGCCTCATGATACCAAATTGAACTCAAGGCAAGAAACATGCTATCCTATAATAACTCGATCATTCACTCGTTCTGTAGTAGATTACTTAGTTGCAATTGATTCCTCAATCACATTCGGTATAACCATACACTTCATTAATCTAACTACATCGAGGGGTCTAGATATATTTCTCCCATTATATAGGAAGGGCAAATTCCATCTTGATCGCTCACATTTCCTCTACATATTTTATAGTAAACTCGAAAGCTACTTTTATGATTACCCAGTTACAGAGTAGCATTTGGCAACCCCCTAAGTATACTATTATACATGTAGAAAATCACGACGATCTCATGTCTAAGGATCCCACGTAGTACACTATGTATGAGATCAACTGATGACACTTAAGAATATAACAATTCCCGTAGTGTCTTATGGTGAGTCACTTCAACACTATGTTCTCTAATATATGTCCACATTATTAATTTGATATCCCTATATCTATGATCCGTGAAATACGATCATCAATCAATACATATATTGACCTATAAATTACAATTGTCCCATATGATGATATAATATCAGGGATAATTCAGAATAATATCAAAACATGAATAAGAAGTTTCACGTATAAATCACATACTTATTGATTGATACTAATGATATTTATTTAAAGGATAAAATAATCATATTATTCTATAAACATAGACGTGATATAATCATCTCCATGATTGCCTCAAGGGCATATCGCTAATAGGGCTATGTGCTGCTCCGCAGTCGGCTGAGCTCCTGGGGCGCTAGTAACCTTCTGTGCTCTCCAGACGCGGTAAAGGACAGATGTCACCTATCGTGCCTTCCACGATAGAAAAAAGACTAAATTTGCAAATGTATATATATATATATAGGGGCTAGAGTTAAATAAGGAATGATTTGCCCAGATAAGCTGATGCATTTGCTCCTGTCATGTAAACAAATCCTCAAGACATCATTATCTGGTGCCTGAAATCATGCTTGTGCTTTATTGCATGTTGTCCGATTTCCATGTGCATTACCCAAGATTCCCAAATTCCAATCGATGTTATACAATCAACAGGTGGGCCCTCCTTGGATTGCACTATTGGTGGACTCCATTTTCATTGAAAATTCGCAATGGATTGGTTAAAAACGAATCACTCTGGTATGCATAACAACTTTGTCGGGACAATAAAAACATATTTCTTTCAAGTCACAAAAGAATATCGTTTCGAGGTACCGCAGTTAGGCTGTAAAAAAGCTCAAGGTTCGCAAGCTGTTTGAGCTCAGCTCACTCTAGGCTTTGAACTCGAGCATGATCTTAAGCTTGCGAGTTTTACTGTGCCGAGCCCGAATAGCTCGTAAGCTTTACAAATTACTTGTTTAATATTAATATATGTTAACTCTGACCGAGCTTACTCGAGTTGAGCTTGGGCTTGAACATTTTTTAATATTGAAAAATAGTGCATATTGAATTGTTTATTGTTATTGAGTTTACTCGAGCCGAGCTCGAGACTAGATCCAAACTAAAACCCTATCTCTGGCTCATTCAAGCTCGGTTTAAGTTTTTACTGAGCTCGAGCCAGGCAGGCTCGCTTGAGCCCGTTTACAGGCCTACGTGCAGTTAAACTTTGTAAAATTTTCATTACTAGAAAGAAACCTCTTTCTTGCCGATCTATCACTGCCGGATCGGCTAGAACCGGCAGTGATAACACTATCACTGTCACTGCCGGTTCAGAAGCTAGATCGACACAAATGTTCGACCGAAGAAGAACCGGCAGTGAATATAATGGAGGAAGTATCCGAACCGGCAGTGATAATATTTTCGAAAAATCATAACTTTTTCATACGGAGTCGGATGGAGACAAAATTTATATGAAAATTGTAGCTCTCGATGAGATCTACAACTTTGTAGTTGACAACTTTTTTATTTTAAGTCATTTAGATGTCCAAATAATCATTGAAACTTTTAGATACGAAGGGATAAAAGGAAAATATATCTTATAGTAGTTGAGAAATGTATGTTAGGTGAGATGGTAAGGGAGTTCACCGAAGCAGTAGGTCACAAGTTCGACTACTAGCAACCGCACACACGCATATTTTGCGCGAAAATTGCATGACTTGTGACTTGCGGTCGTGCATAGTAAATACAAGGTGGTCCAGGTGCAAATAATTTTTTTATTTTATGAAATAATTTTTGGATTTATGACTATTACTGTCGGTTCGTAATACAGACCGACAGTGATATAGATATCACTTCCGACTAATCACTGTCGGTTCCAATATTCGGCAGTGATTCCAGTTTGGAACTGGCAGTGATATGGTGTTTTGTAGTAGTGTTTGGTTAATGATATATTTTCCAATATTTAGATTGAACACATGAAAATGATATGTATAAATTTATCTCAAAAAGAACTTTCATAATAATATAATTTTATCAATTTTTATAAATCTATTATAATAAAAATTAGTGATAAATATGTGTTTCGAATACTGTCGATCTCGATATCCCAAATGTTTTGACTGAATTGAGCCACAACTCTGAGAGCCATCCGGGCATCAGTTACTAGGGGTGGATAACGAGCCAACTCGGCTCGACTCGATCAAACTTGTTAAGATAACTAGCCAGCTCGACTCAACTCGTTATCTTAACGAGCTCAAACCTCAGCTCAGCTCGGCTCGACTCGTTAAACTCGTGAGTTGGCTCATTAAACTCGATATTGCCATCTGAGAGGAGGATTGATGTTGAGACTATACGGTATGCTATGTGTTATCATCCTCACCTCACACATATATAGCTATACTTGCTGACTTGGAGGACTCGTTAAACTCGCGAGTTGGCTCATTTAACTCGTTATATAAATGAGTTCAAATCATGGCTCGACACGACTCATTAAAGAACGAGTTCGAGCCGAGTTTGTGAGTACTCGTTTAACTCACGAGTTTTGAGTTTTTTTTTCCACCCCTATCAGTTACCGATCAGACACTTGAGCCCCAAATGGCTTTTGGTGAGTCCTAAATAGCAAACACTAAAAACTGAACATGCATTTTCCTTATGCCTATATAATTTCCAGGCTAGGTTGTATGACCACTAAAAATTGAGGTGATCGATAGCTATCGGTTACTATTTTTTAGAACATTGGTTCTAAATTTCTACTTAATCTCAGCTATCACATCTTTGATTTGATCAAGTTAACATCAGAGAGCAAGGGGAATACAATACAGTGGCACTTAGGCTTTTCCCCACCACTATTATTACATTACATCACTACGCAAAGTTGACGGTTTTTATCAATGATAATGCCACTCCCTAATGTCCGGCCACCAGCCAATTATAAGAAGAGGAAGAATAAAGATTTTTTTAAAAAAATAACTCACCTTTTTATTGAGAGTAACGCTACCCTATGCTACATGTTTCACTAGGTTTCAAGGCGTTCCATCTACGTTTCATAGGTTTTATTAAGTTTCATAAGAGTTCTAAACGGGTTTTATAAATGTTTCAGTATGTCTCAATAAATTGAAATTAGTTTGTAATATGAAAATATAAGTTTCGTCCAGTTTCAAATCTGAAACTTGATTTAAAACGAGATTCAAAATAATTTTAACTGAGTTTCAAGAGGCTAACTTCAAAATTTTAGAGCACACTCCGCAAGTTTCAAAAAAGTTTCAAACTAGTTTCACAAGGTTTCAATGTGTTTAAATAAATTTTGATGGGTTTCAAATGATTTGAAGCTTGATTAAAAAACAAGTTTCACAATAATTTCAACTAAGTTTCAAAAAGGCAAACTCTAAAGTTTCAAAGGATGTTTCACAGGTTTCAACACATTTTCAAAAAAAATTCAATGAGTTTCAATCTAAAAATATAAGTTATATCAAGTTTCAAATCTAAAACTCGATTAAAGACAAGTTTAAGAAGAATCTCAACTGAATTTTAAAAAACCAACTTTAAAGGTTTCGGAGAGATCGAACGAGTTTAAAAACTAAATAAAATCTATTGAAACTTAGTCGTCAGAGCTATTAAGAGCTGAGAAAACTAAATTATGTTAATGGAATACTATAAAACCTAATGAAACTTATCTATGAAATATCATGAAACTTATCTGTAAAATATCATAAAACATATATGTGAACCTCTGAATCTTAAGAAACCTGATGAAACTTAATCGTGAAACCTATCTGAGAACGTCATGTAACTTAGCCATAACCTTCTGAAACTCACGAAACCATGTGAAACATTATCATGAAACCTAGGGAAATCTGAATGAAATCTATTAAAACTTAGTTGTGAAAGTTATTAAGAGCTAAGAAAACTAAGTTATGTTGATGGAATACTATGAAACCTAATAAAACTTTTCTTTGAAACTTCATAAAATTTATCCGTAAAACATTATGAAACACTATAAAACCTAATGAAACTTAGCCACGAACCGCATGAAACTTTGGAAAACCTAATGAAACTTAGCAAATGAAACTTATTGAAATATTTTAAAATATAGATATGGAAAATCCTGAAACTTAATAAAACATATTCATAAAACCTTGTTGGAACTTCATGAAACAACCTAGAAAAAGGAAAGCTTTATAATGAAAACTAATGAAACGTAGTCTTGTAACCTATTGAAACTTATTCATAAAATTAAGATATAAAACTAGGGTGAAATCTTTTGGGATGTAGATGTGAAAATATGCAAGCATCACAATGGCATCCGGGTCACTCCCCAAACCCTCCCCCTTCCCACCTTTTTCCCTACGACCTCTCCTCCTCCTAGTGCTACGGACCTTATCCCGCCGCCTCCTCCTCCCCCTTGCCACGCTGACCCCATAGACATCCAGTCACAACCGCCCGCCATCGTCGTCTCCTACACTACCCCCAACCCGCCCTCCTACGTGCCATCCTACCCGTCCAACTACACTAAGTTCAACTCCGCGCTTAACGTTGGCCTCCTCAACCCCATGTCCCCGTCACCACTGCCGCTCGATAAGACACAATCCAGCCCCAATCTCTTCGACATGATGGCCAACAGGACTACCCCCCACCACCATCACCATCCACTCCATCCCGGCCTCACTCCTGTCGTACCCCCTGCAGCCTGCACGTTCCATGGACAAGCATATGCTACTCCAGGAGCGTGTTATCAAGCTCATCAGTAGCTGTAGCCCCGACAACCAGTTCAACGATGACAACTCCTCCAACGTCTACCTCGCACTCAACTCCAAGGATGACCTCTCTACCACATCCTGCGTGCACCGCAACAAACTCATCACACACAACAAGTTCTTCGCCGCCAAGCTGTCGAACCAGTGGTCCAAGCAATAGTGGACACTGCCACACATCGTCGAGATCTCAAACTGCAATGACATCAATGTGTATGTCGAGACGCTGAGGCTCATGTGTAAGTTTAAGCTCCATTTGAGTGATTTTTGTAGTTAATGACAAAGCTAATTGTGAGACTAACTATTTTGATAATTATTATTATAAATAGTCTCACTTAAATGAAATGATGGAAATATCAAATGTATGCATTCGATGTCTGAAGGACCATGTGGAGGTCTATTCAGATTTGTGATGAGTATTTGACTAAATTTGAGCTTGGGTTGCTCTTGTTTGAGTTTGATTTGAAATGGATTTTCAATTGGAAGCAATTTGAAGTCTTCTCTGTTTTCCGGTGCTCGCCGCGAGCAGTAAAATGAATTTTAATGAGTGGACTTTGATGGATTTATTGCACATCTTTGTGGGCATTGCTATGTGAGGAGTTTCCATTTTTCTTATGGTTGCAGGTCGACGAAGCTAGATCATGGTGAGGCGAAGTTGACCGGAACTAGGCGAGGACGTCGGAGGTCCAGAAGATGATCAGAGACGGAGTCGTGGCAAGCTGTGAAGACAAGGAACGGATGAGATGCTAGCTAGATGCTGCTCGGATCGATGAGGGCCGTCGGACTGCGGTCTAGATTGATAGGATAGCGGGTCTAGTTAGTATGCTTTGAAAACCGTGCAAGAAAACCCATTTGTGTGGTGAGTTTTGGGTGAACCCTTGCATGGCTGGTTGAGTGGGTTAATCCTAGCCCTTGATGGATGCTCTAGGGTTTAGAGGCTCATCCAAGGGTGGTAGGTGGCCCAAGAGTTGTAACCTCTCCTTCCAGAAATGAAATGTTTTTGATGCCTTCCCCCCTTGAAGGTTTTGAGGTTTTTGATGCTCCTTTGAGCTTTGCCCACATGAAATGTGAGGCTTTGTAACCTCTCCTTCCAGAAATGAAATGTTCTTCATTTATGTTCATGTTTCATTTCCTTTATGCATTTACATTACGTATTTAAATTTAGCATTTACTTTCCCGCATTTACATTCTCGCAATTTGCTTTATCGCAATTTGGATTTGCCTCCCCTCCTTCTAAATGATGTTATTTTAGGATGTCTTGAGGGTGTTCATATGGTTTTACGTCTTTCTTGTGAAGGATCTAGTTGGCCTAGAGGGGGGTGAATAGGCGACTTTTACTAATTTTGACTTCTTCAAAACAATTCACAATTCTTTATAAGAGAAAAGCACAGAACAGAAGTAAAAACAAACAATGATTACAGCGAAAGTAATAAAGATAAATAGAGCACAAAAGAGACAGAGATTTATCCCGTGGTTCAGAGCCGCACTCCTAATCCACATTGAAGCACTTCTTTCGAAGTATTGCTTCTCCAAAGCTAGTCGCAGTAGCTCCGGTAATCACTCAGATAACTCTTTCACTACTCAAGTGAGGTGAGTTCCAAACCTCTCACAATCACAGTGGCCTTCCACAATCACCTTTGGACAGGTCGCACTGTTCACTTTCTCCAAGCTGTCTAGGATCACTAAGACTCAAGAGTAATAAACTTTGCACAAGTTCTGTCTCTTGGTTCACTTCGCAACTCACACAGCTAGACTTTGGCTTGGAGCTAAAACACTTAAAGATGTTTGAGAATTTTTTGGTTTGAAGGTGAAGCACAGACTCCTTTTGAGAATGAGAGCTATTTTCAAAGCTAAAATGTGAAGGAGTTCAATCTTTATATTGGTAGATGGCTCCGGAAATGCTTATATAGCCATTTGGAATGAATATAGCCGTTACACCTGCTACAGTAGCCGTTGGACGTGTCAGGTGTCAGAAATATCAGAAAAGTACACGTACAACGGACTAAGTAGCAGTGCCTAGCGATACTGGACATGTGTATGACGAACCAAATTTGAATATTTACGACGGACCAAATAATTTGGTCCGTAGTACATACGCTTTACATAGAGTTTGGTCTGCCGCACAACTGAGAAATATACATGTACGTCGGACCAAGAATTTGGTCCGTTGTGCATCGGCTTTTCAAAGAGTTTGGTCTGGCATAGAGACACATGTACGTCGGACCAAATGTTTTAGTCCGTCATACATGGAGATTTAAAGAATAGTAGCCAAAGACCCTTTTTCAACAGAGATAAGTTTTATCCAAGCGATTTACTTTAGCAATGGACTAAAATTTTAAGCAAGAATGTTTGGTCCGTTGTCAAAGTAAAATCCTTTTGAATGATAAAGATTATCCATTTAAGGTTTCAATAAATAGGACTTCAAAGTTTGGTCCGACCAAATGTTTATGAACTGAATGAGTGCCGGACCAAAATATTTGGTCCGCTGTAAATGGAAAATGGAGAACATTTTGGTTCGTCACGGAGAAGAGACTATAACATGTACGCCGGACCAAATAATTTGGTCTGTCATACATAGGCAATCCCTTGGCTATCAGATGATTTTTCAAGGAGGTTTTTACCAAGGATGAAGGAATATGAAAACAAGAGTTTTGGTCCTATGAGCAGGTATTCTGATGGGAATTTTGACGCAGAAGAGTTTCAAGATTGGACCAAAGAATCTTTTTTACTTCAAAAGATGAAGGACCGAGATGGCGTACAGAGGGGGGGTGAATGGTCGCAAATTAAAATTCCCCAAAATACTCCAACAAAAACCTCGACAAGATCGCTCAAAGGAAATTGTGAAAAACCCGAAAAACTAGACAACTATGTGTACCCCAAGCTTGCATGGATAATTACCATAAAATATGTGGGGATTTTTGAGTCACAATCCTGGTTGTCTAGTGTCCAAGATAAAGAGGAATCAATTCAAACTCTTGCTTTTAGAAAGGATATCAATTCAAATCACAAAAGTCACTTTCAGAAAAGCAAAAGCAGAATTTCCAGAACTTGTCCTCAATTTGCACAGGAGGTTGGTGGATTTCTGCAGCTCACAAAATTCTGAGGATTTTTCTCCCTATGAGCATCAGAGTCATGAAGAACTCCACCAAATTTATCCTCAAAAAGCATTACAGAAAAAACAGGAAAAATTTAAGAACACAGTATGCTCAAGAACTTCGAGCAGAAAGTTTGGGGCTCGGTTTTCACCTCATGGCGCCCAAACGGTGCAACAAGTGAACTCCAAAATTTTTTTTCAGGTGTATATCAGAGTTACACACCTCCTCCAATAAGAATCACTCAAAAAGGATTTTTCTATATGTTTACAAAAATCAAACACTGACAGCTGCGCGAAGAACAAGTTCTGAACAAAGTTGGAACTTGAAAGAAAAGATGTTCTCTACTCAATCCAAGAGTGCAAAAGAGATGTAAAACCATATGAACACACTCAAAACATCCAAGATCAGCAGCATTTAGAAGGAGGGGAGGCAAATCCAAATTACTTGAAAGTAAATTGCGGGAATGTAATTGCGGGAAAGTAAATGCTGAATTTAAATTGCGTAAAGTAAAGACATAATGTAAATGCGCAAAATAAATTCAGAGGTGGATGGATAAAACTTTCATTTTGGAAGGAGGTTACAAAGCCTCACATTCATGTGGGCAAAGCTCAAATGAGCATCAAAACCTCAACACCTTCAAGGGAAGGAGGCTACCCTCCACCCCTATTTATACTACTCTTGGGCCACCTACCACCCTTGGATGAGTCCCTCAACCCTAGAGCACTCATCTAAGGGCTAGGATTAATCCACACACACAGCCATGCAAGGGCTAACCCAAAACCCACACACATACCGGGTTTTCTTGCAGTTTTCAAAGCATACTACCTAGACCCGCTAACCTATCAACTAGACCTCAATCCGACGGCCCTCATTGATCCACGCGGCATCTAGCTAGCATCAACTCCTTTCCTTGTCTTCTTGACTTGCCCGGACTCCGTGTCCGATCATCTTCCGCAATCTCCCAACCGTCTCGGACCTCAAGCGCTCCTCGCCTAGTCCGGTCATCCTTCGCCTCACCATGACCTAGCACCGTCGCCTGCAACCATCAAAGACAAGGAAACTCCTCACATAGCAATGCCCACAAAGATGTGCAATAAACCATCCAACTCATCACTACGCGTCCATACGACCTGCAGATCGCCACTCTGGCAGAGACAACTCAAATTGCTTCATTTTGAAAATCAATCCAAATCAAACTCAAACTTGAGCACACCTTGCTCAAATAAAGTCAAATACCCATCACAAACATGGATGGACCTCTACATGGTCCTTCAATCTCCCCTTGATGAGTATATTGACAAACCATACAAAAGGCATAAATTTGAGTTTGAAGAAAATGAAGAAGAAAGCAATTTTTAGTTGCAAAGTCAAACTTGGTCCAAAGATAGAAATTAGAACCATGACCAAGTTGATTGAAGAGGAATTCAGATTTTAGAAGTTTTCAACAAAACTCTAAAATCCAACTAAACATGTCAAATGTGATTATGAGATTATGATCCAATGAAGTAGTAGCATAGTTTTACAAAGATCATAATAACCAAATAAGCATTCACATTTTTATCATTTTAGTGATGCCTTTTCTACGTTTTCTCCCCTTTTGGCAATATAGGCATCAATTTTTTTTATGTATGCATGAAATGCAATCGAAAGAGCTTTGAAGATTATCCAATTGATCAAAATGGAAGGATATTACACCAAGCTTGTCAATTTCAGAACATGACTAAACTAAGACATGTCCAAGTGCAAATACGAGCTTAGTTTTGAATATTTTATTTTTAGCAAGATTAGATAAGTGCAACACTTAGCTTTAGTTTCAAAAATAGAAGAATAGCCACTCTAAGGATCAAAAGGAAAACCTAGAGTTCAACCTACTCAACACTTTGGGGAATCTAGAAGAGCATACAAGGTCCTTCGGGCTCATTTATCACTTAATGCAAATTTTGATTTATCATCATACAAGACATAGCGGGGTGCAAATGTTTGACATTATTTGCATTCTTTACCCACATATGTCTTTGTTTTTAATTTATTTGCATTTTCTTTTGACAACCAATTGACTCAAGCTGTATCGACCATCTCAAGATGAACTCTTAAGAGGATGGTCTAGGTCAAACACGATGTATTCCAAGTTCATCCCAAGTGCAATGGGAAGCGGTCTTGTGAATGCAAGGTGTTGAGTCATATGTGCACAAGAAGAGTCAATTTTGTTTAATTTTCATTTTTTTGCACAATGATTCATGAGCAATTGAAGGACTCTAGCATGGATCAAACTAGTTTCACCCAAGTTGCTATAGGGACTCTAGAGAACTCCTAAATTTCTCAAATTATGGCACAAACCTCTAGAGAAGAAACCTAGCAAGTAAAAGCAACAAGTTTCATCAAGTTTTTCATTTAAGGCTTATTTCATTTTTAAGCTTAGCAAGTTAAATGAACTTGGACATACCTAAGCTAGTGATTTTCTTCAAATGATGTAGCATGGTGTATAGCATGAAGAAGAAATCAATTGCATAATAGACAAAGCTCATAAAGCAGAAAATGCAGTCTAAATGCAATGCATGAACAGATTCCTAAACTCCCCTCAACAAATGAATCAATTTTAAGCTCAAATCTGGTTAAAGTTGAGTTATTATCAAGATTAGGCATAAAGAAAACCGAATGAACTCAATAACAACGGAAAAAACAGAATGAGGAGAAGAAGGCGAGAAACTACAAAAGCTGGATGGCTATTGAGCATAGATAAGATAGAAGAGACTCACTACGGCTTAGACTCGCTCTTATCTTCCCGATGATGACATAGGGAAGTCGACTCTAGATCCCAACTAAGGAGTGCACAGGACCTGTCTACCAGGAGGCCCAATACCGCTAGACTAATAAGGCGTGAGGGAACTCAACCTAGAGAGAAGAGAGAACACTAATCACGCATGATAGCAACCTAAAGCACAAGATAAGAGGTCCATGGAAGGCATGCCGAAGTCTAAGTGAGTAAACTCAACTCAAGAAAACAAGCCCAAAGTCACCCAAAAGAAACATAAAGAAAAGAAAAGCTAAGTGGAAGAAAACATATAATACATAATATACAAACCAGCTCCCCTCACGAAAGGCCGTAAGGGCTCACGACTCAAGCTCACTCCTCAAGGCAACAAACTGGAGCTATCCAAAAGCTTGGTGAAGATATCGCTAAGCAAGGTCACTCTCTCGAATCAAGCGCGATATCTCCCTTCTCCACATGGTCTCTAAGGAAGTGATATCTAATATCAATGTGCTTGGTCAGGGAATGTTGCTTTGGGTTTTTAGCAATGCAAATAGCTGAAGTGTTGTCACGAAAAGTGGCACACTCTCTATCTCTAACCCATAGTCCGTAAGGTCGATCTCATCCAGAGCACTGCTCGACAAAGAATTGTGACAACATACTCGGCCTCGTGGATCATGCAACCCTGCATCGCTTCCTAGATGACCAAGAAACAAGAGAAGTGCCAATGAATTGGCAAGTGCCAGAAATACCCTTCCTATCTATCCTACAACCAGCAAAGTCATCATCGGAAAAGGCTCTAAGAGATAGACAAGAAGACGAAGAGTACCAAATACCATAATCAGTGGTAGCACGAAGGTACCTGAAGATGCGCTTGACCGTCTGGCAGTGAGAGGCGCGAGGAGAAGCTTGAAATCGAGCGCACAGACACACAGCAAAATGTATGTCCGGCCTCGAAGCAGTGAGGTACAAGAGGGAGCCGATCATGCTCCGAAACTCCTTTTGATCAGCAGGCTCACCATCCTCATCGGGCTCAAGGACAGAAGTGGTGGCCATAGGAGTCATCACCGGCTTCCCATCAGACATGTCGAAGCGCCTCAGGAGGTCACGGGTATATTTGCCTTGATGCAAGAAAGTACCCTCCCGAGTCTGCTTGATTTGGAAGCCAAGAAAGTAGCTCAACTCGCCCATCATACTCATCTCAAACTCTGTGCTCATCACCTCAGAAAACTGAGACACAAGCGAATGAGACGAGCCACCAAAAATGATATCGTTCACATAAATCTGGACAAGAAGAAAATGAGACTCATAGTGTCTGATGAACAGAGTTTTGTCTACTATACCCATTTTGAAGTCATGGCTGAGAAGATAAGACTTGAGCCTCTCATACCATACTCTGGGGGCCTGCTTGAGTCCATACAAAGCTTTGGAGAGCTTGTATACATGACTCGGAAACTTGAGATTCTCGAATCCTGGAGGTTGTTTGACATAAACCTCTTCCTCAATATAGCCATTGAGGAATGCACTCTTGACATCCATTTGATAGAGCTTGAAACCCTGGGATGCAGAGAATGCAAGCAGGATCCTAATAGCCTCTAGTCTAGCTACAGGGGCAAAGGTATCCTCAAAATCAAGACCCTCAACCTGAGAAAAGCCCTGTGCAACTAGCCTAGCCTTGTTGCGAATGACAACCCCATCCTCACTCTGCTTGTTTTTGAACACCCACTTGGTCCCAATGACATTATGACCAGATGGGGGCTCGACAAGCTGCCATACCTTGTTCCTCTCAAAGTTCTCAAGTTCCTCATGCGTAGCATTAATCCACGATTCATCGGATAATGCATGAGAAACATCCTTCGGCTCAAAGGAGGCAACAAAGGCAGAGTGGAGGCAGAATCGGATAAACGATTTTGAGCGAGTGACCGCTCAAGCAGATCACCAATGATCGATCGGTGGATGAGCTTCTGGATATGACGGGAGGACCGAAGCGAGTGGCCTCTACCTCATGCACAGAAGAGGTAGGAGCAGAGCCACTCACTGAAGGAGAGTCGGAAGGCAAGTGCTGGTCTCCCTGAGGTGCAGAAATAGAAATAGGAGGCACCTCAGGTGTAGAGGGGATTGGATCCGGTGGAACACCATCATCTCCATCATCCTCATCTTCTACAAAGATGGTCTCGGAGGGATAAGAAGAGCCTGAAGCATCAGGTCTAGCTCCTGGGCTAGCCTCATCAAAGGTCACATCACAGGTCTCTATGATCCTTTGCGTATTAACGCTCCAGACCCTATAGCTATGAGAAGAAGTCGAGTAACCTAGAAAGATACCATCAGAAGAGCGAGACTCAAACTTATCTAGGTTACCAGACTTCAAGATAAAACACTTGCAACCGAAAACGCGAAAATGAGACACACTGGGCTTTCGCCCATACCTCAACTCATAAGAAGTGCGATGCAAATGTGCTCTCAAAAACACGCGATTATAAACATGGCAAGCAAGAGCTATAGCCTCACCCAAAACTTCCTAGGAGTATCAGACTGTCTAGCATCGTCTGGCCATCTCAACCGTGGTCCTGTTCTTCCTTTCTACTATGCCATTCTCACGAGGGGCGAGGGAGAAGAGAACTGATGCTCTAAACCAGACTCCACACAAAAACTCTCAAAGTAGGAATTCTTGAACTCAGTGCCATTATCATCTGCAGATAGCTCGTAATGCACCGGGAGCTCAATAGACAACCTCTTGATCAAACCCCAAGTGAGAAAAGGTCTCATCCTTCGAGGCCATGAAGAATACCCAAGAGTATCTAGAAAAATCATCAACGATGACAAAACATACCACTTCCCTCCTGCCGATGCACTCTATTTGGACCAACGGTGTCCATATGTAAAAGCTATCTGGTGCATCAGTCATCACTACTGATGGTTGGAGGATGAGAAGCGATAACCATCTTGCCATGTCGGTAAGGAGAGCAAACTAAGTCTTTGACCATCTTGAGTTTGGGCAAACACCGAATGAGATCGTGGTACGCTAACTCGGGTCAAATGATCAAAACCAATGTGACCAAGTCTCCTATGCCAGAAGGAGAGATCATGGGACTCAGTAGCAATCAAACATCGAAGAGAGTCTCCAGAAGAAGCAGAAAAATCAGCACGAAAGACTCTCTCAAATCTAGAAATCCATAAACTAACCCTCCGATGAATCAAGGATTCTCTGGGCATTACTCTTGAAACTTACCTCAAAGAGTCATCCATAAGCTGAGAAACAGAGAGCAGATTGTATTGCAGCTTACTTACTAAGGCAACATTTTTAAGAATGAAATCTTTGTTAATGCAGATGGTACCTTTAGCAATGACTCTACCTGAAGATGCATCCCCAAAAGTGATTAACTCATCACCGGGGGCTCGGACTAGGGAAGAGAACCAACGAGAATCTCCGGTCATATGACGAGAACAACCGGATTCAACAATCCAAACATCGCCCTTCCCCATCTGACGAACCTGATCAAGACACAAGAGAGAAAGACGACTCAGTACTGGGATAGAGTGAAGACTTAGGAACCCAATACTGAATCATACGACACCTCAGTACCACCACAAAGAAGATCGGACTCGAGTGTCTCTCTGACGCTCAACTCTCACACGATCAGGAGCAACTCTAGTAGATGATCTAGGAGCTGGAACTGGGTTGGCACGCTGTGGTGCAAAAGCCGGACCATCCCAGTAAGGCTGCCTGGATCTCCTACCAGAAAACACCTCACGCCGCTGATATCTACCTCGATAGGAAAAACGAGGAATATCAAGAAGACGACGGAAAGGCCGACTACGAATAGCTCGGGGCTAAAACTCAAAGAACTAGCATGAAAACCGAGTCTGGACGCCGCCCAAACACAAAGCGACTCTCTAACTGTTTAGAAGCGGTGTGTGTCTTAGGAGCACTCAAAGTCCGGGATGACCACGAATACCCCTAAGAGCGAGAACACGCCACGCCGAGTGATCTTGGCACGCTCAAGCGTAAATCTACTAGGTGACCAACCTTCTTACAGAAGGTGCATGTGTACTTCGCCTTGCTAGAGGCAGAAGCAATAGGAGTAACACCCTTCTGGTCAGAAATCCTACGGACAACCCCAGCAGACCTAAACTTGGTGGTGCTCACTCTGGGAGCTACCACAATCTCACCACTCTTGGAGCCGCGCACAATAGTGGGAGGATGCGCCCGAGCGTGCTCAAAGGGATCAAATCCTAGACCTTGATTGAATCTACTAATCTTGGATTGGTCTAGAATAAGATTGACCTTCTTCTTGCCTCCAACAAACTTCTCGAGGGTGCTCATAAGATACTGGCAATCTCGGAAGAAAGAAGCACAAGAAGAACAGGGGGAAGGAGAGGAAGAAGAAGAACTAGGAAGAGAAGATCTCTCAGCACGTGCTTTTTGTTCCCTTAGCACGGCTGCCTCAATCTTGAGGGCCTCACAAGAAACGCAAGGAGCATCTCTAATCCTAAGGGTTTGGTCTTTTAACTTCTTCTTAAGCTCGACATGGATTTGATCCACATCATCCTTAACCCCAACACACAAGCAAGCAACCAGTTTGTGACTTAACTAGTAAATCCTTAGCAAGTTGATCACACTTGACATTCAAAGCATCATTGTCAAGTTTTAGTTGCTTCTGACCCTCACATGAGTGATTGGGTCCTTAGAAGCATGCAATTCAAGTTCATCATTTCTAGCGTAAAGCTTTCTAAGGTGTTCGCTCATGGCATCAATTTCGCAAGCAATTTAGGCAATTAGCACATGATGGAGTGGAGTGAGCATGAAGAAAACTAGCCTCAACAGAATAGCATCAATAGAACTAGTGCTAGCATTCTTCAACCTAAGACCATCAAGTTCAGCAAGCACACTATCATGTATGGTCCTTAGGTTCTCCAACTCCACAAGAATAGCATCACACAAAGAGCAATCATCGGTGACTCGGAGGAGAAGATCTAAGTGAAGCTAACTCCGAGTCAAGGTACCTACTTTCTTCTCAAGCTCCGTACACCTAGCTCTAGCTCTAGCATGAAATTTTCCTAATTTGCAGAAAGCTTCGTTGAGCTGGTCATAAGAGGGTACCTCATCCGAGTCGCTGTAGAGCTCGGAGTCGCTGATGTCGTTGGTGTCGGCCATGAAGCACATGCCGGAGAAGTCATCGCCGCCCTTCTTCTCTTGCGGATCATCCTCGCCCTCGTCACTCCATGTCTCCGTGTCGGAGAGGTTGATGTCGTCAAGCGCGGCGAGGATGCGGTGGAAGAGCTTCTTGTTCTTGGAGAAGTTGCGGTACTTCTTCTCGTGCGCCGGTTCACGAACTGGAGGCTTCTTATTGCGGTTCTTGTCGGTGTAGTCGTTCTTGCCCGAACCGCCAACGTCGTTCTTACCCTTCTCCAGCTTGGGATAGTTCGCCCGAATATGGTTGGGGCCACCACACTCGAAGCAGGTGATCATGCCACCTCTCTTCCTCTCTCTCACCCTCTTGTATGCATAAGAAAACTTGCGAGCGAGAAGAGTAAGCTCATTTTCTAGAAATTTTTCCAGTTGGTCATCGCTTAGCTCGCAAAGAGCGGAAAGAGAGAAACCAATAGAAGGATCAGAAGAAGAAGATCCAATGGGATCGGTGACCAAAGCCATCGACTGAGATTTCGTCTTCCGAGAGACGACATCGATCTCATGAGTCTTGAGGCGGGAATAAAGCCCGTCAAGAGTCAGAGTCGATAAGTCGGTGGTGTTCTTGATGGTGGTCACCTTCATCTCCCAAACCCGAAGGTCGAGTGCGGTCAAGAAATGCGAGCATTGTCCGAGTCGAGGTATATGCAACCAAGCGCTCGGGGTCGCTCAAAATATTTGTAAACCGACCAAAACACTCGTCGAGACTCTCACCGGTAGCGTTGATCAAACTTGTTGTACTCGCTTGAACCGTCTGCCTCACGTCTTGATTTGAGTAGAGCCCTAATGGTAAGCATCGAGGGTTACCCAAATCTCGTGAGCAGAGCGAAGGTGAGAAATCCTATCATACTCACTGCGGCTAAGACTCTGTATGAGAATGTTCCTTGCCTTAGCATTCGCCTCAACGTCAACCATATTGATGGCCGTGACATTTTCATCAGCAGGAACCTCATACGGAATTTCACCTTCGCCATATCGTGTACAGGCAGTGATGTATGACTCCATCCGGACTTCCAAAAGGAAAATCAACTCCATTAAAGATGGGAGGCTTGGTGGAATATTTGTCCGTCGCCATGGCTCTTGAGACCGGTCAAGATCTAGAAAGAGCGAACCGGCTCGATACCAATTGAAGGACCGAGATGGCGAGCAGAGGGGGGGTGAATGGTCGCAAATAAAAATTCCCCCAAAATACTCCAACAAAAACCTCGACAAGATCGCTCAAAGGAAATTGTGAAAAACCCGAAAAACTAGACAACTATGTGTACCCCAAGCTTGCATGGATAAGTACCATAAAATATGTGGGGATTTTTGAGTCACAATCCTGGTTGTCTAGTGTCCAAGATAAAGAGCAATCAATTCAAACTCTTGCTTTTAGAAAGGACATCAATTCAAATCACAAAAGTCACTTTCAGAAAAGCAAAAGCAGAATTTCTAGAACTTGTCCTCAATTTGCACAGGAGGTTGGTGGGTTTCTGCAGCTCAAAAAATTCTGAGCATTTTCATCCCTATGAAAATCAGAGTCGTGAAGAACTCCACCAAATTTCTCCTCAAAAAACCTTACAGAACAAACAGGAAAAATCTAAGAACACAGTATGCTCAAGAACTTTGAGCAGAAAGTTTGGGGCTCGGTTTTCACCTCATGGCGCCCCAACGGTGCAACAAGTGAACTCCAAAATTTTTCTGCAGGTGTATATCAGAGTCCCTCACCTCCTCCAACAAGAATCACGCAAAAAGGATTTTTCTATATTTTTACAAAAATCAAACACTGACAGCTGCGCGAAGAACAAGTTCTGAACAAAGTTGGAACTTGAAAGAAAAGATGTTCTCTACTCAATCCAAGAGTGCAAAAGAGATGTAAAACCATATGAAGACACTCAAAACATCCAAGATCAGCAACATTTAGAAGGAGGGGAGGCAAATCCAAATTACTTGAAAGTAAATTGCGGGAATGTAATTGTGGGAAAGTAAATGCTGAATTTAAATTGCGTAAAGTAAAGACATAATGTAAATGCATAAAATAAATTCAGATGTGGATGGATAAAACTTTCATTTCTGGAAGGGAGGTTACAAAGCCTCACATTCATGTGGGCAAAGCTCAAATGAGCATCAAAACCTCAACACCTTCAAGGAAGGAGGCTACCCCTCCACCCCTATTTATACTACTCTTGGGCCACCTACCACCCTTGGATGAGTCCCTCAACCCTAGAGCACTCATCTAAGGGCTAGGATTAACCCACACACACAGCCATGCAAGGGCTAACCCAAAACCCACACACATACCGTGTTTTCTTGCACGGTTTTCAAAGCATACTACCTAGACCCGCTAACCTATCAACTAGACCTCAATCCGACGGCCCTCATTGATCCACGCGGCATCTAGCTAGCATCAACTCCTTTCCTTGTCTTCTTGACTTGCCCGGACTCCGTCTCCGATCATCTTCCGGCGATCTCCCAACCGTCTGGATCTCCGACGCTCCTCGCCTAGTCCCGATCATCCTTCGCCTCACCATGACCTAGCACCGTCGCCCTGCAACCATCAAAGACAAGGAAACTCCTCACATAGCAATGCCCACAAAGATGTGCAATAAACCATCCAACTCATCACTACCGCGTCCATACGACCAGATCGCCACTCTGGCAGAGACAACTCAAATTGCTTCATTTTGAAAATCAATCCAAATCAAACTCAAACTTGAGCACACCTTGCTCAAATAAAGTCAAATACCCATCACAAACATGGATGGACCTCCACATGGTCCTTCAAAAGAATATGCTGTGTATGCAACTGACTAAAGAAAAGGATAGCTGAAATTTGGTCTATTGTATACCAAGAAAAATGATTAAAAGGTCAATGTCAAGGTGTCTTTTGCCTCTAGAAATCTAGTTTTGTCTTTGCCTTATGATCCAATTCACTAGCTTGTACAAAGTCCCTCTTTAGACAACCAAAAGAAAAACAATCCTAGCTATTTAACTTGAATCATCTCCCAAGTCACAAACTAGAAACTAAGCACCTTAATCTTGTTCGTCCAATTTGCTCCATCATTGATTCTAGCATATGTTCTTCAAAGCCTTTTAGTATTATTAACTTAGTCATCAATACTAAAACTATAATAAAACACAATAATAAAATTGAGGGGGCCTAGATGCTATCATCTTGTACCCTAGGATAGACTATAGATCAAGTTTTTATCAAATTGCAAATCTGTCCAGAACTTGTTTTTCGTGCAGCCGTCAGTCTTTGATTTTTATAAAAATATATAAAAATCTTTTTTACGTGATTCTTATTGGAGAAGGTGCATGACTCATATATACATCTCTGGAAAAATTTGTAAGTCCACTGGTTGCACTGTTTGAGCGCTATGAAGTGACAACCGAGCCTCAAACATTCTGGTCAAAGTTCCTGACTGTCTGTAATGCTTGATTTCTCATGTTTATTCTACAAAGCTTTTTGAGGTTATTTTTTGTGGATTGTTTCACGACTCAACTTCTCAAAGGGAGAAAATGCCCAAAAATTTTAGAGCAATATAAACTCATCAACCACCTGCTCCAATTGAGGACAATTCTTGGAAAATCTGCTTTTACTTTTCTAGAAAGGGACTTTGGTGTTTTAACTTTATCTCTTTTAGAAAAGTAGTCTTTGAGTTGATTCCTCTTTGTTTGGACACTTGACAACCAGGATTGTGATTAAAAAATCCCTCACATGATTCATGGTTCTCATCCATGCAAGCTAGGGGTACACATAGTTGTCTAATTCTTCGGGTTTTGGAGGGTGTGCGAATCTGAGAAACACCAGTTTGAAGGAAAATCTTTGGGTGTTTCAGATTTTTATTGCGAGATTGTTTGGAGTACTTTAAGTAGGGAAAATTTTATTTGGGATCATTCACCCCCCTCTGATCGCCATTTCGATCTTTCAATGTCAAATCCATTATATCTTGTTTCATTCCTTGGATGAGTTCCATTCGTTTGGTTTAATAATCAATGACAAATCTAAATATGAGACTAACTCTTTTGATTGAGTACAATTGTATTAGTCTCATTTGGATGATCAAATTGAACATCTTGAAAGTATGCATCCTATATCATATTATTACATCTTGTTGCATGCCTTGAATTCAAAACATAGGGTGAACTCTCTAAATATATTAACTTGGATATGTGCACAATGCTTCCAACTCATATGTATGTGTGTATGTATGCATTCGACTTCACATTATTATACATGTTGCATTCCTTTGATGTAAAATGTAGGGTGAACTCCAAAATAGTTTCAAGTTGAATATGTGCATATTATTTCCAATTTATATCTATGTGTATGCACACATTTAATGAAAGTTCGTTCTACATCTTGATGTTTCAATAGTATTTGATCATTTCCCTTCTTCCATACATATTGAGGATCATTACTTTGAAACACATCCCTTGAGTACATGAAGCCTGTGTAACAGTAATATACTCATGTTGATTTAAATTCAATTAGTTTGAATTTGGGTTGTCATAAATCACCAAAGAAGTAGATTAAAAGACCTAGGCCCTCCATTATGTGTTAATGATGTGCCTTGGTGATTAATAACAATTAGGTGTGTTATATCAAGGATCTTCACCTTGAAACATATCCATCAAGTATATGAAGCTTTAGTAGTTGAAATATACTCAAAACAATTTAAATTCAATTAAGTGGTATATGGGTTGTCACCAATCATCAAACAAATAGATCAAAAAATTTAGGCTCTCCATTATATGTTAATGGTGTGCTTCGATGATTAGGTATGACCAAATATGTTGGACTAACATTTTTTATGAGTTGGTGAAACAGGTTAAGTACAATGGTGATAGAGATTTTAGATCACATCATATATTGATGGTCATCAAGTCAAGGTTCGGGATAAAGGATGCCATCATGTGTTGATGAGCATCAAGATAAGATCTCGAATAGAAGATAGTTCATCATGTGGTTGATGAACAAGACGAGGACCTAAGGACGGCAACAGGGAAAATCCCCGCTGGGAGCTCCCTCTCATCCTAGATCCCCAATAACTAAAGCTTTCCCCATCCCTGTCCCCACATGTGGGGCTCAATTTCCCTCGTCCCTGACCCCTGACAGGTTCGCGGGGCCCCAACGAGGACTAATCCCTAAAAATTGGAGAAACCCAAATAGCTCTCTGTCTACCTCCTGAGATAACTCAATGTTGTAGCAAAATAATAACCAAAAATCTGACAATAAATAATAGTTTCTGTACCAGGTATCACCTTAATTACAGCAAGAGTTAATGAAGCATTGACCAACCATGAATGGATGCATGCAAATGCAACAAATGAAGCTCTTTCACTACAGCAGTACAGATCGCACCACTCAAAATCAACTCTTTCCCAGAAACATCCAAAATCCAACCAAGCAACATCAATTCAAACTAGAGGTCTAAACATTCAAATGTGCATGACAATACATGATAGTACAACACATTAATTGTTCGCAAATCACAAATAGTGCTTTGGCCTTAAGCCACAGATCCACAACAAGATTAAGTCAAACTCTATGTTATAAAGTTCATAAATAAATCACACAAGTTCATAAATACTTGAGTAGTTGAGAAGTGTAGAACCATCTCCTCTCAGTGCCATCCTCTATGTAAGATGAAAGCAAACATTTAGTGAAACAATTGATATGTATAGACTGATATATGTAAACTTCATTTTCTAAACACTTAACTTGGATCTCTTCTTGAATGTCTTGAAGACAAGTCCAGAAGCTAATAACATCACCCTATCCACAATTAATATTTTTTATTAGCATATAATCTGGATCTCTTCTTGAATGTCTTGAAGATCAAATTGTAAGCATCAATATCATTTTATTATATGCTAATAAAAAATATTAATTTTTTCATACCATACCTTTGTATTTGTTTTGAAGCCAATTATGTGAGCACATTAATGCCTCCAACATCTCAGAAGTGAAACAACTGCAATGCTCGCTAAGAATTCTCCCACTTGTGCTAAAAGCAGACTCTGAAGCAACTGTGCTTACTGGAATAGCAAAGATGTCCCATGCTATCATTCTCGATGTAGAATAGCGTGTCCCAGCCACCTTCCACCAATCTAATACATTAAAATTTTCTTGCGTAGTTGGAACATAGTCATCCTCCAAGTAGCGATCTAGTTCAGATTTTAGCCTTTGAGATGATGGCCTTTTCTTGGCAACACGTGCATTAAAGATGGACAAAATCGCTGGAGCTTCCATCGAAGAAATTGAGACCGATGATTCAGTATTATCATCATCATTAGTAACTTAGTACTCGGTCATCAATTCACATAATGATTTAGTGACTTTCTGTACTCGAGACTCGCACTCTTCACCACTAATACCAAGCAGCATTTCAAAGCAAACCAACAACATTTCAGTCTTAAATCGAGGATCAAGAAGCGTGGCAATGCCCATTAATCCTTGAATGCCAGACCAATACTTATCAAACTTTTTCATTCATGCTAATTGACATTGCTTGTACAATTGGATTTGTAAAAGTTGACCACTGCCTCATGTTCATTTTAATTTCACAAATTTTGGGAAAGTATACATTGGCAATGACATACTGAGTACTAGAAAATATTTTGGTGAATCCATAAAATATCCTTAATATCTCAACAACATCAACAGAAAATAACCATTCTTCTTCACTTGGATTACAATCATATAACTTCTCAACCTTTGCCGCATGATTGAAAATAGCCTTACAGGGCAAAGCAACGCTAAGCATAGTAAAAGTTGAATTTCATCTAGTTTTACAATCAAGACACAACTTTTTGGTTATAGTGACTTTCATAAACTTAGAAATTTCTTCAAACTTCTCTGCTCTTTTTGGTGTGGAAGTCCAAAAAACTATGCTATCACGTATGTGTTCAATAGTATGTTTGATCACTTCCAAGCCATCCTTCACAATTAAATTGAGAATATGTGGACAACAATGCATATGAAGCATCGTACCTTTCAACATAAGCTTATTTGGCCCAATCTTCTTGATTAATTCAGAAATTATCTTATCATTTGTTGAGCAATTGTCCAGAGTCACAGTTGATAGCCTCTCATCAATATTCTATGCTACCAAGGATTCATTAAATCCATCAGCAATAACTTCTGTAATGAGTGGAGCTGGTACGTAAATGAATCTACAAACAAATTTATATAATCAGATCAACAATAAATTCAGATTTGAAAATTCAGATAAAATGGGATGTAATAGCCATGTAGTAATAAATTACCTCATGACAACACTTCTAAGCTTCCATGAATTATCGATGAAATGGGTTGTAATAGCCATGTAACCTTTCTTTTGGTTGTCAGAAGTCCACATGTCTGTAGTGATTGCAACTCTAGACCTATTGGTTGCCATGTAGTTAATGGCAATATTCTTTTCTTCCTCATATTGCTTCAAGATGTCCTTCCTAAAAATTAAAAAATCAAAACAAGTTAGACAATGGATTAGCAAGCAAATTCAGATCATACAACTCATAAGTTTGTCACATTCCATACCTAATAGTATTCCTTGTCACTATTTTGAATAGGGACTAAAGTGCGCTAACAAATCGCCAAAAGCCAACATGATCAACCATGCATAAGAGGTGCTCATGTAGCACCATCATGGCAGCAAGTTCTCTTAGCAACTTCTTGATCAAATGTGTAGTTCTCCACTGACGCTTTCCCTTTGTATCTAGAATTCAACCTCAAGGATGGTTGTACCATTGTCTTGCCCTGCTTCTCTACTGCTGCCAGTTTGCTTTTTCGATATGAACATGCCTTCAAATGGTCATAAAGATGCTTTGTTCCATTTCGAGTTTCTCTTCCAAAGCTTCTTGAAGCAATAATTGCATTTGGCCTTGATTTTTCCCATGAATTTAACTCTCTTGAACTCCTACCACACAACGGAAGTCAATTTTCTCTTACTACCAACAGTTCCATCTTCGTCTTCATTACTTTTTATTTTAATTTCCTCTTCTCCCACTGCCTCCGAGTTGTTAACTGACTTAGGCAATGATGGAAGTGAGCTTGGTTGATGCTGGCTGCCAATCCCAGTCCCACTGCCACTAGCTGGGTAGACATGCTCTGAACTGTCATTCAAAGAAATTCAAATGATATGCTTATTACTAACAGATAGAACCAATGGATACAAAGATGGAACCACCAAAACTTTTAGGTGGTATTTGCACTAGCTACACTCAAATTTTAACCTACACAAGTGACATAGGGCTATAAATGGCTGTACTGAAAATTTCAGTTCCTCGTGCCAGATTTATCATCTGTAGTGAAAGGTGACTAGATGAGTCTGAATTGCCCCACCTCTCTAAATGTTTCCTTTCCTCCTGTTCATTGATCTTATGCATTGTCCTATTTAAAATGGAAGTAAACAGGTTTTTGTAATCAGAGATGGTAAGCATCCAGTTTTAAATTAGTTAGATCTTTTCACAAGATTAGTGTTTTCATTGAACTGCACTGAGTGATAAATTTAACAAGTATGCAATTGATACTATGCAATCTGCTAGCATGAAAGAAGCCAAGAAAAATGGTGTCCATCAGCTAGGTGAAAAAACTACATTGGTGCAATTAATATTTGGGGGCTATCTATGATCTAAGGTTTTTTCGCACAGAACACTCAACCTTTACCATGTTCTATGGATTTCTAGTGCCAGTTGCATATCTAGGATCTTGTATTCTTTTTAACCGTATCTTCTTTTCTCCTGGATAAAATGCACAAAGTGTCAGGTTAGTTCAGAACAATGTGAATGTATTTTGGATCTTGCTGTTGAAATAGATGGGGGTATTAGTACCCTTGAAGAAGCACTTCATCGGTTTACATCTACAAACGGATGATAGTCATGTAAATATACTTTCTAGATCTGACTAGTCCTTTTGCATATTGGCTATTATAGCAATGGCAACTAGATCAAGATTCAAGAGAAATGGAGGTAGGTGTAGATACAAACCTTGGGGTTCGTAGGCTGTGGAGGAGGAGAGGGGATCCGCGACACAGGGTTGCAGCGTGCTAGCGTCTGCTCGGCGCCAGTGTCTGGGCTATGGGCAAGTCCCAAATCTGTGGGCTAGAGTCCCTATCACTGATGGCGTTGTTGGCCCATGGTGGCTGGGAGCTCGGAGCGACGGGAGTGGCGACTAGGAGCTGCCGGAGTGGCTACGTACTAGGAGCGGCTGCTGGGAAGTGCGAACAGGAGGAGTGGAGGCTGGGGAGTGTTCACAGCCACCAGCTGGGAGGAGTGGGACTGGGGAATGCTCGGGTAGTCGGGTTGGAACTTTTGGATCTAGGGTTTTCTAAACATGGGCCTACCTATCAGAGCTAAATCGGGGGCGTGGACAGGGAACGATAGAACGTCCCTGGCCCTGCCATCCCCGATGGGGCAATAATTTCCCCGATAAGTCCCCTGTGGGGAGGAGATATCCCCTTTCCCCATCCTCTAATAAGGGAATTCCCACGGGGGGTGCCCATTGCCATCCCTACGAGGACCCAACTTGGAGAGAAAATGATCATCATCAAGGGAAAGCTCCAAGTGGATGCGGAAGACAAAGGTATAACTAGCATAGGCCTAGGATGAATTTCTAGTCTTTTATTGGTTTCGGTGTTTGGATGGAAGACCAGATTGCTAGTATAGGTTGCCATGCTATTAAATAGGGTCTTGTCTTGTGCTTGAGTCTCATCATATGTTGATGTCTCAATCTTACTTGCCCTAGCTTAACTTTTATTGGTTGCTTTTCTTGTGCATAGTGTTGATATTTGTGAATGTGTTTTGCAAATAGTCGAGAGTCATGCACTTGCTCTTCTTGGTTGTTTTTCGTTGCATGGAGCAAATATTTGTGAATGCATTTTGCAAATAGTTGAAACTCATGCACTTGGTTTTCTTACCATGTGACTAGCGTTTGCAAATTGCTAGAGATTATGAGTTGATCATAACATGGCTATACATGTGTCCAAGCTTGTTCTTGATTGCTATTCTTTGCATGAGGCTAATACTTGCGAGTGTATTTTGCAAATAGTTGAAGCTCATGTATTTAATTTTGTTAGTTTGTGACTAAAGATTGCAAAGGGTTTAAGTTCATGCTAGCTCTTGGTTACTTTTCGTTATATGGTACTAATATTTACGAATGTGTTTTGCAAATAGTTGAAGCTCATGCATCAGCTTTTTCTTAGCATGTGACTAAAGTTTACAAATGCGTCTTGCAAATTATTGAAGTTCATGCATTGATCATTTCTAGACTTTTTCTAGCTTGTAGTCACTCTCTTGATCAAGTTTATGTTAAAGATTTCGAGAAATCAGATTTTAGACTTGTGTGGCTTCATTGGAGTTCTAGTATTCTATGGAAATATCTATGGATTATTAAATCTTAAAATGGATGAAAGTTGTAGCCCTCTTGATAAGCTTTTCATAGGGTCCAAAAACACCTAAATCGGAATTCGGGGTAAAAAGTTATGATCTTTTTATTGCTGAAAATATTGGTACTACTGATTTTACCTTTTGGGCTATAGCCTTTTTCCATAATGGGGTTAGATTGCATTGTTTTGAGTTTAAAGGTCGGTACTACCGATCCTAGATGGTGGTAGTACTAGGGTACTGTAGCAATGACTAATTTCAGTGTATTTAATGTCCAGAAACTATCTGTTACCTTTGAGGCAGGTACTACCGGTCTAGGCGATAGTACTGATTTTGCTGAGTTTTTATAAATTTTGCCCTAAACGGCTAGTTTCTTTATGAGGCTATAAAAGGGCCCAAGCTATAATGGTTTTGTTGTTGCTTTTACATCCATTTAAGGTATATACTTGAGAGTAATACCTCTTGAGCTCATAGAGCCATATTTGAGTGATTTGAGAAGCATTTGAGCTAGAGTTTAGTGTTTGATGACTCTTGGTTTTCGATTTGCATTCTCTTGAGCTAGTGTAAGCCTCTGTTTTCAATTGTGCATGTGTTATACTTTGTGAGCAAGGAGAGAAGATCTCTAGTTGCATGTATTGCATCTAGAGAAAAATTGAACATCTTTGTGCATGTGTTGCACTAGGTGAGGACCAAATAAGAGGCTTGACCTATTACTCTTGGTGTTTGCTGACACCTAGAAGGCATGGAGGCATCATGGTCTGGTGATCTTCTCAAAAAGGTTGTGAGAAGACCCGACGAGTTGTGAAGGGTGGAGCTCACCTACCTAGAGGAGGCAAGAGTTACCACGAGTGAAATTGAGATGCTTGGTTTAATTCGTGGAGCCAATCCAATTTGTTTGGGCTTACTTCAACGTGGATTATGGGAGACTAGAAAGTCTCCGAACACTATGGTAAAAAGATTGTGTGTCAATGGTGGTTTGCTTTTTATTGCTTATTTACATTCCTAGAATTAAATTACTTACTTGTTAACCTAGGATTGCAAACCTTATTCATAGACTCAGGTTGTTGATGCACTTAGTTGAGACTAGACGTTTTAGGCCTTAATTGGACAAAATCATTTTGATTTACGCTTCCACATGTAAACTAGGTTTTGGCCAAAGTTTTTTTGAGAGATAATTTTTAAAACCGCCTATTCACCCCCTTCTAGTCAGCATCCTCAATCTTACATCATGTACTACAAGGATCTCTGTCGGAGGCTCATGCAGGAGGATGTAAGCAAGATTCCTCGCATTCTAAAGGTGTGGGAGGGGAGGAGACGAGGCTATCCCGTTGGAAAGCTTCCCTAGTATTTTTGTTTTATTAATATGACAAAAATAAATACGCTTGAAAAAATTACAAAAACAATACTCTATTTCGCCAATTCATTTGGTGACGAAAACTCACTATTGAACCTAGGACTGATTGCCAATTTTCAAAAGCAGAAGGTGCTGCAAGAATAGGTTTTACGGTTCAAATAATACATTGTCCACTTAGAAAGACGCCAAATGAATTACCCATTTTCAACTGGCGACATCACCTGCTTGTCGACAGAAGCCTATCGGCCAAACTAACCTAAAAGGAATTAGCGGCAGAAGGCTATAAGCTAAATAACACTCTTATATCGGTTAAATAGCACTCTGCCACCGATGGTTTGCCAAATGAACTAGCGACACGTTGATAGGGAAGCTCCTGTCGACAATTCAAGCGGCGACGGATCCTACTGCCAAACGGATTGACGAGTTGACACATCAGCCTATCGTCAATTCATCTAACGATAGAAGCCTATTGTTAGATAAGTTTTCTAGAGAGTATTATTCTTGCAATTTTTTAAGGATGTTTATTTTTTTCATGTTAATAAAATAATAGGTTATTATATAAATCATAATCCAACTAGCGACAGCGTTCCAAATCGCCCCAGCTGAAGAACATATAAGCCTTCTGATTCGGTCCAGTTCCATGCCAACATAAATCTAATCATAATGTCTATTTTGTACTACAAAGCAATTAAATGTAATCATGATCTCTTTGATTTATTACATGCCATTATTCGAATGATCCCATGCTGTTGTTTGATGAGTTGCTCGTGTTTTTGGCAAATGTGCCGTTGATAGGGCACTGCCACCCTGTGCTTGCGGCGCCCTGCTTAAAAAGAATGAAGCGAACTCATCATGGGTTGCCAATGCTAATGCTGCCTGCCTGTCTTGTTTTATTATCTGTGTGGCTATTGACTGGGCCTCTGGGGTAATATGAAATGTTTGTGATTGTCTTTGGATGATAGATTGAAGATGTGTCAGATGGCGTGTTTTGTTTTGACCTGCTATTTTCTATAGCGAATTTACTAATGGTATGTGCGTTTTTTTATGTGTCAGATATATGTGGGTCTTCTTTGCTCGATTGTTTCGATGGGAAAAGTGTAGAAACGTTCGAAGACAATTTTTGGCAGCAATTTGATCGATTCAAAACTCCAGCGTACGTACCATCATAAATTGGATTACTTGCAAGCCAGTAAATATGCGCCACCCATGTAAACTAAGTTAAATTTTAGCACTGCCTGCCACGATCGGTATCTAAATTAACCACGTGCCACACAAATTCGCGTTGCTTAATTCAGACTTTTCCAGATTCGGTCAATGCATTCTAGAAGGACATGAACTGACGGAAGGAATAGTAATTGTGCTGAACAACGGGAAAAAAAATAAATTTTTGCTGAGCAAACTGGTGTAGGTAGACGAAAACGAAATCAAATTTGCGAACCAGCGAACGCAAGATCATGCACGATATCCACCTACAAGATACGGTGGAAAAATATATATCTACATACGTCCTAGTCCAAGCTGATATATACAAGGGAGGTTCATGTATTATTATTTTAAAGTTACATAAACATTAAAATAAAAATGAAAAATAGATAATAATTATTTATCTTTTAAGATCTATATAACTTATATTAAAAAGATGATGCCTTGAACGCCCTTTTCTTTTTCAGCTATAGCCCGGTGTCTCCGGTTGTGATGCACGGTGGTGCTGGTGCTGGTGCTACACTGGTACAAGCGTGGCGGTCAGGGCGAGCTTGAAAACAAAGACCCAAGAGAGAAAACGCGAAACCGCTGCCGACGCACCCGTGCCGGCGCCGGCGCGCCACCACCACCCACCAACCGATCTTAACGTAACCATGCACACGAGGCGGCGGGGCCGGACCACCGGACATGCCATCCATCTATCAGCACAGCGAAGCCCGCCTGCGCTGCCGGCCTTGTCGTAGGCAGCGTTGCGTCGCGTCGCGTCGCTGCCGGCCTTGTCGTAGGCTGCCTGGTGGTGGTGGGAGGTCTCGCTGTCTCTCGTTTGCTTCTCCGCGTCGTACACTGGAATGGAGCACACGAGCAACCTCCCCTCTCCATCGCACGCGGACAGCCACGCCCCCGGCCTAGGGATTACCGGTAATCGTCTTCCCACAGGGTTCAAAATCTCCTTTTACTTCAAATCTCGTCCACGATCGGAGAACGAAATCTCGGTGAGGTTTAAAAATTTTGAACAAATCTCGGACAAATATAAAAATAAAAATTCAAATCTGAATTTTTTTTCTACCGAGAAAACCAAAATTTCAGCTGGTTTTGCCAAGATCTCGGCGAGATTTGCCGAGATCTCGGCAAAATTGCACCGAACGAAAAATAGATCAAACGACGCCGAAAAATTTTGAAATTTTTTTTGTAGATTACTTAAATATCAATGATGTTTCCATGAAAATTTCAGATTATTATCAGATTTTAGTAATTTTAAAAAATTCAAACATTACTACTGTCCTCATAAAACGCTGACAGACAAGTTTAAACCAAATGAAAAATGAAACAAACCACGTTAGAAAATTTTGAAAGTTTTTATACATGGTTGTGATGCATCACTAATATTTCTATAAAATTTTTAGATGATGATCAAGCTTCATTAATTTTTACAAATTCAGACAGTACTACTGTGCTGATAAAAGCTTTACCAGCAAAATTCAACCAAATGAAAATTTGTACAAAAAATGTTACAAAATTTTGAAAATTTTTGTTGATGGTCCTGATTTATCATCAATATTTCTATAAATTTTTTATCTGATAATCAAGCATCAAGAAGTTTCAAAAATTCGGAGAGTGCAACGTCCTCGTAAAAGCGTAATGATCAATACATAGGTTTTCTTTAGCAACCAAACAATGTTTATTTTAAACGGGTCTAGGCACAGTTCAGCTGTAAACGGGTCTAGGATGTGTCGGCATAGCCCACTTGCCCGTGCCGTTCTTGGGCTGGCATGGCAAGGCCCGGTGCGGCCAAGCACGATTAGGGGTAGGCACGGCTTGTTTAGTTTGAGAAATAATCGTTTTATAGTCGTTGGAGGTTTAAAAAATCCGAAAAAAAATCCCGAATTTTTCCTATAAATAGGTGGATGCCCCCCATTTCTACACCAGCAATCTTGCATTCTCTTCTATTCATTCTCTTGTGGAAATTCTTTTGCTCTTGGTGGTAATTTGACAAAATTCAAAATAGTTTTGCCAAAAATCCAAAAAAATCGAAATTCGACTTTCGGCTTCTATCAAGAAATCAAGGTAATAATTGTGATTTATTTTTTCATTTTTTAGTATTTTAAATCATATTTTAGTATTAATAGCGTAATTATTTCTTACAATTTGCTTTATGGAGCATGAGGATTTTCCGTCTTTCCCAGCTTCTGATTTTGGGATTTCACCCCAGAAGCCTCTTTCATCCTATAAAGCTCAACAAGCTGCAGGAGCTGTGCCATCATCAAGCTCTACAAGTGCTACTGCGTCGGCAAGTACCGGGGCGAAAAGAACAAGACGTAGTACATCAGGAGTTTGGAAAGATTTCGAGCAGATTTTTGAGACATTATACGGCATTCAGAGCAGTTATGCTATTTATAAATATTGTAAGAACAAATTAACTGCGAAATCTTTAGGTGGAACGGGGCACTTGAAAAGGCATCTTTGAGAGTCAGTAGAAAAAAACGGGTTGGCTTTGAGGCATTTAATCGCTGCATACAACCCGACTGATGCGGTAAATAACTAGGACTACAATTCTGAGGTAGCTCGTGAATCTCTTTGTCGTTTAATCGCTTCTCAAGATCTTCCTTTAAACTTTGGTGAGTCAACTGCGTTTGAAAGCTATATTAGGCCTGCTTATAATCTTAGGTTTTCTTTAGTTTCTAGACAGACAACAACTAGAGATTTGGTTAAATATTATAATAATTATCGCAATAAAGCTAAAAGAAAATTTTAGTACCTATACTTTTTCTATATCTTTGACATCTGATATATGGAGTGGTAGAACTAAAGAGAATTACCTTAGTATAGTTGCTCATTATGTAAACGATGATTGGCAACTAGAAAAGAGAATTATAGGATTCAAATTAATTGATGTAGCACACACTGGTAAAAATATTTCTGATTGTATTGTAAAAATTGTGGAAGATTTTGGCATTAGTGATAACTTTTTTGCAATAACATTAGATAATACTTCTGCAAATACTTCTGCCATGAACATTCTTACTCTGCTTTTCAATTCATATGCTGAATCTTTCTTATTACATCAGCGTTGTGCTTGCCATATTATTAATTTTATAGTTAAATCTGGTTTGAAGTGGCTAGATCAGTATCTTGAACCTTTTCGCACTTCAATATCTTACTTAAATTATTCTAATCAACGAGTAGCAGCATATAAGACTTATTATATTGCAATTAATGTGCGTCCGCGTAACTTTAGTTTGGATATGCCTGTTAGATGGAACTCTACTTACTTGATGCTTAAGAATCTCATACCATATGAGAGCATATTTTCTGTTTTTATTAACATGCACTGTCGTACACATGATGGTCAACCGCTACTCACATAATAACATTGGTATATTGCTAAGTACTTGCTTTCATTTTTAGAACTTTTTTGAATCCACTGTTGCTTTATCTGGAGTTTATCACGCAACCTTTCCTTTAATTGTTCATCATATTTTAGAAAAATGCTACACACTTAAAGAGCTACGAAAATGATAATATCTTGCGTGAATCTGTTTATGCTATGAAAACTAAATTTTTGAAATAATAGCAAGAAATTTCTATGTTACATGCATTTCCATTTATTTTAGATCTAGAGCTAAAGTTCGAGGATTCTCTAATGTTCTCTCACTTCTAAGTGATGTGGTAGGTACTGATTATTCTAGTTATTTTTCAAATATTCGTGCTAACTTATCTCAAGTTTATGATAAGTATGATCGAAAGTTTGCTAGAGTTTGCATGCAGCGATCTCCACCGTCACCTACAACAGGTAAGAAGAAAACCGTGTGGGGAAAGATATGGGGTGTAGATGGCTCTTCCTCAAGGAATTCGATTGCAACAACGACAAGTACGGATACATCAAGTGGTGGGAAGCTAGTTGCTTATCTCAACAGTGACACTGTCAACTACCAAGAGCAGCAAGAGGACTTCAGCATTTTGTAGTGGTGGCACGAGCACAAGATAATATATCCAGTGCTTTCTATATTAGCACGGGATGTGTTAACAATTCCTGTCTTCATGGTTTCTTCGGAGTCTGCTTTCAGTCTATCCGGAAGAATAATTGAGGAGAGAAGAATAAATCTGGCAAGTGAGATGGTGGAATACTTCTCACTGTGAAAGATTAGGAACAAGCTGATCAACGAGCTCAACATACTGCAGAAAATGTTGAGTTAGTGAAGACGTTTGAAAATCTTTATCTAGATAATGAGGAAGAATAATTGTAATTTTTTTATTTTTTTCCTGTATCACTGAGCTATAGGCTGTACTATTTTTTCTTTGCCAAGGTTTTCTCGAGTTTAGTTTTTACTTGGCAAAGTTTTTAACGAGGTAGCCAAACATCAGTAAAGCTCATTATTTAATTCAAATTATTTGTCTTATCTTAGAATTTATCTCATATTTTAGTTTTTTCTTAATTTATATATATTTTTAAAAAGTTTTTCTGCATCCTTCGAGTTTTTATAATTATTCGTTTCTTCATTTTTTTCTGAATTTTTTCATATTTTTCTGCATTTTTTCTATTTTTTCAGATTTTTTTTAATTCTCTTGGCGCTAACGGACTAACAGACAGACACGACCAGTCGGATCCGTGCCAGAACAGCACGACATAACACGTTAGGCCCGCGGACGGTGCTTAGACTACCTCCTGAATCACCAAAATATGAATCGTTTATTAATGGAGCCGAAATGAGTCGTACCTAAACGACCGAGCTTTTTTTTTTAATCGGGTCGGCCTGCCGCCTATTTTGGGCACGTCTCCTCACCAAACCCAGCGCCACGCAACGGTCAGGTCCTCGGACTAGCAGTAATAAGTAACACCCCATCCCCATCCCCGAAACGGCTACTTCCTTCCGCCACCTTCTAGAACCTTCCGCGGCCTTCACCTTACGCCCTCTTGCCGATGCCGCCGCCGCGGAAGCGCCTGTGCCGCGCGGCCCTCCTCGCCGCCGGTGCGGGATACCTCGCGTTCCTCCTCCTCTTCGAGCTCCCCTCCCTCGCCTTGTCCCCGTCGTCGTCGTCGTTGTCGCTGGACACCCACCACCCGCGCCGCCGCGAGCTTGAGGCGTCGGCTTTCACCTCCCCGTTCTCCCCCTTCCGCCCCGCCAAGCCGGCCTTCCCCACAGCGGTGTCCCCCGCCCCTACCCCTCCCGCGCTCCCGATCTTCTCCTCCCTCCTCCTTCTTCCGCGGCCCAACTCCACCGCCACCCCGTTCGACGGGACAGCCGCCGATGCCTTCGCCGCCGCCAAGCCCCACCTCGCTCACCTCCGGACCGCCTCCGCCGCCGCCTCCACGTCAGCCGCGTCCCCGCCCCCGTCCTCCCCGACCTGCTCCGCCTCGATCTCCGTGCACGCGGACCAGCTCCCCGCGGACGGGGTCCGGACGGTGGAGCTGTCGTGCGGGCTCGCGGTGGGGTCGCACGTGACGGTGGTGGCGCGCCCGAGGGCAGCGCGGCCCGAGTACGACCCCAAGATCGCCAGGCGCAATGACGGGAAGACACCCCTCATGGTGTCTCAGTTCATGGTCGAGCTGGTGGGCACCAAGGCGGTGGACGGGGAGGCGCCGCCAAGGATACTGCACTTCAACCCCAGGATCCGCGGGGATTACAGCGGCAAGCCGGTGGTTGAGATTAACAGCTGCTACAGGATGCAGTGGGGGCGCTCTCAGCGGTGCGAGGGCTTCGCGTCCCGCCCCGCCGAGGAGACAGGTGAGTTGCAGAGCTCGAGCTCCTGATTTCCTGGGTTAATTTGTTTTCGTTGAATTCTTGTTGATTTGATTCGATCTAATAATCTCGTGCTGTTTCGATAGTTTAGAATCTGGCTTAAGGAGATTAGGAGATGGAATGAGGTTGGTAGGAAGGGATAGTTTTTATTAGTTAGGAAAAATTAAAGGCGTCAACTTCAGTGGTTGCGTGGAATAGCGTAGGTTGGCGGAATTTAGCAAGAAAATCGCTAACTTTGGGCAAGAAATTTCCAGAAAGGGTTCGATTTCTTTTTCCTTCTCGGGAATGTTTGTGATGGTGATTGTGTTTGATTTGTCAAATTAGGAGAATCTTAAAAGAAAGCATTGACCTGCAACCGTGTTTGACGGCTAAATATTAAGTTTGACTTGGTAACATGTCGGTGGGAACTTGAACTTTGTTTTCTTTTTTTCTTCTTCCCCAATTAGAGAGCAAAGAACGCAAGTAATTGATTGCTTGGTTACGCGAGCGTATGTAGTCTAGATGTCTAATTGGATGCAACTAGTCTAATTTAGCAATTATCCTGATCGTGTGAAAGGTTGTGACCGTGCTTAAGGATCTTTTGGGAGTACTTGCGAGAAAGTAGGCATTTTTTTTTGTAGCAAATCCTGCTTCTTGCAATTGATTGAACTAAGGCTTGAACTTGAAATTGAAGTCAAACTGGGTTTTCTTTTACTTCAAGAATGTACCAACATTGCTTTGCAAAACTGGCCTGTTTAATGTGACATGTCATTTTGATCTTTCAGTTGACGGCCAACTGAAGTGTGAGAAATGGATTCGGGATGATGACAACAAGTCCGAGGAATCAAAGATGAAATGGTGGGTGAAACGTTTAATTGGCAGGCCAAAAGATGTTCACATCAGTTGGCCATACCCATTCACAGGAGGCAAGCTATTTGTTTTGACTCTAACAGCTGGTTTGGAAGGTTATCATGTCAATGTTGATGGGAGGCATGTAACTTCATTTCCTTACCGTACTGTAAGTTCACTGTAAAGCCTCATAAATCTTGTTCAGTTGCATGAGTTGAGTCCTGAAATCTGCATAGCTAATTGTGGTCAACTGATGGTCTCTTCAGGGTTACACTCTTGAGGATGCAACTGGCTTGTCTTTGAATGGGGACATTGATATTGAGTCAATTTTTGCTAGTTCTCTACCCAATTTTCATCCTAGTTTCGCCCCAGAGAGATACCTCGAAATGTCTGAACAGTGGAGGGCCCCACCCCTACCAACTGAACCTGCTGAGCTTTTTATTGGCATCCTTTCAGCGGCCAACCATTTTGCTGAGCGCATGGCTGTGCGGAAGTCATGGATGATGTATACAAGGATATCTTCTAATATTGTAGCTCGGTTCTTTGTGGCTTTGGTAAACTAGTTGACTCATGTTTTTACTACTCAGTTGCATATTGCAAACTTTGACCAAATTAACCAAATTCACAGAACGGAAAAAAGGAGGTCAATGCAGAGCTGAAAAGGGAGGCAGAGTTGTTTCGTGACATTGTTGTAGTGCCTTTCATGGATAGCTATGATCTTGTTGTTTTGAAGACTATTGCCATTGCCGAGTATGGGGTAAGTGAACTGAATATGTCAAGACAATTACATATTTACATCTGAGCTACTGCTCTGCCTTGTTCCTTTGCAGGTCAATTACATCGGCATTCATATACTCATTAATATTCTCTGTTTATGCAGGTTCGAGTCATCCCTGCAAAATATGTAATGAAATGTGACGATGATACATTTGTTAGAATTGATTCAGTACTGGATCAGGTCAAGAAAGTCCGAAGTGATAAGAGTGTGTATTTGGGAAGCATGAACTACTACCACAGACCACTAAGATCTGGCAAGTGGGCTGTAACTTATGAGGTAAATTGTTGTTTCCTCTATTGCAAGTTCACCTAAAACGCTTATGAGGAAAGGTGGAACACTCCCCCTCACGTTTAGGCTCCCTCAGGGGAGTTTTTTTAATTGAGCCAACCGGGTCTTGAACTCAAGACCTCTTGGTTCTGATACTATACTGAGTTGCATGTACCAACCAGTTCACCCAAAAAGTTAAACTTACAAGGAAATGTGGGCAATTCACTTATACTTCAACGTCATGCAATGTCCTGCATCTGTTCTTCTTTTGCTACCAGCCAATCATTAACGTACAAGCACATTTTCTTCTTTTGGTGAAGTTTTCCTCGTGCTTGCTGTAGAAGATTTCCCCTTTTTATGAGATTATGCATCGCCAGCTGTGCTTTAACTTCTATTATAATATAGAATATTTTGATAAGTTTTTTTATTCTTGTTAGCTGTGATTTCCTTGAATTCATATGTTATTTTTGACAAATATCGGTAACCTTGCGAATTATATCTAACAAAAGCTGGTGTTCAATATTGAATATTTTGTTCTTATGCTGCCCTTAGTTTTCACTTGTCAGCCTCTATCCTAATTTTTAGTATGAGGCGTGGATAGTAGCTCTCTTGTTGGCAACTTACTAATTTGTTTTTACAGTAATGCTATTTTCCCTAAATGTTACATTTCTCCTGCTTCTTTCAGGAATGGCCAGAGGAGGCGTACCCAAATTATGCTAATGGACCTGGCTACGTAATTTCATCAGATATTGCACGCTACATTGTATCTGAATTTGACAATCAGACACTTCGGGCAAGCTTCACTTGGACCTCCTTATCTACTCCCATCCACTGAATCTACATGCATCGTTTAGAAATAGTGATAGCTAAATTGTAACGTCTTTTTGGTGCAGCTATTTAAGATGGAGGATGTAAGCATGGGCATGTGGGTTGAGAAGTTCAATAACACTCGTCGGCCCGTGGAGTATCGACACGATATCAGGTTCTACCAGTCTGGCTGCTTCGATGGTTACTTCACGGCGCACTATCAGTCCCCCCAGCACATGATTTGCCTGTGGAGAAAACTGCAGTCTGGTAGCACCCAATGCTGCAACATGAGATGACGACGCCGAAAAATTTGCGGCATTGTGGAGCAAATCGAATTGGTCAGCTCGTAAGCACAGCTCGCTTATGGAACGAGTGAAAATCATCAGCGACGCTGAGGGAAGTTTGGAGGAGAGTTCTCTTTTGGACTTTCATATGATTAGTTCATTCTTTCCAAGCTGCTGATCCTGACACCTGATGGATGTTCTTGGGATTCTTCAACACTTGTTGATATTTATACTCGCGACAAATTTGTTTTGACCTAGGAATTTTGAGAGGTTGGTGGTATTTACCGCATGTGTATAAAAACATTATTTTTGATATACGGCGGTTTATTAGTTGGGACTTTACAGCTGATGATCTGTAAATCGCTTATTTATACTCGCGCCGAATTTGTTTTGACCTAGGAATTTTGCGAGGTTGGTGGTATTTACCGCATGTGTATAAAAACATTATTTTTGATATACGGCGATTTATTAGTTGGGACTATACAGCTGATGATCTGTAAATCGCTTATCGACTGCTGAAATATTTTAAATTCTGCTCTGGTGAGACGATTGAACTAAACTGAGTGGGTCGAGACCGTGCGAGGTGAAAAGCCAATAAAACCAACCATGTCTGTTAGAATAGGAAACTTGCATATTAAGTTAGCCACTTATGGTTAGTATATTTTCCTGATTCTAACTGATTCGGTTTGCATATATGCCGTGAGAGACATGGATTGTAATTGATATCTTCTTGTTCAAAGTAATATAAAGAGAGAAGGAGCCTGCCCTTGAGTGGTGTGCTTTCCAAAACTCTAAAACACAAAGCCACGTTTTTCTACATGGTACCAGAGCGACTCTGATCCAAGCCATGCCATGACTACTTCCGTAGCCAATGACAACATCTCCAGTGCTCTGAACGGCATATTGCCTTCAGGCATCTCGATGAGCATTCCACGTCGTCGGCTCGGTCGCCGTTAACATTTGGGCATCTCATCACCGCCAAGCTTGCGCCCGAGAATTATCTTCTGTGGCGCGCACAAGTTGTTCTGCTCCTTAGGAGTTTCCACCTCCTCGGCTACATCGATGGCACAACTTAGTGCGCGTCGGAGTATATTACCACCACCACGGAGACCGGCGCAACACAAACTCCAAATCCTACTTACCTGGCATGGACGCAAGAGGATCAGGTGATCCTATCCGCTATCCTGTCGTCCATGACGAAGAGCGTTCTCGGCCAAGTTCTATTCATGGTTACCTCTCAGGAAGTCTGAACCACACTGGAGAACATTCTCTTCGCAATCCATGGCGCGGTCAATGCAGATCCATGTCCAACTTGCCCACGCCAAGAAACGTGACATGTTTGTCACGACCTACTTCAACAAGATGAAATTGCTCGCCGACATTCTGACGTCCATCGGCCAGCCTCTTCAGCCTCACGAGTTCATCTCGTACCTTCTTGTGGGTCTTGATGCCGACTACGACTCCCTCATCTTGTCAGTCACCATCCGCAACGACATCATCTCCGTGCGTGATCTGTACGTGCACATGTTAAACCAAGAACAACGCATGGAGAATCGTGAGGCTGAGATCCATGTTGATCACTCTGCGAACGCAACAAGCTATGGGAACCAGTCGAGCGGCAAGCAGCCCTACCGCACCGACAACCGGGCCCGCAGCAACAGTACAAGCCCCGGACCAACTACACCAACAATAGGTCCAATGGAGGGGGTACCACCGACGGTGGCCCTAGCACTGGGGGCAACCGTCCGGTCTGTCAACTCTGTGACAAGATCGGACATGTGTTACGCCCCATTGCTACAAGCGATTCACCACGATTTTCTTGGCATTGGCAACGACGGTCGTGTGGCTGCTGCTGCACACAAGAATGGTGCGACGCCCTCCTACCCTATCGACACCGCTTGGTACATGGACACGGGCGCCACCGACCATCTCACCAATGAGCTTGACAAACTCACGGTGAAGGAACCCTACCGCATTAAGGATCAAGTACATGTGGCGAATGGGTCGGGTATGCGAATCTTGCATGTTGGTCACTCTACCATTCATACATCTCATTCTAAATCATTTCATCTCAAAAATATACTACATGTTCCGTTACTCACAATTTTTTATCTGTTAGAAAGCTTACACGTGACAATAACGTTCTCATCGATTTTCATCCTGATCATGTGTTTGTTAAGGATCGGGACTCGAGGGCAACAATTCTTAGAGGTCGGTGTCGTGGTGGCATCTATTCCATTGATGCACCATCTTCGAAAGAAGTTTTCAGCAGTGTCAAAGCTTCACAGGAAAATTGGTATTGTCGTCTAGGTCACCCATCGTTCAACATATTCTAAGTCATAGTGAGCTTCCTTTTGAGTCGGTCAAGAATAATTGAGTTTGTGATGCTTGTCACAAAGGAAAATGTCACCACTCCCGTTTTTGCTTTCAAATGATGTGGTCAAAGCTCCTCTTGAGCTAGTCTTTTCAAATGTATGGGGCCTTGCTCAAACTTCAGTCAGTGGACATTGTTTTTTATGTGAGTTTTATCGATGCCTATTGTCGCTTCACTTGGCTTTACTTGCTTAAACATAAATCCGATGTGTTTAAAGTTTTCCTTCAGTTTCAACATGTCGAACGACTCCTTAATCGCAAAATTTTTGCACATGCAAACTGATTGGGGTGGAGAATACCAAAAATTGAACTCATTCTTTCAGAA
Source organism: Otatea glauca (assembly GCA_036346275.1). NCBI lineage: Eukaryota > Viridiplantae > Streptophyta > Magnoliopsida > Poales > Poaceae > Otatea > Otatea glauca. Next base: position 26,651,312 of record CM070724.1, read on the forward strand.
AATAGGTATTGCTCATCGTGTTTCATGTCCCCATACTCATCAACAAAACAGTTCGACCAAACGTAAACATCGTCTTGTTATAGAAACTGGCCTTACCCTCCTAGCTTACGCATCTATTCCTCTTTGTTTTTGGAGTGATGCTTTTACTGCGGCATGTTTTCTCATTAATCGTGTTCCTAGTCACTTTATCGACATGCAAACACCCCTTGAACGTTTACTGGGTAAAAAACCAGATTACACTTTCCTCAAAGTTTTTGGCTGTGCGTGCTAGCCACACTATAGGTTTAAAGGATAATCGACTAGAGGAGGTGAATAGGAGGTTTTTAAAATTCTTTGGCTCTAATTACAATAAATGATCAAGCAATACTATAATTAAGAATTTTAACAATAAAGACCTAAATCGTTTAAGTTTCGCTAAGTGAACCAACAAGCTATGTCTAACAAAATTATACAGACCTAGATATATGAGCAAACACTAAGCACACTAGGAATGTAAATTAGCTAGATTTTAGTGACACGCCCCATTCCATCTCGAAGCAAGGAGGGAGACAACTAACGATGTCACTGGCTCGATCGCATTACTCAAACGGCCCTCCACGAGAAGCATTCTTTAGTTGTCTCCCTTGGTTGTTCTAAGTGGCTGTAAGTTCAAGATCCCTTGGTTTTGGCGATTGATTTTAGATTAATACTTAATCATTGTTTAATGACAAATCTAATCATTATGAGATTAACATGCTCATTGAGCTTTATTCTTGTTAGTCTCAAATTTGGATGGAAAATAGAAAACCCAAGGTATGTACTCGTATTCACTCTATTATCTTCATGCATACTTAAGATTCAAGTTAAAGGATGAACTCTTCCATTGCTTATACATTAAAGATGCGCGTTATGTTTCCAATTTTATACATTACATGAATGCATACATATAGGGGGAGTTCATAATTTAACTTAATGTTTCAATAGTATTAATCTATGTCTTCTTGCCAAATAATATAAATGATCAATACTTTGAAACAACCCTTTGAGTATATATAACTTGTGTGGTTGTAGTATATTCTTGTCAATATAGGATAAACTCAAATGATATATAAGATTGATTATGTGCATATTAATTTCAAGTTCAATTATTTATATACACATATGTAATGGAGTTTATTCTATAGTTAATGGTCTCAAGAGTATTGATCCCTTTCCATCACTCCAATATATTAGATCATTACTTTGGGATTCAATCAAAATGAGTATATGAAACTTGTGTAATTATATATACTCATATCAATTTAAATAAAATTTAAATTGAGTTCGGTAGCCTTTCAATCAATCAAAGAACGCTTCATCATGTGTTGATGGCATTTTTTGTTGATTTAGGACAAACGAAAAGTTCTTAAGTATAATGAAGCATTAGTTGCATCAAAATACTCAAGACACAATTAATCATTCCAATTGATTTGGGTTGTGCTCAATCGATCTTGGGACATCCATTATGTGTTAATGGAGTGCAATTGATGATCGAGACAACCGTATTTGTTGGACTAACAATCTTTCATAAGTTGTGAAGTAGGTTGAGTCCAGCAATGATATAGAATCGGGAAGATGAAGTTATCATGTGTTGATGAGCTTAAAGGGGATCCCAAAGTAAAGAAAAGAGAATAGGAGAATTCATCACGTGTTGATGAACAAGAAGAAGAAGACGCGTACTTAAAGAGAAAGTGATTGCAAATCATAAAAGCTTCAAGAGGATTAGCGCACGGTAAATGTATAACTAGATAGGCTAAGGATGTTTTCCTAGTCCTTTACCGGTCTCGGTGTTTTGATGAGAGACCGGGTTTTTAGTTAGGTGCCGTACTATTAAGAGGGGTTGAGTCATTTAGCTTGAGCTTCATCATGTGTTGATGAACTCAATCCGGTTCACTCTAGCTCACTCTTTTAGTTGACTTTTGCATTAAGCTCATATTTGCATGTGTTGCAAATGTTGAAGTTAATGCTTGCTTCTTCAATTGAATCTTAATTGATTTGGTTTTTGCATGGAGCTAAGTTTTGCATGTGTTGCAAAAGAAGAGAGCTCATACAACTTGATTTTAATGGTTGTTGTTTGCATGTAGCTAGATATTTGCATGTATTGCAAATAGAGAGCTCATGCATCAGAGTCTTAGCGTGTAACTTGATCATGTGTTGATCATCACAAGGTTAAGAAAGATTTATACTTTGTGTTTGCAAAATGAGTTTTTGCAAAATATTGATTTTATTGAGTCTTATCTTGGAGTATGTGAATAGGGTTTGCAAATAAGTTTGCAAATTGACTTGATCATGAGTTGATCATCACATGACTCGATATTTGCTTTTAAGTGTTTGGATTTGTATTTGCAAATGAGCTGGAGGATATGGGTTTCGATCCTAAAGCATGTGAATAGGGTTTGCAAATGTGTTTTGCAAATTGACTTGATTATGTTGTTGATCATCACATGGCTATGAGGATTGATCTCATAGGTTTTGATTTATTTGCAAATGTGTTTTGCAAATAAGTTGAAGTTTTAATGTGATTCTTTAGAGAATGTGAATAGGGTTTGCAAATGTGTTTTTCAACGGAGGTTGTAAGAAGCCCCGGCAAATTTGTGAAGGTCGGAGCTCACCTACCCGAAAGGGAAAAGAGCTACCACTAGTGAAATCGAGGTGGGTGCTTAATTCGTGGAGCCGGTCCAAAGTGGTTTGGGCTTGCCTCAACGTGGATTAGGGGAGACTGGCAAGTCTCTGAACACGACGGTAAAAAGTATCGTGTCTCTTGTGACTTGCATTCTATTTTTTATTTGCATTCAAGTAATTTATATTCATAGAATTAAATTGATTGATTGCTTGTCTTTAGGATTGCAAATTATTGTTAGAGACATAAATTGTTAGTGCACATAGTGAGCCTAGTTGATTTAGGATTTAATTGTCAAAACCTTAATTTATCGCTTCTGTATCAATTATCGTATAGGTTTTGACATAGGGGTATTTAGGCAAGAGATTAATCGTAGAAGATTTTTTAAAGCCGCCTATTCACCCCCCTCTAGTCAGCATCCTCGACCTAACAGCGGCGGATCAAGAACGAAAATAGAAAGAGGGTCTGGTTAAATTAGTGATCGGGCGAAGTACTAGTACTAAATCTAAGTAAGCTAATCTAACTAAAATCTTATAAATTGCATCGTACTAAATGCAAAGACCGATAAGCAACCGGTGGCAAGATCCTAGCAACCTTGTGCACCTTCATATCCTACATCTACGCCTTCTCTCTTGAGCTGGCACCACGATTTTTTTCTATGTTCAAGTAGCTAGCCTTACAAATATACTATAGATGTTAATTATGTTCATAGGCGTTCCATCAAATAACTTAATAACGTGCTACTTATGAATTTTAGGATATCTAACAAAAAAATAAGCTAGCATACTTTAATACTAAATTACAATAAAACAACATCAAACATAGAGACAAATATCACATCAATTTACAATAAAAAAAAGCAGTGATACAACGTAAGTGCCGGTGGCTGTAAGGGGCCGGAGCCCACCTTAACCCCCGTGGGTCCACCCCTGACTAGTCTTGATTACTTACACAGCAGCAGCGTGAGATCCAACGACTGACAAGTGACAACTGACAAGTACGTAAGAGTGGTAGAAACCATCATGCAGCAACTAGCAAGTATAGCGACAGCTGTCTTTCTCGGCCTCGATCCCTTTCTGGTTTCGTCCGTCTTAATTAAACTTGTGACGGGGCAATTAAGTATGGGAAAAGGACACCATCTGTTTAGAACTCCTTTCTAAAAGAAAAGGCAGAAAGGAAACGAGAGGAGGGCCGTCGATCGGGTTCACGAGCTTAGGTGTGGTTATGTGATAAAGGCACAGGCAGCGGCTTTAGGTTATGCCAACGTACGGTAGTTCTAAGTGGTAGCTTCGAGAAGAGAGTGTTCCATATTAGCTCCAGCTATTCTACATAAATTTATTTCTCAATGCATGGTTGCTTCAAGTGATGGTTTAAAACAACTGTATTTTAGTCCCTTTATTTTCTTATTTCAGCCCCTCTAATTATACTTTAAAAAAACAACCTTAACCCACCTGTTAGCGCCATTTCTTTTTTAACCCCACCATATATATCTCCCCACACACACACTCTCTCTCTCTCGCCATCTCGTCCGGTTTACCAACCTTCCCTCTCACTGCTTGATCGCTGTCGTCATAGTTCAACGTAACCCTCGCCGCACCTGGCTGATCGAATCTGCCGCTTCTGCCGCACTCGTCGCTCACCACCACCGCACCCGCCCCTCGCGGGGTCGGGCCCCTCTCTCTCCTACATCATTGCCACCCCTTGACGTTGCTCCGTAAATGTAACATCTCAAAATTTGTCTTTTAATATTATTTTATTATTATTTGTGCATTTTGTGTTTTTCTGAATTTATTGGATTTTTTTGGAATTTATTTTAAATTAAGTATATTGGCCTTTGTGAAAATTAATTAATTATAGATAAAATATAAATAAATTTTGATTAAAATATTTTATTTAAGTTCAAAATGCCTCAAAGTATTTTTGAGATTTTTCTTGGAATTTTTATGATATTTTATCTGCTCTAAACTAATTAGTTTATTTAATGGAATTATTTTAAAGAAAAATCCATGGGAAAAGGTATAAACAGGCCGGAGCCCATTACTGTTTGTGCGCGGCCCGTGTCTATGCAAGCCCAGTTGCTTTGCGATGCCGGCTTGATAGGCTTGGCCGAATCGCAAGCCGTTGATTCGAAATCGAACAACGGAGGTGTGAAGATGAGTTAGGTTAACCCTAATGTGTGTGCGCCATTAGATTTGAATCGCTCGGTGTAGATCGGATCGTGACTGTTCGGATCATCTCCGATCTGGGCCGTTAATCCACAGTAGGTGGATAAGATCGTGACGCGTCGCGCTGAATCGTGGCCGTTCATCCGTGACCGAACGGTGTGGAGTCTTCGTCTCCATCCGGGATTCAAGAGTTCGCCGCCGGCACGTCTTCGCCACCGCATCGGTTGGGTTTCTGGCTAGATATGTGACCATCGAGACCGCTATTTAAGGCGCAGTCCGTATCCCGAGGATCGCTATTCCAGGATTCATCCGTAGCCCTAGTTAAAGTCGCATGTGCCCCCGTCGTTCGTGCGTAAAAGCTCGCCGCAGTTGGTCAATAGCGCCGCCGCGGTTTTTCTCCGATTTCCATCGCCATCGAGCCGTTCGCCACCGCACGGGTTCCAGATTTGAGTTCGTCGAACCGCACCTCATCGGATTCGTAGAGTCTCGACGCCGTATCGTCGTCGAAACGTCATCACCGCGTCGTCTTCCTCAGCTACGGTGAAGGTTCCGCCGCCGTGCCGCCATCGCCAAGACCAAAGCTTCATCGTCCATCGGATCTTCAACCAACGACCAAGATTGAGCCACGTGATCGCGCTAGTAGTAATCGTCACTGGTAGCGTGAACCGTTGGATCAGAGGTGAATGCTTGTGATTTCGCCACATAGGTCTAGATCTGTAGCCGTTAGATTTGCTTTGTGCGGACCTAATCGCGCTGCACGGTTTGGCCAATGACTTGTCGACGCGTGGCGAAGCGGGAATCGAAGCACCGTGCGCCGGGTTCACGGTGGACCAAAGGAGGTCCGTGGACCAGTGCATGGATCGAAGCCACATGGCGTGCTATGATTGATCTGAGTTTTCGCTGACATCATGCTAACGCCATAATCAGGGTTTTCCATTGAAAAATAATTCAACCGAAATACCTTTGGTGCTGACGTCACCATGAGGTCATGCTGACATCATAAATGAGATTTTTAAATATAAAAATAATTCGGTTATTTATTTTATTTAATTTTCTGATTTTTAGATTTTTTTAATCTTCCATGAGCCCGTTCTTTCTCATACGAGCTCCGATTGAGGTTATTCAAATTTCTAAAAAAATTTAAAAATTGAGATATATTTAATGCTAATTTTATTTGATTTTTTGGAGTTTGTTTGCTCTCTATTTTGATATTTATTTAGTTTTCTCTCTCGTTTCGCATAGACGTCGAATTGTGCGAAGTATCTAAGGCTTTCCTAAGGTAAGTTGTGCTTTGATCATACTGAACCCATGTTTATAAAATCGCTATATTTATTTTACCTTATTACATATTAATTCATGTATACAAATGTTTCAAATTAAATTGGGACTTAGCTAGTATACCAATTTGATCTATACCCTACCTTGTTATTTGTACGTCATGATCTATTTGTCACCCTAGATTGGTTCATTATAGTTGGTTAATATTAAGATTAACATGGATTGGTTAGACCGTATTAGTGTGCTTAGCCACACCACGTCATCACATGTACTTGGAAGAATTTTATACTGTTTTGGCTTGTTTGAATAAGTTTTTTTGTGAGAATAGCCAGCAGCCTCGATTATTCGTGGAACTGACCCCCTGGCGCGACAAATTCGCAGGCAGGAGGCGCTGCACCGGCTTGTAGCGGCCTCCACGAGCTACTCTGCCTGGTGCAGCGGCCTGGAGGCGTTGCACCGACTTGCAGCTTGCGCGCGCTGCTCTGCTTGGTGCAATATTCCCGGCGTCGATGTTTTTTTTTGAAATATTTTTTAAATGTTTGCAATATTCCCAATATTTCTAATCTCATAGCACTGCCAGCTAAAAAATTTGAATTTTTTATTGTAGTAGCCCTCTGCGTATAATTTTTTGAAAGGTTCTTCCATACTTTTCCTTTTAACAGTTGCACAAATATTAAAGCATGAATGAATGGCAGATGGTGATTACTTACCCCTTCGCTTGCTTCAAGATTTTTGCAACTTGTATTGCGAGGGAAAGCATTGAAGCACTCCTCTAATTTTTTTAGAAATAGCCATGGTCGCGAAGAAATTCTGGAAGTAGCCCTCTACACCAAATTTCAGCGGACGAGAAACGCTGGAAAAAAATTACGTAGTTCCTGCGGTTCGGAAGCGCTGATAATTTTTTAAAATTTGTGCCTTGTAGGGAAATTGTTGTCTAATTATCTGCGGACGGGGAGAGCTAGATTTCCAGCGGTCGCAAAGCGCAGGAATTTTTGTTTGTGTGAAAATAAAACAGCGGGATGGGTGCGTTGGAAATAGGGGATTTCCAGCGGTCTCGTACCACTGGATTCGGCCCATTTCCAGTGATAGGGGACCAATGGAAAGGGGCAGGTTTTTTCCCTTCAGGTTATTTTTACAAAAAATAGACAATCTCGCGATATCATTGCAAAAATAGAAAACAACAAGCAATTTCGTGTCGGCTATCCCTTATCACTGCCGGTTCCTGAGTCGACAGTGATAATTCCAAGTATCACTGTCGATCAATCACTGCTAGTTCCAATAACCAGTAGTGATGGAGTTTTCGAGCCGACAGTTTCGGTAGTAGTGAGAGAAGCATTTTAGCCTGAGATCCGCAAGGAAGCGCGTCTTCGAAATTACTAGCACCTCGGCTACTTTCTTTTAGACATACCTCACCAAGGAAGACAGAATTACTCGCCACACGATTGCTTTGCATCGCCGGGGTATATAACATGTTACGGGGAGTACTGCCGTACAAACTGTGCAAGCAAGTGTTGTTAACCAACCCCTACACGATCCTTATAACAATGCATTCAAGATTAATTGCGCCGGATACGTATTGCATAGCTACGAACTTAATTACGATCCTGCCGTACCAAACCCGGGCTCAAAGACGTCCTAACTGAGATGAATGATCAACACCTAATTGGTTTCTTTTGGAGAAAAAGTATGCTTCCAATCTATACGTGTTTTTGTAACATCCTATTTTCGGTTCTTTTATTAAAAATTAATTTAAATTAATTAATTCAAGGATTTGGGTTTTCTTTAGAATTTTAGTTAACCTGTCATTCCTTTCCATCCAAAAATGGAATTTATTCCATTCGCGTCCGGAAATTCTATTTTCATCCGGATATCCAAAATTCAAATCTAATTTCTCTAAAAATTTTGAAACCAATTTTGTTAGGTTCCAAATATTCCATAGTATTTTGAGAATTTTTCCAAGATTTTTAGAGGCTTCTTGCTATTTTATCCTTCGCGCTCTATTCTTAGCACTGTTTATTTGTCCCACCTGTCAACGCTACCGTAACATCGTCAACCTCCGGCGTCTGTTTTATTTTCACGTATCTCTCCTCTTCAATGTCCAAAAAAAAAATATTCATAACTTCCTCATTGTTGCATCAAATCGAGTGGGAGCTGAAGCATCGTGACGACGTCGTACTAGAGATCAAATACCCTGCCGTTACCCATCCTTAATCCGAGCGAAACGGCCGCAATTAAGCGTTAATGACAATTTATTGCTTGGTCATTATCTCGGGCGTTTCTTCACCTCACCGGACGTGCGGGTACTTAAAAGTTTCGTCTTACTGTCCTTTACCCCGTGCTCACCTTGCCCCTTTGATTCAGTGCCGTTTTCCTTTCCAAAACTCGCGAAAACCGCAGCCCAACGTCGACCAAAGACACTGGCGAGGCAACTTTTGATCCGGTGAGCTAAATCAAATTCCGTTCTCGTCATTTTGTGCATATTGTTGCAAAGATCAAAAGCCCTCAAGAAAATCTGGGTTTCATTACAGGACGGCGACGCATTTCACGTTTGAACACCGTCGGCCTAACCATATTTGCGGTGTCGATTTGTCGTCTCCGATAATCCTCGTCGAAATCCGATTTCACTTTTGGATTCGCGGCGTCAAGCTCTACATGATGCTCACCTTATCTTCCACATTCCGCTGGCCGGCCGCCCCCTGGCCCTCTCTCCCCATGCGCCATGAAGAAGGAGCAGCTCTATGTTATTCGCGAGTGAACAATATTGCTACAGTGTTTTTCCTTTTTGTGATTTTTCTTTCTAATCCAACTTCAAATGACCCGTTCTCTTCCGTCGTAACTACGAATAGAGTGATTCAAATTGCTAAATTTATCTAAATTCATCCTATATCTGCCGGTATTTTTATTATAATTTTTAGTTTCTATTTATTTTATTTTCTTCATTTCGTGCACCGTTTTGCGCATAGTCGAAGAAGCGGTCGTCATCACCGACGAAGGAGAAGACCTCCAGAACAGCGCAGCGCACTTCATCGACGAAGACAAGTCTCCTTGACACACGTTGATCCCATTGTTTATAACTGTTTTATAAAATGTTTACAACTTGCATGGCTATTTATATAAACTGATGATGTTAAAATATAGAATGTTAGTTATGCCCATTTCGAAATAACATCCTTGCTGTTTGATTACCATGCCATTGTAACCTTAAGATTTAATCATGAAATCATGTATTATGTGATTAACCTTGTTTCGTACGATAGACTGTGCTTAGGATTGATGTTGATCAAAATGCCTATGGTGGGATAAATTCTAAAATGTTGTTGAAATGTGTTTTATCGAAACTGTAGCAAGGTGATTGCTGCTGTGATTGTAAAATAAAAATAAAATAAAAATGGTTTAGATTGGGGCGGAATGGTTTGTCAGGCGGGTGCGGATGGAGCACTGGTTCTGGTTTGTGAAAGCTGCCCTAATCAATTTAAGGACCGACGCTTATGATTGTCCATTCTAAGCATTACCGTGCAACCACAAGTTTATAATGGGTACGAACTGGCTGAATAATTTGTAGAAACCTAACTTAGACTCGCCAGTTGGTGGAATGTGGGTGCCGGATGGAGGCAAGTCGTATTTCTCACACAGCGCAAGAGGGGGCTTCTGTACTGGGTGGATGGAACCCTAACAGCGGTGAAACCTCAACAGGTGAGTCGGGTTAGGCGTATACATTGTAAAGGCCTTGTCATGATATCCCTGCCAGCACACCAAAGGAAGTGTGTTCGTAGCGCTTGGCATTAAAGAGATGATCATGTCTTGTGGGTAAAGCTGTACACCTCTGCAGAGTAAAACTATTCGAATAGCCGTGCCTACGGTCAAAGGCAAAGCGAAGAATGCTTTCATACTGGTAGACTTGGTTTTGGTTTTCAAAATAACTGATGTTTTGGGGTTCGGGAGTGGTTAGAACTCTCGAATGTTTATTTGGCGGATTGAGCCAATCAGGTAGATGGAACCTGTTTTGATCATGATGGATAGAGTCATGAGCCAGTATACTAGCGATGGTGGTTAGAACCTTCGCTAGAATAATAGATATATTCTATTGTTAAAATATTTGTTAAAATGTACATTGTCAAAATTATTATTAAGTATAGTTTGATGAAACTTGGCTTTATGCAAAAGAACCCTATTAAGCCTTCCTTGGAAAGCCCTTCATGATGCATTTTTCCAGACTTGCGAAGTACGTTTGTACTCACATGCTACACAAAATTTTGTCATCAGAGAATTACCAAGATGCAGTCGAAGACAATGAATTCTATGACGAGGAGTTCGTTGGAGATCGCCAAGATAATTAAGCGCGCGCTCCTAGTCGTCGCATGTGGTGTCTTTTGGGTTTTATCTTGTTGTTTTTGTTTCCACTGCTGAGAACTCTGGTCATGTGACCAGGAGATGTAATAAATAGCCATGTGGCTGGAAATTTATATTTATGCTATTTTTTTCTTCTTCGTTATGTTCTAGTTATGATCATCACTGCTTCACTGTGTGTACTAGCAACTGATCTGGGACTAGTATAGAAATACACAGGAGATTCCGGATGGTAAATCTGGGGTCTCACAGTTTTACTATAAGTTAATTATGGTAACTTATATCTAATTTTTTAGGATTTGTAAAGATGGGCTAGATAAATCCTAATTGGATAGGATTCTTACTTTTTTTTAAATAGGATTCCTACTTACTTTGGATAAGTACTAAGGCCCTGTTAGGGACAGATTCTGATTCTCCAAGAATCGGATGGGTGACAGCTTCTAATTTTGTGTATAAATCTACTTCTGATTGCGGGAGAAGCTATCCAAAATCCTCCTGTTCGACAAACAATATGCTTTTTTTAAGCAGAACTATCCTGAACGGGGCCTAAGGAGACTATATAAACCCATAAGATGGTCATGGAGAATCCAAATAACCACAAACCAACTCATTCAAAGTAAGATATGCATAAGAGGATTAATTAGAGGTTAGGTTAGTCTTTAGCACTAGATTATTGTATAGGACAAGGATATGATATTCCTAAAAGGCTCGAGGGGTTGTGAGAGCAACAATACCGTGTACTCTTTTGAGGTTGTGCTTAAAGAATTTGCAATCAGTTTCGCCAAATCTTTTCTCTCTCGTTACGGTTACTTCAACGTTATTATTTTGGTTCTCTCTACGACATTCATCTTCTTCGTTCTTAAAACCGTGTACGCTCAAACCTTATCTCACAAAATTTTGATCTGATTCGGGGCTGCTACATATAAAAAGGGGTGAAAGGACAGGGGATGACGCCTAGAGGGGGGGTGAATAGGCGAATTAAAAACTTTGTAACTAAATGCAGCGGAATAAAAAATGTGCAGCTAAATAAAATCTCCCGAGGGTCTAAGTCCGGAGTGTCCGGGATTTTTATCCGGATACTCCGAAATGTCCGGACTGTCCGGGTTCAGGAGTCCGGATACTCCGGATTGGATCCGAGGGACTCAGACCGGAGTGTCCGGGACTTATCTCCGGATACTCCAAAATATCCGGACTATCCGGGTTCAGAAGTTCGGATACTCCGGATTTAAGACCTCGAAATGAGATTTTAAATCCCTGCAATTTTTCAACAATCTACTTGAATACAAAAGATCTAAATGCTATCAGGTATCTGGATATATTGTAGATCTGGAGCCAAACACAACAAAAGAGTAGATCGGGCAATTTCAAGATTCAAAATCAAATACTAAAGGAAGAGTAAGAAGCAAACTTGGAGACGATGATTTTTCACCCGAAGTTCGGATCCTTGAGGGGATCCTACGTCTCCATTGAGGCGGCTCGGTCACACTTGAGCCGGGGTCTCTTTCAACCCTCTTCCTCCCGGTGTTGCACAAATGCACTCGTCGGTCTTCACTCCTTTGATTCCTTCCCTTACGGAGGCGGAACCGGCCTTCACAAACTTCCCACGGCCAACCACACAAAGCTCCGGTGGCTCGTAGGCGACCTCCTAGCCGTCTAGGAGTCCTCAACCTCCAAAAGTAACAAATGCTCACGAAGAACAAGCTTGGAGATGAAATCAAGTGCTCAATCAACTCAAATCTCACTCAACCTAGCACCTCACTTCTCAAACTCTTCCCAACCCTCCTCACCAAGGGGATCACTTAGATCTAAGGGTAAAGAGGTGTTTTGGGGGCTCAAGAACAAGGGTATAGCACCTCTAATCAGTGGGAATATAGCCCTTTTTCGAAATGAGGAAGAAGAGGGCTTTAAATAGAGGTCCCAAAAACTAGCCGTTGGAGACAGCTGCGCACAACCTGGAGACTCCGGATAAATACCCCGGACACTCCGGACTAACTCAACCCGGAGTGTCCGAACTTAACACCGGATACTCCGGACCAACTGAGAGCAGCCACCGAGGGTGTCAACCCGGAGTGTCCGGACCAAATGTCCGGATACTCCGGATTGTCCGAACAGCACTGAGCAGCCCGACGAAAACGAGCATTACTTTTGACTCCGGACTCCGATTTCAGAGATCTTGGACTCTACCGAAAGCCAAGAACGAGGGCTACACAACCAACAAGGTCTCACTACCCAAAACTCAAAGGATAAATATAGATTTTACAAAGAATCCAAGGGAGACCTACAACCCTCACTTTTCTGCACCACCAACACCACTCTCTTTCTAAGTTTCACAAGGATGGATCACTTGAGCACTTGACACATCTAAAAGTCATTCGACATCGCATCTCTCTTAATAGTACGGCAATCCTTAGACTCAAATTAAATCAAAGATAATATAAGTCTAGAAATAGTCACTTGCCGTCTTCTTTCTTAATGCCGGTGCATGAAGACCTTCACCATATAATTGATGACATCTTCGCCTTGTCCAACTCGACTCGACTCACCTCATGAGACTCTCGTCCTATCGACCTTGACTTGATCATCCTCTCTGACGATCTCCACGCCAAGTCGATCCTGACTTAGTCCTCAACTCTTGGTGACACCGCCGTCTTGTTGACCTCGGCTTAACAATCATCCTCCAAGATACCTTGGTCATCATACACATACGGGACCTAATTCTTTTCAAACTACTCATGAAAGACATTAGTCCCAAAAGCTCAATAGATATGAATAAATTGATATTTGTGAGCAGTTGATTACAACAAGTGTTTCATATAAAGAAGCACAACATAAATGGAAACACTTGACATAAGAAATGTTCTCTACTAAGTACATCATGATGAATATGTAATTGATCTATATGCACTAAAGAGATGATTGCCAATATGATGAATCAATTAAATCATGGCAAGGATCACAGTCTTTTACTTAAATGAAGCACATGATAGAATATACACGAATTGTACATATGCAAATAATATTTGGAATAAGAGTAAATATGTGATCCAACACTAGATTAAACTTCACTAAGAGAATTGCATGAGAAGATACACAACTAAGACATGCATGCACCAAGTCAATCTATAGCAATATGAAGGTTAACTCTAGTTAATATATGCATAGTAAAAACAAAGCACATAATGAACTTAAATGAATATATATGCACAAATAAATATGACATGAACCAATGTTCATATATATAATCAACATGCTACTTGGAGTTCACTATGCATTTGCACGAAAGGAATGCAATAACAAATATAGAATAGATACCAAAATTGCATACCTTATCTTTGCTTAACCATCCCACTTGATTTTCCTCTAAATAGATGAGACTGATACTCAACTAGGCAATAACAAGTTAGGCTCATACCAATATAATCATATTAGAGGTTTGTCATTTGTTAAGCACTAAGTTAAGCATTTACTCAATTTTATAGATTATCATTATATGCGTTTGTCATTAATCACCAAAATAACATAAGTGCCTAGATGCACTTTCAAGGGGTATCAGTGTTAGTGATATGCCCTTGGAGCAATTATAGAGTGTTGATTGTATCACGTCTATGTTTATAGAATGATATGATTATTTTGTCTCTTGAATAAATATCATTAGTATTGATGAATAAGTATTTGACTTGTTTGTGAAACTCAATCATGTTTTTCTAAAGTATTCATGACCTTATATCATTATGTGGGACAATTGTGATTTATAGGTCAGCACATGTATTGATTGATAATCATGTTTCACTGATAATAGATATAAGGATATCAAATCAATAATGTGGACACATGTTGGAGAACATGGTGTTGGAGTGGCCTGCCATGAGACACTATGGGAATTATTATATTCTTAAGTGTCATCAGTTGGTCTTATACATAGTGTATGTGGAATCCTTAGACCTAAGATCGTCATGGTTTCCTACATGTGTAATAGTATAGTTAGGGGTTGCCAAACGCTACTTCGTAACTGGGTAGTCATAAAGGTAGCTTTCGAGTTTACTATGAAACATACGGCGGAATGTGAGCGATCAAGATTAAATTTGCCCTTTCTATATAATAGGAGAGATATCTCTAAACCTCTCGATGTAATTGGATTAAAGAAGTGCATGGCCATGCCGAATGTGATCGAGGGGTCAATTGCAACTAAGTAATCTACTACATAATGAGTGAAGTATCGAGCTATCATAGGATGGCACGTTTCTCGCCTTATGGTATTGTGAGGCAAAGGGATCGGTACATGAGCACTATATAAGTTTGTCTGATATGATCTTTGTGTATATTTGGGAGTCGCTATCTTCTGCTAGGGGTCACTGCTGACTTATGGGCTGAAAGGAGTTTCCAGGGCATGGTCGAATATGCATGAACCTACAAGGTCACACACTTAATGGGTTGAATACATTGATTCAGATTGGATTCGTCACTAATGGGCCAAGTGGGCTTTGCACCTTGGTTAGGCCCCTAACATGGAGTTCCACCAAGGGGCTATATAAAGGGAGTTCACGATGGCTAGGGTAAGGCAATTGTTGTACCACTGCACCCACCGAAACCCTAGCCGTCACCGCTCAGGCCTTGTCATGCGTGCTAGTGCTAGCACACTGACGCATGGCATTCCTTCCCCGAACATGTGAACTTCGGTAGAGGTGTTGCTTCTATTGCAGCGCTGATCAAGATGATTGTTCGTGACGTTTGACCACTACTAGAGGATTCGACGGTGGAGAAATTTGACGACAGGAGAAATTTCATCGTGTGAAAATGTGTGCTGAATGATGTACTTGTCCAACAAGAGTTAATCATTGCTCTTGAATGAGACAAAATAGAAAAGATGTCCACTGAAGACTGAAAGGTGATGGAGCGAAGGGGAGTTAGTACAATCCGTCTATATCTCTCCAATGAGGTAAAATACTCGGTGATCAAGGAGAATTCACTGAAAAAATTATGGAAGGGCTCAAAACAATTGTATATGAAAAAGTCAATAACAAACTGGTGGATACCTAAAAACAACTGTACAGGTTGCGCATGGAGGAAAGTACATGGTTTGTTGACCATCTCAATGTCTTCAACAAATTTATCACATAGCTGACTAGTGTGGATGGGAAAATTAAGAAGATCGATAAACTCGTCATACCATTATCTCTACCACCATCATGGGAGCAATTGGTGATGAATATTCTCATCAGGAAAAGCGCTCTCAACCTCAACAAGGTAGATGCATATCTATTAAAGGCAAAGTCCTTGAAAAGCCATGGAAATCTTCATTCTTGGATGATCAAGCATTGGCTGCAGTAGATGCTGTAAGAAGAAGAAGGGCAAAAGCAATGACATACGTGTTTGCTATCTATGTGAAAAGGAAGGTCAAATGATAAAGGATTATCCGTGTTTGAAGTAAATGAAGGGTGCATACTCAATGGTGGTAGCAAAAGATGATTCAGAAGTACTTGTCATCAGGTACTTCTCATGGATTGATATTAGATTCAAGTTGTTACTTCCATATATGTTTCGGGAGGGAGATATTTGATGAATGATCTCTATGCACAATGTATGAAATTGTTCACTTGGCTGTTTGCAAGGAGTATGCAATTAATGAGGCGGGAACAGTTATATTGGAGATGTATGATGGAGCACATCGCACATTGATGGGAGTTCGGCATGTTTTCGACTTAAAGAAGAATCTAATATCTGTGGGGTCGCTTGAGCTTAAATGTTGTGAGGTATCACTTTGAGGTGGAGTCATGAGAGTTACTTGCAAATGGCAGGTAATCATAAAAAGTATCTGAAGCAATAGAGGATACTAATTGATGGGTAAACCTAATGGAAGGGCAATCAATTGGAAGTTTGATAAAAATTCTGATCATGAGATGGGAAACGTGTAGTCAACGGTAGGTAATCAGATCTCAACTGTAGTTATGTGTGGAATTGCACAGACATTTGCAAAATCTAGCATGCGCAAAAACAAAGTTGTGAGTTGTTCGAAGAAGGAAGATGTGATGGGACAAATCACGTGGTACAGACGAGAAAGTGGAGCTCAGATGCGGTACAAGCCTATAGCATGAAGGGCTATAGAAATATAAGATGTGGTTAACCAAACTACACAAAAAGGACTCTTAGGTGGAGGGTTCGAGAAGCTAAGCACAAACATTAATATGCACATTGCGGTGATGTGCGTGTGTCCATATGGTGAGGGGACTCTCAAAGGTGGGAGGAAAACAAAAAGGAAAAAAGAAAATGCAGAGGTGATTTGGAGCGAGTTCTTGGAGGAGCACAATGACTTCAACGAATAAGAATCAAGGCGGAGATTGCTAATTATAGTGACTCATGTCTAGTCTTTTAAGATTTAGAAAAGCGTGCTAGATGAATCCTAATTGGATTAGGATTCCTACGAGTAGGATTGCTACTTGCTTTGGAGGACTAAGAGAGCAATATAAGCCCATAGGGTGGTCATGAAGATCCCAAGCAACCAAAAAGCCATAAACCAACTCATTTAAAGCAAAAGCTGCATAAGCGGATTATAGGCTACATTATTCTTTAGCACCAGATTCTTGTATAGGCAAGGATCTGAGGATCCTAAAAGGTTCGAGAGGTTGTGAGAGAGCTACAATTCCTTATACTCTTTTGAGGTTGTTCTTAAAGAATTTACGGCCAGCTTTGTAAAATATTTTCTCTATCGTCATGATTGCTTCAACGTCGTTATTTTTGTTCTCTCTACAAGATTTGTCTTTTTCGTTCTTGAAACCGTGTAAGTTTATGTCGTATCTCACAAAACTTTCCATCTGATTCGGGGTTGCTGCACGTAAGAAGGGGTATCAGAGTGTAACACTGCATTCAGAAACACATGCTATATGTAGTCTGACGCAGAAGAACAAATTCGGATCACCAACTCTCTTCTCAAGGGATTATATTTATATATGCGTCATTCCTTTCACTCCTCACTATCACTTTGTTCATTAGGTTACTCTTATTTTTGGCGTGGGATCGTTAGGTTACATGTTGTATACTTCCACGTAGTTCTTTTTAAAACAAATAAGTGTGCTTTGTAAGGACCCGAATCCACTGATTCGAACCCACTGTGTTTACCGCACTAGTCCCAGGATCAACGCTAGTGCACACAGCTTAACATTGGTATATATCACATCATACACAACGATAATAGAATAATAGTTCATTTATTGATATAGCTAAATGTATGATCTTATGACCAACTTACATTATTAAGCCACGCAAGGCAAGACTGAAAATATAACTAATGATTAAGCAGCGGAAAATAGAAACGTAGATAGCTCATCAGTTCACCACAGGCAACCGACAAGGCTCGGACCCTAATGACTCGTGTCTTCCTGGACTTCATCTTCCAACACAGGTGTAGATTCTTCAACTGTTGATTATTGTTGTTTGGCAAGGGTGAGTACTTAAAGCACTCAACAAGTTGTGCACAGAATGCAATTCTATGTATCTATATGTAAGGCTTATTCCAATGGATAGGCTATCATGGCTATTTTGCAATAAGCAGCATTTATGAACAAATACAGTAAATAGATTGTAAAGTATGTAAAACAAATAGCAATAATAAATAACTTCAGTATTTCTCAAGTAAACCAAGTTTCCAATCCTAAGTCAAATTTCATCTTCCATATGGCATTCCGCCATCCCAACCATGTTGTCCAATTAATTAAACTAACCCTTAACTGTAATTCCCGAGCATTGCTCAATACCGCGAGCACGGCTATCCGAATAGTTTCACACTCTGCAGAGGTTATGCACTTTACCCACGTGATACAACCAAACACCACCAAGGTGAGTGATTATAACAAAGCCTTTACAATGCTCTGGCTCAACCGGATACTACCCGCTAAGGTTTCAACACTGGTGGGTCTGAAAACCACAACCAGGGCCCCCCCTCTTGCGCCATGTGAATTACACCATAACTCGGGAACTCACACCGACCACGATAGTACCAAAATTAAGACATTACAAATTACTCAGCTAGGCTGGCCCATACCAGACATGTGGTTGCAAGATAGACTCAGGTCAAAGGCTTGCAAGGTTAAGTCCTTAGTGTGATCAAGGCAAGACATCCACATACACTCTGCCCATCGGGCCCACCTTGGCCTCCTCGCCCCTTGCCACTTGCCCCAATCTAAATGATTATCACCCAGTTGATTACCAAGCACCACGTGCCATCAACAATTCAACATCGTTGCGTGACATAACTCGCCACAACAACTCAATCTCATCGTGTGATCCCACATGACACACAAGTTCATAACATTGTTCCATATTCCATTAATCAAGATTAATTATCACTGATTCTGACACATGTGATGACGTGGCAAGGCTAAGCAACTAATACGAACTAATCCTCCAATGTTGATTATAATTATTAACCAACTATATTTAACCAATCTAGGGTGACAATGGATCATGGCATACAATGACAAGGTAGGGTGTAGATCAATCTGGTATATTAGCTAAGCCCAATCTAACTTGAAACAATTGTATATTTGAAATATATGCAATAGGGTAAAACAAACATAGCAATTTTATAAACATGGGTTCAACATGATCAAAGCACAACTTGCCTTGGAATAGGTCCTGATCTTGATCTGAAGCTTGCTCTTGAGTTGCTGGATCTTCCTCCAAGCGTCGCACAATTCAACGCTCACGCTGCAGAAGGAGAAAAGCAAATAAATACCAAAACAGAGAGCAAATGAACTCCAAAAATCAATTAAAATTCACCATTAAATAGATCTCAATTTTACAAATTTTTAGAAACTGGAATCACTCAAATCCGAGTTACGATGCAAAAGATATAGCCTTTTGAAGTTTGAAATAAATACTGAAATTAGAAAATCAGAAATTTGAATTAACAGATTTATTTTTATACTGAAAAAGCGATTTATGACGTCAGCGTGACCTCATGATGACGTCATCATCACAGAATTTCCAATCGGATTATTTTTCCAATTGAAAATCCCTTTATGACGCAAGCATGACGTCACTGGCGTCGACCGGCGCCAACCAATCGAGGCGACACGTGTCCCGGGCGTATGGACTGAGTCCACGACGCAGTGCGAGTCCACGGTGCACCCGGTCCATGGCGCCTCGGCTACTGAGCCCGACATGCGGCTGTCTGTGATTGGCTCAACCCAGCGGCTCGATCTGATCCGTAGAAGGTAGATCGGACGGTCAGCGTTGACGCGCGACGTGGCAACGCATCAGCCATCCAATCTAGATCTGATGGCCCCCGAGCTTCTGGTCCAGCGATGGCGGCGCGACGGCGAGGTCTTACCGGACTTGAAGACGAAGACCAAGGCGACGGCGTTTTGGCGCGACTCCGGTGACGAGACGCTGCTGGTTTTGTGCGGCGTGGTCCGGCGAATCCGAAGATGGCCCCCGTGGCGGCGGAGACCCAACGGCGGCGGCGATTTAAACCGGCAAAACCGAGACGCCCCACGCCTAACTCCGGCGAGCTCCTTTGCGCGCTTGACGACGATTCACGCCAAACCCGTCCGACCAAAAGATGCGGGCGACACAGATGAACCTCGGGCGCTACCCTCCTTTTATAGCCTCGGCGCTCGAGCTCTACACGGCGAAAGAATCCGCGACGTTACGGCGCGCGGACTCGAGTTCGTGATCGAAATGACGACGTGCCACCGTACACGTGTCGCGATCCGACGGCCACGAAACGGCTTCTACGGCGCAATCGGTCCGTTGAAACTCGATCGAGCTATCAGGCAAATTAGGGTTTCCGCCACGACTCGTGGATGGTGGGCCAAGACCGACGCAGTTCAACGCCAGATGTTGGGCTCGGCCCAACACTGCTCACAAGGCTTTTAACAGATTTTTCATTTAAAATAAATACAGAAATTCCTTTTGTTTGTTTTAGGCAATAAAATAATCAGGAAAAATCCAAGAAAAATCTCAAAAATACTTTGAGACATTCTGGACTCAAATAAAATATTTTTGGAAAAACTTTATTTTGACTTTGCATAAATTTAAATAGATTTGAATAAAAGGCAATAAACTTGATTTGAATTTAATTCTAATAAATCCAGAAAAATCCAAATAAATTCCAGAAAATCATAAATGCACATTTAAGAAATAAAAACATAATTAGGCCAAATTTTGGGATGTTACATGCTTTCACGTAGTTTTTTATTTAAATAAATAAGTGTACTTCCACATAATTTTATTGGAACTGTCTACTCCTTGTTCGACTATTTTTATTTTAGAAATTAGTCAAATTTCCAACCACACGATCATAAAGAATCAACTTCGGATTGCTTCCATGTTACTTCAAACACAAACCCAACAGAATTTCTTAATGGGCCCGCAACGCTTAACGGGCCTACGAATCGTTAGCAGGCTTCCTCCAAGTCTTTTTATTTTTTTCTTTTGACCTTTAATTTTAATTTTTACCGTTGGGCCTAACTTAATGCTTGATCTATAGGCCTTATTCCTTGTGAAGAACAACATATAAACAAGCAATCCATAATAATAAAAAAAAGACATAAAACCCATAGACTTTGTGTGGCCAAAAATAGTTGGTTGGAAAAAAAGTTAAAACTCTAAGTTGAAATCGAATGGAACTTTAATTATAATTCTGGCTTGCTTCATCCAAATGAAAGATACGAGTTTGAATCATTCATGAAAAGGACATAAAAGGCGACCACATGGAACATAAAAGCCTTCGTGAACTAGCGAAGACCAGCTAGAATTCTTCTTTTGTTTTGCCGTAATCATATGAAATCACTCTTTCTGTACTTTTGACAAATCTTCTACTAGATCCATATATGCAGAACTACAAGAAGAATGCTAATGAATTGCTTAAGGAATAGCAGTGCAATGCGATTAAGAATGAAAACCAACAAGTTTTCAAGATCTAAAGTATAGGACCTACTGGAATACAAATCCACATCAAAGCAGCAAAAAAGAGTATGAAATCATTTGCATCATAACACCCTTATGAAATTTCATGTATAGGCAACTTGTATCATAACCCACTTTCTCATCCGAAAGCGCATGGATCTAAGTTCAATTCAAGGATATGCAATGTGAATCATAAATTCAATACGAATTCTCATGTAGATCAAATCTAAGTATTGACTAGAACCCAGTCACAACTCTATCTTCCAGTGAATCCTACAAATACAGTAAAAAATAATAGAAAAAACAAAATAAATGAAACATAAAACTATATCTATTTAGATAGAGATACAGATAGTACAAGTCTACCTTGTGAATAATGAAAACCAATCATACATACAAAAGCTAAAAATGACACTTGTAGATTAAGCCAACACAATCAAGCTGAAATAATGAAAACTAATCAGCCAATTTGCGCCAGATACTTGACTGGGTGATTTAAACAGATACTCAATCGTTGATCGCACTGCCGCTTTTGAGGTAAGACCAAAACTTGAGCAAAATTGCATCTGGATAGACAGGGAGGAATTATGATAGTTTAACTAATAAGTGAGAGGGAGGAATTAACAGCTACACAGGTCATTAACTGCTTCTCCTAGTTTTGAGGTAAGGCCAACATGAGCAAAATTTTCTGAGGTGCAGTTGCATTGGACTACGAATTAACTGCTATATCATTTCAAGCAGAATTCTGTGATACTCACAACAAACAAAGTCACTCAGTAGTACACATAGATGATACATTTTTAGTTGTTTTAAAAGAGAATGAGGTATGTATTCAATGAGAATGAGATCAAAGTATAAAAAGGAGACAAAATGGCACATTTACTATAAGATTCAGGTTAGCATGGATGAGAAAACAACACAATAATGAAAATTTAAGAAATTACATATTGAACAAAACTAATTTACAAAAAAAAAATAACTATAAAAATATCTTATATAGAGAGTAAAAACATGATTTCACGGGAAACAAAAGGCCCGAAGAAGTTCAAATTCAGCTGCTACACTTATTTCATTGTATGTAGGTAAACATTAGAAGTAATTGAAGGTTTCAAATCAAGAGGTAGATGACAATAATAATAGCTCATCAAGAAAGGAGCGGGTAAGAAATATAAATCATAAGATGTAAAATAAAAAGAGCAAGCATCTAAATATTCTAATCTCAATTGATATAACAATGGTAATAAATCAAAACACTATAATAAGTGAGAAATACACAATTTACAGAAAGACCGATAGTTAACTACATTAAATTTAAATCAGTACGTATAGCAACTATTAATTGTAACTTTTTGGTTATTTTGATCTAATTTGAAGTTAAACACTATCAAGTCATGAGTCTTCAATTTATCTTGCATGTAGACACTATCAACGGGTCCAAGGTTTCGAATCAAGAGACATACAACAATGACAAGACCCTGTGAACATAAGATGAGGTAACAACCACATATCAGTATATGAAGCATAAAAAAGAAATGAACTAACAGGAAATGAGCTGTTGACGGGAAACTAAATACCTTTAATTTTGTAGGGACAATACTTGAACTAATAAGAGTTTGCACTGATTTTTTTGAACAAGTTACAAGAAGGCCAAAGATGCAAACCTACTCCAGCTCCCTTTGCTGATAGATGCACCACTAGATCGAGACATCATGCCACTGCTGAAGAACTAGATGCATGTGAAGCTATTGCAAAGCCTGCACCCAAGAGGAACCAAGAGATGATGCCCAAAGATGTACAAGGAAATTCTTGATTAGACTAGCAACCAATTGGCTGCTGAGGGTAGACTCTGCAATAGCATGCTTGCAAGGCTTTGGAGAGCAAGGGGAAGATGTCCAGCTCATAGATAAAGCAAATAAAGCTAGAGGATGGCTAATCCATTTAGGGAGCCAACAAAATGGAAATAAAACCCAAGATAAGTGCTAAATAGATCTGCTTAAAGATGAGTAACTCCCAATAGCAATAAGGTTAGAATTCCAAATGTTCAGTTGGCCAGAATTTCCAAAAGGACTCACATTTTTAGTTGATTGCAAACTGCTCACTTGCTCTAGAATGATGTATTACACTTAGACAAACTAAAAAATGAGAACCGGGGATAACCTAAAATTCCAAGTTATATGGTGTTAAATTTACAAAAATCAGAAATAAACTAAGAAATCTGACCAGAGGCTACAAATTTTCACTTTAAATCAACCCAAATCACAAAACAAAATGACAATAATAAGACCAAACAAACATGCACGAACCCTGGTTCCCAAAAATACAAAAAAAATCATCTTCAGACCGTCCATGATCTCACCCAAATGTTCAAACTATAGATCTGAGCTAAATACTACTGAATCAAAATCAAAATAGCAATGAGTACACTTGATCTTTGCTCTAAACATTGAAAACTCAAAGATTAAAATACCAGTACAGCAAGAGATTAGCATATTGAATGAGATTGAGAACTCAGTGGCGACGAGGACAATGGAATCACCACCCAACTCCTCCCCTGCTCAACTGGAAGGAATAATTCAAGCAGGAATTAGAAAACCGGGAGAAAGATTCAGAAAAAGCAGCAAATCTTTCGGAGAGAAAAAGTTTGGGATGAATGATGAGGAGGGAAAAGTGGTAGGGGAGCTCCCCTTCCATTTCATAAAAAAAGAATGAGGAGGAAACATTGCAGAAAAGAGCCCACTGTACCTTTTGTCGCTCAAGAGATAATGAGGTGTGGCGCATGCGAAGAACACAAATCACACTGGAATTTGTGGGGAGCGAACGGAAGAAAAGGCTAAATAAAATGGAGAAAGCTGGGAGAAATGCCAGCTCGAATGAGAAACGAAGTGCACACTCACATACAGAAGAAGTCACTAGCGACAACACCCAAGAAATCACTGACCTACTTCTCGTTGCTATAGTCACCCACTCTCCCTCCTCGAGATCACCGGAGAAGTCGTCGGCGAAAATGACGATGAAATCGCCCTTGCCTCCTCTATTCTCCCCACCAAGAGTCATCTCTCTCTTCCCCATCGAAACCTCCGCTTCGCACAGAAAAAAGCGTGGAACCCGATGAGAAAAGAAAAATTAAAAATAAATAACGTCTAGATGGTGCTATTGGGCCAAATCACAAACGGATTCGAAGTGAAACCCAATAAGAAGTGGCAGACCCGGGTGAAGCGATACTTATCTTAAAGCACATCAGACGGATGAAAAAATGACTGAAATCAGAGATAAAAAATGTTTGACAGATATTTCATTTTTTGGCAAAATTTTGTCCAAATCGGCCGAAATTTTGAGATTTTTGACCAGTTTTTGCTGTTTTATGGTCGGATCTCACCAGATTTGGTCCAATAACCCTTAAGAAAGTCATCTTCTATGAAAATTTGTTGAAACACTGTCAGATTTTTATAAAATTGTAAAAGTTTGATAATGATCTAAAAAATTTATGTTACTATATTTAGAAGTGTAGGATCATACAGAAAATTTTTAAAAATAATTTAATTGCTTGTTATCTTTAAAAAATGAAAAACAGAATGAACATAATTTGGACAGTAACCTTGTCAGAATTTTATAAATTTTCTTGAGTGTGATCATGATCCAAAAATTTTATGAGAGCTTAATAATTTCCTCAGTACTATTCTATAAAATTTTCAAAAAAATTAACTTTTTTGTTTGCTCAATCAAATCTATGTAAACATTGAACTTCATTTGTTATATTTCAAAAATCAAAAAGAAAAGAACATAAATGATTTATACAGTGTCTTCTAAGAATTTTATAAATTCAGGACAATAGCAATGTTCAATTTTTTTTTTAAAATAGACATGATAATCATCTAAAATTTTTATGGGAACATCACTGATGTGTCAGGAACCTCCATGAAAAATTTCAAAATTTTTCGACATAGTTTAGACCATTTTTCGTTCAGTTGAAATTTGCCGAAATTTCAGTCCAAAAAATTTTGTATTTGAATTTTGATTTTTGAATTTCGTCTGGATTTCATCCGAAATAACGAGATTTCACCAAAATTTCGGATTTGAAAGGGGAGCGAAATTTAAACCGAAAACAAAATTTGAATCCTCGTCGAGGACGAATTTTTTCTTTAATATTTATTTTTGTTCTTTTTTTCAAAACTATGCGTCCGAATTTTTTTTTTACGAAAATACCCCCCGTCGCCCGTGTATGGGGCGATTGCCCCATACACGGGCGATTAGCCCCTGCGCCCAACGGCTCCAGCCCTGCGCCCAACGGCGGCCGTTTGGTGGGCCCCCCATCGCCCCATGTAGGGGCGACGGGCTCCTTTAAAGCCGCTGCCTCCATTCGCTCGAGCGCACAGCGCAGCCAGAAGCCGAGCGAGGCAGAGAAAGAAAAGAAGAAAGGAAGAAAGAAAGAGAGAAGAGAAAAAAAAGGTAAATTTCTGATTTTTTTTTATAGTTATTTGTAAGAAGTTTTTTAGAGATAATTGTAGGAATTGTTTTATAGGTTGCGTAATTAAAGTATCATTTAATATTTAGGACTTTATTGTAGTATTTAGAAATCTTAGGATTGCGTAGTGTTTAGAATTCTAGAATTGTATAGCTCTCGTGAAATTTAATGTAGCAGTTACTTAATGTTGTATGTAGTATTTAGAAACTTAATGTAGTATTTCACTATATGCAAATTTAATGTTGTATTTTGTATGTGGAAATTTAGTTCAGTAGAAACTATAGGTAATATTTAGAAATTTAATTTATTAGGGTTGTGTATTACTAATTTTATTACGTAAATAATGTATTAGGCAATGTAAATAATTTTGTAGTACGATCAATGTACGTTTTGTAGATTGTATTTTAGAGTAATATTTTTCCGTCGGACGTTGCAGCATGTCGGAGAAATTGTATTTCCAAATATTTTATGGAGATGGAGAGATAGCACAGGGGGCGGATGGGGTGGATCTATCATCATTTTCAAGAGTCGTACGGGGCATATGTAGACCGAGCGATAGGACATACAGGGGTTTATTGGAGTGGATGTCTCGGATATTCAGTTTGGATGCCCAGAGTGTTCGGTTGCGGGTCAGAGAAGTAGTGAGCCGAGCGCAAGACCTAACGATGAATGAAGGGAACATTGATGCATGGGAGTATCGTGAGAACGAGGTGACGCAGGGGGCCATATATAAAGACAAGGAGGCTGTGATGGATGCGGTGAATCATCGGGCAATGTCTCTCCGCGGCAATTCGTGGTTGTGAAGTCCAAGAAGAAGGACTACGACGTGAAGTGCGTAGTTGATTCGTGCCCATGGCGAGTGCATGCATACCAGGGAAGTGGGCGGACTGATCGGAAATGCTCCATAGTGATGGAGCATAATCTGAAGCTGGAAGAAGCGGAGCAGGACACCATAATCTGTCGTCCACTTGGGTGGCAAATGTGTTTATGGTCGATCGTGGACAATCCCCATCTGCAGACCTCGATCTATTATCACACCGTGGAGAGAGGTTTCAAGACAAGATTAGCTACGCAAAGGCATGGAGAGCAAAAGGACACTCGGAACTACGGTTCGGGACGTGACGAGGCTTCAGACGAGAATATTCCCACTTGCTCGTGGCAATCGCACATAGGAACCCGGTACATCCATCGACCTTGCGGAGTTTCCTGCGGGTGGTGTGTGCCTTTGGTAAGTGGGTATTGCGGCGGCATTCTTCGCCAGGCGCATGCATAAATGCGTTAAGACGCCGCCCGATCCTTTGCATGGATGGCACGTTCCTCATGGGGAAGTACAAGGGCGATTCTAATGCGATCGCGGTGGATGCCAACAACCGTGTTCTACCGGTTGCGTTGGCATTCGTGGAGGGGGAAAACACGAGAGTTGGTGCGGTTCCTTGAAAGAGTGAAGTGGCGCTTGTTCTCGACAGTTCGATGTTTGTGTCATCCATGATCGACATGCGAGGTCATTAATGGGCGATCGTGGATATGCAACAAGGGTCCGCCGTCGTGGGAGCAAACAAAGTGGCGGACACGAGGAGCGGTGGTGCATGAGGCACATGGGTGCCAATTTTTTCCGTCAGTTCAGGAACAAGGAGCTTATGAACATGTTCAAGCGCCTGTGCAAACAGAACCAACGGAGGAAGTTCGACGCGCTTTGGAAGACGTTGGACGAACTAACGAAGAAGCAATCAATGGATCCCAAAGGTACCTCTAGTTCATCAAGGAACCCGATGGTGTACCATGAGCAAGGAGAGGACCCCATAGCCTTATGTGCGCTGCCGACACAGACCCCCAAACATCCGGCGTGGGCGGTACCCAAGATAAAGAGTTTCACCGATTGGATACGACATGAGCCTTTGGATAAATGGTCCCTTCTGCACGACGAGGGCGGCTCGCGTTATGGGATCATGACAACGAACCTGGCGGAGATTTACAACTGGGTAATGAAAGGCACCAGATGCCTTCCACTGGTGGGTATAGTTGAGTGTGTCTTATTAGGGACACGAGATATTTCATTGAGCGATACAAGACCTCCACAGCATGTATGTCGGACAATCGATCGTCAGACTCAAGCTGTTGTGTCTACCTACATGTCCAAGAAAACAAGAAAGGCGCAGACACATCGGGTTACACCGAGAGTGGCGTGGAACGGAGATACCACGTGCATCGCGGTGACCGAGGTCGCAGGGTGCCCACCGGAGAGGACTTCCCATCGTGCATACCCGAGCGGTGATTGCGAGTGCTCGCCGAAACCACGCCGCTACACTTGCCGTGCTCACACGCCATTGCCGCAATCGCCGAGACGCATCAATCTCGCCGTCCGCTCATCTCCCGCACTACTACAAGCGCAGCGTTCTCAACACGTGGCATCATGAGGTGTACGGTACCGAGTGGATGGATCGTTCACAATGACCCCTCTCCGACCATCGATGGGTACCGGACATCCGAATGTTGAAGATGAAGGTCGGGCGTCGAAGGACAAGGCGATTCGAACGATATGGACGAAGTTCGAGGCGCGCCGCAATCGCGGATAATGCAACTTTCCATGTTGTTCCCATCTTGTATTTTTCAATGGACCGTAAGTTGTAATGTACGTTGTAATGTTCGATGTAATTTTCAATGTACTAGTAAGTTGTTGTTCGCATCATGTAATTCTCGATGTTCCGCTTAGTACCTACGAGGATAATGTAATTCTCGACGTTGTGTGCCTCGTCGAACATGTCTTTGTCTTCGTATGTTTGCAATCCGAGTTTTTTGGCTCTCCGCACTTCGGTTGTATTGTTTGTTGAGTATGGTACAATTCGTTATTTCGCATTTCATTTTGTGTGCACATGTAATTACCGATAAATCTGTTATATTTGCTTTGTAATGAGCCACGATGGCGCGACCTTGCCCTCGAGAGCCGGACGTGACCGTCGATGCGACCCACCGGTCTAGGTACTCCGCAGAGGAGAACCGAGAGCTAGGACCACTTCGACCTCGGGTGCCCAGGGAGGTGCTTCGCATCGACCCACGCTGGGTTCCACGGTAAGCTGCGAACGGTTGCACTCTTTTACGTAACGCATTTCACCGTGAATGCAATTTAACGACGCATTGCACTACATGCAAAGTTGCGGCGGTGGCTTACTTCCTCTTTGTAGGATGGTGGAGCGGTGATCGCCCGTTAGCGGGCAAGGAGGTCGGCGGTTCGGCACGACCGGTCCTCGCTGGCGCACTCGTGGACCGGTGGAGACCGAGACGACACGTTCCACCTTCCGTGCGAGAGATGGCTCCGACGCCGCGGGACGTGTCGTACCTCTTAGGCCTCCCTGTGCGGGTCCAGCGAGCGTGCCGCACGACGCCCCGCCACGTGGCACGCCGAGTTGTCCGCGTTTCGCCGAGGTGCGGCGGCACCCGGGCAGCCCCTACCGGCCCTTAGGGAGGCCGGCGCCACGGACCGACGAAGGCGTGGTCGCCGATTCCACGGTGAGTACCTCTTTCTTTGAGAATTAAAATAGAAGCGCCAAGTTGCGATAATGTTTGTTGCGAACGCTGCAGCTCGCTTCTCCACCGCACGCGGAGGAGGCGGACGTGGCCCACCACTTGGAGGCATACCTCCGTTGTTGTTCGGTTGGGTGATGTTCCGTCCTCCCACGGAACACGGTGGACCGTCACACCGATCGAGTACGCCAAGACATCGCCGACACCCGGTGGATGAGGTAACACACTCGGTTCAATCTCGTCTCGGTGAGCACGTCTAACTCCCCCCTTGTAAACAGGTGATGCAGTGGTCGTGGGCCTCAGCTGTGCTTGCGGCGACGTACAGAGGTCTGTGCGACGCCGTCTCTCGGGCGGAGCACGACACGACGATGTCAGGTTGCGTCCTACTCCTCCAGTTGTGGTCTTGGGAGCGCTTCTCCGTCGGCAGGCCTGTTGTTGACACGACACCGTACCCCGAGGAGCTTTACGGAGATGACTCGGTGGACTGGCCCACCATGGGCCACTACTGGGTCCGACGATAGGTATGCTCCCTCGTATCTTTTTCCCCACTAACGCACTTGAATAACCTTCGCCATTTCTTATTTCCTCGCACCGGAGGTTCGCGCACGACAGGTGAGGAGGTCCTATCAGGAGTTCGTTCGGGAGTTCGACCGCCTCCACGACGAGGACGTGCGGTGGACACCATACACCGCGTACGACGTCCACGCCCGAGCACCTCACGGGGTCTCCGTGCTTTGCACGCGAGATGAGGCCTTTTGGCTCACCCGTAAGGTGCTCGTCTTTGACCTTTGTGTCGAGGAGTACTCCCGACCGAGTCTTTGCGGCGATTCGGCTGCTCGATCCTTTCCTTTGCCGCCTCGTCACGTTGTCGCACGTGGCGCTCACAGGTACTTGCCCTGATCCTACTACTCCGCATCTTTGCGAAATTAATGTGGTGTGTACTTACTGTTTTTGCATTGCAGGATGACCCAGATGGGTGCTGCGGTGGGCTCTCAGTTCGCGCACCGTATGCAGCCATGGGCCGTGCAGTGGGACGCCGCACTCGACGAGAGGGTCATCGAGACCCGACCGTACGACCATGACATGTACGATCAGTACATGGAGTGGTTCGCCCCGCGCACTCGCCTCAGGGTGGGGTACACATCAGCACTGTACGTCGCACGGCAGGCATCGGTAGCGGACACGTACCCTTCACAGATGTCCCAGAGGGACAACGCCTCGGTAAGTGTCGCAATCGAACCTACATGGGCACGTCTTTTTCATGTAACTTACGTAATACCAATCTGACGTTACATGCAGACTTAGCTCTTGGCGGAGATTGAGGTGGAGGCTGTGTCCATGTTGACGCGCCTAGAGGGGGGCATACAGGTGACCACCGCCGAGTCCGAGACAGCTTGGGGTCGGGTCCTCGGTACGGTGAGGCGGTTGGCTCGCTTGGCCACCTGCCGAGGGCGCGGAGACGTCGGCGGACGCAAAGACACCACGTCACTTCGCCCCAAAGACTCGCCCTACCCCCCGGTGCCTCGTCACGCCCCACGCACCGCAAGGGGGACGGTGGGTGACGAGGCTCCTTCCGCGTCTCGCCCTACCCGTCGGTTCCTCGCCACGCTCCCATGCAGCAGCAGTGGGGACATGGCCGGGAGGCTCCTTCGCGCCTCGCCCTACCTCGCCGGTTCCTCGCTACGCCCCACGCAGCAGCAGTGGGGCGGTGGCGCGGAGGCTCCTCGTCGTTCGCGCCCAAGAGACCCGTGGTGGTTTTGACGACCCTTTCGACGACGAGTTCGACCGGAGGAGTACCTTTCGACCGACTACCTCGACCCTCTCGGCTCTCGGTGCGCCGCCACAGACTTGGCCTCGTCGCCAAGACTACTTCACGCTGCGCCGTAGGGCCGGCCTAGGAGGGACGTCCGTCCGCCGTCGCCACTCACCTACCCCACGGGCCAGATTAGGAAGCGTGGCCGTGATTGACTTGTTGTACGGATGTATTTTTGTAATGGCTTTACGCTCAAAGAACACATTGTATAACTCCCGAGTTAGTAACATGACAACGTTATCACTATAAATTGTTCAAATCATTTATGCATTGCTTGCCTATGCCACACGACGTGACAACACACCAACGTTTCGGTGCACCTATTGCCACTAGTAGGGGCGATCACCCTTATATGGGGCGATCGCCCAAATATGAGGCGATCGCTCAATACCCGGGCGATATCTGCCCTTTATAATATTCGTTCTCACAAGCGGTCTCGCAAAGAATAGCGGGAGAAAGAATAGAGGGGTGAGCATCAATCGAAAATGCCGAGGCGTGCAAGTGCAAAGGGTAAGGGGAAGGCAAAGGAAGAAGCAAGTGCATGCCCGCGGAATTTAGCGTATCAAGATCTCTTCCTACCTCGTGGAGTCAGAGCACCCATGTGTATGTGCGGAGATCTTTGCGAGCTTGTCCGCTTTTGGGAAATTTCAACTTGGAAGAGGAGGTATTGGAAGTGCCGCAACTACGCCTTCGATCCGCCGAGAAGAGCTCAAGGATCGCCGCATGGTAACAATCGTGACGGGTTACATAATATTTTTGAATGAAACTTTGCTAATTTACGCTTCATGCGGTCACCTCCGCCATGTGTGAATTTGAGCAGTGGTTTGATACGGAGATCAACCCCGAGGACCAACGGCTTCTTGACCAAGCCAACCGGCAGGATGAGTTCACGCGGCGGTTTCAACAACAACGTGATGCCGCACGCGAGGAGGCATGTATGAAGGAAGCGGAGGAGAAGGAGGCCGAGAGAGAGAGGAAACGAGAGAGGGCGCGCCGTGCCAGAGAAGCCCCGTCGGAGGCATGGGCGAATGGGAAGTGGCCTCGAAGCACTCAGTAGATGTCTGGTGTTAACTTTGGTTTTCTTTGTTCGTGGTACTCCTTTTAGTTTTAAGTCGTAATAAAGAGTGCGACCCAACCTTCAAGAGTATGCTCACCGTCCGGAGGGCTCAGATATGTCCTCATTGCTCCAGCTTGTCCCAAATGATGTTATTTTCTCCATCGAGATAGGTTATAGCATTTTAAGTTCGTCGATTTGATTTCATCGAGTTTTACCATCCATCGTTTATGAAAGATACGGCCATTTTGATGTTTTACCGATTGCATGTTGGACAACAATAAAATAGTGCGACCTAAAGTGACATCTAAATATTTTTACATAATTGTAACCTATGCAAGCCCAAGAATGCAACAAAACTGGTTTCACAAGTTTTGAGGTCGTTCGAACATTATTCTAATCGCTTAAACAATGAATGTTATAAAGGGTTTAAACTAGCCATCTTTGATTCAAAATGCAATCATATTTAGATATTTTTGCAAAAATGAAGTGCATAAGGTTGTAGTAACTTATTCTATTTATTTCATGAATTATGGATCAACACACATTATAATTCCTTCACAATCCACAGTTAGAGCCTAGCATTCGAACTCAAATAAAAATATTTTTCTGCAAACAACACATGGATTTTTATTTCACACTCTAATTCTTCATTCCAAAATTTAAATTTAGAAACAAGTTTCATTTAATTTGGACACTCCTATCAAAAGTTATGGGGTTTATATTAAAAAGGCATATAGTCATTAGAAAACAAAACTTTGCTGTGGGGTCCTCTCCCTGCTCATGGTACACCATCGGGTTCCTTGATGAACTAGAGGTACCTTTGGGATCCATTGATTGCTTCTTCGTTAGTTCGTCCAACGTCTTCCAAAGCGCGTCGAACTTCCTCCGTTGGTTCTGTTTGCACAGGCGCTTGAACATGTTCATAAGCTCCTTGTTCCGAATCGACGGAAAAATTGGCACCCATGTGCCTCATGCACCACCTGCTCCTCGTGTCCGCCACTTTGTCGCTCCCACGACGGCGACCCTTGTTGCATATCCACGATCGCCTTAATGACCTCGCATGTCGATCATGGATGACACAAACATCGTGCCTGCCGAGAACAATCGCCACTTCACTCTTTCAAGGAACCGCACCAACTCTCCGTGTTTTCCCCCTCCACGAATGCCAACGCAACCGTAGAACACGGTTGTTGGCATCCACCGCGATCGCAGATTAGAATCGCCCTTGTACTTCCCATGAGGAACGTGCCATCCATGCAAAGGATCGGCGACAAGGTTTAACGCATTTATGCATGCGCCCAGGCGAAGAATGCACGCCGCAATACCCACTTACCAAAGGCACACACCACCCGCAGGAAACTCCGCAAGGTCGATGGATGTACTGGGGTTCCTATGTGCGATTGCCCCGAGCAAGTGGGAATATTCTCGTCTGAAGCCTCGTGACGCCCCGAACCGTAGTTCCGAGCCGTCCTTTTTGCTCTCCATGCCTTTGCGTAGCTAATCTTGTATCTTGAAACCTCTCCTCCACGGTGTGATAATAGATCGAGGTCGCAGATGGGGATTGTCCACGATCGACCATAAACACATTTGCCACCCAAGTGGACGACAGATTGCGGTGTCCCCGCCCGCTTCTTCCAGCTCGCAGATTATGCTCCATCACTATGGAGCATTTCCGATAGTCCGCCCACTTTCGGTATGCATGCACTCGCCATGGGCACGAATCAACTACGCACTTCACGTCGTAGTCCTTCTGCTTGGACTTCACAACCCCGAATTGCCGCCAGAGAGACATTGCCCAAGATTTCACCGCATCCATCACACCTCCTTGTCTTTATATATGGCCCCTGCGTCACCTCGTTCTCACGATACTCCCATGCATCAATGTTCCCTTCATTCATCGTTAGGTCTTGAAATTGTAATTGGTCCACGCACTGAGGATAGGCACCTCGGGCGTTGTCCTCCTCGTCGGAGTGCTCACCATCGAGGACTTCCTCATCCGCACGGTCTTCCTCTTCCATCAGTCAACAATGTCCTCCACCTCCTCCCCTCGTCGGCCACCCGCGCCTCCACGCTGTCTCCTCTGCCCCGGTCCCTTCGCCACCGCCAGCCTCGTGCTCCTCGCCTCGGGCTCCTCGCCGCCTTCCTCTTCGCATCCTTCTACATTTGATGTCCTCCGCCGTAATGTCCACCCGACATCACGAACTTGCGACACCGATGGAGCTACCGGGTAGCATCAGACCAACAACATGAGCGCCAACCCCGCTCTACGCAAAACCAACATAACTCCTCCATGTTGACGCCGAGTTAATAGGAATCAACTCTCGTAAAACGGTCTTGCGCTCGGCTCACTCGCTCCGACCATAACCAACACTCGGGCATCCAAACCGAACATCCGAGACATCCACTCCAACAAACCCTCAGTATGTCCTATCGCTCGGTCTGCATATGCCCCGTACGACTCTTGAAAATGATGATAGATCCACCCCATCCGCCCCCTGTGCTATCTCCCCATCTCCATAAAATATTTGGAAATACAATTTCTCCGACATGCTGCAACTTCCGACGGAAAAATATTACTCTAAAATACAATCTACAAAACGTACATTGACCGTACTACAAAATACGACTATAAATAAGTGATTTTGACTACAAATAAGTAATCAAAATGACTACCATATGGCCTAACATTATATTTGTGCCACATTACATTAACCCTACCAAATTAAAATTGTAAATATTGTCTACTTTTTCATTGTATTCACTTTCTATATATCGAGTACTATACAATCCTCAAATCTCTAAAACTAAATACTACATTAAAGTTATAAACGCTATTCGAGAAATTTATAAACAACACTATGAGAGAAATTCTAAACATTGCACAATCCTAAATTTTCTAAACACTAAAATAAATTTCTAATACTACAATAAATTTGTAACGTACTAAATACTATAAAATCTGAAAATTCTAAAACTAAATACACCCCATCCGCCCCGTGCTATCTCCCCATCTCCATAAAATATTTGGAAATACAATTTCTCCGACATGCCGCAACATCCGATTTAAAAATATTACTCTAAAATACAATCTACAAAACGTACATTGATCGTACTACAAAATTATTTACATTGGCTAATACATTATTTACGTAATAAAATTAGTAATACACAACCCTAATAAATTAAATTTCTAAATATTGCCTATAGTTTCTAACGAACTAAATTTCTACATACAAAATACTACATTAAATTTGCATATCTTTGAAATACTACATTAAGTTTCTAAATACTACATCTTGCATTAAGTAATCGCTACATTAAAATTCACGAGCTATACAATTCTAAAATTTCTAAACACTACGCAATCCTAAAATTTCTAAATACTACAACAAAGTCCTAAATATTAAATGATATTTTAATTACGCAACCTATAAAATAATTCCTACAATTATCTCTAAAAAATTCTTACAGATAACTAAAAAAACAAATTTACCTTTTTTTTCTTTTTCTTCTCTTCTCTCTTTCTTTCTTCCTTTCTTCTCTTCTTTCTCTGCCTTGCTTCTGGCTACGCTCAGCTCTGCCGAAGGAGTCGCATGGCTAAATACCCCGTCGCCTCAGATGGGCGATCGCCATACTGGGCGATAGGGGCCCACCATCGCCGCCGTTAGCCGCCGCTGGCGCTGGACCGTGGCGAGGCACCGATCGCCGTGTATGGGCGATCGCCCCATACGAGCGACGGGGGGCATTTCCGTAATTTTTTTCGGACGCATAGTTTTGAAAAAAAGAAAAAAAATATTAAATAAAAAAAAATTCTGAGGAGAAGAGGAGGCGTGGGCCGTGGGGCATGAGGGTATTGCCGTATCGGGCTAAGGCCTTTTGGCCCATACGATGCCAACACAACAACTCAATAACTCAAAAGAGCGGCCCAAGTGACTGGGGAAGCTTCCATGTCACACTCGCCGCCGGTGAGTTCAAGCAATCGTCCAGGGTCGTCGAGAGGTGGCTCTGCCCATGTTTGAAAAGTAGCAGTGGTATACTACTAGTCTAGCATTTGCGCTCATGCTAGCCTTCTTTCCGTGGACGGTTCCGTCTTTCCGTAATTTATATCCAGGTTATCCACCGTGTTTAGAAGTTGGCATACGGTCAAATGCATGTGTAGAAGATATGTACATGTGTCTTAAGTGTATCAGTGTATGCGTCTATTTTGTATTCTCCTAAAAAAATATCCACCGTGTTTATGGATCGTTTTTATTCTCAGATCGTGGAAATCATCGCAGGATGCGGGATTAGCCTGAAATTCGCCTGCAAGGTGCCGTCTGGTTTCCACTCGTTTTCCTTGCTTCAGGATCCAGCGAGTCCAGCGTTGGGGTTGGGGATCTCGATGAGAGATCTCCGAAGTCCTCCAACTATCATTGTATCACAAACAAGCACCCGGGAAGATCGATCAAGAGCTGGTGTAATCAGTGTCGTAAAAAATGGTATATACTCGATAGACAGAAGTGGTACCGCTAAGCGATTAATCGCTATACAGCTGATTAATCGAAATTTAAGGAAGGATTATACGTTCTTATTGATATATTTATTTACATTTAGAATTAATTAAAAATATTTTAGTTACCTAGAGTTATTGTAAATTATCACTCTACAAAACATATTTTACATTTCATTATTCATACTTCATCCAAAAGATACATACTATGGATACAATGACACAATATTATAAACTAATTTATCAGACTTAATGAATAAACATAAGCTATTTTCGTGATTTAACTGAAAAAATGAGTGATTAATTGGAAAATAGCCCATTAATCGGATTATACGGTCAATTAATCGTTCGACTACGTTAATTACACCCCGATTAAATTATTCGTGACGGTTTAGCCATCGTTACCGATTAATCGGCTGAGTAATTGGTCGAGTCGACCGTTTTTTTGCAACGGTGGGTGTAACTAAAAAAGCCACCTCATCCAAGCTGTAACTAAGTATTGATGATAACATCACCCGAAGCATCGTTAGCTTAGGGATCGAACTATAGAGTCTGACTTTACTGTTCACTTGTAGTCACAATAATAAATCCGCCTGATTAATATGCTAGATAGATTTTTGACATGTATGACATTTTCTTAGGACATGTACAATAATGTGATATCAACTGTTTATTTGCTTTGCTGTATAAGATTTTTGCTAATATAGAAAAGAGAGAAGAAAGAGTATAGCTGTTTTTTCGTAAAGAGACGATCATATAGATAACATAAAACATATTACGTGAGTTATTATTAACAATAAACATCTTATTTACCATAATTAAAAGATTGTAGAATCTTATAGAGACAACTTTGAATATCATCTATTGCAGAATCTATCTTTAGTTTTATCTTTAGATGACATAGAAAAATATATAGACTTATATATGCTGTTAGTGGTTGTTATCTTACCCTAACCTTTAAACCATCCATATCAAAGTAGAAAATTAGATAGTATTCTCTTTAAGCTCGTATCCTAAGCCCCGTTCCATTTTGCTTGAACAACTATTATTTTAAATTCAGCCATATCGTAGGTTTTACCACTCTATAAATGCGCCCGTGCTTGTTCACATGAAAAAATGAAAACAACAAACAAATAACTACCCACGGAATAGTCAATACCACCAAAGTTTCCATGTTTTATGGATAATTTGATATAAAAGTATGCTCGTAAAAAAGAAAAAAATTGATATGAAAATAGTACACTTCATACAATGATACTAACAATCTAACAATTATTTTGGTAGCAACAGGAGGGACAATCATCACTTTTCTAACCATCTAACAACTATTTTGGTAAATTAGCCCCGTTCCAAATACAATTGTAAAAATAACTCTTTACCAATCACGAAAGTATCGACGGGCGACATATGCCCCCTTCCACGTTGAAGGAGCACCATAGGAGTACCACATCCTAGTGCAATGCTACTGAGCTATCATAGCTCCGAAGAAACACCGGCCGAGCTAGCATGGCTCGTTAGCTTGGTAGCTAAGTGATTAGTTAATTAAGTGAGTAATTAATGTCACAAATTATTACCGAGTCATAGGACCTCGATACCTCCTTCTATAGTCTCTTAGTGCGACATGTGACACGTGTCATCTGTTGGCGCTTTCACGCTTGGAGATGAAGATATTTTCACAATTATATTCGAAAGAAGACTAAATTTTCAATTTTCAAAATTACGAGAAAACTGAAAAATAATATTTCATAGGCGGGTTGGATAAGTGTCGTATCGTCAAAGATCACAAAACCAGTCAAGGCAGGGCCTTAACCGGAAATAGTGCGACCCACAGAGGACCAAGGCGTAAAAGCTCACATCGAATTCGATTTCTTTCTCCTCTTTCCACGCCCACCTCGCCCACGGCCCACCATTCCCATCCCCCCTTCCCTTCTCCACCCGCCTCGCCATCGCCATCCTTACCTCCGGCGAGCTCCACCACCCCACCGGTGGATTTCGGCGGCGAACAGAGATTGAGAGGAGGCGAGAGAAGAGACCATGGGGCAGCAGTCGCTAATCTACGCGTTCGTGGCGCGCGGCACGGTGGTGCTGGCGGAGTACACCGAGTTCACCGGTAACTTCACCACCATCGCCGCCCAGTGCCTCCAGAAGCTCCCCGCCAGCAACAACAAGTTCACCTACAACTGCGACGGCCACACCTTCAACTACCTCGTTGAGGACGGATTCAGTGAGCACGCCCTCTCCCCATCGATCCAATCGATCCCCTCCTCGGTCCGCTCGATTGGGTGCCGGCTATGCACTGATCTGCCTGGATCTGCTCCGTTGCGTGCTTGATTTTGGTTTTTTCCCCTTGCGTGTAGATCTCGCTGGTTTGCTCGATCTGCTTAGTTAGGTTCATCTCAAGTAGTTGGATTCGCCGTTTGCGCCGACTCTAATCTGAGCTGTGCTGTGCGGTTTGTTGTTAGCAAAAGGTAGCTGTTTAGGCCTCAGTTCGAATTGAGATATGCTTGGGAGGGAGAGGAGGTGTAGGAGTTGACTATTTTTAGGAATGACCGGATATTTCCATGTATGCTTACATGTTGCTAGTATAAAATATAGGCGCGTTGCATTTGGAGAGGTGTTTGTTTTGAATATATTCAATGTTAGATGCACCGATCGCCAGTAATTTTAGGAAACTTCATCAGATCGGGTATTGGTGGTGGTAGATTCGTTGTTCTGATGTATGTGTGGATGGTACAACGACCTATCTATCAGATGAAATGGTGTGACGTTTATCTGTGCTATTATTCTTTGTGGTGATTGGAAGAGGCACCCGCTTGGTTGGTTATGGTTTGTGGTAGTCTATGTCATGGCTGTGTAGTTCAATTGCTTTTCCATTTGGTACTTTGGTTAATAGAAGAGGTTGCAGCATGTTATGTAATAAATGCAGTAATGTTAGGTTCTTAGATTCCAGATACGCTATAAGTTCCCATTTTGATGGATT
The DNA here is from genome assembly GCA_036346275.1 of Otatea glauca. NCBI lineage: Eukaryota > Viridiplantae > Streptophyta > Magnoliopsida > Poales > Poaceae > Otatea > Otatea glauca. The sequence continues at coordinate 26,690,965 of CM070724.1, forward strand.
GTGTTGTTTCAAAACAAATAAGGCAAGCTATTATGCAAGAGGAGCTTACTATGAGTAATACTATGTCCTTAACGAAACTTTTGTAATTGTTACCATGAGTTAGGCTGTAGAATGCATGATTGAGGAATGGATGGTAGGACATGAAGGATAATGAGATTGCAGGAAACGAAGGGGGTGGGGGTGCAAAGGCCAGTGTGACACCCGTGTCCAATTTTTTTTGTTGAATTGGACACCTGGAATCCGAGTCAGATTCCGACACCCATATCCGATTCCGAGTAGCATATTTCCCGTGTCCAAAATTTTTTGCCGAATCGGACACCGCGAATCCAAGTTGGATTCTAACTCCGGTGTTTGTGGCCAAGTAACACTTCAAAGGGTCTTTTGCTGTTGGCAAACTGTTGAGTGAGGATAACACCTCCCCCTTTTATGGGAAAGTAATATGTTTCCACAAGGATTCAGCAGCCTCAAATTGGCTACATAAAATTTAAAAGGTATATTTTTGGAACTATTTCTGAATTATTAGGTTATCCTAACATTGTTTGGATTTTCTGATCTATCCATTGTGAAAAATCTTCATAGATTACTCTGCCAGATTTTTGTGCTTTAATGTTTGCTTTTGCTAAGGACCACTGCTCTAAATATGCATTGAGAATAAGCAACATTTTCTTTTGTGCAGCATACTGTGTAGTTGCTGTTGAATCAGTTGGGCGACAAATTCCCATTGCTTTTCTGGACAGAGTTAAGGATGATTTCACCAAAAGATATGGTGGTGGGAAGGCAGCTACTGCCGCAGCAAGCAGCCTCAACCGAGAGTTTGGGTATGTTCTTTTTGCTGCTTTTATGATATTTGAGCTAGATGTGATAACCCGTACCCCTTGACCAACATTTGTTTGTCTCTACTATTTAAAGATCAAAACTGAAAGAGCACATGCAGTATTGTGTGGACCACCCCGAGGAGATCAGCAAGCTTGCCAAGGTGAAAGCCCAAGTCTCTGAAGTCAAAGGTGTTATGATGGAAAATATTGAGAAGGTACTTTATGGATTATTAACCCATTCGAAAGGAAGATCTACACATTATGCTGTTTGAAAATAACAATCTTTTCAAAGGTTATTCTAGTTCTGTATTACATTTTTGAAATACAGGTTCTTGACCGTGGCGAGAAGATTGAACTGCTCGTTGACAAGACTGAAAACCTGCGTTCTCAGGTCATAATGCATTCACTTAATCTCTTGAATGACTATTTATTTTGCATGTATCCATTGCATAGCAGATAGCACCAAGATATTTTACTTGAAATATTTTTATCATCCCTGGAATCTTTAAACGACGATTGTGATGAAGAAAAAGTACTGATGCAAGTTGGCATGGATATATCCCCATGAGATTACAAGAATGGGTATGGTTTGGATTTTAGTGTGTAATGAATTCAGTTGATCACTAACAGGGTCCTGAATGCATCATAAGTTCTACTCGGTTACCCAAAGCATCATTACAAGAATTGTGACAGTTTTGTTGGTTGAAACATCATTATTACTAGAACATGAATGGGCCAGATGGCTTCATTAGTTGAAACATGTTCATTACTAGAATGGAGTTAATTTTATTGGTTGGAACATTCATATCATGACACATGATTGTCTCAGAGCAACATATAGTGTAGTCTGAAACTCTGAATGTCTGCTATAGCATTTTAGCTACAACTTTCTGTCAGATGACTAACAACTAGCAAGCTTCCATGTAGACACTGTTGTATGTATATGTAGAAACACTGCATTATGCTTTCTAAGGTGATATGCAACTAAATCTACTAATACAGACCTCAACATACCTTTTTATTGATTCTGATGTGTTTGGAATCTGTCTGATTATTGGCTGCATCCTATGTGTTGCCACAATTACTGACAGGTCTAACACTATGTTACTATATATAATGCGACAATACTACTGACATTGCAATGGTGGGGCTAAGTTGATCTTTGAATGGTGTACATAGCAACGGGATATTAACTGATGGTGACTTACTGTGACTTCTGATCTGGTGTAAACTGACATGTGGTGAAAGCGGATTGGATAGTTTCCAACCGATCTGTACTATTTTCGAATGTGGATTATGTTGGCTCGGATAATTGTTGGATAATATCGGATCGGAAACGAATACCGATTTTTTCTTGCAGATACGAATATGGATTCGGTAGCTTATTATTTGTCGAATACGAATACGGATCCGGATATTCAGGGGCTGGATATCCGCAGCATATATCCTCTATTTCAGCCCAACCCATTTACATGATACTTTAGTAGGTTATCATACATTAACAAATACATCAATACATAGAGTTGGGGAAGAAACCTTAGCTTATGAATTTTATTTATGAATGTTCATGAATATTTGGATCAAATAAATTAGTTATGCTTTTTTTCATTTTGTGCATACAGTTTAAAGGGTTTTCATGTTCCGATAAGTATTCGTGACTGTATTCGATTCGATTCATATTTGCTTCATATTTGTATTCAACAATATTTGTATTCGTATTCATATCCGAGGTATCCGTATTTGTATCCTTATCCGGAAAAATATGAAACAAATATAGCAGTGCCATTCTCTGTCCGTATTTAATCCGTTTTCACCCCTACTGACATGTATGCCTACCATCCATAGTTATTCCACTCATGCAGAATAATATATGAGCTCTGGCCAAATCTTAAAGATGATCTAGTATTAGTAGTTGGAGATGTATTCGACACTTGAGATCAATCTGTGAGTGATGACTAGTAACAACTGTTGAAAAAAGTGAAAGAAATAGCGAAAGGCATAAAAAACATTTGCTTGGCATTATTTAAGAAACCAATGCATTGCAGTATTTTAACCGCTAGTTACTCTGGACTTCATTCTTATATGCCAATCTGTATGTATCTCAAGACAATTCAAATATACGCTTTACAGGCACAAGATTTCAGACAGCAGGGTACAAATGTGCGGAGAAAGATGTGGCTACAGAATATGAAGATCAAGCTTATTGTTCTGGGGATAATCATCGCGCTCATTCTCATCATCATCCTGTCCGTGTGCCATGGTTTCAAATGCAAGTGAGGGTGGATTTCAGATCGCCACACTCACCTTGCCCTATAATACAACCTACTTCCGGCGAGAAAGACCTGTTAGTTTGTGAGCGCTGCCCTGATTCTTGGTGGTTGAGTATTCCTGATGTCGTCTTGGTCGATTGCTGTTGGATATTGACTGGGTTTATGGGTTGGAGTGTCGTGTATTTTTGGATATGCTATTCATGTATAGCTTGTATGCTACCCTCTTGCACTCTGCTATATGAGTAGATGTTACTATGTTTGTCGCAGATTAATGTCTTAGCTCGTTGTCAAGTCGCGAGAAGAAATAGTGTGCATTTTCAATCAGTCATCTTCAATTGAACAGAAGTTAATTTTGAGCGATTACTGGATCCCTGGATTCACAACTTAGCGTGTGTTTTGTCTGGAAGATCCATTTGCATCCAAGTAGGCAGTTGTTCCTGAGTGTGGTCTGTAGGAGCCTAGGAGGTATCCAGATTTCCTGAAGAACATGTTATGCTGATGTGCTGTTGTGTGGGGCTCGTCCCAAGTCTTTACCATCAGGCGATGAGGATGGGTACTTTCGTAATCTGTTCTACTTAGGCTTTGTTTAACGGTTGTTGGTATCGAATAGGGCTTGTTTTTAAGGAGAGCTATTTTATTTGCATCTTGAGTTCGTGCTAAGACTTGGTCTGAACTCTGAAAGCTTGTAGCACGTGCCTCATTTGTGACTTGTAACTACTTTAGTTGAGCCTGCTTGGAGCACTACAAATCTCTCGAGTGGCTTAATTTGATTTGAATAATTTTATGGGGTAGATTGATAGAATAAAAGAACTAATACTTAAACCATTAGCTGGTCTAAGAACATAATCACAGAAATAATTATGCGGAAATAAGCATTAGATGAGTTCACTGACCCGGTGAAGAGGAAGTGGCTATTAGGGTTCGTAGTTTTGAGCGTCGGTGAAGAAGATGACACAGTAGGCGAGATGAAGAAAATGGGAGCACCATGATTGGATGGTTAGGTCCTTCGGTAGCCTCGCGCCAAAACCCTAGATTGGATGGTTGTTGGGGATTAGCAAAACTCAAGAACAACAGTCATAAATGAGTTCTGGCTTCTCTCCTCTTGATATGGCATAGGCTATCGGGACCAAAACCAAAGTCGTTAGCATGCTCCCGATCAAAGCGCGATTTGGTGGGGCTTAGTCCCATAATTTTCGGATCTGACAGTTAGCCAAGATCATAACTAACATTCCCGCACTTGATCGTAAGGCTAACATCATAAGTCCACACTCAACAGAACAACACACCAAGATAAAGTATTACAGTGATTAATTTAAGCACCGCTGCAACCCCAGTATCTATAGTGCATCATTCTATCTCGATAGGATAATTACTTATACTTATTTGGGAGATGGCTTGTACACTTATAGTCCTTTGTGCTGTTTGTTTTCATTTGTCATCATGTGCACATTAAAAAAAAGAGTGAAAACAAACTTTGTAATTTCCAGAGTCGAAGTTTTGAGATCGCAATTTATCCCAGAAGTATAGGCTGTCAATAAGTCTTATGACGGCACTAATTTTGAGACAAGCCTTTAACAGGGAATCATTAAACTAATTGAAGGACCATGTGGAGGTCTACCCAAATTTGTGATGAGTATTTGACTTTATGTGATCTAGAATATCTTATGTTTGAGTTTTGGATTCAAAATGGATTTCAAGTTGGAAGGTTGTTTGCGCCGGACCAAATGTTGCATGAGTTGCATTTGCGCCGGACCGAGTTAGGTTAGACTACACGTTTGCGCCGGACCAAGGGAAATGAGAAACAAAGAGTTTTCCATTTGCGCCGAACCAAGAGAAATGAGAAACAGAGAGTTTCCCATTTGCGCCGGACCAAGTCCGGTAAGTTTCACGTTTACGCCGGACTGCTTTTCTTTTGCGTCGGACTGGTTTTGCAGCTGGCAGAAATTAGCGTTTTTGAAAGTCTTCCCGTGCTCAAAAAATTATTTGGTATACATGAAAGTTGTAGAGAATTCCAAGACGATCTTTTTCATGTTGACAAGTTTTTCATTTGAGCAACAAAAAAAATCATAGAAAATCGGGAAGGTTAAAGGTGAGTTTCACGTTTGCGCCGGATCGATTTTTATTTGCGCCGGACCGATTCTTTTTAGCACTTTTTAAGGGTCTTCCTGTACTCAAAAAATTATTTGGTATACATGAAAATTGTAGATAATTTCAAAACGCATCTTTTTCATGTTGACAAGTTTTTCATTTGAGCAACATAAAAAATCATAGAAAATCGGGAAGGTTAACAGTGAGTTTCACGTTTGCGCCGGACCGATTCTTGTTAGCACTTTTTAAGGGTCTTCCCGTGCTCAAAAAATTATTTTGTATACATGCAAGTTGTATATAATTTCAAGACACATCTTTTTCATGTTGACAAGTTTTTCATTTGAGCAACATAAAAAATCATAGAAAATCGGGAAGGTTAACAGAGAATTTCACGTTTACGCCGGACCAGTTTTGCAGCTGGCAGTAATTTGCCTTTTTAAGGGTCTTCCCATGCTCGAAAAATTATGTGTTCTACATGAAAGTTGTAGAGAATTTCGAAATGTAACTTTTTCATATTGACAAGTTGTTCAGTAGAACAACATATAAAATCATAAAAAATTGAGAAGATCCTGTCGTATTGAAAACAGCTTGTCTGCAGTTGGTTGAAATGCTTTGATCCGTTTTTGGTCCTTTCTAACCCCAACTCGTGATCAAATAGTTGTGATGGGTTCATGGTGGAACCAAAAAGGGATTACTTGTCTTTATGAATGTAGGACTTCATTTGGTGGTCATGGTAAGGCGAAGGGAGACTGGAACTAGGCATGGGATAGCCGAAGGTTCAAGTTGGCCGGAAGTTCGCCGGAAGATGGCCGGAGATGAAGTCGGTGCAGTTCCAAGAGACAAGATATCAGTGGAGATGCTAGCTTATCACTACTTGGATCAAGGAGAGCTGTAGGGTTGCAGTTCTGGAAGATAAAGTAGTGGATAAGTGTAGCTTGCTTTCAGGTGTACTAGAAAGTACCTGAGTGTAGTTCAGAGCTGTTGAGAGTGACAGTGTAAGGATCAAACCCTGGCTCTTGGAAGTTGGCTTAGGATTGAAGCAAGACATCCAAGGGTGGGAATTGGTCCTAGGTCACTATAAATAGAGGGGTAGGGCAGCCTCCCCTCTTTGAAGGTTCTGAGGTTTCTGCTGCTCATTTGAGTTTTGCCCACTTTGTTGTGAGGCTTTGTAAACCTCCCTTCCAGAAATGAAATGTTCTTCATTTATGTTCTTGTTTTATTTCCTTTACGCATTTACATTACGCACTTAAATTCTGCTATCTAAATTTCGCATTTACTTACTTGAAATTTACTTTACGTAATTTGGATTTGCCTCATCTCCTTCTACATGCTATTGAATCTTTGTTGAAATTCATGGTTGATGAACTCTTCTCTTGATTCGATTCTTTCAATCATTTAGGCAATCCTTGTGTTCTTGTTGCAAGTTGTGAATCTGTGTGTTCTTGAAATGCGTAAATGTGTGACTTGCAGTTCTTTAGTTTTGATTTGCTTCTGGTTCTTGTTGCCAAGGATGAGAGATTGATTGGATGAATCTTCACTCAGAACATATCCAAATCCTCTAGGCAACCCTGGTTCAAGTTCTGCAAAGAAACCGATCTTTTGTCCCTTCATGATAAATTCTAAATTGATCGAGTTTTGGTGTTTACTCTTGTGATATCTTGCTTGCTGTGACGTGTGAGAAGGCATTCAAGTCTATCTTGATCATTAGAATCTCACGAGCAAGCCAAGATCACAGATTGGCTTTTGGAGTCGTGCTGTTTTCTGAACACTGCTTGTGTTTTTCTAGTCTCTATTCTTTACAAGCAGTACTGAGTCTTTGGCTAGTATTTGTCCAAGAGGTAGGAAAATTTATTTTGGGACCATTCACCCCCCCCCCTCTGGTCGCCATCTCGGTCTTTCACTAAACATGATGGATAAACTTATATATTAAACAAGATACTCAATTCTTATAGGGTGAACATCAATAATTCGATTGTGGATTACATCTTTCATAACGTCATGTGTTTGGCAGCACCACTTGCCATGTTGTTACTCGAAGCAAAAAATTGCACTCTTACATAATAAATTTCGGGATAGAATCTTAAGCCAAAAATATTTTTTTTATTTTATTCTTAAACCACAACAGCCTATTGTGGATTTCTCATTATCTAATAGCCTTATGACATGCCACAAGCCTGCTTGCATCATTAATGATGCCTTAAGATATTGACTAGAGCCATTCCACAATATAGCTCGTTTTGCAAGGTTGAAGATTTGACTTGATGTGGATTTCTTAATATCAACACACCTTGCATAATCGATGTTTGAACAACCCACAACTTTATGATTATCAGACTTCTTATATGTGAGCATGTAATCATTAGCACCTTGCCTACGATGCAAAGTTGTCTTTAGTAGTTTTCCAGTGGTCCAGTTCTGAATTAATATTTGCCAAATATCCCGGTTACAAACGTTAATTAAGGGTGCATACAAACTTAAGTATACATAATGTTCATGACAGCGGAACGTAAGAAAAACATCTGCCGCCCTTAATAATCGGAGTAAACTCCCTTAATATTGGACCTATCTTGGTGAATCTTAATAGTCAAAACATGAGAGACATCACCAAGACAATCTTAATTCCCAGAAGGAAATATTTGGGTCTTAAACATTAATGTCCTATTGCTGATAGTCCACAAGACATCGTCTATATAAATAGTTAAGAGGTTAAATTTACTCCCACTGGTCTTAAGGTTAAAACTTAAGGTATCTTTATGTGAAGCTCGCATTATTCATAAACTCCAGAATCAACTGGAGGTGGAACTTTTAGAGATCAAGGATTGCTATTGTCTCGGACTATCGGCATTGGAACATAAGCACGATTGTCATCAAGTATAGTTTACCTTGCCTCAGAGCTCCCACTAGAATCAACATTTCTATAACCTTAGTGGTTTACAAACTCAGCGTTACCCTTTAGTCTGAACGAAATCTTGACAATATCCCACGTATATAAGTATCTTAATTTTCCAGAAGTGTAAGATATCGATATTAATTATCTTTAGTCCTTCCATCCATTAAACTTATTGACAAGAAGAGTATCTTTAATAGAGTAAGGAATTTGTTCATGCGGTTTATGTCTCACATAATGAAGCTTTTCTTTTCTCAATGAGACGTTCCACTCTCCCCTTCGAAATGTGGTACAAGCGTCAATGCCACAATTTCGGTGAACTCATAAATATTTCACTTTTGGTGAAGCCAATAGAGTTAGCAACATACTTAATGCTCCCCAAAAAATTATAAAAGTGTAAGCAAATTACTTTTCATAATGGGAATATAAATTACATTATTAGGATGGAGGGTGAAAACATAACTTAGTACTGATGGAAAACTTCCAACAACTTCAATATTAGCCTCCTATTCATTCTCTAAGGCTTCGCTTTAAAACTTTCGTAGTCTTGAGGTAATGTTGGCGGCATAAATGTAGTCTTCTATCTCAGTACTTAGCCAACTTTCTTTTTGAATGCACATATTCATAGGCACAATCATAGTTCACTTCTCATTCTTCATTATTCATTATTGTCGTTACATTCTTTATGAATGACGTAATAAAGTGAATTGGAAAGGCTCCAATAATTTTTCATGTCCTAGATCATTGACTTTGAGCACTCTTATGATCAGAATACTGGCAAGAACTTTTGAGGAGCTTCATAATGCTTTTTCACTATTGCCATATAGTCATAATTTAACTGGAGGATTACTCCTCCAGATTCTAAATTTTATGATCAAAAGGGACATTTGCTTAACTTGCTCCAACTAGTCATCAGAATATTGAATTCTTGTCAATGTCTAAGTTATTAGATGCTTCTTCTAATGGGAGTCAATCATCAACATTATGTTTGTGTGCATGATCAATAACCTCAAGAATAATATGCTAATTACTCTATTTCTTATCAGGGTACTAGAAAACAGCCGAAGAACTTATGGCTGAATTGATAATAGGGATATAACACTGATCATTACTTAATGTCCACCAAAAATGTGAATGATTGTTTGTCATGAAATTAACCCTACGCTGATCCGATTAATAACATGCTAATGACAAAGCTTAACAATTCTAATTCGCTTCACCATTGGGCAAAAACGAAGAACTTAACTTAAGGAAAGAAACAACAGTCTATCTTTGCATCACATTTTGGCAGAAAACGAATAATAAGTGGATTCAATAATGGGGATAGCAAGTGATCACAAACAACGTTGGTCAGTATGTAACCATGAGCCATAAAACATAATCCTTAAATCAACATGTAATCTCTAATCAAAACTTCTCGTTGGTTCCATTTTGATTAGAGAAGCTATGGGAATGACACGTGACTATAATCAACTTTGGTCAGAATATAACCGTGTGTCACAATATAATCCCAAAACATGACTACAATTCCAAACCGTATCACCTTTGGGTATATAATGGAAAAGAATTTAATCTATGGGAATGGTACACAATTGCGAACATTTTTGGTCAGAATGCAATTATGGCCACAAAATAATCCCAAAACTTCACTAAATCTCTAACTAAGACTTCTCGTTGGTTCCATCTTAATTAGAGATATCTTAATTATAATGTATTCTTTATCATATAAAAGCTTGAAAAGACTCAATAACTTAATTAACATGAGAATTAATTAAATGTCACATGACCCATACAAGACGTTGGTCAGTATATAGTCATGAAGCATTTAATTAATCATAATCATATTGTCTCAAAGCAGAATACATTAATAAGAGACAAAATTAATCACATGATCAAAATTACTGAGCATTAGACATCAAGTACTTAATTGCGAAAGCGTAAATAATTAATAATTAATGAACAGTAAATTAAATGTTAAATTGAAAATAAGGGAAAAACTTAAGCTCATAATTTAGGGCATAAGAAATTGTAACATATGAGAAAATATAAACAAATCAGGTAGTAACATAATACTTAACCAATCCCATCTTAGCTTATTCCCGGAATGTACTAAAGCGTTATTTGTGGCCTATCTGAGAAAACATCCATAAATCAGCTTAAACTTATGTCCAAAGATGGGCTCATAAATAATGCATGGCTTAGGATTTAAAACATTTCATCAGTGGGCAATAAATTTTGACAATTCATGATTATAAACAACTTTGGTCGAAATACAATCATGAAAAAATCAACACTTAAGTATATTAATATCCAAAACTTGGTTATAGTCCCAAATCAAAATTTCCCATTGGTTCTATTTTGATTTGAGACAAACTTAATCATAATAGGCCAGAAAATATTAACTAAATTTGTGCATTCCTCAATTATCATAATTGCATTACTTAGGGCAACTAAACCTTAACCAAAAGGTGTATAAAATGATGCATTATTACTAGACAATTGACATTAATTATTGCAGTGCATAAAAAAGGACAACATTAATCATAAGAAAAAACATTGAAATTAATTAAGACAAAAAATTAATCATAACATAAATGCCCAGGAAATAACAATTAAACAGTACTTATTGCTGGTATTAAAAGACTGAATAAATACAAAATTAAAGGGCTAAAAAACTGTTTGCTAGAGCCCAAAACGCGTGACTTGGACCAGCTCTACGGCGCCCGGTCAGGCCTAGCAGCGCGAGCTAGCCCAGCCGAGTTGACGTGGACCAGCAAGCGTGTGCTTCGACCCACACGCGAGGCGAAGCGGCAGCCCAGCGGGCGAGACGAAGCGACAGCCCGGCGCATGACAAGAAGCGTCGCCAACGCGTGACGCGAGGTGTCAATCGACGCGAGACGCGAAGCGTCAGCCACCAATCCGGAATGGACGGCTGAGATGAGCGTGAGTTGGAACAAAATGCCACGCGAGGAAAAGAAACCCTAGCCATTTCACTTCTCTGCCCCGAAAAATCCACCACTGCGGCGATTCAGCGGCCGAGCACGTAGGAGGAGAAGCGACGGCGATGGCACGCGCGCATGACGGAGCTGAGGCCGCGCGCGGCTCGACGAGGAGAGCCTCGAGGCATCGCGCATGTGCGGGCGGAGCTAAGGCCTGCAACGGTGAAGGCGAGCTGAAGCAATGTACCGACAACGACCACGCCATTGGCAGCGAGGAGGACGACCGGAACAGGTAATCCCCGAACCCCTTTCTTAGGCATTAGGACTTGATTGATTTGGAATTTGGGGAAAACTGAGGATTAGAGTTCGGGATTTTGGGGGAAAATTTGGGAACTAGGGTTCGGATTTGCTCTTATCCTCTCCTAACTTCTAATCTGAGCCGGATCTACCGTAAACCGACCTTAACCAACGAACACAAGGCCAAAACCGAGGCTAATCCGGGCTAAAAGGGATCAAGATTAGACTAGCACTGCTCTGATACCAAATGATAGAATAAAAGAACTAATACTTAAACCATTAGCTAGTCTAAGAACACGATCACAGAAATAATTATGCGGAAATAAGCATTAGATGAGTTCACTGACCCGGTGAAGAGGAAGTGGCCATTAGGGTTCGTAGTTTTGAGCGTCGGTGAAGAAGATGACACAGCAGGCGCGATGAAGAAAATGGGAGCACCGTGATCTTCACGGCAATGGTTAGGGCCTTCGGTAGCCTCGCGCCAAAACCCTAGATCGGATGGGTGTTGGGGATTAGCAAAACTCAAGAACAACAGTCATAAATGAGTTCTGGCTTCTCTCCTCTTAATATGGCGTAAGCTATCGGGACCAAAACCAAAGTCGTTAGCATGCTCCCGATTAGAGCGCGATTTGGTGGGGCTTAGTCCCATAATTTTCGGATCTGGCAGTTAGCCAAGATCATAACTAACATAGATCTCACATGGGGATTGTGTTTGTTGAGATATGACTGGACTTTTGGTTCTATTTGTTGAGATGTGATTGGACTCTTATCTCTTTGTGAGTGAATTTGAATCTATCTCTAATAGATTTTTACTATAAATATGACACCTTATTATTGTACAAGAGAATCAATCTAATAAAGATAAGATAATTTTGACTACCTATACCCTGTGAGTTCTTTATGATTTGTTTTAATTATTTGATCGGTGCATTATGATTGATCTACAACAGTCGTTGTTGTTTTACAACACATTATCAGTACAAAACTCTACAAGGCCAAAACTTAGATCAATCTGAGTCCAGCGTATGTTATTCTATATTCTTTGTAAGTAGATTAATTTTATTTTCTTGATACTAATTAGAGATTGATCTATGGTTGATTGTATGCGGCTCGTATGTGAGATCACTTCATCAATGCAAACGGCGAAAAGCAACGGACGCGCGCCCGCCCGTCACCTTTGCCGTGCCCAACAAGTACAACGCGTGTCGCCACAGATCAGGGTGTGCCCAGCAAGGTCCTAGATTGGATTACTGTTCATGTGAGTTAGATATCGCGTGCTTCGTTACGGCTCGTTATTTTCGGCCTAAAGACCTAAATTTATATGGGCTGCGCTATTTTTGCTTTCAGGCCCTAGAGAATAGGTTAATTACAGTAAGTATTTTAGGTAAAGAAAATTTTGCATTTTAACCCTTAAAGTTCGGTTAAATTACTAAATTATTTTATGGTTAGGACGCTTTTACATTCTAGACCCAGAAGTTTCCCGTAATCCTAAAACATAGTTAATAATTTATGAAAAATTATATTAAACCATAGAAACTGAATTTTGAGGTATATGGGCTTTCCTAAATTTGTTGAACCTCAGACTTAGCACACATTGAAAGCTCCATATCTCTAGGTTTATTTTCATTGGCATAATTCTATGTTTACTCATGCTGAATTTATTTTCTGTTATTTTGGAAATTTTGAAAATCGCTCGATAATTAGTAGAAAATTATGAAAAAAATAGAAAATTTTTAGGAAATTTTAGATAATTAACTATTGAATAAATATAGACCAAGCTTTACTAATTCAAGAGTGAGCATGCAATATATTGATTTTACTAGCAGTAAAATTTATTTTTGCATGAATATAATATATGATACGTCGGACATTGTAAAGATGGAATTTGACGAGCTTGCCTTGAATGGTAGCAATTACCTGATATGGGCAATAGATGCCAAGATTAATCTAACAACTTGATCTCTTGGAGCTGTTATTAACCAGCCTGAAGGTGGTGCCCCTGCTCTTCCTGAGGCCACCAAGTTTGTGGTTCTATACTTCTTAAGGCACCATCTCCATGCAGACTTGAAGGCTAAGTATTTGATGGAGGTGGACCCGCTGGCATTATAGAATTCCCTGAAGGAATGCTATGACCAGCAATGATTTGTCCTTTTGACAAAAGCACAACACGAATGGACCCTTCTATACTTTCAGGACTATAAAACCGTGGCAGTATACGACTCCACTATGCACAAGTTTACCTCCAAACTGTGTTCTTGTAACAAAAAAGTTATAGATGCTGAGATGATGACAAGACATTGTGCACCTTCCACCCCAATATAAGGATAATGAGACAACAGTACCGTCATGCTAAATACCAGAAGTATTCTGAGCTTATTTACACTTTGCTAGAAGCATGATGAACTCCTGATGAAGAATCATCATATTTTTTTCCAATGGGACATAGTCAATACCTAAAGTGCATACCAATGCTTAACAGGCTAGCAATAGCCATAGTTGCGGAAAAGACCAAAGGCATAAAGGGAGAAATGGAAGAATGGCGGAATACAGGAGTGAAGAGGCAAGCCTAAGTGAAGAAGTAAGGGTAAAGGGCCAAGGAGCTTCTAGAAGCAAAACTCAGCCAACAAGGCTATAAACCCTACACAACCTTGATTTAGGTGTGGATGTAGTGGTCATTGGTCACGCAACTGCCACACCTCGAAGTATATGGCAGACCTTTTGTAGGATCAAGGATAACCGACTAGAGGGGGTGAATAGGAGGTTTTTTTTAAATTCTTCGACTCTAATTGCAATAAATAAATCATCTAAGCAAGAATTGTAATTTCAACAATTAAAGCCTAAATACTCTAGGTTTTACTAAGTACACCAACAATCTAAGTCTAAGCAATAGAACAATCCTAAGCACAAGTTCAAAGCACTAAAATAGCTAGGAATGTAAATTGCACACAAGGATGAGAAAATTAAACCACAAAAGGAGGGTGACACAAGAATTTATTCCGTGGTCTCGGAGACTTGCCGGTCTCCCCTAATCCACGTTGAGGAAGCTTGATCAACTTCAAGTCGACTCCAATCACACGAGCCTCCCTCGATCATTTGGTAGTTCTTCCCCTCTCCGGGTAGGCGAACTCTGGCCTTCACAAGCTTGTCGGGACTTCTCACAACCTCCGTCGAGAAGCTCACAGCGTACAATCGCCTCCAAGCCATCTAGGAGGCGGCAACCTCAAGTCTTGCCGCTTGCTTGAGGTCAAATCAAGTGTCTAAAGGCTCAACACTAAATGCAACACTTGAATTACTCCTGACTCTCAAAATGAGAATTTAATGCACAAGAATGAGTTGGAGACTTGCTAGAGCTCAAGAATGGTCAATGAAGTCCAAGAAGAAGTTCTAGAATGCAGGTGGGGGTATTTATAACCCTCACCAACCAATATGGCCGTTGGCAAAAAACATCTTAAAAATACCCTGGAAATCCTCTAGTGCCAACGATCGCTACAGTGCATTTAATGTGCTGTTAGTGACCGTTGCACTGTATGGCCGATCATACCAGAATGGGTCCGGTCATATTGAACTTCAAATGTTTTTATACCCCTAAAAACACCCCCTCTATTATTCTCACACTGGAGGGTGGCCGGTGCTACCGCCGGCTGGTAGCACCGGCCAACCTTGGCCACCAAAAACACCCTGAAAGCATCTAGGCACCCGGTATATTTTGGTTTTGATAATTAATGATAACTTTGTTATATGATCTAATGCTTTTGTTGAGAATATTGAAAGCAGGTCAATTCCAAGATTAATGATCATGGAAATACCAAGGAAGGCTCAAACCAATCGGCAATATGTCAAGATCATGAAAAGGTAAATTTATAAGGCTCTTTTCTAGTCTTGTTGACGATCTTGGAGTTTGGAAGAAAGATCGGTTTACTAGATTTAGGGCCATACTATTAAGAGGGATCTTGACGCTTATCTCGGTGTCTTTTTAGGGGTTTAAAGGCTCAAAATGCATATTCAAATAGTTGCCAAATGATAAATAAGTTTCAATCTTGAAAATCCTTTGGAACAAATCAAATCTCTGAAACCGGTGCTATCAGCCATGACAACACGGTGCTACGGATTGTGTAGCACCGGCTCAATAGGGCGGTGTGAAAATTCCGAGAAAGGCTTTTGGCGTTTTGTAGCCCGGTGCTACACCCATGGTAGGCGGTGCTCATCGACCATCGGTAGCACCGGACTTCACCGTGTGAAAATCACGAGAGGTGTGTTTTTGGGCGTTTTGTAGCGGTGCTACGCCATGGTAGGCCGGTGCTACGGACTATCGGTAGCACCGGACCACCACCCGTGTAAAATTCCAGAGAAGCACCTTTTCGGGCATTTGGGAGCCGGTGCTACCGACCATTATATCCCGGTGATACCGATTCACGTAGCACCGCCCCGAGCCCGTGCTATAATTCCGCAGAAGTGTCTTTTGAAGAAAGAAATTGAAGTGAAGCCGGTGCTACCGGCTCTAGTTAGCGGTAGCACCGACCCCTGTAACGGTCTCTAGCAAGTGCATTAAATGCACTGATCTAGCCGTTGAAGAGGAGCCCGGTGCTACCGGTCCTACATGGGCGGTAGCACCGGAAAAACAGATTTTTACAGATTTCGAGCTCCAACGGCTAGAAAGTTTGGTGGAGGCTATAAATACCTCCCCACCTGCATTCTAGAGATACTCTTGGTCCTCATTGATGATATTTGAGCTCTAGCAAGTGTTCTCCACTCTTGTGTGCATTCAATTTCCATTTGTGAGTGTGAGAAGTAAGATTGAGTGTTGCATTTAGTGTTTGAGCCTTTAGACACTGTCATTCGACCTCAAGCTAGCGTCAAGGTTTATTACTCTTGGAGGTTGCCGCCTCCTAGACGGCTTGGAGGCGATCGTGCAAGGTGAGCTTCTCAACGGAGATTGTGAGAAGCCCCGGCAAGTTGTGAAGGTCGGAGTTCGCCTACCCGGAGCGGGGAAGAACTACCTTAGTGATCGAGGAAGGCTCAAGCGAGTGGAGCCAGCTTGACGTGGTTCAAGTCACCTCAACGTGGAGTAGGGGAGACCGGCAAGTCTCCGAGACCACGGGTTAAATTACTTGTCTCCTATTTGTTTGTGTTTGGTATTTTTGTTTGTTGAGTATCCACTTCATTAATACCATACTCTTCATAGTCTTTGTGCTCACAAGTCTTTTTGCTTCACTTGGTTTGACATAGCATCTTAAGAAATTGCTAGAGCTTTAGTGTGTTCTTCATATTTGTATCTCAATTTCATAGTATCTTTTGTAAATTCTAAATTGTGTTGAAAAATTTAGAAACCTCCTATTCACCCCCCTCTAGTCGGTTATCCTTGATCCTACACACTCTCTCGGTGATTTACAGACTGGACAGGGGCCGGTGCTACCGCCGACCGGTAGCATCGGCCTCACTAACCAAACAACATTTTCACAAATGTTTTTCTTCCTTTTTTTTGTTTTTGCTTGAATGCAATACCATGGAAGATCAAGTGTGCATGAATTGAGCCTTTAAACATTTTACCAACATCGAACAAATGCCAAGACCTCTCTTAATAGTACAGCACCTATTCTAGCAATCCGATCCTTTTCTCCAAACTCCGAGATCGGCAAAAGCTATGAAAAGGTCCTTAAATTCTATACCTTAGCCATCTTGTCCCAAAGCGTTAATCTCCTTTTTCCCATTTTCATGCTTCTACGATCGTCGAATTTAGGACCAACCTATTTTCAATATTCTCAAGAGAAAATATTAGTCCTTTAATCGTGATTGTCATTAATTACCAAAACCAAATCGAATTGGGGCCTAGATGCTTTCACCTTTACATGTAATCCACTGAAAAAAGTCAAGAAGACCCAGAAAAACAATGTTGAGGCACACTTCATCGTTCAACCTATTGTTAACATAGACACTGAGAAGTGTGATGATCTGGTTCTTTGTCCTACTGAGCTCGAGGAGTCCTAGAAGGACACCCACGACTTAAATGGAGACCTAAATTAGTCTCATAAATATTCCTTCGCTTTACTAGTCGATATCACATTTTCCTTATGAGTCTTCTTAAGAGTCACCATATGTTGTAAAAAAAAACTTCATTCCTTCTGCTCAGGATTATATTATACATATATAAAAATTTATGTTGCGATGAAGACAATACTTAAAAACCCAGAAATATTTAAGACCTAGCATGATCAACTGGGTCATTTTGGGTTGAATATGATAAGAAAAATCATCAACAATTCTGCTGGCCATAGCTTAAAAACTACTGACTTCCCTACACCTGAAAATTTCTTATGGCCTGTTTATGTTGAAGGGAAACTCATAATTAGACCATCTTATCTAAAAGTTGGAGAAGAATCACTAAATTTTTTGGAGATAATTCGATGTGATATTTGTGGACCTATACAGCTCTTGTCGGACCCTTTCAGATATTTTATGGTACCGATATATGCTTCTACTAGATGGTCACATGTATGCCTCTTATTTACTCGGAACCATGTTTTTGCTAAATTAATTGCCTAAATTATTAAATTAAGAGCATCCTTTCTAGAAGAAAGGATTAAGTCTATTCGAGTAGACAATGCTGGCGAGTTTACCTCAAAAGCATTCAATGATTATTGTATAGCTCTGTGCATTAACGTAGAGCATTCAATACATCATGTCCACACACAAAATAGCTTTGCAGAGTCATTAATTAAAAGGCTAAAACTTATTGCTCAGTCACTCTTGCATAATTGTAGGGTACCCACAGCTGTTGGGGACACGCAGTGTTGCATACTGCTATATTAATTCAACTCAGCGCAACTGCATACCATGAAAATTTTCCTTTGCATATAGTGCATGGGAAAGAACTACGTATTTTTCATTTGCAAAAATTTGGCTGCGCTGTATACGTGCCAATCTCACCATCACAGCTTACAACTATGGGCCCTCACTAGAAGTTGGGGGATCTATGCAGATTATGAATCTCCATCAATTATTAAATACCTATAGCCTATACAGTGGATCTGTATACGACTCAGTACACTGATTGTATTTTTGATGAAGACAATTTCTTGACAATAGGGTGTAGGATCAAGAATAACCGATTCGAGGGGGGTGAATAGGAGGTTTTTGAAATTCTTTGGTTCTAATTCAAAAATTTGTAATTATAGCAAGATTTGCAATTTTAACAATCAAAACCTAAATAGTCTAAGTTTCACTAAATGCATCAAACAACCAGGTCTAATCAAGACTAACAATCCTAGATATATGGTCAATCACAATGGTCACTAGGAATGTAAATTTGCACAAAACCAACAACTAAATAACAAACCACAAGATTTATACGAGGACTTTTTTCCTGTAGTCTTGGAGACTTACCGGTTTCCCCTAATCCATGTTAAGGTATCTTGAATGAATCAAGCTGGCTCCTTGCACAATTGAGCCTTCCTCAATCATTAAGAGAAGATCTTTCCCACTCCGGGTAAACGAGCTCCAACCTTCAAACAATCACCAGGCCTCTTCACAATCTTCTTTGAAGAGATTGCCGGTTTCTCCTCCAAGCCGTCTAGGAGTCGGAAAACTCCAAAAGAATAGAATGATGACGCTCGCTTGAGGATGATCAAGTGTCTCAATGGCTCAAAACCAAATTTCACACTTGAATGCTCTCAACAACCACTAAAAAGAGAATTGAATGCTCAATTGGTGAAGAGAGACTTGTTATGGCTCAACAAGTACGCAATGAATGTCTAAAAGAGTTGCCCTTGTTGCACTTGCGGGGGTATTTATAATCCCCACCAACTCATCTAGCCGTTAGAGTCCATAAACATAAAAAATCGGCAAAATCGGCACTATCGGCATATAAAGTGCGGTAGTGCCAACCCATTGTAACGTCGATTTTGAAGCATTAAATGTAGGGTTACTAGCCGTTGCTACAGTACCCCCGATAGTACCGACATTAAAAATGCGATAGTACTGACATTTGATCTCAGAAATGCTCAAGAAATACCCTCTTTGTAAAATAACTACCAGCATAGAAGAAGTGGAACTACCGAGCACTGGTAGTACCTGGGATTTCACCACGGTAGTGGCAACTTTAAGAAGTCCGAAAAATACACTCCTCTGGAAAATAAGTATCGACACTATAAGTGAGGTACTGCTGAACAGCGGCAATACCGGCTTAAGAATAGCGGTAGTGCCGGATAGGAATTTTTTGAGAAAAATCAAAAAATCATCTTCTTGAATGTAACTACCACTAGCAAGTAGTCGATACTACCGCATCTACGGTAGTACCGGCCATACTACTGCGGTAGTGTTGGGCCAGAAAGAAAAAGACTTCATAGAAAAATGCACTCTCTGAAATGAAGCTACCACCAACAAGGAATCAGTACTACCGCCCTTACGGTAGTACCGGTCATACTACTACGGTAGTGCCAGCAATACTGAAAATTGAAAGGACAGGGGATGTCGCCTGGAGGGGGGGTGAATAGGCGAATTAAAAACTTTGTAACTAAATGCAGCGGAATAAAAAAAATTTGCAGCTAAATAAAATCTCCCGAGGGTCTAAGTCTCGAGTGTCCGGGATTTTTATCCGGATACTCCGAAATGTCCGGACTATCCGGGTTCAGGAGTCCAGATACTCCGGATTTAAGACCTCGAAATGAGATTTTAAATCCCTGCAATTTTTCAACAATCTACTTGAATACAAAAGATCTAAATGTGAAAGACCATGTGGAGGTCTATCCCTGATGGTGATGAGTAATTGACTGTGGTTTAGCCTGTTGTGCTTGAATTTGAGTTTGATCCGAGTGGTCAGGTCTTTGGTTGGTCGGAGACCAGTTGTCTGACCCAGAGTGGTCAGGTCTTTGGTTGGTCGGAGACCAGTTGTCTGACCCAGAGTGGTCAGGTCTTTGGTTGGTCGGAGACCAGTTGTCTGACCCCGAGTGGTCTGAGCTTTGGCTGGTTGGAGACCAGTCATCCGACCCCAAGTGGTCGGGACGAAGACTAGTGGTCAGACCCCAAGTGGTCGGGACGAAGACCAGTGGTCAGACCTCGAGTGGTCGGGACGAAGACCAGTGGTCAGACCTCGAGTGGTCGGGATGGAGACCAGTGGTCGTGTCCGTGTCGGGATGGAGACCGATGGTCGGACCATGTGTGGTCGTGGTTTCTTTGGTCGTGAAGTGTATATCTTCTGCTGAGATGGATATGTGTTGTTGGACATTGCTATGTGATGTGGTTTCCTTGTCTATGATGGTTGCGGGACTTTGGAGCTAGGTCATGGTGAGGCGAAGGAGATCGTGACTAGGTGGGAGAGCCGAGGTCCGGATGATCGTGGTGTCGCCAAAGATGACCGAGGCAGGAGTAGCCGCAAGCCAAGAAGACAAAGGAATGGATGAGATGCTAACTTGAGCTGCTCGATCGAGGAGGACCGTTGGATCGCGATCGGGAAGATAGAGTAGCGGGTCAAGTTGGTATGCTTTGAACAAGTGCAAAACCCGTTGTGTTGTTGGGTTTCGGTCACCCATGCATAGTGTGTGAGTGGGTAAAATCTCAGCCCTTGATGGAGTGCTCTAGGGTTTAGAGGCTCATCCAAGGGTGGTAGGTGTTCCTAGCTCGCTACTAGACAGGAGAGGGTGTCTCCACGGGACGTGGTGAGCAAAGAGGAAAGTCTACGTGAGTAGTTGAGAGTTGTTGAGAGTGGCATGTAAGGATCAAATCCTGGCTCTTGGATGTTGGCTTAGGATTGAAGCAAGACATCCAAGGGCGGAATTGATCCTGTGTCACTATAAATAGAGGGTAGGGCAGCCTTCCCTCGGTGAAGGTTCTGAGGTTTTTGCTGCTCATTTGAGTTTTGCCCACTTTGTTGTGAGGCTTTGTAAACCTCCCTTCCAGAAATGAAATGTTCTTCATCTATGTTCTTGTTTCATTTCTCTTACGTATTTACATTACGCACTTAAATTTCATTATCTAAATTCGCATTTACTTACTTGCAATTTTCTTTACGTAATTTGGATTTGCCTCATCTCCTTCTACATGCTTCTGAGTCTTTGTTGAAATTCATGATTGATGAACTCTTCTCTAGATTCGGTGCTTTCAATCATCTAGGCAATCATTGCGTTCTTGTTGCAAGTTTGTAAATCTGTGTGTTCTTGAAGTGCGTAAACGTGTGACTTGCAGTTCTTTAGTCCCGATTGGCTTTCGTTCTTGTTGCCAAGGATGAAAGATTCTTGGATGAATCTTCTATAGATCATATCCCAATTATCTAGGCAATCTACAACCTCTTCTATTCAGGTTTTGCAAGAAACCAATTTCGTGACTAGTTTTCGATAGTGTTTCTATTTGTTTGAAGGGTTGTTTCTTCGTGTACTTACTTGCTGTGATTTGTGTAGAGTCATCCAAGGATATTTCGATCATCAACTCTCACCGCAAGTTAGGGGTGAAGTCCGTGTTCGTGACTCGCTTTTGGTGTTGCATTTGTTTAAGCGAAAAGGACGGAACCTTGGTATCAATTCCTTCGATTGATGATTGAAATAGGTTCTGACATCCTTAGGAGGTGCACACCAATTTTCCCTATTTTGGATCAGTAGATCAAAAGTTACATCGATTTGCTTTTAAGATCGTGCTGATTTTCTGCTCATCCGACCCCTGCATCGTTCATCCGACCTCAGAGGTCGGGCGATCGCTCATTGGTCGGGGCACTATCCATCCGAACACCGCTCACCCGAGTATCGCTCATCCGACCTCGTAGGTCGGGCGTCATCGTTCATCGGTCGGGAACACTATTCGCCCGAGTATCGTTCATCCGAGCCTCTCAGAGGTCGGGCGCATCGTTCATCGGTCGGGAGTCTTGCTCATCCGAACACTATTCACCCGAGCATCGCTCATCCGACCTCTGCAGTCGGAGTATCTTGTTTAACCGACCTCCGCGATCGGGAGTCTGCTCATCCGTCGGGTATCGTTCACCCGAACATCGCTCATCCGACCACTTCCGGCCGGGAGTTCATTCACCCGACCACTTCCGGTCGGGAGTCTGCTCATCCGACCACTTGGTCGGGAGTATCTATTCATCCGACCAAGACTAACGACCGATTCAAGAAGATTGTTCATCCGACCGAGCTACTCGACCGGTCGCGATTTTTATCGTTCTCCCTATCTTAAGCGGTCGAGCCTCTGCTTTGAAATTGCCTGATCGATGGTTCGATTCTTTCTTTTCGGTCTTTTGGTGGATTGAATTCTAGGGGAGAATTTATTCAAAAATTTTATTTGGCTCCTATTCACCCCCTCTAGTCGCTTTTCGATCTTTCAATTGGTATCGAGCCGGTTCGCTCTTTCTAGATCTTGATCGGTCTCAAGAGCCATGGCGATGGACAAGTATTCCACCAAGCCTCCTATTTTCTCCGGAGTTGATTTTCCTTTTGGAAATCTCGGATGGAGTCGTACATCATCGCCTGTGGCTTCCGATATGGCGTAAGGTGAAGCTCCGTATGAGGTTCCGCCGATGAGAACGCCACGGTGGCAATATGGTCGACGTTGAGGCAAATGCTAAGGCAAGGAACATCCCCATACAGGCCTTAGTCGCAGTGAGTACGATAGGATTTCTCACCTTCGTTTCGCTTCATGAGATTTGGGTGACCCTTGATGCTTACCATGAGGGCACTACCCAAATCAAGACGGTTCGACAGACCAATTCAAGCGTGAGTTCAACAAGTTTGAACAACACGCGGTGAGAGTCTTGACGAGTGCTTTGGTCGGTTTACAAAGATTACGAGCGACCTCCGAGCGATCGGTTGCATATACCCCGACTCGGACAATGCTCGGCATTTCTTGACCGCACTCGACCTTCGGTGCAGGAGATGAAGGTGACCACCATCAAGGACACCACCGACTTATCGACTTTGACTCTTGACGGGCTTTATTCCCGCCTCAAGACTCATGAGATCGACGTCGTCTCGCGGAAGACGAAGTCTCAGTCGATGGCTTTGGTCACCGATCCCATTGGATCCTCTCTTTCTGATTCTTCTGTTGGTTTCTCTCTCTCCGCCCTTTGTGAGCTAAGCGATGACCAACTGGAAAAATTTCCAGAAAATGAGCTTGCTCTTCTTGCTCGCAAATTTTCATATGCATACAAGAGAGTGAGAGAGAGGAAGAGAGGTGGGATGATCACCTGTTTCGAGTGTGGTGGCCCCAACCACATTCGAGCAAACCATCCCAAGCCGAGAAGGGCAAAACGAACAAGGCGGTTCGGGCAAGAACGACTACACCGACAAGAACCGCAACAAGAAGGCCCGGCTCGTGAGCCGTGAGAGAAGAAGTACCGCAACTTTGCCAAGAACAAGAAGCTCTTTCACCGGGTCCTCGCCGCACTGGACGACATCGAGCTCTCTGACATGGAGAACTGGAGCGATGCAAGCGAGGACGATCCGCAAGAGAAGGTGAAGGGCAACGATGACTTCTCCGGCATGTGCTTCATGGCAGCGCCATTGAAGTAAGCGACTCGAAATTTGTCAAATGACACGGATGAGGTACCCACCTACGACGAGTTAAATGCTGTGGTCCATGGGACTTCTGACCAGAAGGATGCTTCTCCTATTGCTTCTGCCTCTAGCAAGGCGAAGTATACATGCACCTTCTGTAAGAAGGATGGTCACCTAGTAGATTTTTGCTTTAGGCGCGCCAAGATCACTCGGCGTGATCGTGTTCTTTGCTCTTAGGGGTATTCGTGGTCATCCCGCACTTTGAGTGCTCCTAAGACACACACCGCTTCTAGACAAAGTTAGAGAGTCGCTTTGCTTTTGGGCAGCGTCCAGGACTTGGTTTTCATGCTGGTTCTTCGAATTTTAGTCTTGGAGCTGTTCGTAGTCAGTCTTTCCGCCGTCCTCTTGATATTCCTCGTTCTTCCCATCGAGGTAGATATCAGCGGCGTGAGGTGTTTTCTGGTAGGAGATTCAGGCAGCCTTACTGGGGTGGTTCGGCTTTTGCACCACGGCAGGCCAACCCAGTTTTGACTCCTAGATCATCTACCAGAGCTGCTTCTGATCGTGTGATAGTTAAACGGCAGAGAGACACTCGAGTCCACCGCATTCGTGGATCGTACTGAGAGCGTCATGTGGTTGAAGATTGGGTTCCCAAGTCTTCACTCTATCCCAAGATCGAGTCATCTTTTCTCTTTGTCTTGATCAAAGTTGGTCGGATGGGAAGGAGATGTTTGGATTGTTGACTCCGGTTGTTCTCGCCATATGACCGGAGATTCTCGATGGTTCTCTTCCCTAGTCCGAGCCCCCGGTGATGAGTTAATCACTTTTGGGGATGCATCTTCAGGTAGAGTCATTGCTAAAGGTACCATCTGCATTAACCAAAATTTCATTCTTAAAGATGTTGCCTTAGTAAGTAAGCTGCAATACAATCTGCTCTCTGTTTCTCAGCTTATCGATGACTCTTTCGAGGTAAGCTTCAAGAGTAATGTCTGCAGAATCCTTGATTCATCGGGAGGGTTAGTTTATGGATTTCTAGATTTGGGAGAGTCTTTCGTGCTGATTTTTACGCTTCTTCCGAGACTCTCTTCGATATTTGATTGCTTCGAGTCCGTGATCTCTCCTTCCGCATAGGAGACTTGGCCACATTGGTTTTGATCATTTGACCGAGTTAGCGTACCACGATCTCATTCGGGTCCGCCTAAACTCAAGATGGTCAAAGACTTAGTTTGCTCTCCTTGCCGACATGGCAAGATGGTTATCGCTTCTCATCCTCCACCACCGTAGTGATGGTGATGCACCAGACAGCTTTTACATATGGACTTTGTTGGTCCGGCTAGAGTGCACGATCGGGAGGGAAGTGGTATGTTCTTGTCATCGTTGATGATTTTTCTAGATACTCTTGGTTATTCTTCATGGCCTCAAAGGATGAGACTTTTCTCACTTGGGGTTTGGTCGAGAGGTTGTCTATTGAGCTCCTGTGTGCATTACGAGCTATCTGCATGATAATGGCACTGAGTTCAAGAATTCCTACTTTGAGAGCTTTTGTGTGGAGTCCGGTTTAGAGCATCGGTTCTCTTCTCCCTACGCCTCGTGAGAATGGCATAGTGGAAAGGAAGAACAGGACCTCGTTGAGATGGCGGGACGATGCTAGATGAGTATAGTACTCCTAGGAAGTTTTGGGTGAGGCTATAGCTCGCTTGCCATGTGTCTAATCGCGTGTTTTGAGAGCACATTTGCATCGCACTTCTTATGAGTTGAGGTATGGGCGAAAGCCCGGTGTGTCCCATTTTCGCTTTTGGTTGCAAGTGTTTTATCTTGAAGTCCGTAACCTAGATAAGTTTGAGTCTCGCTCTTCCGATGGTATCTTTCTAGGTTACTCGCCTTCTTCTCGTAGCTATAGGGTGCGGAGTGTTGATGCGCATAGGATCATAGAGACTGTGATGTGACCTTTGATGAGGCTAGCCCAGAGCTAGACACGATGTTTGAGCTCTTCTTCTTCCTTCGAGACCATTTTTGTAGAGGATGAGGATAATGGAGATGATGGTGTTCCATCCGATCCAGCCCTCTACACCGAGGTGCCTCTGTTTCCATTTTCGCACCTCGGGAGACCACCCTTGCCTTCGACTCTCCTTCAACGAGTGGCTCGCTCCTATCTCTTCTGCTCAAGAGGTAGAGGCCATGCATACGGTCCTCCCGTCATATTCAGAGACGCCATCCTTCCGATCAAATGATCGGCGATTTGTTCGAGCGTGTCACACGCCAAGAACGGTCTGTCTTCTTCTCGTCTTCACTCGCCTTCGTTGCCTCTTTTGAGCCAAAGGATGTTTCTCATGCATTATCCGATGAGTCGTGGATTAATGCCATGCATGAGGAACTTGAGAACTTTGAGAGGAACAAAGTCCGCGACTTGTAGAGCGCCCATCCGGTCATAATGTCATTGGGACCAAGTGGGTGTTCAAAACAAGCAGTGAGGATGGGGTTGTCATTCGCAACAAGGCTAGACTAGTTGCAGGGGCTTTTTCTCAGTTGAGGGTCTTGACTTTGAGGAGACCTTTGCCCCGTAGCTAGGCTAGAGGCTATTAGGATCCCGCTTGCATTTTCTCGCATCCCGGGCTTCAAGCTCTATCAAATGGATGTCAAGAGTGCATTCCTCAATGGCTATATTGAGGAAGAGGTTTATGTCAAACAACCTCCGAGATTTGAGAACCCCAAGTTTCGAGTCATGTTTTCAAGCTTTCCAAAGCTCTGTATGGACTCAAACAGGCCCCCAGAGCATGGTATGAGAGGCTCAAGTCTTATCTTCTCAGCCATGACTTTAAAATGGGCATAGTAGACAAAACTCTGTTCATCAAACACCATGAGTCTCATTTTCTTCTTGTCCAGATTTATGTGGACGATATCATTTTTGGTGGCTCCTCTCATTCTCTTGTCTCTCAGTTTTCTGATGTGATGAGTACAGAGTTTGAGATGAGTATGATGGGCGAGTTGAGCTACTTTCTTGGCTTCCAAATCAAGCAGACTCAGGAGGGTACTTTCTTGCATCAAGGCAAATATACCCGTGACCTCCTGAGGCGCTTCGACATGTCTGATGGGAAGCCGGTGATGACTCCTATGGCCACCACTGCTGTCCTCGAGCCCGATGAGGATGGTGAGCCTGCTGATCAAAAGGAGTTTCGGAGCATGATCGGCTCCCTCTTGTACCTCACTGCTTCGAGGCCGGACATACATTTTGCTGTGTGTCCAGGCGCCGATTTCAAGCTTCTCCTCGCGCCTCTCACCGCCAGGCGGTCAAGCGCATCTTCAGGTACCTTCGTGCCACCACTGATTATGGTATTTGGTACTCTTCTTCTTCTTGTCTATCTCTTAGAGCCTTTTCCGATGCCGACTTTGCTGGCTGTAGGATAGATAGGAAGAGCACTTCTGGCACTTGCCAATTCATTGGCACTTCTCTTGTTTCTTGGTCATCTAGGAAGCGATGCAGGGTTGCCACCCACCACCGAGGCCGAGTATGTTGTCGCTGACCGATTCTTTGTAGTCAGTGCTCGATGAGATCGACCTTGCAGGACTATGGGTTAGAAATAGAGAGTGTGCCACTCTTCTGTGACAACACTTCAGCTATTTGCATTGCTAAAAACCCAAAGATGCAACATTCCCGACCAAACACATTGATATTAGATATCACTTCCTTAGAGACCATGTGGAGAAGGGTGATATCGTGCTTGATTCATAGATGGTGACCACCGGATAGCCGATATCTTTACCAAGCCTTTGGATAGCTCCAGGTTTGTTGCCTTGAGGAGTGAGCTTGGAGTCGTGAGCCCATACGGCTTATCTTGAGGGGGAGCTGGTTTGTATATTATGTACTATATATTTTCTTTCAGCTTTTCCTTTCTTCTTCTGGGTGACTTTGGGCTTGTTTTCTTAAGTTGAGTTCACTCACTTAGCATGTCTTCCATGGACCTCTTATCTTATGCTTTAGGTTGCTATCATGCGTGATTAGCTGTTCTCTCTTCTCTCTAGGTTGAGTTCCCTCACAGTCTTATAAGTCTAGCAGGTTTTGGGCCTCCTGGGTAGACAGGGTCTGTGTGCACTCCTTAGTTGGGATCTAGAGTCAGCTTCCCTATGTTAGTCTCTAGGAGAAGATAAGAGCCAGTCTGAGCAGTAGTGAGTCTCTTCTATCTTATCTATGCTCAATAGCCATCCGATCTTGCGTTTCTCGACTTCTTCTCCCATTCTGCTTTTTTTTTGGTTTTTATTGAGTTCATTTGGGTCTTCTTTATGCCTAATCTTGATAATAACTCAACTTTAACCAGATTTGAGCCTAAAATTGATTCAACTGTTGAGGGGAGTTTGGGAATCTGTTCATGCATTGCATTTAGATCGCATTTTTCATTTTATGAGCTTTGTCTATTATGCAATTGATTCAATCTTTCATGTAATGCACCTTGCTACATCTTTGAAGAAAATCACTAGCTTAGGTCTATCCAAGTTCATCTATGATATTAAGCTTGTTAAAATCAAAATTGAAAATCTTAAATGAAAACATGTTGCTTTTTCTTGTTAAAGTTTCTTCTCTAGAGGTTTTTACCATGAATTGTGAATTTATGGAGTTCTCTAGAATCCCTATAGCAACTTGGGTGAAACTTGCTTGATCCATATTTTAGTCCTTCAAAATTGCTCATATATGCTAAAATAAGAAAAACTTGACTCTTTTGTGCAAAATTGAACTCAACACTATATATTCTCTAGACGCCTCCCATTGCACTTGGGATGAACTTGGAATATATAGTGTATGACCAAGATCATTCTCTTAAGAGTTACTCTTGGGGTGATCGAACATGGCTTGAGTCAACCATTAAGAAATGCAAATAACAAAAACATAAGTGGGTAAAGAATGCAAATAATGTCAAACATTTGCACCCCGCTATGTCTTTCAAAATATCAAAGAAGAAGAATTTGCATGAATTGAAAAATGAACTCAAGGACTCTATATGTACTTCAAGATTCCCCAAAGTGTTGAGTTGGTTGAACTCTAGGTTTTCCATTTGATCCTATGAGTGGTGCTGGCTTCTAGCTTTGAAACTTTTGCTAAGTTTTGCACTTGTTCAAATCTTGCTAAAATAAAATCTTGTAAACCAAGCTTGTGAGCCAAATGAATTTGTTCTTGCAGACATCCTAGTTCACCATTTTCTAAATTGACTAGCTTGGTGTCATATCTTGTCATTGTGATCACTTGGATAATTCTCAAAGCTCACTTAGGATGCATTTCATGCATACATATATAAAGGGAGAGAAAACAAAAAAAAAAGAGAGAGAAAATTCCATTTTGATGCCTATATTGCCAAAAGGGGGAGAAAATGTAGAAAAGGCATCATTTAAAATGTAGAAAAGGGGGAGATAAAAATGTGAAAGCTTGCTATCTCTTAGGATCTTTGTAAATCTTTGCTATCTCTTATGGATCATATCACATTTGGCACTTATGATTGATTTTTAGAGCTTTTGTAGAAAACTTGCTCTTTTCATGATCTTGCTCTAAAATCTTACCGCCAACTTGGTCATGATTTTATATCTTTCTCTGGACCAAGTTTGGTTTTGCAATCAAACCGCTTTACAAACTCAAATTTATGCCTTTTGAGTGTTTGTCAATATACTCATCAAGGGGGAGATTGAAAGACCATGTGGAGGTCTATCCACGATGGTGATGAGTAATTGACCGTGGTTTAGCTGTTGTGCTTGAATTTGAGTTTGATCCGAGTGGTCGTCTTTGGTTGGTCGGAGACCGGTTGTCCGACCCAGTGGTCAGTCTTTGGTTGGTCGGAGACGCTTGTCCGACCAGTGGTCGTCTTTGGTTGGTCGGAGACAGCTTGTCCGACCCGAGTGGTCTGAGCTTTGGCTGGTTGGAGACCAGTCATCCGACCCCAAGTGGTCGGGACGAAGACTAGTGGTCAGACCCCAAGTGGTCGGGACGAAGACCAGTGGTCAGACCTCGAGTGGTCGAGACGAAGACCAGTGGTCAGACCTCGAGTGGTCGGGATGGAGACCAGTGGTCAGGTCTGTGGTCGGGATGGAGACCAGTGGTCAGACCATGTGTGGTCAGGGTTTTGCTGGTCAGCGAAGTGTATATCTTTCTGTTGAGATGGATATGTGTTGTTGGACATTGCTATGTGATGTGGTTTCCTTGTCTATGATGGTTGCAGGACTTTGGAGCTAGGTCATGGTGAGGCGAAGGAGATCAGGACTAGGCTGGGAGAGCTGAGGTCCAGATGATCGTGGTGTCGCCAAAGATGACCGAGGCCAGGAGTAGCCGCAAGCCAAGAAGACAAAGGAATGGATGAGATGCTAACTTGGAGCTGCTCGATCGAGGAGGACCGTTGGATCGCGATCGGGAAGATAGAGTAGCGGGTCAAGTTGGTATGCTTTGAACAGCGTGCAAAACCCGTTGTGTTGTTGGGTTTGGTCACCATGCATAGCTGTGTGAGTGGGTAAAATCTCAGCCCTTGATGGAGTGCTCTAGGGTTTAGAGGCTCATCCAAGGGTGGTAGGTGTTCCTAGCTGCTACTAGACAGGAGAGGGTGTCTCCCCGGGACGTGGTGAGCAGTGAGGAAAGTCTACGTGAGTAGTTGAGAGTTGTTGAGAGTGATAGTGTAAGGATCAAATCCGGCTCTTGGATGTTGGCTTAGGATTGAAGCAAGACATCCAGGGCGGAATTGATCCTGTGTCACTATAAATAGAGGGTAGGGCAGCCTTCCCTCGGTGAAGGTTCCGAGGTTTTTTTGCTCATTTGAGTTTTGCCCACTTTGTTGTGAGGCTTTGTAAACCTCCCTTCCGAAATGAAATGTTCTTCATCTATGTTCTTGTTTCATTTCTCTTACGTATTTACATTACGCACTTAAATTACATTATCTAAATTCGCATTTACTTACTTGCAATTTTCTTTACGTAATTTGGATTTGCCTCATCTCCTTCTACATGCTTCGAGTCTTTGTTGAAATTCATGATTGATGAACTCTTCTCTAGATTGGTGCTTTCAATCATCTAGGCAATCATTGCGTTCTTGTTGCAAGTTTGTAAATCTGTGTGTTCTTGAAGTGCGTAAGCGTGTGACTTGCAGTTCTTTAGTCTGATTGGCTTCGTTCTTGTTGCCAAGGATGAAAGATTGTGGATGAATCTTCTATAGATCATATCCCAATTATCTAGGCAATCTACAACCTCTTCTATTCAGCTTTGCAAGAAACCAATTTCGTGACTAGTTTTCGATAGTGTTTCTATTTGTTTGAAGGGTTGTTTCTTCGTGTACTTACTTGCTGTGATTTGTGTAGAGTCATCCAAGGATATTCGATCATCAACTCTCACCAGCAAGTTAGGGGTGAAGTCGTGTTCGTGACTCTGTTTTTGGTGTTGCATTTGTTTAAGCGAAAAGGACGGAACCTTGGTATCAATTCCTTCGATTGATGATTGAAATAGGTTCTGACATCCTTAGGGAGGTGCACACCAATTTTCCTGCTTTTGGATCACCGATCAAAAGTTACATCGATTGCTTTTAAGATCGTGCTGATTTTCTGTTCATCCGACCCCTTTCGATCGTTCATCCGACCTCTGTAGGTCGGGCGATCGCTCATTGGTCGGGGCACTATCCATCGAACACCGCTCACCCGAGATCGCTCATCCGACCTGAGGTCGGGCGATCGCTCATCGGTCGGGAACACTATTCGCCGAAGTATCGCTCATCCGACCTCTGTAGGTCGGGCGTCATCGTTCATCGGTCGAGTAATCTTGCTCATCCGAACACTATTCACCCGATCATCGTTCATCCGACCTCTGCGATCGGGAGTATTGTTTAACCGACCTCCGCGATCGGGAGTACTGCATTCATCCGGTGGGTACTGCTCACCCGAACATCGCTCATCCGACCACTTCCGGCCGGGAGTATCGTTCATCCGACCACTTCGGTCGGAGTATCATTCATCCGACCACTTCGGTCGGGAGTATCGTTCATCCGACCAAGACTAACGACCGATTCGCGAGATTGTTCATCCGGCGAGCTACTCGACCGGTCGCGCTTTTATTGTTCTCCCTATCTTAAGCGGTCGGAGCCTCTGCTTTGAAATTGCCCGATCGATGGTTCAGTTCTTTCTTTCTGGTCTTTTGGTGGATTGAATTCTAGGGGGAGAATTTATTCGAAAATTTTATTTGGCTCCTATTCACCCCCCTCTAGTCGCCTTTTCGATCTTTCAAAATGCTATCAGGTACCTGGGGATGATGTAGATCTAGAGCCAAACACAACAAGAGAGTAGATCGGGCAATTTCAAGATTCAAAAACAAATACTAAAGCAAGAGTAAGAAGCAAACTTGGAGACGATGATTTTTCACCCGAAGTTCGAATCCTTGAGGGGATCCTACGTCTCCGTTGAGGCGGCTCGGTCACACTTGAGCCGGGGTCTCTTTCAACCCTCTTCCTCCCGGTGTTGCACAAATGCACTCGCCGGTCTTCACTCCTTTGATTCCTTCCCTTACGGAGGCGGAACCGGCCTTCACAAACTTCCCACGGCCAACCACACAAAGCTCCGGTGGCTCGTAGGAGACCTCCTAGCCGTCTAGGAGTCCTCAACCTCCAAGAGTAACAAATGCTCACGAAGAACAAACTTGGAGATGAAATCAAGTGCTCAACAACTCAAAACTCACTCAACCTAGCACCTCACTCCTCAAACTTTTCCCAACCCTTCTCACCAAGGGGATCACTTAGATCTAAGGGTAAAGAGGTGTTTTGGGGGGCTCAAGAACAGGATAAAAGCTCCTCAAATCAGTGGGATCACCCCCTTTTTGAAGTGGGGAAGAATGAGGCTTTATATAGAGGTCCCCAAAAACTAGCCGTTGGAGACAGCCGCACACAACCCGGAGACTCCGGACTTAAGTCCGGATAGTCCGGACTAGATAAGAAAGGCTAACAGAGAGACCCAACCCGGATAGTCCGGAAATATGTCCGGATAGTCCGGAATGTCCGGATAGTCCGGACTCACTGAGCAGTCCGACGAAAACGAGCATAACTTTTGACTTCGGACTCCGATTTCAGTGATTTTGGACTCTACCGAAAGCTAAGAACGAGGGCTACACAACTAACAAGGTCTCACTACCAAAACTCAAAGGATAAATACAGATATCACAAAGAATCCAAGAGAGACCTACAACCCTCACTTTCCGGCACCACCAACACCACTCTCTTTCTAAGATTCACAAGGATGGATCACTTGAGCACTTGACACATCTAAAAGTCATTCAACATCGCATCCCTCTTAATAGTACGGCAATCCTTAGACTCAAAATAAAACAAAGATAATACAAGTCTAGAAAAAGTCACTTGCCGTCTTCTTTCTTAATGCCGGTGCATGAAGACCTTCACCATATAATTGATGACATCTTCGCCTTGTCCAACTCGACTCGATTCACCTCATGAGACTCTCGTCCTATCAACCTTGACTTGATCATCCTCTCTGACGATCTCCACGCCAAGTCGATCTTGACTTAGTCCTCAACTCTTGGTGACACCGCCGTCTTGTTGACCTCGGCTTAACGATAATCCTCCAAGATACCTTGGTCATCATACACATACGGGACCTAATTCTTTCCAAACTACTCATGAAAGACATTAGTCCCAAAAGCTCAATAGATATGAATAAATTGATATTTGTGAGCACTTGATTACAACAAGTGTTTCATATAAAGAAGCACAACATAAATGGAAACACTTAACATAAGAAATGTTCTCTACTAAGTACATCATGATGAATATGTAATTGATCTATATGCACTAGAGAGATAATTGCCAATATGATGAATCAATTAAATCATGGCAAGGATCACAGTCTTTACTTAAATGAAGCACATGATAGAATGTACACGAATTGTACATGTGCAAATAATATTTGGAATAAGAGTAAATATGTGATCCAACACTAGATTAAACTTCACTAAGAGAATTGCATGAGAAGATATACAACTAAAACATGCATGCACCAAGTCAATCTATAGCAATACGAAGTTTAACTCTAGTTAATACATGCATACTAAAAACAAAGCACATAATGAACTCAAATGAATATATATGCACAAATAAATATGACATGAACCAATGTGCATATATATAATCAACATGCTACTTGGAGTTCACTATGCATTTGCACGAAATGAATGCAATAACAAATATAGAATAGATACCAAAATTGCATACCTTATCTTTGCTTAACCTTCCTATTTGATTTTCCTCTAAAAGATGAGACTGATACTCAACTAGGCAATAACATGTTAGTCTCATAGCAATATAATCATATTAGAGGTTTGTCATTTGCTAAGCACTAAGTTAAGCATTTACTTAATTGAATAGATTGTCATTATGAGTGTTTGTCATTAATCACCAAAATAACATAAGTGCCTAGATGCACTTTCAAAAATGCACTGAATTTTTCAGAGATACATTTTTATATGCAAACATTGGTCGATATGAATGAGATTTTGAGCCATGTGACCTTTAAGCATATTCAAGCTACTAGACATCAATCCCTCTTAATAGTACAACACATATTCTAGCAACCCGATCTTTTCTACAAACTCCGAGATCGGTAAAAGCTATAAAAATATCCTTATGTTTTAATACCTTGGCCTTTAGCCTGAATCCATGATAGGCTCTTTGTTCATGTTTCCACCTTTTCAATGTCCAACGAAGAGGATCAACCTATTCTCATACACTTAGAATAATATGTTAGTCCTGTAATCGTAATTGTTATTAATTACCAAAACCCAAATAAAATTGAGGGCCTAGATGCTTCATGGGGGGGAGAAAAGTACCACACTAAATAATGCTAGGAAATAGGTTGAAATGTCACTGGTATTAAGTCCTTAGACCCATGCACTAAAGAATCCAAACTTGAAGTTCGAAGAATAATAAATCTGTAACAAATAGCTAATAATCTGTCAAATACCTTCACTGATCATAACAGAGTGACAAAGTGTCATATACCTATAGTAAACACACCCGACAAAGTGAAAATACCTCAGAATGATATTGAATCCACTCTTACCCCTCATGATAAGAAGTGGTGAGGCCTCCGGGTGCACGAGACTCAATTCCGCGGAGATGTCCGTAGAAACAGAGAACCAAACAAGTCGAATCACTCCCCAAGACAGTAGAAAATGCTCAACCTGATGTTGAGAAAATTCAAAAAGTGAGCCATCCTGAAGATGGTAATCGCATTCCTGAAGTGAGCTGTCCTGAAAATGAAAACCCTAGTGAATATTTGCGCGCACAATCTGATGCTTGGAAGTCGAAACACCCAGACTCCATCGTTGTGGGAAATCACGAGGAGCTGGAAGAAATTTCCACTAATTATGTGGATTCAAAAGAGTAGTATAAAAGAAAGACTACAATGGTTGACATATAATTTGACTAAAAAATGGCTAAAATCTGTATCCAAAATCAAAGTCCACGACAGAGTGACAAGTGCTCAATTGAGTCAAATGAAAAGAAGTAGTTGATGCAGAATTACGCTCGCTTAACAAAAGGAAAATATTCGGTCTTATTGAGCGAACATCTCCTAAAGTGTTCCTTGTAGGATCAAAATAAGTTTTTATCCAGAAGAGAAATGAAAACAACTAGGCGATGAGATATAAAGTGACGCTTACAGCACAAGGGTTCACACGGAGACCCGACATCAATTACCATGAAACTTACTCTCCTATAATGAGTGGAAGAATGTTCCGATATTTAATATCAATGGTAGCTAACTTAAACTTATCAATGTAGTTGATGAATATAGTGATCGCATATTTATATGGGTAACTGGATATAGATATTTATACGTGAGTCCTTGAAGGAGTCAAAATTTTGAATACTAATACAAGTAATCGCAACATGTATATATTCAAACTACAGAGGTCGTTCTACTAAAGATTAATTGTCTCTATGTATTCATAAAGAAGTCCCATAATAGGTATTATCTCATTCTATGTCAATGATCTGAATATCATCGAAACCACAAAAGACATAAAGGAAGCAAGTTTGTATCTTGTGGCGGAGTTTGAGATGAAAGATTGGGGTAAAACCAAGTATTGCTTAGGCCTGCAACTAGGGTATTTCCTAGAATGAATCTTTGTACACCAGTCTACATATACCAAGAAGGTATTAGAAAATTTTAACATGAATGTTTTCAACGAGGCAACAAGTGTAACACAGTATGCAGATGCAGTGTACTCTTATCTCCAACTTTCTTCCAATTGAGTTTTTGGAAGGAGTTTTTGATGAGGTATTTGCTCAAGGTGGAGTATCGAGATATAACCGCACTCTTGGTTTTAGCAGGCGAATTTCGAAACTACCACTTATGGGTGTTCGGTATAAATATAGTATCTCATTGTAAAAGAGAATTAATCTATAATCAATAAATAGAAAATAGTTGAGATCTTATATGTGTGATGTTTATCTACTTTGATTGCTTTTTTGATATTCTTGATTGGCATCATAATTGATTTATGTATTGAACTCTCTCACCGGCAATTCTGCGACTCATAAACGGCTACATGGCCCCGCCAAAAAAGTCGAGTGCCACGATGTCAAGCAGCAGTGCATGAGTCAGCCTTTGACCGAAGTGTCGGTACGGACCAGCCGACCAGTGACACGCCCACCTGAACGTGGGGCCCCGCCCGTCAGGCACATGCATGCGCCACCCTAATGCGACCATGATGACGAGGGCGTGACGCAGAGTTCCTCTGTGATATCACGCGCTGTGTGAGCTTTGTGTCCACGTTCAAAAGGCTCCAGGGAGCGGTGACGCGGACACGGGCGAGTAACTTTGTTGTGGGATCATACTACAACTGCGTACCTCTTTAATTTTTAGAGCTTTTTAGGTACACTAAAATCGGATCAAATAGATTAAACTATTTAGTATTTACTTATACTTCTTTCGGTAATAGAGCAGTAGAAACAACTTCAACACATCAATAACTAGCTATTATCTTTACTACCTTATCATATACTCCATATGTTCAGAATTATAAGGTGTATTTTAACTTTGCACAAGGATTAATGTTGGATTGAAATTGAGAAAGGTATAAGTGAAAATGACCTAGATACCCCCACTTAATTGTCTTGGAAGATGAGAGATAATATTTTGCATGTGGTGGTAATGAATAAATGCACGTAGTTGAGAGAGAATAAATAGGGGTATGGTAGAAAAAGCCTCATTAAATCTATATGCAAACTTTATATTTCAACTATAAGGCTTATATTTCTGAACGGAGGAAGTACTTTAATACTTACTCGTATAATGTACTGTAAAATTTCTCAATTTCTGAAATCATTCCTTTTCTAGCCTCTTATATCTCTGTTTTTTTCTTGCAAATTTAGCCCCACGAATTCATTTGCAGATTTGACCACCTTCCACGCTCTCCTACCACGGAAGGTAACCGGAGCTCCCATGACCGCGGCAAGGCACCTCCCGCGCTCCCTAGCCATGACACCGACGCTTGTCCTTCGCTGCCCGAGCGTAGAAGCAGCTGGTCCCGCGCTTGCCCGCCCAATGCTGAGGCTCGCCGGCTGCGGCACTCCTTAGGTGCAGGAGCGCCTTTCGCGGTGAGAAAGAGATCAAATCTACAAATGCGTTTATAATGGTGCTAGATTTGCAAATAAAAATAGACGAGAGAGCTAGAAGAACTCAAGCTTCTCAATTTCTAATCATCGAGGTACGTACATGGAATATATAGCAGTAGAACTTCGTAACAAAAGGGTACTGATTAAGAATGAATCAAGGACGTTTCAAAATCAAAATGAAACTAGTGTGAAGCTTAGCAAATCAACACCAGTAAATTAAACACTAGAACACGACTCTTCATACAAACTGGGACATCTCTTAATTAGCAACTGCTTAATTAATTAGACACGCACACACTGAGTACTGAGGCATCTCTGACGATGATACATATACGATACGTGTCCACACAATTAATCACAAGACCAGGAAGGCGCATCTTATTACACCAACACATGCATGCATGCACACACGCACTAAGTACGTACGTACGCGCGCGCTCATGCTCAGGCCACCTTAAGGCACCATTCCGCCGCCGCCTCCTCCTCCGCCCCCGCCGAAGCCGCCACCGCCTCCGAACCCACCGAGGGGCCCACCGCCGGCCCCGAACCCCCCTAGCGGCCCGAACCCGGCGATGCCCCCGCCGAGCGGCCCGCCGCCGCCGCCGAAGAGGCCGCCGCCATTGCTCCCGGCAAAGACGGTCTTGGCTTCATCCACTCCGGCGCCGGCGCCTGCGTCGTCGCGGCCGGCCGCAACGGCAACGGTGCCGCAGTCGTCGCGAGTAGGCACGCCCCTGGCCGCCGCCGCCGCCACGGCGAGGCACAGCAGGAGGGAGGCAATGCACCACCACTTGGCCATTGGCACGCTAACTGTACGTGCTATCTCGATCGATCTCTGTGAGGTGGCTGAGTCGAGGCGAGTACAGTGGTGGGGGGAAAGGCGAGCGCCGGGTGAGGGTTTAAAGGGCAGGGAAGGAGAGGGACAGGTGGAGAGAGTAAATGGTGACCGGCAAGTGGTTGCTAAGGTGTAATAAATTGGAGATGAAGAAGTAGATCGACCGATGCAGCAGCAGTTATTGCGAGCAGCAGGGGATCTGTAAGATGGCGCTGTTAAAAACACCGGTACTGATCACCAATGCCACGGTATATACATTTATAGTTTTTATCATCCTGAAAAAGGTAGCATAAGGAATCACCAAATTAATTTATAATACTTGATATTACTATCTCAATGTATATTTTAGTACCTTTCCAACGATAATAAAAAGTCTCACGTACATTATAGCCTATATGCCAAGTTGGCAACAAACAAATGCACAACTCCACCGGGATCACCAGTCATGCATGGCACTGACACTTTGGCAGACCTGAAGAAATCATATCACCTGCCTAGTTTCATATAAACCCTCTGTTGACTGTTGGCGAAGTGACAACTATCTAACCGTTAAGCCATATTTAGAATGTTGGAATTTCACACGAAACAGTTCGCTTCTTGTGAGATTCAGGAAAATTTTATACGAGCCAAGCGGGGCCTAAGTTTTCCAGAGTTGGATGTGTACTGTGCTTGGGTTTCGGGTGGTTGGGCCAAAGGCTGAATCAGGGTTCATGCTTGGAGTAGGGTTGGGGTGGCCGATATGGAGCCACGTATGGGTGGGTACGTTTGTAATTTTTCCTCAATGTACTCCTTTTCCTTCTCTTCTGGAAAGGAAAGTGCATATTTGCAAAATTTTGAAACTACCCGCCATTTCTTGGATCCAATGTAAACAAAACAAAAAATCAAGTTGTACCATACAAAGGAAGCTCTAGTATTCTTTGGATCAAGACTCGAGAGCAACGAAACTGGCTCTAAGCTGGGTGTACAAACTGGATACACATCTGTCCCCACTTTATCTTCATCTGTTACAGTGAAGAAAAGCACTTGGTACACAACTTATTCCCAGTCCAGGACACAAGAAGACTGGTCAAGAAAAGAATAGATTAGTCCCAAGAAGAAGGTTCATCTTTTAACCAAGGACACAGGTTCTTATCAGTCTTGCCCACACAGCTTTGCTTTTAGGCCTCATTCAGGGGGCACCTTTGGCTGTTCAAAGTTATACTCTTGCAAGAAAAGAAGAGAGAGAACAGAACAGAAAAAAAAAAGAAAGAGAGGGAAAAGCAGCATGCATTGGAGAGAATCCATGCTGCTTTGGCAGCTTGGAACTTCTTTTCTTTCTTTAGCTCTCCCTCTGCCTTTTATCTTGTTTCTAGGCATGCTTCTTGCTGGTTTACTGCAGCGAATTCATCGGTAAGGTTTTGTGTAGGAGGAGGGAAATTACAAAAGACAGACAAGACTTTTTTAAAAAATAAATATGAAGAGAAGGAAATTAAGCGTTTCCATGTTCTTGAAAAGAAATTTGAGTTGGTTTCAAAGCAATCAGCTGGGGATTAAGCAATTGAAATATATCGCTCTTTATAAGCTTTCGTAGATTCCTCGAATAATTTTCTTGTTGCTAGCGAATGGTATTAATTGTTATGTGCAAGTGGAGCATGCTAATTGGCAAAACAAAAGCATCTTTAGTAAGTGGGTCTACTTTGCTTTGGTGCTAGGGCACAAACTACAATGGATTTCACATGTCATCACAAGATAAGAAACAAAGCCTAGAAATTATTGGTCATCTTATCTTTACCTGTTCCTCTATAGCAAACTTGCAATGTGCTTTCCTAACCAATACAACAAATAGGAAATAAAAAGAAAAAGAATGAATACTACTGCAAACATGTGCAAAGCAACTACTGAGAGAAAGGAGCTCTTGCCCATCCCTTTGCCAAGAACCTTTGATGCCTGATTTTTGTGACAGGGAAGCTTGGTACTGCTCTCTTTACAAACCCCCATCAGTAGAATAGCTTTTGTTTTGCAAAAGCAAAAGTTTGCCTAAAATCGTCTTAAATAGCAGTGCTTAGAACAAGATAGGCCACCTTCCCCTAGTTACACCAGCATCCCGGCCAGACCCACCACAAATGCAGCTCCTGTTTTCCTTCGTTTCTTTCTTTCAACACAATGATCTGATCCACAACCAGCACTTCGGAAGCTTCCATCCTTGGGGGCGCGTGCCGCCTACGCTCGGCCTGGCGATCTTCCCGACTCCCCAGCTCCCCTGAAGAATGCAGAGTGATGAGCATTTGAAAATTAGAGGGCGGAAAGGAAAGCATTGGAACAGCTTGCAAGCGTTGTGTTCAAGGTGACCTATACTGCATCACTGGGCTTGTGATTTAGTAGTAATAGCTAATCAACAATGCCATTGCACAGTGTACTTTGTTTGATTGCTTCAGATGCATGTTGGCTAATCATTTCAAGTATGATAAGTGCATATGCAGGGTGCTCATTAGGAGAGCTTGAGCAATAGACTTTCCTTTGTTAAAAGGTTAGCGTAATATCATCATGGGAAGTGTTGATGTAATGAGGACAAACAGTGTGGTCATCTGTTGTTATTATTGTCATCTCATTATCTTTATTATGCATTTATGCTAAACAAATTCAAACCATGCCTTTGAAAATGTAAATGGGTGTGGTTTATTTTATATTTAGAAGATAGAAACCTTCTTTTTGTAACTTGTCACTTCTGGTTTACTCTAACTTAGAAAGATGAAAACAGTAATCCGAAATCATAAGTTTAATACTAAGTTCTTTGAGTTTAATGCTTCCAGCACGAAAACCTAAGTCTTTCTTGAACAAGGCGTGACACCTCAGACAACACAATTTGCATATTATGTTCTTCTCCTTTGTCAGTTTTTGGTGCCATATGAGAATTTACCGAGATCCATGGAAGGTTGTAAGGCCATTAAGACAGAAACTTGATTGGTAATGCGAGACATCTTAAGCTAATATTCGGACTGAAGCTGGTGTAAAAAAGAAGAGGAGGAAGAACAAAAAGAGCAGCACATGTCATGTTTGAATGCAAGAAAAGTTACCTGTTGTGGATTGGATCCGGTCCATTGGGCACCCTCCTCTTGCTGCTGCTGAAAAGATCATCAGCCTTGAATTCCTCCAATGTCCTCTGAGCCAATCCACCATTGACTCCGATCATCATCTTTCTGCCGCCTACCGCAGCAGCAACGCTCACCAGCGACGGCGGTTTCGCACCTCTCTCCAGCAGCAGTGACACCAAAACAAGGCCTACAAACAGGATGGCCAATGCCGCCACCGCTGCCCGCCTCGCAGACCTGTCCAGCGTGCTCATAATATCCTATTTCTTGTTGCTTGGCACTGTAACCACACCACAACTCTATGAGCTTCTCATAGAGTGGTGCAAGTGCAAGGACCCCCCCAATGTGAGGTTACCTCTCTCAGCACATTATATTGTGGAGGCAGTGGTATTTGCGTCTCTTGCTTCTTGTTTTCTTCTGAGATTTTTTTTTTCTTGAGCTGGCTCTGATGTGCTTTTGAAGGGCCTAATGTAGGGGGCAGGGTAGAATCAAAGCAAGTGAGCCATACTTGCTTTTGTCCTTTGCCTTTGAGTTATGTTATTTTCTTTCCTCTCTTTTAGTTTCTTATCTCTTTGATCTTGAGTGGTTAAAAGATCCAATAGGTGTTTATGGTGGCAAACTGACAATGCTGCCTGATCCATAAGGATTCCTTTGTTGCCCTTGAAGTACAACCCGGTTAGAGGATAATTTAGATTACATGAAAGCGTTTAGGATAAAGAGAGAATGGAAAGAACTAATCTTTGAGTAAATCTAGGAGGCGGCATGACAGATGAGAGATTGCTCTGGTAAAGCTAGCCCCAAAAGCAACTTCAAAGTGAGAAGCACCCTGAAGAAATACACATCTGTATGCTACCACTTTCAGGTGATATGTCACTATCCTTTATATTGGACTGACTACATGAATTGCACTTTGCTCCTCACCGAACCTATAAAACATTACTCTGATTCTATGCTATATTCTCCTTGCAATGTCATTTTCATTACACTGACAAAATATACTCAAATTCATTTTTTTCACATGCGATGGTACAAAATATTTACGAACTAAGCATGTTTAAGATGTGGTTTATCTATATGTTTGAAGCAAACAAACTTAGCTGAGGCAGGAGTAAGTTCTATGTTGTGGAAAGGGCCGAAGGAGTTTGTTAGTTTTGAGACAGCCTGACACACTGGCTGTCCTGAAATCCACTGTTATGCAAGCCAACAAAATTAAAGTGGAACAGGTAGTTGCATTGCTGCCAGTAGGACAGCTTCCATTTGTACATCAGTAAATACTAAAAATTACTTTCACCTGCACTGTATCAATAAATACTAGAAAGTATGTCACCTGCACTTGCAGTAAACTTGAAATTTGAAAGCATAAAAAAGGAAGTAATTTTACTACTGTTCACTGTCCGAAAATTCAAATACCGCCTCATTTCATCTGAGAATACTCTAAATATGTACATATCAAGTATTCAGTAAGTGATACCAACATTGCATTAAGAAAGAAAATGCAAAACTGTTCACGAATCACAGACGCTGCAGCTCTTTTGGCACTGACCAGGTGAGCCCTCGGATCCTACCATGTACACCGGGTTTTTCACGCATTCGCCAGCTGCAGCCCATTTCGCGCAATGCTCACTCTCATCGGAACATCCTTTGGTCTGCCTCAGGACTGACGGATGCTCATAGGACCTGATATGGATCCACTTCGGCGCAGACCATTTTTCACCTTCTATCACAGGGCAGCTTCCATGGAGACTGAGCGGGTCAGGTATGCCGCCAACATGAAGGCTAAAGAAGAGCACCGCGTCACCTTTAACCGGTTTCACTGCAAGTAATTAACCTGGTTAAGTTCAGAGCTTCTCCACATGTTTCAGTTCTTTTTTTTTTTTTTGAAAAGCAGTGAGGCTGAAATTATATTAGATAGAAGAAAAGTAAGGTACAGAGATTACAAGGTGTGCAGGAGTCTGCACTAAAGGAAGGTACAAAACAGAGTAAGGAGGAAAACAAAAGGAGAGAGAAAGAGAAAAGAATCGGCCTGCGGTGGACTAGATTTTTTAGATGAGTTATTCGCAAGGATCCAGATTGATGACCTCGTCCTTGATGGATGGTAGAATCTCGTCGTTGGTTTTTGATGTGTTTCGGAAGATCCTGTTGTTTCGCTCTTTCCACCAATGCCAGCATGATAAAATAATTAGAGTTTTAATGTCTTTTCGCAATCTTGGCCGATGGTTTACATGGTACAGGTTCCAATCCTCCATGTTGAGGATTGCGGCCTGATCCCACCGATCTGGTGAAAGAGATGGTAACCTTACTCATCCTGCTATGGCCTGCCACAGACTTTTAACCTGGGGGCATTCTATGAAGCGATGATGCACAGTTTCTAGGCTGCGGTAATATATTGGGCAGAAATACTGATTTAACTACCCCCTATGCAGTAGTCGTTGTGCCGTCCATAAGCGATTATGGTGTGCTAGCCATAAGAAGGTTTTGCAACGCAATGGGGCCCAAGCTGGCCAGATCGCGGTATGAAAGGATGTGATGGTGCTTCCTATGAACTGCATTTGGTATGCTGATGAGGCCGAATAGGTATTAGAACATGTTTCAGTTCTTGAAGAGGTACTAAAACATACAGATATGTCACATTTGGAACAGTAAAAAGGTTTCACTATAAGACGAAACATTACCTGCTAATCCTTTTTGTGCGCACTCAGAGAAAGTATCATCCTTGGGCTGAGACTCCCACCCCTAAATCAATTTGCATTGCCAATGTCACAAATAGAGCACTTCTCCCTATACAAATCATATATCACTTGGACTAGGAAACTTCAAGAACATCAAATCTGTAAGGTACCTCGGCATTTGGGAACACGGTCTCGCCTCCCTTCTCGACAGTTGACAGATACATTAGCACCGTCGCATATCGGTGACCTCCCTGTGCTTGATTGACCTTGTCGTGGAAATAATCAAAGTGCGGCGCATACTTCTGACCGTGCTCGTAGCGTAGTATCTGAATGTTCTCAGCATTCTCTGGTGAAATCAGTGGCTACATGTCAAAGGTTGCAACCTGAACAAACATTGCAAGTAGAACCAAACAATCTCAAGAAAGCTTAGCCACCTTCGGGAAGAAAAGTCCACGCTGCAATCCTTTCTTCAATCCTACTGATCACCGGATCCTTCACAAACATTGCTATAATTCATCAGAATGACAGGATCCAATAGTCCATTGAAATGTACAAGAACAAATTCCTAACCATTGCTATTACCAATTTGCCTAAGTACTGTCACTACCAAAACTGGTCCCAAACTGCCAATTGCAATGAGTTCTGGGCCAGAAAGTATCAGTTGGTGCAGTGATGGATGTATATTGGTCTCTGGATCCTTAGTAACTGTTGCTCAGAGGGGAGCCAGAGCCAGTGGTCCCGTAACTGACGCCGGTCTGAATGTTTACTGGTTGCCGGGGCGTGCCGCGAGCAGGTCCGTCTGATGAAGTATCAGTACAACAAACTACTGATGGTGATCTAAATGTTCAGTAATTGCAATATTGCATCGCAACAGGAATAGCATTGACCTTGTGAACATACGAGAGGTAGTGACGGAACTAGAAATTTTTTGTTGGAGGTGCACACTTCTCACTACAACTCTATAGTCTTCTACAATTATTTCGTAACA
This sequence comes from Otatea glauca, assembly GCA_036346275.1. Lineage (NCBI taxonomy): Eukaryota > Viridiplantae > Streptophyta > Magnoliopsida > Poales > Poaceae > Otatea > Otatea glauca. The sequence goes on from CM070724.1 coordinate 26,735,924, forward strand.
TTATAAATCCAACACATATATTTGAAATTTGCTAAAAAGCACAATATAAATAGTTCTAGGGTCATAAAAATTCCAAACCACCAAAATCAGAACCAATTCAATCAATAAATTTGGACATCGAAGAGATCATCTTTTACCACTTTTCAAATTTTTGGGAGTGCCGAGGCTGCCTATGGCGAGAGGTCAGAGGTTGGATGGATTGAATTTAGACAGAAGAGTTGGAAGGTTTCTTGGCCTTAAAAATATGCAGGGAAATGGACCACTGCAGGAGATGTCAGAAAGTCAGAACCTAGATGACCTCCAGAACTTGTTGCGACTCGAGGATGAGGTCCCATTGAATAGTGGATCGCACTAAGATGCAGCATTGCCTCAAGTTAAGAGCCGCAAAATTTTAGCAATGTGAGCAATGTGGTCACTGGTAAAAGAGGTAAAAATTTTGAGGACAAGCCAAAAATGAAATTGTTATTCCTGCAGCACAGGATGTTATTCCTGCGCTACACCAGATATGATCTACCTCTTTTCTAAAACTAGATGTAGGACATACCTAATAAGCCACTTATAGTTCTATCTCCAAATTGTTGCATCAGTAATTTTCTCAAAGCTACGTACTCTATCAATACTACCATAATTTTCACAAATCTCAGCATGAATAATAAAAATCAATACTTTTTTAGAAAAAAGTAGGGAACTTTTGGGCTGTTTTTGGTCTTCAGGCTTGGCCACGTCAGGCTCAGACTTGGCCACGCATCTCCAGGCCCTGCCCGGGGTTTGAGGAGGTCTATTGTCGGTCATGAGTTGAGGCCTACTTCGGGCCTTCGGCAGTAGAAGAGCAACCAAGCAACAATTGGAGAGGGAAAGAGGGCGATAAAAGAAAGAAGGGGAATGGGTGATGTGGTCTTTGATACGTGGATTCCACCCAAGTATATTCAGTGCAAGTCAAGGATGTGAAATTTATCAAAACGTTTTGCCGAACCATAGTAAAATGCAAAAAAAAAAAGTGTAGTTTTCTTATATATTTTAGAGAAACATGTGTATGTTTGCGAGATTTACTCTTGTGATGTAATTTCTCTTTCTCCAACCTTTTCCTTTTTCTTTTTTATTTAATTTTTATTGCGTGTCAGTCTCTAAAACCAATTTAGGCCCCGGCTCAAAATAAGAACGGTTGAGTTTCACCCGGCACTATAACAAAATAATGTAGAAATGTACCACAGCATCGCCACCGGGTATCGTAGCGATTAATCTCGAGCATTCATTCTTGATCGGACCGCAAAGGTACAAGAAGTGGAAACGTAGCGTATAATAAGAAAATGCAAAGGATACGATACCGGAACTCAACCGCCAAATGGCCTCTAGACCAATTTTTTTTGCAAATCTGCCATGTGCGACAAAAATTACAAAAGTAATTCTCTCATTGAACACAGAAGAGCCAACATGAGGACAGATACCCCCTGCCGCGCTATGAAACCGCGGTAGGGCACTAGGGTCGGGACATTAGCATCGCACGGCCGACGTGAGAGGAGGAGGCCTGTCGCGGTAGGGCAGAGCGACAGGCTCCTGCGGCGGCAGGGGAAAGCAACAGGTAAGCCTGTCACAGCAAGGTAGAGCGGTAGGCTCCTGCCATGCTTGCGGTGCGCGGAAGCAAGCTCCAGCGCTCTCCAGGGCTATTCCACGCTACTAGATCACGACAGGTGACATACATCAGGTCTTCTACGCTTAGATAGGAGGCTATTTTTGCAAAACTCGTCGTATGAGGGCTAGTTTTAGGAGAAAAAAAAGGAAAGGGCTGCTACAGTAAATTTTTCACATCCCAAAGCTTGACTGTGACAGAAGTGACACTGTACCTGGCGTTTGTGAAGGAACATGCCGGAGCTGGTGCGCACCTTGCTCATGACGCTCTTGCCGGACTCGTTGTCCGCCACCATCGACCTCTGCATCTTCTTCTTACCCTGCTCGATTCCCAAAACAACACAAAGAATTCTTTTAGTAATATTCGTGCAACAATCCATCGTTCAATTACCACCCAAACATGCACCGACTGCGCGATGCTCACCAACATGATGAGGTGGTCGCATTCCTCGTCGGAGAGGAACCCCTTGTACACGAAGATCCTGCGTGCATGCATGAACCACATCAGGAAGGCAAGAACTCTTTAGCATCAAGCTAGTACTGTGTAAGTATCCGTGCCAAGTATCCGTGCCGTAGTTATCAGATTTGCTCTAAACCTCCGTAAATCGAGAATCGGATTCATCAAACCTGAACTGATTTAGGATATAGAATTCATATTCGCAGTGAAAATTAAAAGAAAAAGTAACGAAGCATGAACTCAAATCTCGTAATGCTACTCGAATAAGCCTAAGTACGGCCTGTTTCTAATAAGTACGGCCTGTTTACCTCGGCTTCCAGGAGACCGCCGTGACGCGCGCCGAGTTGAAGGGAGGCGCCTCGGCAACGGCGCCCGCATCGTCCTCCTCCTCACTCAATAGGAGCACCGCGACAAAGGCGGTGGCGGCGAGGAGGAGCGCGAAGAGGAGCAGCGCGCGCCGCAGCTTCATGACGAGCTACCATCCATCCAAGTAACGCAGCGCCTTCCAGACTGGGCGCTTTATACCGTGTTCGTACCAACTAGAAGGCGCCCGCGCGAGCGAGGCGCGCCGCGCGCGACGTCTGATTTGGTTTTTCTGGTGGGTTTTCCTGCGTGCGCCGGGGTTTTGTGCAGTGGGCGTGGGTTGGTTTGCGCGGTCGCCAGTTTGAGCCCACGGCATGGCAGAAACAAGAGGAACTAAGCATGGACTGACGAGAAAGAACAGACAAAGTGCGCGTAGCCGTGCGTGCTGGGGGTTGTTGACTCTTGGTTTCTGGTTGCTGACGCTGCCTTGCTCCTGTATGAGATCATAGGAGGTGATCTAAACCGGAGGCCACGACAGGTTGACTTCGTGTTGTTCCTCTACGCCCCCAGGCCCCAGGCATTGTAGAAAAACGTGGCTCGGTCTTTTAGAGTTTGGAAAGCACACCACTCAAGAGCAGGCTCCTTCTCTCTTTATATTATTACTTTGAACAACAAGATCAGTTACAGATCAATTACAATCCGTGTCTGTCACGGCCAAGGTTCCAAATTTCGGTGAAATTCGGCGAAATTTCGGATTTCGGACCACCCTGAAATCTCAAGTACCGTCCGGAAAAAAATTTGAAATTGCTACAGTAAAAATCCGAAATTTCGGTTTTTCCGGCGAAATTTCGCCAAATTTGGCCGAAATTTCGTGTTTTTTGGCCGGTTTTGAAGGTTTCAGGGCCGGATTTGGTCCAATAACCCTTAGGAAAGTCATCTCCTATGAAAATTTGTTGAAAAACCTAATTTTTTAAATATTTTAAAATTTTGGTAGAAACACTGTCCGATTTTTATAAAATTGTACAAGCTTGATAAACATATGAAAATTTTATGGTACTATCCTTAGTAGTTTAGGATCATACATAAAAAAATTCAAAATAATTTAACTTCATTTGTTATCTTTAAAAAATCAAAAACAGAATAAACATAATTGGGACAGTTATATTGTCAGAATTTTATAAATTTTCTTGAGTGTAATTATGATCTAATTTTTTTTGAGAGATTAATAATTGACTCATTACCGTTATATAAATTTTTCAAAAAATTTAAACTTTTTTTGTTTGGTCAATCAAATCTATGCAAGCATTGAACTTCGTTTGTTATATTATATTTCAAAAATCAAAAAGAAAAGAACATAAATGGTACTGTGCCTTGTAAGAATTTTATAAATTCACTGGAGTGTGATCATGAATCAAAATTTTTATGAGATATTAATAACTTCCTTATCACCGTTCTGTAAAATTTTAAAAAAAATTTATGGTTTACATAATTTTTACTTTTGCTCAAGTTTGCCGGTAAGCCTTTTAACAGGGTAGTAGTACTGTTCGAATTTTTAAAAATTTATACAGTTTTATCATCATCTGAAAATTTTATGAGAGCATTATAGATACATCATAACCATGCACAAAAAATTTCAACAGTTTCTAACTTCATTTGTACCATTTTCCATTCGGATCAAACTTGTCGATCAGTGTTCTGTCTGGATAGCGCCACTCTCCGAATTTTTAAAAATTCCTCACATGTGATAATCAGCTGAAATTTTTATTATAATATTATTTATGGATCATAACCATGCACAAAAAATTTCAACAGTTTATAACTTGATTTGTACTATTTTCCATTCCAATCAAACTTGTCGGTCAGTGTTTTATCAGGACAGTACCACTCTCTGAATTTTTAAAAATTACTCAGATGTGATAATCAGCTGAAATTTTTGTGAGAACATCAGCATTGTGTCAGTAACCTCCAAAAAAAATTTCAAAATTTTTCGATAACGTTTAGACCACTTTTCAGCCAGTGCAAAAAATCCGAAATTTCGGAAATTTCGCCCGAAATTTCGGGTTTTTTCGCCGAATTTCGGTTTTTATTTTCCGGATTGAACCGGATTTGAATTTTCAAATTCAAATTTCATCCGAAATAATTCCGAAATTTCGTTATCCGGTCTGAGACGAAATTCATTCCGAAACCGAAATTTAAAACCTTGGTCACGGCATATATGCAAACCGAATCAGTTAGAATCAGGAAAATATAATAATCATAATTAGCTAACTTAATACGCAAGTTTGCTATTCTAACATCCTCCCTCAATCTCAACCGGTGGAACAAGATTGAGATTGTGCTTACAACTCATAAACAGTTGTGTAGGCAATGGCTTGATGAAGATATCAGCAACTTGATCCTTGGAAGATATGAACTTGATATGAAGGAGTTTTTGAGCTACTCGTTCCTATACAAAATGAAAGTCGACCTCAATATGTTTTATGCGTGCATAGAAGACATGATTAGCTGACAGATAGGTTACCCCTAGGTTGTCACACCAGAGAACAGGAGGCCGATCATGAGAGACACCAAGTTCCTGAAGAAGGGAGTTCAGCAGTAGCCTTGGCCAATGACTTGTATTCAGACTTCGTGATGGACGTAGAAACCGTGGCTTGCTTTCGAGAGCTCCATTGAAAGTTCAAGCTTCATTAAGTTGGTTTTGGTGTTAATGACAAATCTAATCTTGAGACTAACTCTTTTGATAATTATAATATTGATTAGTCTCAATTGTTAATTAATGACAAATCTTTTATAAGACTAACTCTTTTATTGAGTATATCTTTGATTAGTCTCATCTCATTGAAAAATAGAAAACCCAAGGTATGCACTCGTATTCACTTTACGATATCTTAATGCATATTTTGGATTCAGGTTAAAGGATGAAATCTACCATTATTCAGACCTCAAGATGTGCATTAATGTCTCAACTCTATATATACATGAATGCACACATTTAGGGGGAGTTCATGCTTAATCTTGAAGTTTCAAAGTATTGATCTAATCCATCTTTCTATATTAAGGATCATTACATTGAAACAACCATTTGAGTATATTTAACTTGTGTAGCTGTAGTATACTCATGGCAATATAGGATAAACTCCAAAGCAATACAAAATTGAATATGTGCATATTGATTCAAGTTCAATTATTTGCATGCACACATCTAACGGAGTTTATTCTATAATTAATGGTCTTAAGAGTATTGATCCCTTTCCACCACTCCATATAAATTGGATCATTACTTTTAGATTCTATTGAATTGAGTATATGAAACTTGTGTAGTTAATATATACTCATCATAATTTAAATTGTGTTCGGTTGCCATTCAATCAACAAAGAACTAGTCATGTATTGATGGTTCACTTTGTTAATCCTAAGGCAATCGAAAGTTCTTGTGTATATGAAGCATTAGTTGCATTAGTATACTCAAGACACAATTAATCTTTCAATCATTTGTCTTTGGGTTGTGATCAATCATCAAAGGAAAAGATCAAAGGATCTTGGGAGCATTCATTATGTGTTAATGGACTGCAATGATGATTGAGACAACCATGTGTTTTGGACTAACACTTTCAATGAGTTTGAAATAGGTTAAGTGCAAGGTTGAGATGGATGAACGGGAAAAGGACGTCATCATGTGTTGATGAGCATCAAGAGAGGATCCCGAAGCTAAGACAAGGGGAGTTCATCATGTGTTGATGAACAAGACGAAGATCCCGACTTGGAGAGAAGATGATGGAAATCATAAAAGCTCCAAGTGGATGTGCTAGAGGCAAAGGTATAACTAGCTAGGGCTAAGGATGTGTTCCTAGTCTTTTACAGGTCTCGGTGTTTGGATGGGAGACCGGGTTGCTAGTTAGGTGCCGTACTATTAAGAGGGGTTAAGTATTATAGCTTGAGCTTCATCATGTGTTGATGAACTCAATCCGGTTCACTCTAGCTCACTCTATTGGTTGGTTCTTGCATGAGCTAAGTATTTGCATGTGTTGCAAATAAGGGAGCTCATGCTTGCTTCTTATTGAATCTTGATTTGGTTTTTGCATAGAGCTATGGATTTGCATGTGTTGCAAAAAGGGAGATAGCTCATGTAATTTGGTCTATGTGATTTTTGCATAGAGCTAAGTTTTGCATATGTTGCAAAAGGTGAGAGCTCATGCATCGGTGTTTTAGCTTGTGATTTGATCATGTGTTGATCATCACAAGGCTAAGTAAAATTTATGATTTTTCTATTTGCAAATGTGTTTTGCAAATAATCTAGAGTTTATGGTTTTGATCCTAGAGCATGTGTTGGCATTTGCAAATGTGTTTTGCAAAATGTTGGGATCATGTGTTGATCCTTACATGGCTAGAGGATTGATCTCATGGGTTCTCGGTTTATTTGCAAATGTGTTTTGCAAATTGGTTTTGATCATGAGTTGATCACAAAATGGCATAAGATTTTATCTTATTGACCCCCTCTAGCTTGTAGTCATGCCCTTGATCAAGTCTATGTGAGGGATTTCGAGAAATCAAATTTTAGACTTGAAGGACTACATTAGAGTCTTTATTTTTGTGATATTTAAAAATATCTATGGTTGCTTAAATATTGAAAATGGGTGTAGATTGTAGCCCTAGTGATAAGCTTCGCATAGAATCATAAATCACCTAAATCGGAGTTCGGAGTAAAAAGTTATGAGCGTTTTAGTGGCTCTGACAGAGGTAGCACCGCCCCTACATGGGCGGTAGCACCGCCCGGCCGTAGATGGGCGGTAGCCGGCCCCAGATGGGCAGTAGGACCGCCCGGGGCGGTACTACCGGCCCAGAGGCGGTGTAAAAACTCCAGAGAAGGGTTTTTTTATGGAAATAGCCGGTGCTACCGGCCCTAGATGGGCGGTAGCACCGTGGTACTGTAGCAACGGCTAGTTTTTGGTGTTTTTAATGCACAGAAGTGACCGTTGGCCTAAAGGCCGGTGCTATCGGCCCTATTAGGGCGGTAATAGGGCCGGTAGCACCGGGTTTGCTGCGTTTTTACCCCATTTCACCCTCCAACGGCTAGTTTTCTTGAGGAGCTATAAAAGGGGCCGAGCTTGGAGGGTTTTGTAGCCGCTCTAGTACCCATTTGAGGTATTCTTGTGAGAGCAAAACCCCAAGAGCTCATAAAGCCATATTTGAGTGATTTGAGATGAATTTGATTTAGAGTTTCTTGTTTAGAATCTCTTTGGTGTTGATTTGCTTTCTCTTGAGCTAGTGTGAGCCTCTCCTCCATATTATGCATGTGTTGCACTTTGTGAGCAAGGAGAGAAGCCTCTAGTTGCATGTGTTGCACTTTGTGAGGTTCAAGCTAGAGGGCTTGGCTTATTACTCTTGGTGTTTGCCGACACCTAGACAGCGTGTGGAGGCGTCGTGCACGGTGACCTTCTCAAGGAGATTGTGAGAAGCCCCGGCAAAGTTGTGAAGGTCGGAGCTCGCCTACCCGGAGGGGGAAAGAGCTACCACTAGTGGAATCGAGGCGGGTGCTCAATTCGTGGAGTCGGTCCAAAGTGGTTTGGGCTTGCCTCAACGTGGATTAGGGGAGACCGGCAAGTCTCCGAACACCACGGTAAAACATCGGTGTGTCTCCTTATGTTTGCTTTCAATTCTCTATTTACATTGTTGCAATTTACATTCCTAGAATTAAATTGCTTGATTGTCTTTAGGATTGTATATTCTTTAGTAGAGACATAATTAGCTAGTGCACTTAGTAAGCCTAGTTGATTTAGGCTCTTATTTGTCAAAACCTTAGTTTATCGCTTCCGCATTGATTATTGTTTAGGTTTTGACATAGAGATCAATAGAGCGTGTATTTAGTGAGAAGAATTTTTAAAACCGCCTATTCACCCCCCCTCTAGTCGGCATCCTCGATCTTACATCCATACAATCAAGTTTGTACCGAGGAAGATAGCATAGCCCCCTGTTGTAAGATCGAGGATGCCGACTAGAGGGGGGTGAACAGGCGGCTTTAAAAATTCTTCTTCTAATTAAAATCTCACCTAAGAACCCTTATGTCAAAACCTAAATAATAATATATGCGAAAGCGATAAACTACGGTTTTGACAATTAAAAGCGTAAGTCAACTAAGCTCATTAAGTGCACTAGCTAATTATGTCTCTAACAATAAATAGCAATCCTAAAAGCAAACAAGCAATTTAATTCTAGGAATTTAAATTGCAACAATGTAAATAAAGAATTGCAAGCATACACAAGGAGACAATACTTTTTACCATGGTGTTCGGAGACTTGCCGGACTCCCCTAATCCGCGTTGATGTAAGCCCAAATGAATTGGACCGACTCCACGAATTGAGCACCCACCTCAAATCCACTAGTGGTGGCTCTTTTTCCCTCCCGGGTAGGCGAGCTCCAATCTTCACAAACTTTGCTGGGACTTCTCACAACCTGCGTTGAGAGCTCCCGCGTACGACACTCTAAGCCGTCTAGGAGGCGGCAACCTCCAAGAGTAACAAATCAAGCACCACCGCTCACCTAGTGCAACACATGCACTCCGGTGGCCGCCTAAGTGCAACACATGCACTAGGATCCTCCTCAAATGCAACACATGCATAAGAGGCCCTCAATCCACTCCTAATTGCAACACATAAGCTCAAAAATCAAATGTGAGTATGCAACACATGCAACTCCTCACTCAAATGCTCAATGGAACCAGCAACCACACAACGCCATCCCCCAAGACTCCTTATATAGCCTCCACAAGAAAAACTAGCCGTTGGGGGGCAATTTGGGCAAAAGTGCCCTGGGAGTTGGTCATACCACCCTAAGGCCGGTATGACCACTCCTTAGAGCCAATGGCTAGAAAACTAGCCGTTACTCAGAAAAACTCTATGGCCGGTATGACCGAAGACCACCCGGTCATACCGCCCCACCTCAGCGCCAAAACCTCCTCTTTGGAAAAACCACACCGGAGGGGTGCTAGTCACACCGCCGACCGGTATGACCAGAGGGGGTCCGGTCATACCGCCCCACCTGACCAAAGCCCGATTTCACGCGATCTTTTCTCCAAAACACAAAGATCACATTATTTGAGTTATGTGAGGCTCACCATATGAACACAATACTATGCAAACACATTTGCACATGTCAATCACATACTCCAAATAATCGCATTAAATCCCATTTTATTTGCAAAACAAATTAGCAAAATAAACCACGAACATATGCGATCAATCCTCTAGCCATGTAAGGATCAACACATGATTCCGACACTTTGCAAAATACTTTTGCAAATACCAACACATGCTCTAGGATTGAAACACATAACTCCTAGTTCATTTGCAAACCACATTTGCAAATAACGAAATTAATCACTTAAAAACACATCTTAAGCCATGAGATAATCAACACATGATCCCAACATATTGCAAAACACATTTGCAAATGCTTGTCTCATGCTCCAAGATAAGAACCAATAAACTGACATTTTGCAAAAACTCATTTTGCAAACACAAAGCATAATCCTTTCTTAGCATTGTGATGATCAACACATGATCAATTCACAAGCTAATTCTCCAACGCATGAGCTCTCCATTTGCAACACATGCAAATACCTAGCTCCATGCAAACAACAAGCATTTAAAACCAAATGCTTGAGCTATCTCCTTTTTGCAACACATGCAACACTTAGCTCCAAGCAATAACCACATAAACAACATTGCATAAGCTAGCTCCCTTTTGCAACACATACAAATCCATAACTTCATGCAAAAACCAAATCAATTAAGATTTAATAAGAAGCAAACATGAGCTCCCTTATTTGCAACACATGCAAATACTTTGCTCATACAAAATTCAATGCATGAGCTTCACCCATTCGCAACACATGCCAAATGGTTAGCTCCATACAAAAATCGATTAAGAGAGTGAGCTAGAGTGAACCGGATTAAGTTCATCAACATGTGATGAAGCTCAAGCAAAAGGCTCAACCCCTCTTAATAGTATGACGATCTAAACTAGACACTCTAGCCTATCTAGTTATACCTTCGCCGCACACGATCCCCTTTAGGGCTTTTAGATCTTTAATCATCTTTCTCCAGGGATCTTCTCTTCTTATTCATCAACACATGATGAACTCTCCTCTAGCTCTTCTTCTCTCTTCTCTTCACTTCGGGATTCTCCTCTTGAAGATCATCAACACATGATGACTTCTTCTTTTTCTTGATTCTTTATCACCATTGGACTCAACCTATTTCAAACTCAATGAAAATATTAGTCCAACAAAGACGGTTGTCTTAATCATCAATCACACTCCATTAACACATAATGGATGTCTCTAAGATCGATTGAGCACAACCCAAATCAATTTGAATGATTAATTGTGTCTTGAGTACTTTGATGCAACTAATGCTTCATTATACTGAAGAACTTTCTGCTTGTCCTTAATCAACAAAGAGACACTACCAACACATAATGAAATGTTCTTTGATTGATTGAAAGACAACCGAACTCAATTTAAATTTCATTTAAATCACTACTACACAAATATACATCACAATCGGTTCTTTTTCGTCATCACAGTCGGTTCTGGTGGTGACACAAAGCCATGAGACAGAGATGAGGCGGGCATTATTACAGTCGGTTCTTACCCGATAGAGATGATGGTATTATCTCTATCGGTTCTTTATAAGAAGCGATAGAGATGATGGTATTATCTCTATCGGTTCTTTGTAAGAAGCGATAGAGATGATAGCTCATCTCTATCGCTTCTTACAAAGAACCGATAGAGATAATACCATCATCTCTATCGCTTCTTATAAAGAACCGATAGAGATGACCATATCATCTATATCGCTTTTTTCAAAGAACCGATAGAGATAATACCATCATCTCTATCGCTTCTTATAAAGAACCGATAGAGATGATCAGATCATCTCTATCGCTTCTTAAAAAGAACCGATAGAGATAATATACTCATCTCTATCACTTCTTTGAAAGAACCGATAGAGATGAATAACCTCATCTCTATCACTTCTTATAAAGAACCGATAGAGATGAGTTCATTATCCCTATCGCTTCTTTCAAAGAACCGATAGAGATGACCGTCACATCTCTATCATTTTCTTGTGAGAACCGACAGAGATGAAGGGGTGTGGTGTGCTATCACATTCTAATAAGCACATATTCCACACAATATGCACATATCACATTCACACGTAAATTACGGACAACATATCACATTCAAAGAACATGAACACTTTGTTACAACAAACACATATCACATTCATTAACAAAATAGAACGTAAACATGCTTAACCATAAGTACACATGCAATCGCATTCGGATATGTAATATTTGTTCACATCTGGTCTAGTAGGAGCTTTTGGGATCTCTAAACCGTCAGTCCTCCGACAAGCATTCTATCGATTACCACCGCATAAGTGATCTCGTATCTTGTTGAGTGCAAGGTTTGTCTACACTCTTACGGGAATAACGGTAAGTCGCAAGATAGAAACGAGTGCTCTAATTTGAGTTTTCAAATTTGCATGTGAAAGACTAATTGTATATGCATGTACTACCTCGTGGAAACGGTCCGAGCCGACAATCAAGATCACCATGTGTTGCATGACATACAAACCACAGTGATCGTCGTTGCCTGTTGATGACACTGTGAAGAAAGAAAAATAAATTAAGAGACAAAGAAAATATATCGTAAAATCTAAATCTTATATATGATAGCAACTTGTACCTTGAAGCGGACATACTCCGACTTGGAGCCCTTTTGTCGTCGTGTGTCCCTCACGCTCGACGTATTCCTTGAAACCCCTATATACATTGGAAAGATGTCGTTGAGTAAAAAAATAATGATTGTAGTTAAATACGAGAAAATGTTAGATAAGAGTGGTGCACTTATCGCTCCAAAGGAGGCTTGATCGCGAGGCCATCGGTCTCTTATCAACCGAATTAAAAGTGTACACTTTGTTGTCTCTCGGAAGGAGCACGAGTAGAACCCAATGGTTGCTTATTAAATGGTATGCAACAAGAAAATAAGTTCACATACGGTTTGGTGTGTAGAAGTAATTGAACAGTGAAGTAGTACTTACTCCTCGTGGTACGGAATAGAATGAAGTCCTTCTTCGACTCGACTTGCAATGCCCTCTTGATGTAGCCGCAACCCATTCCGGTTGAAGCCTAGCCATCGTCGCGGACACAAGCTCGTGGTCGATTTAACCCAACTAGTTGTCGATTCGTCACGACCACGCCTCATCGCCTCGCAACTCGCATTGAATGTTAAAAAGTGTAATGCAAAATTCTATGGAAGTCATAAAGTCGCAACGTGGTGCGATACTCACGGCGGCCCGTGATCGCATAAAGAGAAATATCGATGGCTATCGGTTGGTATGCATTTTAACAGATCCTCAAAACTAATCGAATGTCCCATCCTCCTCGCGGTGGAAATGTCCTTTCGTATCTAACATTGAAGTCGACACGCCGCTATCTTTCGCTTTGTCAATGTACCATCCATGGAGTATCGAGTCCATATGCCTAGAGCGCTCAATTTGCCGGGAGGCGTAAGGGCTTTCCATGTACATAGGCCTTAAATTCATAAGGCTTCACTGTGGTCTGTGCTGGCTCTCCTTTCTGGGCCGAAGGAGTCTCCGAGGCCGGGGCAGTGGGCTTTTCGAGGGGGCGCTGTGGCCTTTGTGAGCCTAGCCTTTTTAGCAGAGGCCTCTAGTGGTTACGTGGTTGTCGTGCTAGTCCTTTTATGCACCACTCAGACTTTGTGCGGGGCTCGTCGCGATCGTGGGAGCAGCGCAGTGCGGTAGGAACCTACAAAGCACGCGCATAATTAAGTAACTTGTTGCAATACTACCGAATGGTACAGAAGACGTGAGGATGTTTACCTTGACCAAGACGACGCTGTCGTGGGCCACTTGATGAACGACATCGCGCTAGCCCGAGAGTGGTGATGTCTTCGTTAGGGGGGAACTCGAGCACATGTGATAAGAAGGCTTCGTGGACGTAGTCCACCTGGACCCTCATGTAGCCCTTCCCAAAGGTCGACCATGCACCGTGTCGGTCTCCTTGCATGGAAATGCAACCCGCGTGCAACCTCAACAGAAATCCGTCTTCCGTCGGTGAGCCGGCACTTGGTAGGCGCCGCAAAAAGTGCGCAACTTGAAAGAAAACATATGAAGAGTTACCTCGCACCATTAAGTAAGGCAAAATTAATTATTACCTTCACTGGGACCGGACTTATCATTTTGGAACCGCAGCTACTTGGTGGGGCACAGGTTTCTCAAGATGGCGGGGCATCGGCTCGACTGCAGGAGATCATCGCCATCATCTCGGCCCTTAGGCGCTCCTCACGTGCCATCATCTCCACCTCATCTCCTCCTCACGTGCCATCATCCGCACCTCATCTCCTCCCTCATCTCCTCCGAGATCTCCTCCTCACCGCTCCCTAAGCGTGTCCTTCAGCGCCCGCACGTGCCTCCCATGTTCTTGATCCGTACTCGAGCAAGATCTTGGAAGTAGGACTTCTTCAGATGCCCCACCTGCGGCAAGCACCCGCCCTTATGGTCGGGCTTTCCGATCATGAGAGAATAGGATGTCATTTGACCCTTGGCTAAGAAAAGTCCCCGCTCTTTCCTCCGCTTACCTCCTCCCGCAAGAAGCGAGTACAATTAGATCCAAATACAACAGAATGGTCTCATCGCAATGTAGCAAGTTTGATATCTTACGATGGTGGAGACAACTTGCGCGGTAGTGGGGTTTGGTACTACCACCGCCCGTCCCGGTTTTCTTTGTCCTCGCTAATACCCGATCACGTGCCGCTCCTCACATATATGCGAGTAAGGCATCATTGTCTCCGAGTTGGCGCACTCCTCGGCTAGTCGTGCCCATTACGCTTTCTTCCCTTCGTAGCCGCCTGAACCGAGGTGGTGCGCGTGCGTGTTCAGCCTCTGGGTAGCAACGTTCCTCTGTCTCAGCTCCTCCGCCTCGGGCGTACTCTTCATCCTCGTGAACTCCTCCCAAACATCGGAAGCACGAACGGATACCTCTCGAATGGTGCACGGCCTTTCAAAGACGTACTCACCGTGCATGTAGACCCTAAAGTGCCTCGAGCCACACCCATCCTCTTCAAGGCGCATCTTTGGCATTGTTTTCATCCTCCTCTTCTATAATCCATTTCCCTTAACCTCGCCCCACACCGGTTCTTACGCTCGACGACCTCCTTTATCCAATCCTTAACCGTTATGGGAACTCTCTCCTCACCGTTGCCGAGGAATGAGCGGTATCGCCCCTTATACTTGGGAGGACCTGCAAACGCCCGTCGCATTGAAGTGGAGAATTTGCGGCGTTCTCCTGTGGGCCCTTTGCTCGGTCCTCGGGCCTTCCTCACCTTACTCGGCCCTCGACATTTGGAACCCGCCCGCCGACACTTGGAAGTTGGCTTGGCCTCAGAGCACCTTCTACTCTTCTCGCGATGAGCCGATGCTCTCCAATTGCGACATTTTGAGTTTTCTTATCTAACATGGACATATATTTCACATGAGAGAAAGCAATTGTAGCTATTATGTGAACTTCACAATAAATCATCTAAAGTAACAAATCAATGGATAATTCATAGCATGTCATTGTTGTAGCATATTGCATTAGAGTAACAGATGAACGAATGATCTTCAAGACAAGTGCGTATGTAGACCAACTAAATACGTATGGACGATAACTCCTAATCTCTAAATAGGTTTGGTCCTAATCCCATTCGAGGATATGTGGTTTGGGCAAGTTCTAAGCGTTGTACAACTCAGAGAAAATTTCAAGAAGATCTCATTGTTCTCCGGATACACGCCTCGACGACAGTCAAGAGGGTGTGTATCCAGAGAACACCAGGAGACGCTACCAAATCTACTCGTGAGTTGTACAACACCAGAACTTGCCCAAACCACATATCCTCGAATCTAATCAAAATCGTGGACAATTCGAGATCGCTTGCTTATAAATATGTCATTCGACATATTTATAAATAAGCACTCTCGAACGGAGACGAGGTTACGCAACCTAAACTCTAACATATGCTTTGAGATGAAAAGGAAAATAATATGCAATTATAATTGAAATAGCTATCTCAATTAAGAGAGTCTAAAGTTGCATAATAGTATGACGAGTCTGTAGCACATATGACAAAATATTGAAAAGGCATGAAAACATACATGGAAAGAAGACACTTCTTTGCAAGAGATGTACTTGATACTGGTTATGATGGATTACATACCAGTTTGTGGATTGTTGGCAAGGACTTCCCATTTCTATATTGTGAAGTTTAAAATTGAAATGATATGTTAAGCACATCCAATTGTCCTAGTTGTCCCGCAACTTACGGTGGAGCGCCAGGAGGTGGGGCACCGGACGATGGGGCCGCGAAGGGCGTCGGGGCGCCGAGGCGGTGGGGCGACGGAGCGGAGTGGAGCGCCGGCGGTGGAGTCGGTGGGGCTGGGCGATGGGGCCGTTGGGCTTGGGCGGCGGCTGGCAAGGCGGTGGGCGGGAGGCGGCGTGGGCGCGCAGGCGGTGGGCGCTGGGGCGATGGGGCGGCCGGGGCGGCGTCGGGCGGTGGCGACGGAGCGACGTGGAGCGCGGGGGGGCGATGGGGCGTTGGGGCGTCGGGCGGCGCCGCGGCGGTGGGACGACGGAGCGGCGTGGAGCGTCGAGCGGTGGAGTCGACGGCGGGCAGGGGCACCGGGTGGCGGCGGAGGTGGAGGCAGGGAGCTTCAGAAAAGGGGCTAGGGCAAACGAAGGCAAGGCACGCGTGAAAGCTTCTCCGAAAAATCTGCCTTAAGTAAGGGGTATCACATTACTATCGGTTTTACACAAAAACCGACACAAATATATTTTACAATACTATCGGTTTTAAGACAAACCGACACCAATATGTAGATCTCAATACTATCGGTTTTAAATAAAAACCGACACAAATATTAGTTCAATACTATCGGTTTTACACAAAAACCGATGTAAATATGTTTCACAATACTATCGGTTTTTCAGAGAAAACCGACACAAATATGAATGTTTAAAATACTATCGGTTTTTCAGAGAAAACCGACACTAATAGTACTAGTACTATCGGTTTACAAGAAAAAACCGAGACAAAAAGTAGTCTATTACTATCGGTTTTCACTAAAAACCGATACAAATATGAATGTTTAAAATACTATCGGTTTTATGAGAAAACCGACCCAAATGTGTAGACTTTAATACTATCGGTTTTCAATATTAAACCCGACACAAATATTTGTTCAATACTATCGGTTTTGAAGGAAAACCCGACACAAATAGTCCTATAACATGTTTTGAAGAAAAATTGGCACGAAAAGTACTATCGGTTTACAAGAAAAACCGAGAAAAAAAGTAGACTATTACTATCGGTTTTCATTAAAAAACCGATACAAATATGAATGTTTAAAATACTATCGGTTTTTAGGAGAAAACCGACACAAATGTGTAGATCTTTAATACTATCGGTTTTCAATAAAAAACCCGACACAAATATTAGTTCAATACTATCGGTTTTGAAGGAAAACCCGACACAAATAGTCCTATAACATGTTTTGAAGAAAAATTGGCACAAAATAGTACTATCGGTTTACAAGAAAAAACCGAGACAACAAGTAGTCTATTACTATCGGTTTTCATTGAAAAACCGACACAAATGTGTAGATCTCTAATACTATCGGTTTTCAATAAAAAAACCGACACTAATAGTACTATAACAGGTTTTGAAGAAAAATTGGCACAAACTAGTACTATCGGTTTTGAAGAGAAAACCGACACAAATAAGTTGATCTCTAATACTATCGGTTTTCAATAAAAAAACCGACACAAATATTTGTTCAATACTATCGGTTTTGAAGGAAAACCCGACACAAATAGTCCTATAACATGTTTTGAAGAAAAATTGGCACAAAATAGTACTATCGGTTTACAAGAAAAAACCGAGACAACAAGTAGTCTATTACTATCGGTTTTCATTAAAAAACCGATACAAATAAGAATGTTTAAAATACTATCGGTTTTATGAGAAAACCGACACAAATGTGTAGATCTCTAATACTATCGGTTTTAAGAGAAAACCGAGACAACAAGTAGTCTATTACTATCGGTTTGCGTTTAAAACCGACACAAATATGTAGATCTCTAATACTATCGGTTTTCAATAAAAACCGACACAAATATTGGTTCAATACTATCGGTTTTGAAGAAAAACCGACACTAATAGTACTATAACAGTTTTGAAGAAAAATTGGCACAAACTAGTACTATCGGTTTTAAGAGAAAACCGACACAAATAAGTTGATCTCTAATACTATCGGTTTTCAATAAAAACCGACACAAATATTTGTTCAATACTATCGGTTTTGAAGGAAAACCGACACAAATATCAATCACTATTGATTTTCCGGACAAAGCAAGATGAAGTCCGATTTAGTAGAATTCATTGATGAAAGGGTAAAAGGCCACAACTTTTACAGATATAGTTGGAATTCTTTCAAATTTTGCGTAAACATACTTTGGGATATTACAGTCTATTCAAAAAGAATTTTCGAAAAAGATTTAGCATCGATAAAGATGCAAGAATTCACTTTGTAAGCATGATTCTAGCTTATAGACCGCAAAAGTCAAAACTTATGCAATTAAAGTCCGTGTTTTTCCAAATTTTCCAGTAAATAAACTTTGGACTAGTTAGAAGCTTTCCCAAAAAGAAAAATCCGTAAACAAATTTTCTGATATGTAAACGAATGACCAACTAGTAAGTAGATTTCAAATATGTCACAATGTTCCATGAGAGATTATAACCGTACAACTTTACCCAAACAAAAGGCACGATAAAACATATGTCTTAAACACTAATGGCTTAAAGAAAATGAACAGCATGATAAAATGAACAAACAATACAATATTTCCTTTAGTTACAGTACAACCCTTCTTGATGATCTACGCGCACGTAATTTCTTCGATGTGTGTCGTCATCCCCGCTAAGATAGGCCCCATCTGCAAATGGAGGTATTTCATCGAATTGATTGTATTCTTCTTCATCTACGACATTTTCGACACCAACGATCCGCCGCTTGCTGTGAAGGACAACGTGCAACCTCGGATTGGCCGGATCACGCACATAAAAGACTTGATTTGCTTGCTTCGCAAGTACGAACGGGTCATCTTTGTAGGCGAGTCTGCTTAGATCCACAAGAGTAAAACCTCTCTTATCGACCTTCACTCCATGTGTTAGTCCCACCCACTTACATCGAATAATGGAATTTGGTATATTCCGTAATCGAGCTCCCAAATTTCTTCGATTATCCCATAATACAAGTACATTGCCGTTGAGGATCCTCCTTTCGAGTGATGTACATCGGAAGAGCATCTATGCTTACACCATGCTTTGAACAAGACTCTTCGTGATCTTGACTTTCGATTGTAAAAGGTGTACCCATTAATATCGCACTCGCCATGTCTCGTACATTAAATCTAGGTCCATCACCAACCATTTCACATTCTCACTAACAGAGAACTCTACCGCTTGTTTGAACCATGTAACAAATCTATCGTTGTGTTCTCGCATGATGGAAAGCTCATCCATATGTGGATTCTCTTCCGTAATATCAACTTATGCCGCTTGATGTACCTCGCAACTTCGTGCTCTCTTGCGCAAGATCAAATGCGCTTTGCAATACATATCAAACCGTGGCCTCGTTAGTTTCGACCCCACGGTTCCTTTGCCAACAAGTCCGCCTCGTGGCGAGATACAGAACACCGATTGCTTGTCTTTTCCGAGATAGTCCACACAAAACTCAATAACCTCTTCACCCCATAACCTTCCACAATACTACCCTCGAGCTTCGATCGATTCCTCACATAGGACTTTAATATACCCATGTACCTCTCGAACGGATACATGTAACGAAGAAAGCGGGTCCACATATCTTAATCTCTAACAAGGTGAACAACAAGGTGGACCATGACGTCAAGAACGACGGTGGGAAATGCATCTCAAGTCGACATAAAGTCCGCACCACCTCCCTCCGTAAGTTGTCTAGCATGTCGGGTCAATAATTTTGCAGAGATCGCATTGAAGAAGTAACACAACTTCGTGATTGCAAACCCGACATCCTCTCGCGTAATATTTCGGATTGCAACCGGGAGCATTTGGGTCATCAAGACATGGCATCGTGGGACTTCATGCCCAACAACTTCAAATCATCCAAGGACACAAGCTTCTTAATGTTCATGAGTAGCCGATGGAACTTTAATACCATGGAGACATTTGCAAAAGTCCTCTTTCTCCTTCTTGGACAGGTGTAGCATGCGGCGGGGATATACTGGACCTTTCCATCCTCCTCTATCACCGCAAGCCCGGCCCGATTCCCATGTAGGCCATGTCGCGACGAGCATTCACACCATCCTTTGTCTTTCCGGTATGTTCAGCAGATACCAACCAAATTATCGCAGACATTCTTCTCAACGTGCATGACATCAATACAATGCCGAACATCTAACTCCTTCGAAGACGGTAAGTCCCAAAATATTGACCTCTTCTTCCAAATGGTCCTAGAACGAACAGATTTAGAGCTCTTTCCGATCGAACATCGATATCCTCTACACGTGAATATACTTGCCTTCCACTCATAGGTTGCGGTGCGAACGGACTTCCTCTTCCCATCAAATTTGTCATCCATCTTACGGTATCGATGACTTCGAGGTAGAAACCTACGGTGACCCATATACAGTTTTCTTGGAATTCGGCACCATAAGCTCTCGGTCTCCTCTTCACAAATAGGACACGCTTTTGCTCCTTTCGATCAGAGTCCGCCAAATTACCAAGAGCCGGAAATCATTTATGGTGCGAATACCATAGCCGTAGGGTGAAATGCTCTCTTCAGACGCATCCCACACAATGACCCCGTCATTCCACAATTTTACCAAATCCTCGATCAATGGAGCGAGGTACACATCAATATCATTTCCTACTGTTTAGGTCCCGAGATTAGCAACGACATCATGATATACTTCCGCTTCATGCACAACCAAGGAGGAGGTTGTAGATACACAATGAATCGCCACGTCCGTGACGATCGCTCATGTTACCAAACGGATTCATTCCATCGGTACTCAATCCAAATCTTATGTTCCTCATTTCGCACCAAACTCCTCATGTTTCCAATCGATGTTTCTCCATTGAGCCGAATCGGCAGGTGTCTCGACTTGCCATCTTCCTTTCGAGACTCATAATGCCAACGCAACAATTTTGCTTCTCTAGGATTTGCAAACAACCTCTCCAGACGGGAATGATGGGAAAGTACCACAATACCTTGGCGGTGCACCTTTAGTGACCTCTTCACCCTCGTTCCCGGCACTTACGCTTCTTGTTATTACGCTTCTCCTTTTGTTTGTACCGAGGCACACCGCAAACCGGACACACGCAGCTCCCGATGTGCGTTACGGTACAAGATGCAATCATTCGGACATGCATGTATCCTTTCTATTTCCATTCCCATGGGACATAGTAGCTTCTTCGCTTCATAAATGCTTGTTGGCAACTCGCTTCCCTCTGGAAGTAGATCCGATAGAAGAACTAGAAGTGCATTAAAACTTGTATCCATCCAACGGTGTTTTGCCTTCAATTCGAACAATGCAAGGACCGAACCCAACTTGGTGTATTCTACTTTGCAACTCGTGAACAGCGGTTTGGCATCGTCTTCCATCAAGCTTTTAAACTTTTCAAACTCTCTTTCCGTAATTACCCTCCACATCCCGCAACATTTGCTCCAAATTCTCCTCCTCAAACATATCAGTGCAACTCATCATCCGTTCCACCGTGTCTTCGTTGCATACTGGGAAGGGTACTACTGTCTCCCGTGATGGATCCAAGACGTGTAATTCCTCACGGCCACGTCGAATCGTGGTCCTCGATTTGAGCCGAGTTGTTAAATCTTCTCGATTGGTGCAATCAATGCAAGGACAATATATGAAGTTTACACCCTCCTCACCATGTCCTGTTCGCAATTTTTTGAACTCCTTAACACCCTCCAAATTCAAAGACTCACACGACTTTTGTCATACATCCATTCCTTACGGTCCATCCGCAATTAAAATTCACACAATAAATTAAGGAAGAAGCTGGAGCGACAAAGAAGCTAGCTAGCTATTTGAAATATTGAGACATCATTTCATTTAATATTACCTTTGCAAAATAGAGGATGCAAGTTCTGCAAGATATATAAAATGTGTTCTCCTAATCGATACCTAGATTCTTCCCTGGTTTAGAGCTTCCAATTCCTAGATAGGAGACATACATTTTAACATCAACAATGATATCAAACAATCTAATTATATAGTGCAAGAGCCTCATGATCTTTTGACTACAACGAAACAAAACAAGGGTACCAACGATGACTCCCAATCTCTAAATAGGTTTGGTCCTAATCCCATTCGAGGATATGTGGTTCCGACAAGTTCCTAAGCCGTTGTACAACTCAGAGAAAATTTGGAAGATCTCTCGCTATTCTCCATATACACGCCTCGACAACAGGTCAAGAGGGTGTGTATCCGAGAATACCAGGAGACGCTATCAAATCTCTACTCTGATTGTACAACACCGCCGATCAGAACTTGCTCAAGCACATATCCTCGAATCGCCCAAAGAACGTGGACAATTGAGATCGCCGCTTATAAATATGCCATTTCGTTCGGTATATTTATAAACAAGCATCCTCGAGCGGAGACGAGGTTCCGCACCCTAAACTCTAGCATGCATTAGGTGACAAGAATAATAATTCCATATTAACACCAAAGCACTACAAATTAAGATAATTAACTACATGTGTACATGCTTGTGAAATAAAAGGGTGTGAAATCGATAGGACATACACAATACCAGTGCAATCTAAACTTTCTTCGCGACATATCAAAAATACATAGTGCAAAATTAAAGGGGTTTGAAGGAATGCTCACATTTTGAAGAAAACCACAAATTATGCAAAATGAGGGGAAATCTCCTCAAGTTAGGGCTTCAAATTTACCTCTTAACACCCACCCTTGAGAATTTCAAATTTTCTCACCCAAGTATTGCTTCCAACCACGTAATATAAGCTATTTTTTTACGGTGGCGGCGGAGAAACCTCCTCTGGAACAATAACAGAGAAGAGTTCTGCTCGAGTGGTATAATTAACCTAACGAGGTACATCACTATCGGTTCTCATATAAAAAGCGATAGTGATGTGATCATTCACATCACAGTCGGTTCTTATAAGACAAGCGATAGTGATTATCACGATCATCACAATCGGTTTCACATAAGAAGCGATAGTGATGAGAAAGTACACATCACTATCGGTTCTTATTTAGAAGCGATAGTGATGATAATGCACATCACTATCGCTCACAAAAGAACCGATAGTGATGAGCACGCGCTCATCACTATCGGTTCTTTTTGAGAAGCGATAGTGATGTGCGATTATCATCACTATCGCTTCTAAATAAGAACCGATAGTGATGTGTACGCGCTTATCACTATCGGGTCTTTTGTGAGAAGCGATAGTGATGTGCATTATCATCACTATCGCTTAAATAAGAACCGATAGTGATGTGTTTTCTCATCACTATCGCTTCTTATGTGGAAACCGATAGTGATGATAATGCACATCACTATCACTTCTCGCATAAGAACCGATTGTAATGTTCCCAGTGCTACATCACTATCACTTCTAACCTGAGAACCGATAGTGATTGTGATTAATGCCTCTCCTAAGTCATCTATCACAATCATTTCTTCCTAAAAACTTAAGAACCGACACAGATGAAGCGATAGTGATGTACCATTCTGTAGTAGTGAATTGACATGAGTATATATATAACTACACAAGTTTCATATATTCAATTTGATGGTTAGTAATGATCCAAATATGTTTGAGTGATGAAAAGGGATCAATACATTTATAGGCCATCAACTATAGAATAAACTCCATTAAATATGTGCATATAAATAATTGAGCTTGTAATCAATATGCACATAATCAATCTTATAAAGCATTTGAGTTTTTCGCATATTAACATGAGTATACTACCACTGCACAAGTTATACATATACTCAAAAGGTTGTTTCAAAGTCTTGATCTTTATATTATTTGGCAAGAGGATATGGATCGGTACAATTGAAACATTAAGTTAAATCATGAACTCCCCCTAGATGTGTGCATCCGTGTAATATATTGAATTTGAGACATAATGCACAACTTAAATGTATAAGCAATGAAAGAGTTCATTCTTTAACTTGAATCTGAAGGACCGAGATGGCGAACAGAGGGGGGTGAATGGTCGCAAATAAATTTTCCCCCAAAATACTCCAACAAAAACCTCGACAAGATCGCTCAAAGGAAATCGTGAAAAACCCAAAAAACTAGACAACTATGTGTACCCCAAGCTTGCATGGATAAGTACCATAAAATATGTGGGGATTCTTGAGTCACAATCATGGTTGTCTAGTGTCCAAGATAAATAGGAATCAATCCAACTCTTGCTTTTAGAAAGAACATCAATTCAAATCATAAAAGTCACTTTCAGAAAAGCAAAAGCAGAATTTCCAGAACTTGTCCTCAATTTGAACAGGAGGTTTGTGGGTTTCTGGAGCTCACAAAATTTTGAGAATTTTTCTCCATATGAGCATCAGAGTCTTGAAGAACTCCACCAAATATCTCCTCAAAATGCCTTATACAAAAAATAGGAAAAATCGAAGAACACAGTCAGTCAAGAACTTCGAGCAGAAAGTTTGGGGCTCGGTTTTCACCTCATGGCGCCCCAACGGTGCAACAAGTGAACTCCAAAATTTTTCTGCAAGTGGATATCATAGTTTCGCACCTCCTCCAATAATAATCACTTAAAAAGGATTTTTATATATTTTTATAAAAATCAAATACTAAATGATGCGCAAAGAACAAGTTCTGAACAAAGTTGGAACTTGAAAGAAAAGATGTTCTCTACTCAATCCAAAAGTGCAAAAGAGATGTAAAACCATATGAACACACTCAAAACATCCAAGATCAACAGCATTTAGAAGGAGGGGAGGCAAATCCAAATTGCGTGAAAGTAAATTGCGAGAATGTAATTGCGGGAAAGTAAATGCTGAATTTAAATTGCGTAAAGTAAAGACATAATGTAAATGCGCAAAATAAATTCAGAGATGGATGGATAAAACTTTCATTTCTGGAAGGAGAGGTTACAAAGCCTCACTTTCATGTGGGCAAAGCTCAAAGGAGCATTCACAAACCTCAAAACCTTCAAAGGAAGGAGGCTACCCCTCCACCCCTATTTATACTACTCTTGGGCCACCTACCACCCTTGGATGAGTCCCTCAACCCTAGAGCACTCATCTAAGGGCTAGGATTAACCCACACACATACCGGGTTTTCTTGCACGGTTTTCAAAGCATACTACCTAGACCCGCTAACCTATCAACTAGACCTCAATCCGACGGCCCTCATTGATCCACGCGGCATCTAGCTAGCATCATCTCCTTTCCTTGTCTTCTTGACTTGCCCGGACTCCGTCTCCGATCATCTTCCGGCGATCTCCCAACCGTCTGGACCTCCGACGCTCCTCGCCTAGTCCCGGTCATCCTCCGCCTCACCATGACCTAGCACCGTCGCCCTGCAACCATCAAAGATAAGGAAACACATCACATAGCAATGCCCACAATGATATGCAATATAAACCATCCAACTCATCACTACCGCGTCCATACGATCGGTACTTCCACTCCTGGCAGAGACAACTCAAATTGCTTCATTTTGAAAATCAATCCAAATCAAACTCAAACTTGAGCACACCTTGCTCAAATAAAGTCAAATACTCATCACAAACATGGATGGACCTCCACATGGTCCTTCAGAATCCTAAGTATGCAATAGGATAATAAAATGAATATGAGTGCATACCTTAGGTTTTCCATTTTCCATCCAAATTTGAGACTAATAAGAATAAAGCGCAATAGATATGTTAGTCTCATAATGATTAGATTTGTCATTAAACAATGATTAATTATTAATCTAAAATCAATGGAGCTTGAAACATCATCAGATCCATATACTGGTTATGATCAGAGGCAGACATCTTTAGGTTGGTTAGATCTTTTGGGCATGCTGCTATACTAGCTTCTTTTCGTACAAAATTATGGCACATGTTAACTTAGCTATTTCCTTTTTATATTTGGCAGGGGAACAATTAGATATGCTGCTGTCTATGCCCGTTTAGGTCCTATAGGTAGCAGGAGGGATGATTTGGAGTCACTAGCATACACCGTTATATTTTTAATGAGAGGAAGATTTCCTTGGCAAGTCTATCAGGTGGCCTTAATTTGCTCACAGAGTTTGACTAATATTTTCTATTCACTTTTGATCCTATTTTAGTTTTAACGGATTAATAATGCTGGGAGATAACAAAAACTTTCTTGTTTATAAGAAGAAAGTGGCTGCTTATCAAGAAATAGTGTGTTGCTTTTGTCCAGCTCCATTCAGACATTTTCTTGAGATGGTCACTAATATGTAGTTTCAATATTATGTACATACATGAATCGTATCTGGATTGTATGACATGATGAAGTCCAAGTTGAGTGTCTCCTAAAAAAAAGTCTTCACGATACCAATTGCTAAACCTAACTGATTCTAGAGGCTACTGAAACTAGACTTTACACTGGCTAGAAAAGAACTTCAACGATCTTTCAAAAACACAAGTTTAAATGATGGAGCTATCAGTCCTAATATCATGTAAGACGATCCAACTTCACACTACAGGTTCTCTTCCAAACTTGTTAGCTAATGCTGCTGACTTGTGTAATGTTATCACACACCATAGGATTCATAAAAAATTAGAGTCGGTTATTGGTTGCTTGTTGGCTTTAAGTTTTGAAACTTTGTCAGGAAGGGTTCCATCTACGCTTACTTACTCCATGTTCTTATATCGCGTGTCGGTATGACTTTTCAGATCCTTTTTCATTACATATGTTTAATTGTTTACATTATGTGACAGATGAACTGAAATTTATTTCTACCGGGAGTCCATAGATCTAATTGTAATTTGTTTAGGGAAGAACCAGATTAGATATCCCTTATACAGCCATATTACCATCTTAAAGATAGAATTCGTAGATTCCTTTATTTCCAATTTTTTTACAAAAGCAGTAATAGAAATTATTTTTCAGAAAAGCATCATCCAATCCACATAAATATCGATAATGAAGTTCTAAGTTTATGCCATAGTCTGCTTTCATAATGACTGGTGTCTATAGCATATGTTCACGTTTTTTTCATATTAGCATTGTTCCTCTTTTGAGCTTCGACTGCTTTGCAGGATTGCATCTCTTCCCCCGGCTTTTCGTACTCTGAATCGACTAGCTCGCTAAACTGCAGTTTGTTTATTTCTAATGTTACTTATGCCTTTCCAAATCCCTTTTACATTACATATGTTTACTTGTTTACATTTTGTGATGGATGGACTGAAACTTATTTCTATCAGGAGTCGATAGATCTAATTGTAATTTGTTTAGCCAAGAACCAGATTAGATGTCCTTGATACTGTCATGTTGCCATCTTAAAGATAAATTTTGTAGCCTCCTTTGTTTCCATTTTAAAAAATAGTAACAGTTGTGTCTCTGGTGTAAGACCTATGGAGGCATGAGTTCGAGTGGATCTGGCTTTTTACACCCTTGCCATATATCTCAAAATTTAAGGCTAGGTATCGAGATCAATGGGGTTAGCCCTATTTGGAAAATCAAACTTACTCTCATATTCCTTTAAACAAAAAATTTCCTATATGAACATTGCCTTTTGCTATTGTGGTTTGAGCTGGATTCTTCTATAGTTGTTCTTTTGACAATTTTTTGTGGAAGCCATAGAATTTCATTGGTGCTCTTATATTCTAAAGTTTATTTATGATTAATCCATATTACTCGGTACTTATAATGAATCAAAATAATTCCTATATCTTACTGGACTATTAGCTACCTCATTCCATATAGCGCGGCGTAGCGTGCAATCCGCCCTAGTCTACCACATTGTGCCTATATGTGCACCTCACGAGAAAGCAAACCATGCTATGTACGTTGAATTATGTGTATTACGGTTTTTTATATATGCTACTATATTTGATTCGAAACTAGAACTGAGACACATAATAAAATTGTCAAGTGATTGAATTATTGATACGAACTTGAAGCGTGACCAATTTTAGTCTAAATTCTGATGGTTGGGCTTAGAGTAAGAAAAGTATCCACAATTTTCATTCTATGGGAATTTTTACAATACTTAGCAAGTGGGTAGTAGTAGAAATTAAATTTGACCATTGAATTATTGACTAATAGACATTTCTCTATAATTTTTTTGTGGGGAGAATTGATCATTTGCCCCATTTTAGTTGGTGCAATTGATTATTTGCCCCGTTTGTCTCACTAACATGTGGCCCCAGTGAGACATTACGGGGCAAATGATCAATGTTAAAAGTAAATGAGGGCAAATCATCAATTATTCCTTTTTTTGTGAGAGTAGATATTACTAGTCTATCCATGCATGATCATTCAAATTCAGTTGTGCAACTACAAATTTACCCCTCATGAGATTTATACTCGTAGCATGTGAGGGGAAGTATAATTTAATCCTAACTAATACTATGACTTAGTGAAAAAAAACATCGGACAGCTCATATTGATTTAAAGATATTGTAAAAAAACCTTTTTTGGGGTAAATTATCATACCATTACTTACATTTTGAGATCATTTTATTCACTTTGACTTTAACTCATCCTCAACTCCTCTCCTCCCTTTCGCACTACCCCTCCACAAAACCGCCACAACCTTTGCTCATCACACCCTTCACCTCGCACCCCCCACTCTTGACGATGCTTGTAGAAGCACTGCCGCTACCATTTCTCCTACCTACCTCGCCATGCGTCCATCCAGGGTTCACAATATCGATATCGTGATAATCGACTATATCGAGATTTTCGAAAATCAGAAAAAATCGATCGAAAATCGGTAGAGAATCGAAGGGTTTCGAAATCAAAATTTTTTGACATTTAAAAAAAAAATCAATTTTCACCGATAATCGCTCGATATACGTCGATAATCACTCGATATGCCTCAATAATCACTCGATAATCGACATCAGCGATTTTGTGAACTTGTGTTCTTCTGTGGTTAATTTTGTGAACGATTTTTGCTCGATAGATATTCATCGAAAATCGAGTGATATTCACGATTATCGTGATATTTACGTCACATAATTTTTTTTGATTTTTTTTAATTTAACCGGTTTATCGACCGGTATTATATACCGTATCGTCTTGATATGGTCGATAGTCACGATATTCGAGCGATTATCGACGATATTGTGAACCCTGCGTCCACCTCCCTTGGTGACTGATAAACCAAAAACCTAATAAGAGCACTAATCTTGACGCATGATAAAAAAAACTAAAATTGAATGTTCTTGTGTGACTGATTTTTAGCAATCCCTTTTAGGGTTTACATTACCGAATGGCTTTGGAACATCGCTAGCGGGTAGGCACCGATTTTCGTCAAAAATCGGTAGAAATCGAACGAATTTGAATTTCAAACCGGTTTGAAATCTGCCGTCAAATAGAAACAAAAATCTACCAGTTTTCCTGATTATCGAACAATTTGAGCCGATTTTTGACATGTTTTATTCAAAAATCGTCAGACTGAAGGAATATTGGAAAAAATAGCAAAAAATGCTGGAAAATTTTTAAAACTCAGTAAAGGCCCAAAAAATAGGAAAATGTTAGAAATGTATAAAAAATTGAAAAATAGGATAAAATTTTGGTATGATATTTTCTACATTTTAAGACAACGTCAAGTTATAAAGTACACATTTTTGTAATAATAGCACAACTATGGAAATATATAAAAAAAATATGAGAAATTTTCCAGCAACCGGTCAATTTTCGATGGGAGGTGCGATTTTCAGCACTTATCGAGCAAATATCAACCTCGGGTGGTGATATGACGACTGGCGGCGGCGGTGACGTGGAGAGGGGAACGAGCGGAGTGTCAGAAGCAGTGTAGACGCCAATAATTGTGTCTGAATGTTCCCAGAATCAGCTTAAAAGCATGTTATTTTCAAGTGGGCCAGACCGGGCTATTGGACCAAATGGTTGTGGGCTTAGCTCGGTACTGTTTTTAATTCTTTAGTCACTTTTCAATTCTCTAAATTCGGTTTTGACTCAAAAGCGTCTCACAAATTCGGTTTTCATAAAATTTTGATGTCGGATATCACAAAGCTATTAATACTAATTTTTAGGGAACTTTTTTTCTAAATTTTCCAAAATTTTGAATTTGAATTGGACCAGTTTACCAACCGGTTTCAAAAGCCGAACGGACTCGATACGGTCTATTATTGCGAATATCACTTGATTATCGTCTATTCTTGAAACCCTAATCCTGTGTCCCAACTAGGTTTCTCAAGATGAAAATGAAAAAGCTAGCATGTTGCAATGCTTCCAAACCGGTCCGGACCCAAGTCCGACCCATCCTATCATACGTGCCATATTCACCCCTCCATCAGGGTTTACATTATCGTTTCGACCTGGAAATCACTCCTCAGCCGGTACCGATTTTAGTCGAAAATCATGAAAAATCGAATGGTTTTGAAATCAAACTTTTTGGGAAAAAAATAAAAAATTTCGAGTTTCACCGATAATCGGCGATTTTGCACCGATAATCGGCGCTTTTTCACTGATAATCGATAGACCAATTGTGTTCTTCTCGCGGTCGATTTTCGTCGATTTTCGTCGATAATCGCTCGATTTTCGACCAGTTTACGAAACATAATTTTTTTGAATTTTTTATTTTTTGAATTAACCGGTTTATCGAGCGGTTTTAGAAATCGAATCATGGCGATACGGGCGAAAATCGCGAAAATCAACCGATTTTCGGCGATAATGTGAACCCTGCCCTCTATCCACAAAGCCAACCCTTTTGTAGCCGCATTAGTTTTTTTTTTCAAATCTATCTCTAACGTAAATACAATTACAAAAATAGCTTCATTACTCACTATAAAATTGATGATTGATGATAAGTACCATCTGTGTGCTCATATATCGCAGTAATTCCTGCCGAGCTAAGATAGTGCGATAGGAACCTACCGCGCTTAGGCAAGACTATTGCTACAGTAGGGCAGCTCGATAAGACTGCTGCTACAGCAGGTATCCAAGCATAGTAGGTGATAGGTGTCATCTCCTAACGTTTTTATAGTGTAAAAGAAAACTATTTTTATAATTAAATTTACATAAAAAAAATACCTAGCCGAAAAGCTTTGATTTCTCCGACTATCTCCAAATCCCAAGCCCCACCATTTTTTAATCTTTTTTCCACTCTCCATCACTCTTCCAGTCTTCTCTGAGCTCTTTGACTCGGAGCTACACTGCCACTACGAGCGACCTCCTCCCGATCTGGCCGCGCCGCACGCGCGCGCGAAACCCTAGACCCCTCTCCCGCGCAGCCGCCATGGACGCCGCGCCGTCGCTGCTGGCCGCCGAGCTCTGGCGGCCGCACCACCTCGCCGCCGTTCCCCACCTCGACGCGCCCCTCGAGGTCTCCTCCGTCGTCACCCACCAGAGCAACGGCAGCCATGGCGGAGGCGGCCGTAGGAGGCCCCGGCGCAACGCGGCGCCCGAGGACGACTCATCCAAGCTCGTCTCCACCTCCGGCACTGGCGGCGGCGGCGGCCTGGACTCGGTAAGACTATTTCCTCTTCCCCACGCCCGCGCGCCGCATTGGGTGTGATCTGTGTGGGGTTGGTGACTTGGGGTGCTGTTCTAGCCTTGGAGAGCTGAAAATTGTAGCTTTGACGGTCCTTCCCCTGTGATCTGCTCGTCCATGTGCTCAGATGTAGTGCTGTTTGTGTACGGCAGTAACACAGTTCAGTTAGATTTGGCAATGCAACCTGATTAGCTCAAATCAAATAGAAACTAGTCGAAAGGCACGCACATGGTCAATTTGGTTCGACTAGTTTAGAAATGCTGCATTGCTCATTGCTGAACAAGCTGGAGGTCAATGCCATGTAGAATGGGATGCCCTCAGTGAAGTAAGGGGTGCTGCCCAGGTTGTTTCGAGGCAGATTTGCAGGCATATAGTGTGTTTGGGCTCAAATGGGGTAAAGTCTAGCATATAATGTGCTAAGTTCATGAAGCTATAGCTTGTGGTCAAACCCGGTGCTCCCACATCACAGTTGTGGTAGGGGAATTCTTATTGGTGCTTAGGCTGTTGAATAAACTGAAACTGCCAAATATGGATGACACCAAGGTTCAAAATCCCGGCGAAATTTCGGCCGAGATTTCGGATTTCGGCCGGGGACGAGATCCTAAATCCCAGCGGAATGAAAAAAAATCTGAAAATTTTCAAAGTGCTACATTAATTCGGAAATCTCATCAAAATTTTGGTCAATTTCGCTGAGATTTCGGGTATTTTGACCAGATTTCGTGTTTATTGGACCAGTTTTCATGTTTTTTGGACCGAATTTCGCACCAATTTTTTTGGCGAATTTTAATGCCTTTTCTGAGGAATACACATGAAAATTTTGCAATAGACTCAAAAACGGAGTTTAGCTCAGTTGGTAGAGTTGAGGGTTGAAGTCCGTGAGGGTGAGGTCCCTTGTTCGAATCCTGGTTCTCAAAATTTTTGGTCACCATTTTTTTCTCCATCACACCATGGGACAACAAAAATACCAGTTTTAATGGGAGAAAGCCCATTGTGGGGCTCGAACCCATGACCACAGGGTTAGAGCCTTGCGCTCCTACCGACTGAGCTAGACGAGCCCATAAGCACTAGTGGTGAGTAATGACCTCATATATGTACTGTTTTCACAGGGGTTGAAAAGGCCGAAATTTCAGTTTTCCCGGTTTCAAATTTACCAGATTACAAATTTTCTTTTTGTCTTTCGTCCGGATTTCGGCCGAAATTCCAAAATCTCGCCGAAAACGAAATTTGAAACCTTGGATGACAACATCATTGCATGGGTAATCCAGGGCATTATTATTTGACCATGTGAGATTCGCTAGAGTGTTCCTTGTGTTAGTCTGAGAGCACTGATAGGGTTTCAGGAGTATATATACGATGCAGGTGCAGCTTTCGGTATTTCTGAGCATTTCTTATAGTTGACCTGCAAATCGTGATGCTTAATCCCATATTTTTTTTGTTGAATTGCATGCGTGACAAGAGTGTTCACTATTAGCTTTTTATTCTTTTTTTGTCCCTGCAGGACTCGTGTTTTATACCAGTCATGCATATCCAATCTTATGGGGGAAGACCTTATCCCCATCAATTTTCCATTTGATGAGTGACATGCTATATGAATCCACAGTTTCGTATTCATAATTGAATTACTTTTGTTAGTCAGGATAATCCTGTTTGCATGGTGTGCTTTTAGGAGGCTATAATTAGGATGTTTAATCCAGCCGTTTAGGAGTTTCTAATTTGCTTTATGGTGTTCATAAACCAGCCGTTTGAGGAGGTCCTAATGCTACTGCATGTAACTGAACACGTAGGAATTAGGAGGCCATAATTCTGCATGTAGGAGTTTCTAGTGTAGCTGATGCATGTTTTTTTTAATTAGCGTGTGTTTGTTTTTCCTATAAATACCATTGAAGTAAAACAGAAAAGCTGCAGCATTTGCCCAGCACAAAAATTCCTCCTTTGTTGGTTGGGTATTTTTCTGACATATTTTTCTGACAACTTTTGCATTTAAAATACAAAAGTAAAATTATTATTTTTCAATGTGGATGATTCATGTGGATACTTGTGTTTTCCCACTGTCTATCTGGATGCTAAAATTGACTGCAAGTCTGACACACTGTTTTTCAGGCAGATCCAGAAGCAAAACGGTTGAAGCTGATGAAATCTAGTGATAACAATGATAATTTAAGGACAGAAGTTCAAACAGATTCAGAAAATGCTAGTAAGGCTGTTGATAAAAATCCTACACCATCAGAACCACTAAAACAAGACTACATAGGTCAAGCAACTGACAGCCATAGCCTTGCAGAAAGGGTAAGCTCTTAGATCTTTTACTGTTTTTTTCATCCTGGACTTCTGTATTTTAAGTTTGACTATAGAAGTTCTGATATTTCCTCACAAGACTATCTAGTGACTAATTGATCTCATAAATTGGAGTGCTCAAATGTAGACATAAGTGGTTTATAGTTATTAATTATTCAACTTGGTGATCCCGTCAACTCAATATTTGCTTATTCACAGGCACGACGAGAGAAGATAAGTGAACGACGAGAGAAGATAAGTGAACGGATGAAAATTCTCCAAGATCTTGTCCCTGGATGCAATAAGGTATATTGTGCATTCCATCATGTGTTCAAAATTTCATGTTCTTGTACTTACAAGGTTCAATGATCATAAGGCTCTTTGTCCTCTCAAAAATCCTGTTCTCAGTTACGATTCTGTTCTGTAACATTCTTCTTCATTTTGTCAGGTTATCGGGAAATCATCAGTCCTTGATGAGATAATAAATTACATCCAGGCTTTACAGCGTCAAGTTGAGGTATGCCGTTTTCACAATTGTGCCTTGTGCGGACTTGTCTTCTCATCTATGTTCAAGACTTGAAGTGCCTAATTTAACTGTTTTCTGCAGTTTTTGTCCATGAAGCTTGAAGCAGTAAATGCCCATGTGAACAATAGAATTGTAGCTATTCCATCTAAAGATGTAAGTCTAGCCAATGGTTATAAACGGTTAATATTAATAACTGAGCTTTCAGGATTCATGAAAAAAACTGCTTAGGGTAATTATAGCATATCCTATTTTTTGCACATCATCTCAGCTTTAGTCTTAATATTTCAAATTGACCTGGTTGCCCAACTTGCACTTTCATGTAGTGCTACTACACTACTCAGCCCAAGCTGTACCACTTTATTTTCTTGGTAAATTTGTACTTCATTATGCATGAAAATTATGGTTTTCTCTGAATTCTGAAGCTTTCCGCGCACTTTATATTTTTTTTAAAGTCGTCAGACAATCCATCTGAACCATTGAAAAATTTCTCGGTCATGGCTTGTTCCTGAATGCATGTGTGAAATTTTTAACTGAAACAGAAGTAACAATACTGTAATTTTGCAACCCAAATACTCATAGTCCACCA
Organism: Otatea glauca; assembly: GCA_036346275.1. NCBI lineage: Eukaryota > Viridiplantae > Streptophyta > Magnoliopsida > Poales > Poaceae > Otatea > Otatea glauca. Next base: position 26,770,526 of record CM070724.1, read on the forward strand.
GGCGCTTCCACGTGCTGGTTTCAATTTTGTTCTTACTGTTTAGTAATATGGTCACAAATGTTACTGAAATTATGGCAAGAGCCGCTCTTCACGTTCCTGCTTTGGCACCAGTGTTTTAGCTCGATTTTAGTTTTAAGGGCTAGCACATTGTTGAAGTAGCATGTGTGTTCCTTTTTCTTTCAGTTTTATGCTTCTCCTTGCGAGAGATGCTTCTATGCTTTTCTTTTTTAAAAATTGCATAAATATTAAATCATGAATGAAGGGTAGATGATGATTAATTACCCATTCGCTTGCTTCAAGATGTGTGCAACTTGTATGGGGGAGGAAAAGCATGGAAGCACCGCCTTGCTTATTCTGTTAATGTGCTAACAGAATTTCAAAAGTATTCAAGTGCCTGCTTTCTTGTAGTTTGGCACTCAGCCATATCACACCGCCCCTGGTTTGACATTCGATCCACAAACACCAAGGGAATACACCCAGGGCTCAACTGCAGAGTGGCTTCACATGCAGATTGGCAACTCTTATGAAAGAGTGTCATGAATAAAACAAGGAATTCCGTAAAACAATATTCCTTGTGGTGGCCAATAAAGGGTACCGGGATCAATCAAGTCTGTGGTGCTAGATTTGTTTTTCCGAATTATCGTGTCGCCAATGTATTTTTATTCCCGATTTGGGGGCATAATGCCATAGATACATTCATCTAGGAGCAAGAACAGTAATTTTTCCATCTAGATTTGTGGACGGTTTCAGTGCTATGCATGTACCCCGGGGAGTTTTTGTATGGTCAAGAAAGAGAGGGAAAGAACTGTTTTTTTAAGGATAAAGACCGTAGTGGTCTCACAGTCGTATATTAATATTTACAAGGCCGAAGCCAAAAGAAAAAAAGAAGCAAAAGAACAAAACAAAAAATATTCAGCTTCCAAAGTCAAGTAGGATCGATATACACTAATATTATAATGAGAGGGGCTGAATGATTATGTAGAAGCTAAAACCAAAATTTTTTTTAGAGTTATGATCTTCGCAAGTTAACTATATTAGATAATGACGAAAATTGATCAAACCCTAAAAGATCAATCTAGAATAATTGATATAAGACCATCAAACAAAACTAGATTAAACATTCAAACTAGATAGCAATTATACGTAAATATGAATTAATATATCTAAATCCTTACTAATTTCTATCAAAGAATATACATATAGATCCTTTTATATGAAATTTTTGAGTAAATGGTGATTACTTATCTCTTTGCTTGCTTCAAGATTTGTCAAAAAGGAAAGTATTGAATCACTGCTCTCAATTATTGTCTAATTTTCTTCAGGCTTTTTCCTTCTGATCTCTCTAGCGATTCCCTGTTGTGCACCGTAGCACCGAAATCACCTTTTCTTCCTGTGCCTGGACGCCGCGCGTGATTGCTCATCAAACAAGGTCCTCCTCTCTTTCCACGCGCGTGACTGCTCGAGAAGCAAGGTCCTCGTCTCCTCCGGCACGGCACTCTTCTCCTGCGCCGACCGCTCTTTTATTTTTCTTTTTCTGCGGCACTTGCGCCGCCAGCCGACGTTATTTCTTCTTCTTCTTTTTTTCGACAACCTGACCTTCGGTAGGTCTATGTCTTTTATACATCTTTTAACCCTAACTTCTTATCTTCAATCAAATGTATGCATATCCACATGGCCCAATAACACATAGCTCAATATATGTACATAGTTCAAAATTCATACATGCACGCGTACGGCCCACCTGCCGCTCTCACGTAACTCACTTGCCTCCACGTACACCGTTCTTTAATCTGAACGTCTCACATGACATCCTTGATCAATAGGACCTCGCTTCCTCCCTTAACTTAGTCCTGAACCTCAGTTCCTCCATGAACCCAGTTCCGGTCCCATCACCGACCATGTTCGTGTTGGATAATTAGGCATATTAATGATGAATCTATTCCGAAAATATGATATGACGATAATTGAAGTTAGAACAGATGAAACAAATAAACTAGACAGAAGCAATATGGCAATTGCAATGTCTATCTCATCCATATAATTATATAAACAAAACATAGATGAGGTTCGTCTGTGTTACCGAGATGACACGAAGACGTGGCCGAACCCAGTAGCATATACTGATGAAGATCAAAAGGCGATATATGCGAAGCTGACTGTCAGTGAAGAAACCAACGAGCAGTCGCGTGAAGATGCTTCCCAAAAACGTGATTCGCCCTCTCCCGATACAAGATCTCAAGGGCGGACGTTCCGGAGACTTGCTCTCCCAACAGTCGGTGCACGCCGGTGAAGGGACGGGGAAGACGGAGGCAACACAGTACTTTGAGAAGGCAAAAAGTTCGAGAGGTATCTGATCTCTGTTCTGCGTATATATAACAGAGAGAGGATCATGGAGCACGATACGGGTCGATTATAGATACCACGTCAAATCCGTTCCACGATTTGAGTCGGTTACAGATTCAGCGTGCAGTTAATTCCGCACAACGTAAACGTGTTGACCACTTAGTCCCACCTGCAAAAACTGCAAAAGAGAACTGTCGCGTACGCGCGCCGCCTGGCGTGGCGTGGCGAGGCGAGGCGAGCGAGCTCGCGCCTGTGTTCTCTCCTTTCTCCTTCTCATGCTCAAGCATGATGGAGGAAGCTTCCCTTATAAGGTGGTCTTCATCCGCATCCACTAGCAATATGGGACTATTGTATTTTTACCTCTCTTCCACCTAATGGGCTTTTGGGATTTTTCATGAATTATTTGGGCCTAGCCCACGTAATTCCAACAACCCCCCACCAGATCCTAGAGGTCTCATAGGTCTTTGCCTGTTCCAAAGTACTGCTTTTATACCAGCTTTTGGTGACAATGGACTATGCCTTGAATTGCACCGGGACTTCAAGCTATATTTGTCTACAACTTCTATGCCTTGAATTGCAAGTTTTGTACAGACAAGTTTCACTTAAGGCCCTCACTGATATTAGGCTGCCGACAGTCTACCCCTCGGGTGGAGCGTATAAGTCATACTCCTTGGCCTCTTCATGAGTTTCTTAGAGAGTACCCACGTCTCATGGACTGCGACCAATAGTCGGACTCATATAGGTGTGTTCTTTCAAGAATGCTCTGCGGGACAGCATATTTGTTTGTGTAAAAACCAACAGAACACATTAAGACCGTAGTCAACCTGCCTCACAGTTCTCAAGAGTACAACATATTTCACGGAGTAGGATGTACAATGTACTCTTCTTCAGTTAATACAACAGCTTGTTTTTACCCAGGTGCTAATTCACGGGATTTCCGATCGCACATCTTGGGTTACCACTGTAGTTAACTTGGTAGGTCTCATTCCCATATCTCTAGATGTACTATCTATCACATTTTGTGATAGACCCTTTGTAAATGGATCTGTCAGATTCTTAGCAGCTTGGATGTAATCCAAGGCTATCACTCCGGAGTTTCTCAATTTTCTGACAGATTTCAACTGTCTTTTTACGTGTCTTGAGGACTTCATGTTATCCTTCGCACTGTTCACTTTCACGATAACCGTTTGATTATTACAGTTCATAAGGATAGCCAGTATCGGTTTTTCAACTACCGGTAAGTTCATCAAGAGCTCACGAAGCCATTCTGCTTCAACTGTTGCTGTATCTAATGTTGTGAGTTCTGCTTCCATGGTTGACCTCGTCAATATGATCTATTTACAAGACCTTCATGAGACAGCAGCACCACCAAGAGTAAATACATATCCACTCGTGGCCTTGAGCTCATCAGCATCAGATATCCAATTATAATCACTATATCCGTCAAGTACACCAGGATACCTAGTATAGTGAATTCCATAACTCATAGTACCTCTCAGATAACGCATTACTCTCTCAAGAGCACGCCAATGATTATCACCCGGATTGGACACAAACCGGCTCAATTTGCTTATAGCAAAAGAGACATCAGGCCTTGTAGCGCTAGCTAGGTACATTAGTGAATCAATAATCTGAGAGTATCTCAGTTGATCCTTAGTAATTCTTCAGTTCTTCTGAAGTATTAGACTAGCATCATAAGGTGTTGGAGAAGACTTACTGTCCATATAGCCAAAACGGCTTAAGACCTTTTCCACATAATGGGATTGCACAAGTGTAATTCTATCCCTACCTTTGATCAACTTGATGTTCAGAATTACATCAGCTTCTCCCAGATCCTTCATATCAAAGCTTTGGGACAAAAACATCTTGACCTTATTAATCACATCAAGATTTGTTCCAAATATTAGAATATCATCCACATACAAGCATAGAATAACTTCCTCACCCCCACCATAGCTGTAATATACACATCTATCAGCTTCGTTTACAGCAAAGCTTTCAGATGTTAAAGTTCTATCGAACTTCTCATGCCATTGTTTGGGTGCTTGCTCAAGTCCATACAAAGATTTCAGCAACTTACACACTTTGTTCTCTTAACCATTTACTACAAATCCATCGGGTTGTTCCATATAAATTTCCTCATCTAACTCTCCATTAAGAAAAGCTGTCTTAACATCCATTTGATGAACGAGAGACCATTAGAGGCAGCCAAGGACAGTAGTACACGTATTGTGGTCAATCTAGCAACGGGTGAATAAGTATCAAAGAAATCCTCGTCTTATTTTTGGGTGTAACCCTTGGCCACAAACCGGGCCTTGTACTTTTCAATAGTACCATCAGGCCTAAGCTTCTTTTTGAACACCTATTTGCATCCAACTGGTTTACAACCATAAGGACGATCTGTGATTTCTCAAGTTCCGTTAGCGAGAATGAAATCCATTTCACTATGGACCGCATCTTTCCAGTAGTCTGCATCAGGAGATGCATTTGCTTCTAAAATGGTCTTGGAAACGTCATCCACAAGGTACACAGTGAAATCATCACCAAAAGATTTTGCGGTCCTTTGTCTCTTGCTCCTTCTAGGAGCATCGCTATCATCCTCCTCGGGAGTTTGTTCATGTGTTTGTTCAAAAATCTCAACTGGTATGGCAGGTTCAGGAGTTGTATCGCAAGCTTGACTTGGAATGCTATGCATATCCTTCATAGGAAATATATTCTTAAAAAACGTTGCATCTCGAGACTCCATTACAATACCGACGTGCATGTCGGATACCTCAGATTTAACTACTAGAAACCTATAGGCAATGCTGCAATGAGCATATCCCAGAAAGACACAATCAACAGTTTTAGGTCCAAGTTTGCGCTTCTTTATTATCGGCACATTGACTTTCGCTAAGCACTCCCAAGTGCGCAAGTAGGATAGTGATGGTTTTCTTCCTTCCCATCCCTCATATGGAGTTACCTCACTATTCTTAGTGGTGAACTCTATTTAGGACATGACTCGAGGTCAACAAGGCCTCCCCCCACCATGCCTTAGATAATCCCGCAGTGTCTAACATGGCATTAACCAAGTTAGTCAGGGTGCGATTCTTCCTTTCGGCAACCCCGTTGGATTGGGCAAATAGGGAGGCGTCCTCTCATGGATGATACCATGCTCTGCACAGTATTGGGAGAAATCATTGGAGAAACACTCTCCACCACGATCTAACCTAACTCTTTTGATTTTTCTTTCCCGTTGATTCTCAACTTCTGCCTTATAGATTTTGAAGTAGTCTAAAGCCTCATCTTTTGTTTTTAAGAGATACACATAGCAAGATCTAGTCGCATCATCAATTAAAGTCATGAAGTATCTTTTTTCATCCTTCGCCAACACACCATTCATCTCACAGAGATCTAAATATATGAGTTCTAATGGTGCCAAGTTTCTTTCCTCGGTTGTCTTGTGAGGTTTGCGAGGTTGCTTAGACTACACACAACTTTGACACTTACAACCTTTGACAATGAAAAATTTCGGAATTAATTTCATACTGAAAAGCCGAGACAGAACCAAAATTAAGATGATATAGTCGTGAGTGCCAAACACTTGCCTTACTACCAATAACATTGTCACAAAGATGATTCACAAATTTATTACAGACGTTCTCAAGGGAAAAGCGTAACAAGCCTCCGCTATCATAGTTTTTACCAATAAATAGTCCATACTTTGATATGACTACTTTATTTGACTCAAACACCAACTTATACCCTTCTCTGCAAAGAAGGGAACCACTAACACGATTCTTGTTGATTGAAGAGATATGCTGCACGTTCTTTAGCCGCACGATCTTTCCCGAAGTAAGCTTCAGATCTACCGTGCCAACACCAAGAACAGAAGCATGTGACCCATTCCCCATCAACACGGAGGAACCCCGAGCAACCTAGTAAGAAGAAAACAATGATACATCAACACATGCATGAATATTAGCCCAGTATCAATCCACCAATCGGTTGATTGAATAGCCGAAAGAACAGTGAGTAAATTACTATACCCAGGTGTCTCCTTCTCGGCATTGCCAATATTCACATTGACAGATTTGGAGTTCTGTCCCTGCTGATCCTTTCCTCGTTTGTGGCTTGGACATTTCTTTGCCCAATGTCCAATCTCACCACACACGAAGTAAGGCTTGTCATTCTAATGTTTCTTCTTCTTAAAGTTGGTAGTTTAAACAGCTTTTCCCTTTGACTTAAACTTACCAGAACCAGAACGCTGTACAAAATTAGCGTTGGTTTGTCCCTCAACCACCTTTGGGTGCACATCCTTCACCCGAGCTTTCTCCTCAACATCAAGAGATACAATTATACTTTCAATAGAGATTTCTTGCCTCTTGTGTTTTAGAGATGTGGCAAAATTCCTCCAAGAGGGAGGTAATTTGGCAATGATGCCACCAGCCACAAACTTGTCGGGTAACGTGCACTTGAGGTGATTAAGTTCTCTCGCAATAAACTGTATCTCGTGAGCCTGTTCAACTATAGAATGGCCATCAATCATTTTGTAGTCATGATATTGCCATAAAATACAGTTCACTGCCAGCATCGGAGGCACTGAATTTATTTTCAAGTGCCTCCCACAGCTCCTTTGCATCTGACATGTGCATATACACGTCGCAAAGGCGGTCTGAAAGAACGCTAAGAACACATCCTTCAAAAATTGTGGTGACATTCTTGAACCCCTTTTCCTGCTCAGCAGTAAGGGTTCCTTCAGGTTTGCCAGTTGCAACGCAGTAGACGTTCATAGCTGTGAGCCATAGAGTAGCTCGCGTCTGCCATCTCTTAAAATGAACACCGGTAAATCTATTCGGTTTCATTGCCTCAGCAAAACCAGCTGCTTTAATCATATTCACCATGAAAAGCCAATCACGTTTTTGGATTGTTGGATAATTAAGCATATTAATGATGAATCTATTCCAAAAATAAGATATTGACGATAATTGAAGCTAGAACAGATGAAACAAATAAACTAGACAGAAGCAATATGGCAATTGCAATGTCTATCTCATCCATATTATTAGATAAACAAAACATAGATGAGGTTCGTCTGCGTTACCGAGATGACACGAAGACGTGGCTGAACCCGGTAGCAGATGCCAATGAAGATCAGAAGGCGATGTATGCGAAGCTGACCATCGGTGAAGAAACCAGTGAGCAGTCGCATGAAGACGCTTCCCAAAAACGTGATTCGCCCTCTCCCAGTGCAGGATCTCAAGGACGGACGTTCTGGAGACCTGCTCTCCCAACAGTCGGTGCATGTTGGTGAAGGGACAGGGAAGACGGAGGCAGCACAGTACTTCGGGAATGCAAAAAGTTCGAGAGGTATCTGATCTCTGTTCTGCGTATATATAACAGAGAGAGGATCGTGGAGCACGATACGAGTCGGTTACGGATACCGCGTCAAATCCGTTCCACGATTTGAGTCGATTACGGATTCTGCATGCAGTTAATTCCGCACAATGTAAACGTGTTGACCACTTAGTCCTACGCTGCAAAAACTGCAAAAGAGAACTGCGCCTGCGCAAGCCATCAGACTCAATTTCGCTGCACCATTCACGCGCATACCGCGTACGCGCGCCACCTCGCCTGGTGAGGCGAGGCGAGCGAGCGCGCACGTGTGTTTTCTCCTTTCTCCTTCTCATGCTCAAGCATGATGGATGAAACTTCGCTTATAAGATGGTTTTCATTCACCTCTACTAGCAATATGGGACTATTGCATTTTCATCTCTCTTCCACCTAATGGGCCTTTGGGATTTTTCATGAATTATTTTTGAATTATTTGGGCCTAGCCCATGTAATTCCAACAGTTCATCCTCGAGCAACGCCTGTACATGAACAAACACGAAACTATGTATGAGCATAAGTCCACGACTTGACTCAAGATCAGTCCATACAACCACTCACACGAGCGCATTGCATCAAGCAAAACCATTACCATACTATCACAAGCATATCAAGTAATCATCTGAAAACAGCACATGCACAAGCACCACACATGCCATGAGCACAATCACTTTGCAATACCAATTTCATCACTAATCCAATTTTTCAGTACATGATTTGACAGTACAAAGCCACTCAGTGATAGCACCATCGAAGGCTTCACTTCCTCTAGCCTGAAGAAGATTCAAATCAAAACAAATCTTAGAAGAAATTAAAGTCAAAGACAAACTCAAACTCCTGGAGCTGAAGATCTTTTCGTTTTGACGTAGCCAAATATGCCGACACATAAGTGAGAAAGGCCGCGTAGCAAGATTGGCTCGAGAGAAAGCATGAAGAGTTAAAGCCCAATCTTGTGACACCATCGGGATAAAAAGATTGAGATTCGACCAAACCTCTTCAACTGCCGGATATTATATGAAAAGGTGAAGCAAAGTTTGTCCACATTCAAGTCACAAAAAGAACAAGCCAGACTACCATTCCAAATACCTTTTGTGGCGATGGAGACTTCGAGAATTAAATTGATCAAACAAGGTTAACTATTCGATAAAGAACTGTTGTATGGATAGTTGGATACGATGATGCATACATAGTTTGAGACTCCATAATTGTATGAGACGCCACCATCAGATGCTCGTAGGCTGGTGGTTATTCTGCTGCTTGTTGGGGAAACCAACTAGTCTACCAAACTGGCTCATTTCTCTATGCTTGTCGTTTATTATGGCGGGTTGCATATGAACTGCGAGATTCACCACCTATGAAACGCGGGAATTTTCTCAGATTCTTGTTGGAATCGAATTGTTTCCTACAAAATTCGTGCATTCCAAACAAGCTCAAGTTTCTGTCTGGTTCACAAGAAAGATCTAAAGTCTCCCTGAATTGAAAGGCACGATTGCAAAGTCAGTTTCTTTTCCCTGTTTGTTTTTTTTAACAAGTCTGAGATGCGCATCTATCCATGTCATTTTCGAGGTTGCTGCATCTGTTCATCTTGACGGGAATTAGGAGAACGTGACAAGCACAATGGATCCAATCATTGATGGAACTAGAAATTTTTCTATATGATGCACATTTCGTATATGCAAATTTATAATCTTGTACAATGGTTTGGTAACATCATATATCCAACACATATATTTGAAATTTGCTAAAATTACAATAAAAATAGTTATAAGGCCTTAAAAATCCCAAACCATCAAAATCGAAATCAACTTAATTAACAAATTTGATTTATTAGAGAGGCGATATTGTAGTGTTTTTCAAAATTTTGGAGGTAACGGGTCTAGATTTGCCCCTGGATCCAATGCCTTTCCTGGAGCAACGTTGACGCTGTGACCACGAGGAGTCTACGTCTGGATGCGCCGAACTGCAGATGCAAGAACCCTAAGCTGATGAAGTGATGATTCTCTTCGCTCGTGTTGTGAGGCCATCAAGATTGGACGACCACCCTATGTTTTGGTTGATTTTCAGCTCAGATGCTAAGGGTTGTATCTGTGGTTCTCGGGCATGTATCATCTGCTGCAAATGAATGCGGTGTTCAGGCCTTCCCAACCGTCTGATGAAAAATCAGATGCAGAGATACACGTTGACGTGGGAAAAATCAAAGCTTTCCATCCCGATCTCAACCACTCAATTCATCCTCTTTTTTTAGTAAATCATAATGGTGTAGGAGAACGGACAACATCCTTTGAACCAATCAGCGGTTGAGACACTGCAAAAGGCAAGATTTAATAATCAGATTAAGAGTTAATGCAGAACATGCTTAATAATAAGATTATTACTGCGTTTGATTTAGCGTAATTTAACACCATGTTATAAGTGGATCATTGGCAAGCGTTACAATTCAGCACCTAGTACAGCAATATTAACCTTCCTCTCAAAATGTTGGCTCATACTAGTATTATATGTTTCTTTCTTTCTTTTTTGATGACAGTGTCACATATTTATCTAACCGTTATCTAACAAACTTACACAATTACATCCATATTTATTTAGGACCATCTGGAACATAGGAGATTCACATAAATCCATAGTCATGTTAGATAAAACAATGCAATTCCTATAAAAAATCCTAATGTTCTAATCTAGAGTTGCTGACAGTATACTCCATCGTAATTTCTGACCTCCACTTACCTCTCACCCCATTCCCCATTGCCCCACTAGCTTACCATTACCGTCCTACGACTTTCAGAATAGAAGATTAAAATTTCATCTGTAATTTAGAGACTGTCAAGGCAAAAATTTTACTTTCAGCTAGATATTTCCAAAGCTATCCTTAGCGAGGCGAAGGACACTGTGAATATTCGTATTTTTCTTGAACGGAAAACAAATAGTGGCAGCAGGTGTCTATCACAAATTATCATCTTTTTTACCGATCGTTACATGGAGTTACAAATAGTGGCAGCAGGTTTTTATCTTACCATATTGACATTCTTCCGGTGATTATAGTATCACTTTTGTCCATAGATTTAGCATGAGACTTGTTGCATATCTAGATACGTAGTCGTAACAACTCAAATCTTATTCTAAAGAGTATTGATATTTGGTATAAATTGGGCAACCTATTTATGTCCTTGCCATCTACTTGTGCTGGTGCCGAACAGCCCTCGTGCCTTGCAATGTGATTATGCAAGCCTCTATTATATTATATGCAATATTTACAATGGGAATACCCAAATAGAATAGCAAGTTTTTACCAGGGAAAATGAATCTGGATGTATTCAAATGGGTTTTCTTTGTGCCCAAAAAAATACCAGTGTAATGTAATTGCAGATGAAAAAATTTTCAAATCTTCCAAAAAAAAACCTTAAGGAGATCGAATCCAATAACACCACAACTGACTCGGTCGGGTTCCAGTCCACCACCCTCTCAAGCCAACCCAACCCAACCCAACCTAACCTGATCGAACCCACCCACGGAGTCCCGACTCCCGACTACCGACCCTTATTTTTCACGTTAACGCCACGACCCACCCGAGTCGCACCTCGCCTTCTCCTCTCTCTCACTGTCTCACCCCCCTACGCGGAATCCCACTTTTACCCCTCCTCCCCTCCCCCCATGGCTTCCTCCTCCTCCCCCTCCTCGCCTCCCGCCTCCCCCTCCCGCCCAAACCCTAACCCTAACGCCGACGCAGATCCCCGATCTGATCCATCCATGCCCGGCGCCGGCGACGGAGATGGGGCCTCCCCCCCGCCTCCCGAGAAGGAGGAGGAGGAGGCTGCTGCGGCGGCGCCGCCGGGGAAGGAGAAGCAGGGGACCGCCACGGAGGAGGCGCCGACCCCTAGGAAGACGCGGCTGCCGCGCGCTTGCAACAGCAAGCCGAAGGCCCCGCCGCCGCCGCCGCTGGAGCGGCCGCGGCGGCGCGCCGCTGCGGGCGCCGGCGCGGACGAGACGCCGCAATGCCGCGTGGTGACGCCGCTCGTGGCGGAGCCCGAGGCGCCCGCGGAAATGCCGCGGTGGCGGCTGCGATGCATGTGGGAGCTCGCCTCCGTCCTCAACTTCCTCCACGTGCGTGCCGTGCTCCCCCTCGTGGTCCCGCCTATCGCTATCGCCAGTCCCCCGCGGCCGACAGCTCGGCGGTTTAGGTTTTGTTTCGTGGCTCCGATTTTCAGAGCCAGGGTTACGGTTTGACGCGGCTGTTGCACTGTTTTTGGTGGCTACAGGTATTCCGCCCTTTGCTGAACATCACGGTGGAGTTCACGGCGGAGGATCTCGAGGTGGCGCTTGTCACTCCCAACAGTACTCTAGCCGATGTGCACATGCCGTTGCTAAAGGTGGGCTTTTCAGCTGTTCAGTTTAAAATTGAAGCTATCTCTCTTCTCTCCTGGGTGGGATAAGTTTTGTAGTTCTCACTTGGCTGCTAAAGTGTGGGGGTGTGGGTTTGAGCCGAGAGATCATCTTCGGTTCATGATCAAACACAAAAGATGTGCTCTTATGCTTGCGAGGAGTAAAAGAATGTTCATTTTTTGGTATTGTGTTTAATGTTGCGTGCAGTTATTGGAGCTTGGTGCTGATTTTTACATTAACCGTTTGAATTTGAACAAATGCTATAATAGCAGCATGCCTGTTGTTCTTGCTTGGGCTGATGTTCGCTATCTCATGACCGGACTATCCTTCATTTATATATTAGAGTATACCTGTATTCGATCATGTGGTTTAAATTTTAATGGCTATTTTTTCGGCTTTCTTGAACAATACATGCTATTCAGTTAGCGTCTCTTGGATCGAAGTGTTGAGCTAGCACGTAGATCTCATGTTTCGCTATTTTGTTTAGCGCATCTTTTATGCTCAAGTTTTCATTGGAATTCAATCAATCAGTTACGAAACATGAGAGTTGCTTCATCTTCATTTTAATAGAAAGAGATACAAAAAATGAATAAAAAATGACACAATATACTATGCAAAAGTCCTTGAATTCTCATAATTGTTGATCACTTGCAGTCAATTCCTCCAATAACCCGCATGGCTATGGGGCGTGGAACTTGGGTGACCGTCCTATGTAGAAAGCTAAAGGATTGGTGGCATTGGGTATGTTACTAATATTCCATGTTGCAAACAATTTTAGATAAATGATGGTAATGGTATTCCATTCAACTGATGAGCTGATAAGGATCCGAACTGCAGGTTGCAGAAGGTGATCTACCAATAATTGCATCTCATGGGTTAGTTCAGCACATAAGAAATGCCTTATTAAATCTCCTGCTACAAATTTATCTTGATAATTGTTTGAATTTTTTCATTTTGCACAGAGCCGAAATTGAAATGTACAAGGCGCTAGAACCTGCGACTCGTTTAGTGATCTTGAAAGCAATATGCGATATACGTGTCGAGGTGTGTGCTCATTTTTATTGTCATTCCAAGGAAAGCCAAGGAAGTTTGCCAACCTATGATTTTTTAACCTTTTCTAATATGTATTGCAGTAGAGAACTATAACTACTGTAGATATTATTTTGGGAAAGGTGCCATGTCTCGGCGTATGTATTTTGTTGCCCCATGTTCTTGTGATGTAGGTCTGTCCTATTCATTATTGAAAATTCTAATCGAGTTCCACAGTTGTTGATTCAGTACTTTGGAAAGTTTATTTTGCAACAATTGGTAAAATACCATCATGACCAATATTTATCCATTTTCGCAAATTATTTTGAAAGTTGAAACCGAAATTTTAGTAATTAGCTACTATCATTTCGGCCTACAGATAAGACATCCATGTTCCAATGAAAATTCTTCACCATTTCATTAATGTGCATTTCGAAAGCAGTTGCTGTTTAATCCAGTCATGTGAACTTGACAAAGGTTAAAGAGACATTGTTGCTGATTATAAAAAGGAATTCTTTGAAGAGTAGTTGCTACTTTTCACTGCCGCTCAATCGTGGCAAGGACTAAATACTAATACTGATATGAAAAATTTATAATTTATAGGGAAGATGCACCTCCTTTTTTTCTAAAAAAAATTAATCTACTACTTCTTGGGTCTTGTTCTTTTCCTCTTGTGCAACTGCAGAGGAAGAAGCCCTGTACTAGTTCTGATGCTTTGTAGTAGAAAAAACAACAATGAAGATAATTTGAATAAGTTGCTGATTTGTAAGAAACATATATATGCCTGATAGACAACAGACAGTTTGTCTGCCGCTATGCAAATTAAACATAACAGCAAGAGAGGCATGGGGATATGTTCTGTTGATAGTACCTTTCTTCGTAGAGGACAAATGCTCCCAACAGCTGGAGAATACATTATTTTTGGATATGTTTGGAAATAGGTGACAATTTGGGTTTGAATTTGTTGCATCACATGTGTGTTGAGTTTGACAAGATAGCTAACTATCAAGCATATATGTTGCAGCAAGAGGATATTCGGAACTTCATTGACAGTTCCCTAAAGCATGGCTATGACCTTTCTACCTTCCGTAAAGGACGAATTGGTGGAGATTCCCTTGGAATCTCGTACTGGTGGGTAGAATGTTTTTTGATCAGAAATGGAAAGCATCCTGGAAGTTTCATTGTTTGGATTTCATGGTAAGGGCATGTAATCAAGTCATCTGAAACAGGTATGAAGATGATTCGATTCTTGGACATAGATTGTATCGTGAAATTAGACGAGTGGAGCAGGTGAAGAAGGAGCCAGGAAAGAGATCTAAGGGAAAAGGAGTTTCAACTCCTCCAGTTGTGTCCTATCAGTGGGAAACTGTTGCATCCAACTTTGATGAGTTTGACGATGTTGCAGTAAGTTTTTGAGTTCCTCATTTATGCCCCCATAGTGAGTTATTTAGTAGTATTTGTTAGTCACCAACACCTTGTTAACGAGTTTCTACCTACAAGTATGAACAAGCATGTATTCAATTATAAAAATTCTGTTACTCTTGATGGTTTATGTGTGCTAAGGTTGTTATGGTCATTTCAGCATATAACATGCAACATGCAGAGTATTATATGCTGGATATGAGAATTATGAATTGGGTAATCCTTCGTCTCTGTCATGACCAGGATAGTTGTTGGTGACAATCTACACCTGGTTCTGCATACCAATGTACATTTTCTTTTAGCTTTGTACCTTCTTTATTTGGTTATTATCTAGTGCAAAGCAGTATTAACATGAAATATTATGGAGATATGAATCTTCTTTTTCTTTTTAAAAAGAGCTAAGAATGGTGGAGGTAGATCTTGATGTCGGTGAAAAATTCGTTATATTCTATATTGATCCACATGAGCGCCAAAAAAAAGAGAAGACATTTAGTAAAAGGTGAAACAAATTAATGAAATTTACTAGTAGCTATTGTGCTGGAGTTGCACTTTCTATTTCTCCTTCGTTATATCGATCTAGGGCGAGTGTTTTTGGTTAAATAGAACATATTTTTTTTTGACAAGAAGTTAAGTAGAATGTTTCAGTCTCCACTAAAGCATTTTCGTCGATATCATTTGAGAATATGTTAATGCTATTTTGCACAACTTTGACAGCAAGACTACTTTGCAATTTGCAGTAGACATTGATCCCCATTTTATTTTCTTTATGTTTCACTAGTGAATGGTATTGTTGTTGTTAGGAGTTGCTTTCTTGACATATGTGGCTGTGCTTAGGGAACAAAATGAGTTTGCATGATAGCAAAGGCATTGCACTGCTAGGATGGAATTTATATAGGATTGACAGAGAATGATTTTTAATTAGGTTTTTTATGCAAAGTAATAAGTAAAATTTCTGGTTGTGTACCATAGCAAATGACATACCATAACAGCAACGTGCAAGGGTACATGCCATGACTGTCTTATAAAACTGGTTTCCAGTATGACTGGATTTGCATGGGGTTCTTTAACCATGTCAAATATTGTGGTACCATCTACTGTTCAGTTATCTGCACATGTTTTCAAAACCATGTTGATGTTAGAAAATAAGGTTACCGGGTCCTTTGAAATCATATTCCTCTGCCCATGCATCGGTATCTAAATAATGTGCCAAGATTCGTCTAGCTGTAAGTATTGTTGACTAATTTCCTTGGTTCGGAATAGAGTTTACTCAGAAGAAAATGCTGATATGAAATATTAATCAGATGCTACATTTGGCTAGTTATCATCGTTAATCTTGTGCTCTTGTTGATTAATTATAGTGACATATAACAGTATTGTTACTTTTCTGTCTTGACTTGTTTAGGAAAAACTCTTTTTAAGTCGGAACAGAACAGAGGTCTCCCTTGGCAAGAAGTTGAAGATTGAATATCTTCCAGAGATTGAAAAGCTTCATAAAGTACGTAGCTTGTTTAATTCAGCCTGATATATTTGCGTTGCCAGAGGATGGTTATTTTGAGCTTGTTAATCACAACCATTTCTTCCTCATGCAGAAGAAGGAGAGGTTGCTCAAAAAGCAACAGAGAGAAGCCCTCCTCCTTGATAGCTACTTAACATCAGATGGACTTATCACTGGCCGCTCTCTTCGTGATAGAAAGCCCGTAACATATACTTTTGGTAAGCTCCTAGACAGAAGTAAGCATTATTGTTTGGGGATAATTCCTCAATACCATTGCAAAGATCACCCGATTTGGAAAACACCATTGACATATCACTGACATGTGGCCCAAGATCCCACTGTCAGACAAACTGGATGGTATTTTGCAATTTATACATCTTTGGGATGGGATGGTACTTTGCTAATATTTCCTTATTGTTTTGAACACAATGACACTTGTTTTTCAGTAAGTTTTTCTCATTCATTAAACTCTCTTTCATCTATCTCCTTCACATTAGATATCCGAGTAACCTGCATCACAAATTCCATGTTCTATGAATTATATTTGTGCCCTTTATGGATCCCCTAGGTGGAGTTATTTGTTAGTACCAGTCTTAGTTTCTTCTCAGTAGCAGATCAATGATCAAGTGATTTGTAACTCCTGGGAATCTAAATTTAGAACCGAATATTTGTTGGCTGGTTCTTGGGTTAACCTGACTTCCAGCTGAGTTTCAGCGAGGGTTTGCTATAAAGTAATCTAAATTAGGAAGCTTTAAACTGATTGCTTACCAGCTGGAAACTAATACCAACCATGTGGCAGAAACTTGTATTTATTCCTTGTCCTGGAACCCTTGTGCACTGGTATCCGCAATGTTTCCTTTCACCATAGATGTTTGTTTGTGACAACAGGAATATATTCCGTTATCAGTCTATTCACTGTCTTCTAACTACAAGGTTCGACTTTACTTCCGATGCAGATGATTATGATCGCTCAATAAATGAAGCCATCAAAATAACAAAGTATGTGTATCATCTCTATTGCTTGCTAATTTTCATTTGGAGGGGAAAAATACCGTTTTTAGGGGCAACGGCAATTTAGCATACTTATGTGCTGCATTCTTGGGCAGGAAAAGAGAAAACTCAGCTGAGCCTGTTGCTACTAGTGCTACCAATAGAAGGATGCTTATTCCAAGACAAGAGGCATCAAGCAATGGAAAGTTAAATGGTTCCTCACCGATAGCCAATGAATTATATGATGGAAATTCTTCAAAGTCAGAGGACTACCGGGATAGTGATGGTGAACAAGAAAATGAGACACTTGACCGCAGGTACATGTCATTTAACATTTGGTATATAGCAGTTAACCCTGCCAAAATTTGTGGGCTTAAGAACGTTCATGTTTTGTGTTGTAGCAACCGGCGGAGGAAAAGATCTCAGAGGTACACACAGGACTTTGTTGAGGCTGTCTCGGATATTGACCCGAGCTTTGACAGTGATGATGATATAATGGGAGAGGCGGTCTATGATGAGGAATATTTGAGAAACCGCAAGCAGCAGAAGTCATCAAGTGCTTCTGAAGAGGATGAAGAGTTCCGGTTGGAAGAAAATGCAGAAGATGACGATGAAGAAGAGGAGGAATATTCCTTGAGTACCAGCGAAGATTTAGAGGAGCCCCAGCAGCATAAGAAATTGCAAACTCGTGGCCGCCGAGGGGCCAAGCTGAGATCTGTTGATGAAATCCAAACAGGTCCCAGGCGCAGCAAGCGTTCTTCTCGTCCACGTATTAACTATCGGCAGTATGATTTTTCAGACACAGATACAGAGGGAGGAAAGGCAGGTAAATCCGAAGCATCGGATCCTGATGCTGGCTCTGATGCAGAAAATGATATGGAACTCTCGACATCGAGTCAAGAACAAGAGGATGATGATGATGATGACCCTGAGGAACAAAAAGGTAATAATGGCAACAATAAAATGGACAAGGACCATGCAGTGTTAGCAAATAAAGAAGAGCAAGAGGAGGAGCAGCCGCAGCCGCTACAGCAGTCTGTAGAGAACATGGATGCTCCCAGCAGGGAGAGTGAAAGTGTAGGGAGAACATTCCTAGATCTAAATGAGCTTGCACCTGGAGGTGGCTTTGATGACGGGCCAAGCCTGACAATGAAAGATGAGGACATGGATAACAGTTAGGAAATAGGTTTTGTGATAGAATCGAGTGTTAGGGGTTATTTCAAGCAAGGTGTAAATGCTTGAAGTCAGGATGGATCATTACCATAAATCAATGGGTCTGATGAGATGGCATATTTGGGTGGTTTAAGTTGATCGCTGGTACAATGATTTACAGTGACAAAAGAGTCGAGGTTTCCACCAGGTGCGGCGACGAGCTTGTTCAAATGTTATCTGAGTGCTATTTGATACTTGGAGGCTATGCTGAGGAAGTTTTGCATTTGATTATGCACACTACATGAAGGGCGTGCGTCAATCAACAGATTGATCGATGCTGTGTTGCGGCCAGATCTCTAGGATATAAATTTATTGCCTCTGTTTATTTAGCCTTAGGCGCGATAATGCTTATGGTGATTCTTGCAGTATTTCCCATGGAGGAAAACTTGTACACCTGAGTGCTCGTTAGCTCGGCATTTGAGAAACTCTTTTCCACGTGTACGATGTAGTTTGTCTAAACAAGAGCTGTAGTTTTGTATCTATATGTGACAACCTGATTAGTTTGGTACACCCGTGTAGCTAACACTGAGCTCTCCGACTTATATTCTCCAGCAAGAGTTGTAGCATTGTTTGGAAATCGCCTTTTCGGTATTTCTTGCTGGAAAAGTGTATTTAACTTATGTTGTAGCCCTCATCGCATTCATTGGCCGTCCAGGGAGGTTGCTCTGTGGCTTTGAAAATTTAGAGTTGGCCTTTGAGGCCAAGCGTCTCTGACGCCGTTATGCAACAATAATAACACGGGTTTGATTCAGCAGTGCCCCGACAATACTTGGATGTTACATATGTATTTCTATAATTATCCCTTCTATAGTATGTCTTGTTTCCACCATGTAAAATTGAGATGAAAGTTGTGCATGGTATCCTAGCAGTGCAACATCAATTTTCATGGTACACATGTATTCCTTTACAGATCTTGTTTCCACCAAGGAGGGGAAAAAGTTGTGTTTGAAATGACCTTATACCCTCTTATCTAAAATTTCTGGCTGGCTCTAAAGTAGGGATTAAAAATCCGGTGGTAACACTGGCTGGGCACTGGTGGGTTCCATAATCCATACCGGTTGGAGAGGTGCTCTCATGCTAATTCTGACAGAACCTTGATGTTAATGCTTAATTAAAGGCCAAACAAATACAGTACTTGAGAAAAATATAGTAATGAAAAACAAAATTTAGGAATAAAAAGAGAGAGAGATAGTAATCGGAATAGGCCAGAAATCGGCTGGTTAACGGCAAAGTTTCAAAATCCAATTCCTCTAATGATTGATTGATTCCAAACCTCCATTGACTCAATGCTACATAGCCTTATCTACTTCGCGCAACATTCTTTTTTATTATATCTCGCCATCTTAATCATAAAATTGTGCACATTTTTGAATATATATATATATATATATACATATATACATATACATATACATATACATATACATATACATATACATATACAGTACAGAATACAAGAAGGATGATCTATGTATATACAGTTCTAGTCCCATGATTAGTGGCTAGTATGCACATTTACAACATTGGTAGCACATCCACACACAATATTATTATTGCGAAAGCTATTTATACAATGTAGTCTTACAATTCAGAGTATATTGCAGCGGAAAGAAACAAAAGTCTTGCTCATCCAACCCTCAGGCAACTGACAAGGTATAATCCCTAGAAAGTTGCATCAACAAAATTCTCGTATCTTGCGGCGAAGTGCATATCTTTGGAGCCTTTTCTTCAACTAAGCCAACAAATAAGCAAGGGTGAGTACTTTCGTACTCAACAAGACTTAAGATGTATCACAAAAATATAGTAAATGCAATATATGTCAAAGGAGGCTTCAATGATTACTTTGCGTAAAGCGAAATTAAATTTGAAAATCAAGTAGTAATTTACAAACAGAATTTGTAAAAGCGAATATGACTGATATGAAAATAACAAGTATGTAAAGCATAAAGTAACAACTCACAGTCCTCCAAGACGTGAGCATCAGATCGTCCATTGCCAACACATGGCATAAATCCAGTCTTTGCCAACACATGACATATCAGATGAAACCAATCCTTGCCAACACATGGCATAGTATTGAATCACCTGAAGGGTAAGCTTTCCAACATATGTTTCCAAATAATCCATTTTTGAAAATAATAAAACATCTAACTATGTGATGACTTTACCAAGTGCCCTTGACCACGGGCGCGGCTTTTCGAAAAGATTTATACTCTGTAGAGGTGTATAGCTTTATCCACAAGAAATGATCAACTCTTTGTGTAGCGCTATCAGCACACTTCCTTTGGTGTGCCGCAGAGAGTCATGACATAACCGTTACATTATATAGACCTAACTTTGCACCAGCCCGGTGACGTTGAACCCTTGCTATGGCAGCAGAAACACACACCCAAGACATAACAGCTCAACTTTTTCACTCACACAGTAACTCTGGCAGTTCATCCCTGTCACCCACGTTTCTCCCCATAACAAGGCGTACATCATTGTATTGGTATGCATTTACCCACACCTCTATGTGGAAGCCCCTACGAGCAAACCTACCCAAAGAGCACGTACTACTCCAGCTTCCAATGTGCAAAGTCAAATCTAAGTAACTTAGTAGGTTAAGGCCGTTCTATACCAGCACTTGTGGTTGTACATGTACTTGGCCTGAAAATAACCCATAGTTCGATCCTTAATCTGACTTGGGCGATAATCTCCTTCTACACTACGTGCAAGTCCCATGCATATCTAGCTAACGCTAATAATTGCCCGCGTCAAACAATATTTTTATTTTCATTTTTAACCAAAATTTTAGCAACCTTTAATGTCATATCCAACCTTTTTAAATTCTCAAGAAATAATTCAATTTGATTATTTCAATTTTCAATACTAAAGCATGGCTAAACATGATTAATATGTAATCACATATACCCATATTGACATTATGTATTGTCTAACCTTATTCTAGGGTTATCAAGATTCACATTTCAATATTTATTAAGGAAGTTCCATGAGATAGGGTTATAGCTACAAGTACCACAACATAGCAAACTTACAGAAAATACGCACATGCATAAATAGATTTGACAAAACAAAATAAAATTAAAACATTGGGATCAATATGATCAAAGAGAGTGCTTGCCTTGCTTTGTTATTTCAGGTATCGACTCGGGGTCGAAGTATTCAATAGCAACTTCGTGTATGTCGTTGTCTACACGTTCGTATCATATAACATTAATAAGAAGCAATAACAATAAGAGGCAAATAGAAATAAAATAAAATCAATTTTAAAGATGAATTAGGATTGAAGGTTGTGGTGATAAAAATATTATGAATATTGATTCCTTATTATTTGAATTATTTATTTATGTTATGGATTTTAGGGTTTATATTATAAAGGGTTTTGCTTTTAATAGGATCCAGATGCAAAGCATGTTCATATAGAATTATTTCTACAGAATAGAACAGTCTTGCCTTAGGGAGCATTCTTAAGCTGGTCCTATTGGTATTAGGGTTTATTTGTGGAGCATTCTTAAGCTGGTCCTATTGGTATCAGGGTTTATTTGTGATGATCTATTCATTTCCTAATCTTATGTATTTCTAAAGTTTAAGTTATAAATGGTTAGATTTCGTTTTAGATTTGCGACTGCAACTCACAACGATATGCAACCATTTCTATAGCATTAGTAGGTCATGACCCCAGAAGTGTCCTGAAACTAGTTTTGTATAGTTCAACTTTCATTTGAGATAGTTAATAACGTTTTAGTTTTTATGTGCATAGAAAATGAATTCTATATGAACTTAATTCAAATTAGATTTTCTTGCCGATTAATATGGTCTTGATCTTAGGAATATTTTGAGACAAGTCCTACATGATCAATCTTTTAATTTATGACATTGTATTTATATTTGTTTGTTTATATTTCAAATCCTCAGGTATATCTATTACATGAAAGCATATCTCGATTAAGAGGCCAAGTGTAAATTATGACTTATTATAATGATTTTTACTGTATTAGATGGTTTCAATTTTTAGAGCATATATTAATTGATTTTACACCTATTATTTATTTGAGAGAGATGTAAATATTGATCTTTTATACATGGCAAGCCAAGTTATCTAGGAACCTAGTTTAGACTAGGCTATGTGTTATTTATTTTTGTAGGATTAGCTGATCTGGACTTATAGTGTGCTTAAGCTGGTTTCTTTTATATAAACATTTATTTGTGCTATATGACTATATATATTCCAATTTCATGAACATAGCACCTAAGGTCTTTTGTAAACCTAGTTCAAACTAAATCAAATATGAAATACTTTTGCTTGATCAGGTATATTATGGTCCTAATAAGGCCTAGGAACTGGTTTTCAAAATTTTAAGAGATTAATGGTTATAGTTACTACTATATGAATTTCTATGACTAGAAGCCAACTTATAAATAGAAACTAATGCAGACTGGGATCAAATTTAATCATTTTCGTAGCATTAAATAGTCCTATCCTATGGATCATATAAAAATAGGTTTTACATGTTTTATTATTTATTTGTGGGTTTCATGCATAATCTATTTATATGCGTACTATAAGCAAGATTATATACAAACTTAGTTCAAACTTGACTAAATATAAAATATTTTTGAATATATAAGGATTTTATGGTCCTATATGGGCCTAGGAATTAGTTTTATCAAAATTTTAATATATCTGTACTAATTATTATTATGCGAAATTTCTATGCATTGAATAATAAACTATTTACAAATTTAGTTAAAATTAGGTTCAAACCTAAATATTTTTACATAAAAGAGTTTATTATATTCTAAAGAACTTATTAAAATTTATTCCATTATTTTAGGAGTTATATTTTTCATATTTTAAATAATGTCCATAATAGGCTTTATGAAAGTTTAAATTTAAATAATTCAGTATCAGGCCTAAAATTAAATGTTTTTGTATATTATGATATATTATGATTTTAAATGAATTTATAATTTTATTTCACTAGATTTGGACTTAAAATACAAAAGATATTAATGTTTGAATAATGGCTAGTTTGATAATTCATCGAAAATTGACAAAATGCATTTGGCACCTTGAGACAAATCAGTCGGGTGTGTTGTTTACTTGTGGGTGGTCACAGTTTTTGGCGTTTCATGTCATTTTCAATATGTAGCTAACATTCTGCTCTTAGGGTATGAAGGCAACATGGTGGAATCCATGTTACCTTCATGCACCTCAAGAGCACAACGCACTATTGTAGAAAAAGTCATCACAGACGATTCTAAAATGTTATCACAAATGGTTTTGTGAACCATCTGTAAATATGTGTCAGTGATGACAACGGTGTATCATAGATGTTTTTTGAACTGTCTATGAAACTCACATAGAACCGTCTGTGGTATGTGATATATCACAGACGGTTCCTTATATGGAACCGTCCGTGATATTATTTTTTACCGCTGAATATTTTTATGTTTATTGGCTAGCCTCAGGAAATGCTAGCCATGCCCTCTGAAATAAGCAGATTACACAGATTATATCGCAAGTAGATTACACACATCACAAGCTGATTATATCACATATTACATAACCACTTCAGAAATCAACTCAAATGTTATATTAACCAATAGATCTGAAGCTGATTATATCACATATTACACAACCATTTCAGAAATCAACTCAAATGTTATATTAACCAATAGAGCAGAAGCTGATTATGTCACAGATTACACAACTATTTCAAAAATCAACTCAAATATTATATTAACCAATGGAATGAGCAATTACAATTCACAAATTCAAATAAATTTCACAAATTAACCAATAGAATGCTCAAGTTTCACAAATTAGGTAGCATGGAATGTGCCTTTTGTATGTATGATGTCACGCATCATGAAATCAGAGAAGTGTTCTCGAATTGCCTCCAGATGGGCCTTTTTCAACGTAGTTGCATCCTTGATCTTCTTTGTACCAACGAGGGTTCACATGTTATGGCTAACGTAGAAGGCATATAGGTTATTTCCCTATCCTTGCTGGGCGCACTGTGAAAATAGAATTGGTTAGTTCTAGGTACATTATTACGGAGTGATATAGGATTATTGTATACTAACGGCTACCGAAAAGTCAAAATCATGTTTCAGCTTCGACGTGTCCTTGTGTGGCCCTTCATAAAGTCTATACACTTTGAACACCCTATGTGATTCCAAAAAAGTTAGCCTTGGCCATTCCATGAGCTGCAGGAGAGTTATCTATGGAGGAACATGATTACGTGTCGAGTAGTCTTCCGATAGATCTCAAGTTGTGGTTGCCCTTACGTAAGGAATCAACATTGCTAACCTGGTTTTTTCTTGGTTCAAATACAATTAGAACCTAGTGAAACCTACACAGGAATATCGCCATGGTTACTCAACCTAACTTTGAGTTGAGTGTAAAGTACAAATCAAAGTATAACAGGTAGTGCAACACTTACGATGGGTTGTAGGTAGAAATATGTATTCTGCATCACATTGAGCCAGCGATGCCTCTATCATGTAATCCTCGACGTAACAAGAATTTTCGTTCATTATTTGTCTTGAGACTTTGTGTGGGTCAAGGAAACCCATCGGTTCTTTGTTCCTTCTCTCTTGAAGGATCATGTATCTATATACACAAAAGCAAGGAGTTATATGACATTTATCGGTATTACACGAATGTGTAAACTGTGATTGCACACACTTACAATGTCCAACATCTCATGAGCGCAGCGTCGATAGCGTCGAGGTTGAAGAGATTGAACAGGTCATTGAAGTCGACTGTGAAGAAGCCCCCCGATGACTGGTTGAAAAGATGCTCATGCTTGAAGCTGATCGAGATACTAGTTATTCGTGTTGCCGCTGGATTTTTTGCTTGTTCCATGTACCAATAATGCAATCTAATGGAATCCGTTGTAAGTTCTGCATGTTGCTCTGGTGCTGGAGGACGGTTGTTGATGAAGATGTCTTTCTTGCGCCACTGGATGAATGTGTCAACGGCATCCCCTAGTGTCATGATCTCATCGTTTGGGGCATCTCCAACGGGATGGGCTTGAAAGATTCATTCACATAGTTCAAAGTGACCTTCGTGTAACCCGACGCTACCTGGAGACCGTGAATAGTCGTCCCTTCACTGGTTGGATACACGCGCCCCCAACCAGCCTATAGAGGAAGAGAGCTATCGACAAGCCTTACTTGGAGCTTGCACGGTGTGGCCTCCAATATAACTATACACAATTAGCTAAGACATCCAACAGATTCTATCTTTGGAGCATTCCAGACATATGTATTGCCTGGATGTCATCGACGGCAAATGTGCCATCGTGTATGTTTGTCTCAGGGGCGGACGCGTAGCTGCTCCATCGGTTAGTGGGGCTGATCTGCGTCGGTGCTTCTGGGGCTTGCGAGGTCTGTGTGAGTTTGTCCTCAGTCATCCTTAGCTCCCACCTTTCCTTAAGGCTACTTAGCTTTTCACCAAATTGCGCTATCAGCCCTACCTCAATCTGTTCCTTAAGCTCTTCCTTAATGGAAGCTACTAGCCATTCCTCGTGCTCGGCTTTGGCTATTTTCTTACTTCGGTACGTATCGGAGTCCTGTGGGAATCCTATTTTCCAGAGGATGAAAACACCTGTCGGCGTTTCGAGCACCGGCGAGTGAATTTGTAAGTCTAAGGGGCCGTGCGTTCCCGTTCCTTGAATGGTTAGACTCGGGAGTCCAAGATGTATACTGGTTCGGGCCGAATGTCCCTACTCCAGTTCGTGTGGTGGTGATGTATTGCTTTAGGTGCAGATGGCTGCACGGCTTTTACAAGCGGGGGCTTTGAGAACTCAAGAACGTGAGAGTAGGAACAACCTATTCCTTTCGATCCAGAGAAGGGCGCACCCCTTATATAGCCGGAGGGGGGCAGGTTACATGGAAAGTTGGGAGAAGAGATGAAGTGATCTATGCTGTGTTGGAAGCTTCGGTCCTCTGTCTTGGCGATTCAGCGTCTGCCTTGCCCCATGCCGGGTTGGTGGTCTCTTAGAGCAGAGCAATTGGCCGTTCCATTGGGAAACAGCGCACCTGCCCTCTGCGAGTCTATCAGACGCTGACGTTGCCTCAGAAGGGAGCGCACCCTCACACTGTGCGTGCCTGAACGATTGAGACCGGAGCTTTGACTTCGGCAGCCTCGTCGCTACCTCGGGAAGGAGCCACCTGCCCTCGTACAGTCACTTCGAGCCGTTGTGTCCGAAGGGCACGTGGCTAATGTCTGGCGGAGGCCCGACACGTGGCCCGCGGTGGAGAGCCTGACCCATTGAGTTGAAGATGAGCTTGGAGAAGCTTGTTAGGTCGGGGACGAGCGCGAGGCAGCTCGTCAGGTTGGGAATGAGCGCGAGGCAGCTCGTTAGGTCGGGGACGAGCGTGCCTCGTGGCCCCACGGGGCCTTTGGTCGGAGTCGGTTTTAGGGCGGCTCGTTCGTTACTCCGGGCCGTTGGGGTACCCATGGTACGAGTATTCGTCAGTAGCCCCCGAACCTCCGAGCGAGTTCGTCAGACTTGGTCGGGGGTTTAACTCGATCGGTCGAAACATGGTCGAGTGCGGCGATCGGACTTGGTCGCCCGATCCGACCGACCTGGTCAGTTGTTTCCCGCCTAGTGTGCTCGAGTGCATCCGGCAGCTGTCGGGGAATCGGTCGGGAGCGTCTCTGCCGCAGGAAGCCTTTAATTACTTTGTTGTGCATGTTGCACATGGTTTGGCGTGCTCTGGCCGTAAGTCTTCTCGGCCGCTTCTGAATTCGGCGAAGGCCGCTTCGGAATTCGGCGATGGCCGCTTCGTCTTCCGCCCTCGCATTTACTTGAAACCGCTTGACCTTCTTTCATTCGGGTATATAAGGATATCTCCGCTCGCTTGAATGGTTGTCTCCAGTCCAGAATCCTCCTCTGCAGCTTCTGATGGCTTCTTCGCACCCATTGACCTTTAGCTTTGGCGACGACCATAAGGCGGAGGATCCCCTGGCTGTGTATTGGGCACACCGCGAGCTGGTGTTGGCTGAGATCGCGGAGGAGGAGGCCGTGGCTCGCGACACAGCCTCCGTCGACGCGTTGCTTGGGGTCGTTCCTCAGCTGTTCAGGGCGAGGAGCGCCCTCATCGAAGCAATGGGCCGCGCGCGGCGCCAGGCGTAATCGTTAGGTTCTTTCATAGCACTATGTAATGATCAGACCTAGCGATTTTTAGATTAAAATCTCCTTTTGGTATGTTTGTGTGTCGAATTCGCCTTGGCATCTTTCCCCGTTAGCTTTGTCCTCATGGGCTGACGGCCGGTACGTGGCCGTTTCTTTTGAGTACGGGCACTCAGATGCCTTGTGCGGACGTCCAGATACCTCTCAGGCGGTTCTGGTGTCCTGGCGCTTGATTTACGTCGTAGCTGGACGTGGCCTAGGTCGACGCGGACGACCGGATGTCTCTTGAGAGATTCCGGTGTCCGAGTGCTCTTTTAACGTCGTAGCTGGACGTATGCTCGTTTTAAGTCGTAGCTAGACATGCCTTGGTCGGCGCGGACGACCAGATGCCTCTCGGGAGGTTTCGTTGTCCGAGTGCTTGTTTAACGTCGTAGCTGGACGGAGGTCGGCGCGGACGACCAGATGCCTCTCGGGAGGTTCCGGTGTCCGAGTGCTCGTTTAACGTCGTAGCAGGACGTGTGCTAGTTTTACGTCGTGGCTGGACGTGTGCTCATTTTACGTCGTAGCTGGACGTGCCTTGGTCGACGCGGACGACCAGATGCCTCTCGGGAGGTTCCGGTGTCTGAGTGCTGTTTAACGTCGTAGCTGGACGGGGCCTTGGTCGGCGCGGACGGCCGGATGTCTCTTGAGAGATTCCGGTGTCCAAGTGCTCTTTTAACGTCGTAACTGGACGGGTGCTCGTTTTACGTTGTAGCTGGACGTGTGCTCGTTTTACGTCGTAGCTGGACGTAGGGCGTCCATCTCGAGTCCCCATCGGGAGGGGGTAGCAGCGAGAGGAGTGGCCGCTGTCTATCCCACGTATACGCCCCGTCCGCAGGTGTGGGACCTGGAGGGGGTGAGCGAACGCGCGTTTACCTGCGTCGGTTTGAACGCCGTGCTCGTGGAGCTACTAACGGGTGATCCGAGTGGGACTTGGAGATCCCTCCCAAGGGGGACCTTTCCAAGCGGACGATCCCAGCGTAGGGTGTCCGACCCACTGGGGGCGACCCATGAGAAACCTTTCTTTACTCGATCTCGTATCGGACTCTGGGCCGTCCGCCGACCCAGAGCACAGCTGGCTGTCACCCATTTGATGGGTTCCACGGGAGAGCTTGAAGTATGGTCTCGGATACGAGTTAAGGCGATTGGGTCGTCCACCGACCCAACTCGGGGCCCACTGGGGGCTCGCCTCGTCCTCGCCCCTTGCTTAAATTTCGCGTGAGGCTGGTTTTACGCCGTAGCTAGGCGGAGGGCGTGCATCCCGAGTCCTCATTTGGTGAGGGCATCTGCGAGAGGAGAGGCCGCTATCTGTCCCACGTATACGCCCCGTCCGCAGGTGTGGGACCTAGAGGGGGTGAGCGAATGCGCGTTTACCTGCGTCGGTTTGAACGCCGTGCTCGTGGAGCTACTAACGGGTGATCCGAGTGGGACCTGGAGATCCCTCCCAAGGGGGACCTTTCCAAGCGGACGATCCCATCGTAGGGTGTCCGGCCCACTAGGGGCGACCCATGAGAAACCTTTCTTTACTCGATCTCGTATCGGACTCTCGGCCGTCCGTCGACCCAGAGCACAGCTGGCTGTCACCCATTTGATGGGTTCCGCGGGAGAGCTTGAAGTATGGTCTCGGATACGAGTTAAGGCGATTGGGTCGTCCGCCGACGCAACTTAGGGCCCACTGGGGGCTCACCTCGTCCTCACCCCTTGCTCAAATTTCTGCTAGGGCGGCTTGAGTCCACTTGGTGGATTCAAGCCTTTGGAACCCGCAGCTATCAGCTGGGCCCCGGGCGCGTGCTATCGAGCTCTTTTGCCACTTTGGCTACAGCCCAATGGCCTGAACCTCGCGACGTGTCTCGGCAATGGGCGAGACCAAGAGGCCATAGGTGCGCTGCTCGAAACGGTGTCTTTGCGCCTCCTGCATTCCTATCAGACTTAAATGCACAGAGAGGAATTGGAAATTATAGCAGTTACCAGGGGCCTGGCGTGGTAGCCGAGGCCGTGCGATGCTTCACCCGAGGAGGTGTCTGTTCGGCTGGCGCCCGCTCGGCTCGGTGTTTGTTCGCCTCCTATAAATCTGGTGTGGGGTTGTTTGTGCAGGTCACTTGCCTTTGCTTTCCTCGCCTTCCCGTCTTTGCCTATGACAAGAGAAAACCAGAGCGAGGGAGCCGGAGAAAAAGAGATCCCCACCTTCCTCTTCCCTTACTTCTCAGTCAGTCCTCGACTCCGGCGATGTCGTGGCTAGAGTGCTCTGCTCGGACCAGCCGTGCGCTTGGCTTGGAGAAGAAGGGGTTCCTCCCCCCGCAGGATGTCTTGAAGTGGAGGGTGCCGACCGGAGCCGCCGTCCCTTCGCCGAGGGACGATGAAATCGTGGTGCTGGCCTCTTTCTTCGAGCGGGGTTTCGGACTCCCGCTGCACCCATTCGTCCGAGGGCTGCTGCACTACTACGAGGCGGAGGTACACCATCTCAACCCCAACGGTGTTCTCCACATCGTAGTCTTCATCACCTTGTGCGAGGCTTTCTTGGGGATCGATCCCCATTGGGCGCTTTGGAAGCATCTCTTTCACGCCCGGCTGAGGAAGGACAAGTCGACAGACGCCCCAGAGCCTATGGGTGGCGTGGCCTTCCAGCTGCGAGGCGACCGCGCATCGGACTATATCGACGTGAAGCTGCCGTCGTCAAATCGGGGCTGGCACTCCGAGTGGTTCTATGTTCAGAATCTGGGAGGCAGCGCCCCGATCTTCAGCGGCCGTCTTCCCGAAGCGGGGCCCCAGTGGACGTGGGGCACCGACCGAAAGGAGAGGAACAGGGAAACTGAGATCATCGATCGGATCAAGGCGAGCGAGGGCTGACCGGCGATGTTGTTGTACGCGCGTTCACGAAGATGCGCGTACAACCCCTCATGGACAGGGTGCACCCCATGTTTCGGTATGAGGGGGCGTCCGATCCCATGAGGATGGTGAGGTCGGAGCTCTCCGTGTCGGAGATCGAGGCCAGGGTGTCCTCCGTCTTGGGCGGGAGTGCTACCGAGGCTGCGGGTGTCCACCCCGAGCCATTCTCCTCCCGCAATCCCCCGGACCTGGTAAGTCGAGAAGACCTCTTCCCTTCCTCTCCTTTCTTTTCAGCCCTTCGCACTTGGTCTGACTAGTATCTCTGTGATTTCCAGGGGCTCGCCGGGATGGTCTCTCGGGCATTGCTACCGGGGGAGAAGGAGCTGAGGGCCGCCGCCCGCACTGACGCCGCACAGCGCGAATCCGCGCGCAAGAAGCGGAAGGAGGAAAGGAGGAGGAAGAAGAAGAAGGAGCGAGCGGCGAGGGCCGCGCGCGGCGAGGAGGACTCCGATACGACCACCGTTGACTCGGTCGGTCTGGAGTCGACCTCCAGCGATAGCGGCGGCGGTGATGACCCATGCCACAGGCTGGAGCTCGGACCGTCGACTGGCGGTGGTCCGGTCGAGGGCGCCCGCGTGGGTGCTGCCGGCGTCACGCCTCAGGCGGAGGTGCGCCCAGCGGAGGTATCCTCGGGGAAGCGGGGGGCCGATTCGCTTCCGCGAGGGAAGCCAGCAAAGAGGGCGTGGTTGCCCCGCACCCGCTCAGCGCTGTAAGTGCTCTCCCCATCCCCGAGTCGTATTGTAGTAGAGTGGTCCGAGTAGCTTTTAAACGTTTGCCGTGTACAGGTCTTACACGGGGGCAGTCGTAGCCGCGGCAGTGCATCCGGCTAGAGCCTTTGGAGGCCCGACGCCGTCCGCACAGCCGGTGGGTGCCGAGGAGACGCGGGTCAAGCCGGGACCGTCGGCGGAGTCAGTGCCAACGGTCGGAGCGACGGGGGACGAGGCACCGTGGCGGTGCTGAAGTCGTCGCGCGAACCGACATCGATCGCAAAGATCGGTGGCCGACCCCGAGTGCAGGGGAGGTCCATCGATCGTCATGAGTCGGGCCTCGATCGAGATCGAGGGGCGGAGAGCTTCCGCCGCCACCGCCGGGGAGCTCGCCGGCCTGTGCGGTCAGGCTCTCAGAGAGGATCCTGCCGTTGCCGCCCTGGAGCCCTTCGGCGGAAGGGCCCAGTGCCGGGCGGTTGTCCCGAACGCGGCGGAGGTGCGGATGGCCCCGCGACGGACAAGTCGCCGGGCCGCTCGGGGTCCACTCGGCGCTCCGCGCTTCTTTGTCATGGTCGGGGACGACCGCCGGGGACGTCTCGACTCGGGGCGTCGAGCGGGGAGTGGGAGTCTTTCCAGGAGAGCGCCCGGAGGGTCGAGGCTGAGATGGGGCAGATCCACAAGGGGCTGGCCCTCGCCCTTGACTCCTCCAGCAAGGTTTTGGACGCGATCAGCGGGGGAGTTGTCCCGATCTGTGCGGAAAGCCGAACAAACTTCCATCCTTGCCGCACTTGATGAGCTTCGACGATTTTTCAGTGAACTTAACGGGGTGCTCGTGTTTTGCAGCGCTTGTGGGCCCGCTCAGAGGACCAGTTCGAGGTCCTCCGGCGCTCGGATAGCCAAAGGGCGGCCGCCGAGGAGGAGTGCGATCGCCTGCGCCCCGAGCTGCGTGAAGCTCTGGAGGCGCTGGCCCGCGAGCGGGAGGAGGCGGGGAAGGTCTACCAGGAGCTGAGCCAGGTTGCCGGGGTCTTGCATGACGCGCGTCGGGCTGACCAATCCTCGAGGGCGAGGATAACTAAGCTCGAGTCCCTCCTGGTGGGATCCAACAGTGCCAAGGACGCTGCTATCGCCGCGGAGGAGACCGCGCGGTCGGAATCGTCCCGCCTCCAAAGCGAGTGTGACTTGGCCCGAAAGGGTGCCAAGCAAGCACGTTCCGAGCGGGACACCGCTCGGGAGGAGCTGGCTTCGGCGAGGGTGCTGCAGGAGCGAGCCTAGGAGGAGCTCCGCGCTCTGAAGGCCTCCGCGGCTGGTAAGTAACCCAACCCTTGTAGTTTAATTTTGCGATCGCGGCACGCGAGGCGTGCTCGCTTGACGCTGTTTTGGTTTGCAGAACTGCAGAAGAATCTCGGCGACTCCGTCGAGGCACGGAGATTGGCGATGGAGGAGCGCGATGTCGCGGTCACGACGCGAGACGTGGCCTTGACGTCTCAGCAACTGGCGGAGGGAGACTGGGATGAGCTGATTGCCGAGCTGGCGACCATCAGAGAGGCCGGCCGGGATGTCTGCGATTGAGTACTTGGGACCGTGCCGGGTCCGAACTCGCTCGCCACCGAGTTAGCCCGTGTGCCCGAGCACGTCAACAGCTCGGTGGGCGAGGGCGTCGTGCTTGGAGCTTCCTCGGCGCTGGTCTACACCATCTCCCATTTTGATGGCATCAACCTTGCCACCGTCAGCAGCGGGATCGCTGGGAATCGGACTGAGGAGGAGATCGACAGGTTCGAGCTCCAAGTCAAGCCGTATGCCCGGGTGATCGCTGACCGGATATCGCCCCAGAGCATCCTCCATAGAGATTAGAGAAGAGTTAGATGTAGCCCTTTTCTTAATGTAAAAAACTTTAGCATGTAACGAACTGAAGTTCGGCAAGTTCCAATCTGTCTTTTGCGCTTTCTTATTGTGATGAACGTCCGGCGGCCATAGCTCTAGAAACCGCAGGGGTTGGTCGAGCGTAGGTGGGGGCGTTACTAATTTCGAGGGAAGTGCGAACACTACAAGAAACAGAGAAAAATTCGTGGGTTTTTTAAATTTGTGGGCCCAAAAAAAACCCACGAATTTATTTATTTAAATTCGTCGGTTTGTATAAAACCCATGTTTTTAATTAAATTCGTGGGCCAAAATAAAACCCACGAATTTAATCATTTAAATCGTCTTGAAGTAACCCGAATTTAAACATTTAAATTGTGTGCCAAAAATTACCCACAATTTAAAAATTTAAATTGTGGACCAAAATTACCCACAATTTAAATTTTTAAATAAATGAGCCACCAATTACCCACAATTTAAACTTTTAAATTCGTGGGCCACCCACATCCCCACGAATTTAATCGGACGCAAAGGTTTCGACCGCAGCCAGCAGACGCGCCCACCCGCTTCGCCGACGCTGTGTCTCCCCGCCACGCTACGCCGCCCGGCGCCGCGCCCGCCGCCCCTGCTCGCCAGCGCCTGCCGCCCGGCCGCCCTCCGCCGGCGCCCGCTCGGCCGCCGAGACGCCGCCTCGACCGGCGGGCGCCGCGCCGCCCCGCCGGTCGGCCACCAGCGCCGTCGGCCCGCCTCCGCCTGCTCGCCACGGCCCCACCGCCGCCCGCCGCCCCAGCCAGCGCCGCCCGGCCAGCCGCCCGCCCCCGCCATGACGCCGCCCGACCAGCATGTTTGGACATCTTCACGCTGGCTGGTAGATTCGTTGCCCCTCAGCCATGTTTTTAGGATCTTTTCTCGGTTTAGTCGTAGATTTGATGCAATTTACAGGATATATACTGTATTTGTCTGGTAGGATCTCGCAGGATGTAGGAGACAGATCGGTCGGCACACTCCATTATTGCATATGGGATTGGCTTAGTGTAGTGTCTGGATAATCCTAGCTAGATGGTTTGGCGTCAGTAGTTATGATGTGCGCTGGTAGTTTCAAATGCGAAACTTATTGATGTGCGTCCGTAGTTTGAAATGAGTTAATTCTTTTTTTGGGAACCGAAATGAGTTATTCTTTTCTTTTAGAGGAACCGAAATGAGTTATTCAGGATTTTATTGTTTGATATGTTGATTATTGTCTTTCCATTATTTCTTGAATAGTACGTAATGCGACGAATTTTTTTTTCTTTGGCGTTCCTTGTTGCTGCATATCAATTTTTATATGTTGTATTCCTTGTTGCTGTATCTTTTCTTAAGAACTTAGGACTGTATGTTTTCTATAGCAAAATATCATGGGCAGCCTAGGCAAAAAGTGAAGAAAACTCAACTGCTTAAACGAACTTGCTAGATCAGTGCCATCAAATGAATATTTGGCACATTTAATGGGTTGTAGACTGTCAATGAATATATGCATGTTTAATTAATTAATTGTTTGTATATTTACATGTTTTGCTGTTCTGTCTCAGGCTGTTAACAATGTGAACTCTATTATTGCACCTGCGCTGATTGGCAAGGTTGGTGTTGTCTGTTCCCCTTTCCCTATTTGTAATATGAGATTGAATGCATTATTCATTACATGCTCTATTTCCTACTGCAGGACCCTACGGCGCAGGCTGAGATTGATAACTTTATGGTTCAGCAGCTTGATGGAACCAAAAATGAGTGGGGTGGTGCAAGCAAAAGGTATTACATAATCCACGTGGAACAAACCTTTGGAGTTGTAAAATGTTCCATTTACAGATTCCTCTATACCAGGTGTGCAACTTGTTTACTTGTTGTGTGAGCATTCTTCATTAATTCTGCTTTCAGCTATTTGGTCTTGTAATAATCTGAATATGTTCTTCATTGCAGCACATTGCCAACCTTGCTGGCAACAAGCAATTGGTTTTGCCTGTGCCTGCATTCAATGTCATTAATGGTGGATCCCATGCGGGAAACAAGCTTGCTATGCAGGCAATGTTCCGAACTAAGATTTTCACATGTATTTTTTTGTGTTAGCGCAAAATGTTATTTATGCCCGCTTAATGTATATGCAGGAGTTCATGATCCTTCCAACTGGAGCCTCATCATTCAAGGAGGCTATGAAGATGGGTGTTGAAGTGTACCACCACTTGAAGGTAATTCTTTCGACTTTGTTTTTTTTTGCTTCTTTGTTAGCCTAGCAAAAATTGAACTGATGTGTGTTTCTTTTGTTATCGTCTACAGTCTGTTATCAAGAAGAAGTATGGGTAGGATGCCACCAACGTTGGTGATGAAGGTGGTTTTGCTCCTAACATTCAGGTATTTAGAGGCGTTAGATCAACTTTGGTTTCTTTGTTATGTCTTGGGGCTTCATCAGCAGCTGTTGACTCTTCTGTTTTGATGTATAAAACTACTCCACTATTACAAAATAGAAATTGAAGTCAATATATTTGCGGTGTGATTTCAGTAGTTTGTGTTTTCTAATATTGTAGGAGAACAAGGAGGGTCTTGAGCTCCTGAAGACTGCAATTGAAAAGGCTGGATACACCGGCAAGGTTTATCTGCTTGAATTAATTTATTTATCACTTGTCTATGTAGCATAAATTTCTAATTGACGGGCTCTATTGCTATCTAAAATGCTAGGTTGTCATTGGAATGGATGTTGCTGCATCTGAGTTCTATAATGACAAGGACAAAACCTATGACCTCAACTTCAAGGAAGAGGTAGCTCCAATGTTTATTTTCTGTAAACAGTCTCATAACCTTCCTGGGACCATTTGTGATTGTGTTTTGTGTTGTAGAATAATGATGGTTCGCAGAAGATATCTGGAGATAGCTTGAAGAACGTATACAAGTCATTTGTCAGTGAATACCCCATTGTCTCTATTGAGGATCCATTTGACCAGGATGTAATGTGTTGTACGTCATTGCGTAGTTTACAAATTGCTGTTGGATGTGTGATTGGATTATCTAAGGATCTGCTAGAATGTCTCCTTTTGGTTTGAGAGATTGATATATATATTATAACTGCAAATGTTTTTTGTCTGCTGAGTGGATGTCCTATTTACTAGAGAGGTTATGTCGAAATTTTGTACATTTCGGAAACTTAGTTTTAAGCCGGTTTTGAAGAGTTAAAAGGTTGGTTTCAGTATTTTAGTACTGGTAATAGGTTTGGTGTCTCGTTTGTTAATTATTCGTTCGCTTCAACTTCATTATGGAGTTTGTCTTTGTGTTACTGATTTCGATCGATTTGAACAAAATAGATGATCCTTCTTATTTATTCTTCGCTTAGCAATTTTTAGTTTCAATTTTCTTTTTGCCTTTTCTTTTCTTCTTTAGTTGTTATATGTATTGAGTGCGATACATATATATATAAAAATACATACATTTGGATATATATACATATGTGTATTGAGTGCGATACATATATATATATATATAAATACATATATTTGGATATATATACATTTTTTTTGTAAAAATGACAGTTAAATTCGTGGGTTTAAAAAACCCACGAATTTAAACAGATTAAATTCGTGGGTTTAATAAACCCACGAATTTAACAGATTAAATTCGTGGGCTAAAAAACCCACGAATTTATCGAATTAAATCGTGGGTTTAAATAAACCCACGAATTTAATCGATAAATTCGTGGGTTTTTTAGCCCACGAATTTAATCTGTTAAATTCGTGGGTTTATTAAACCCACGAATTTAATCTATTTAAATTCGTGGGTTTTTTAAACCCACGAATTTAACTCAGAAACCCAATTAAATTCGTGGGCTTAGCAGAAACCCACAAATTTAACTTAAATTCGTAGGTACCCACGAATTTAATTAATTAATTTCGTCGAGTTAAATTCGTGAACTAAATTTGACGGTTTGCTCACGAATTTAAATTAAATTCGTGGGTTTTAGCTTAAATTCGTGGGTTTTTGGCCCACGAATTTTTCCCTAATTCTTGTAGTGGAAGAGGACAGGGACTTGATTAAAAAACATTCACGTGCACTCGCGCGGGACCGGAGTGTTCCCGACCGATCAAGGGCCGCTCCGAGCGGGCACTTCCTTCTTCCGCGAAGCGCTACTTAGCAATCGTAGCCACTGGGGCGTAGGCCGTAGCACTTGGGTCGAGAGGGTTACCATTTCGGGAGGAACCCGATAGTCGGTCGAGTCACCGACCCGGGTGAGTGCGTGAACTGGCTGCGCTCGCGCGGGAAAGGAGTGTTCCTGTCTGACCAAGGGTGGCTCCGAGTGGGCATTTCCTTCTTCCACAAAGCGCCACTTAGCAACCATAGCCGCTGGGGCGTAGGCCGTAGCACTCGGGTCGAGAGGATTACCGTTTCGGGAGGAACCCTATGGTCGGGCGGGTCACCGACCCGCACGAGTGCGCTGGTTGGAAATGACCCGAAAGGGTATGCCAACTGGTGGCCCTCGAGCGCCGCGCGGCGATCGGGTATTCAGTTTTAAATAGGATAAAAGAGAGCGAGGGACAAGAAAGAGATTTAGGGATGGAATCACCTTAACTTTTCTATGTTCCACGCGTTGGAGAGGACGTCGCCATCCGTGTCCTTGAGTCGGAAGGTGCCGGGTCGGAGAACCTCCACGACGGTGAAGGGTCCTTCCCATGGCGGTGAAAGCTTGTGCCTGCCTTGGCTGGACTGAACCTGGCGCAAGACCAGGTCGCCCACGTTGAAGGACTGGCCTCGGACCTGACGGCTGAGGTAGCGTCGTAGAGCTTACTGGTACTTGGCCGATCGCAGAATGGCTACGTCGCGCGCCTCGTCGAGCCGGTCGATGGCATCTTGTTGCGAGACGAGCCCCCGTGCCTCGTCAAAGGCTTGTAGTCTCGGGACGCCGTACTCCAAGTCGGTCGGCAAGACGGCTTCGGCACCGAACACCAAGAAGAATGGTGTAAACCCGATCGCCCGGGTCGGCGTGGTCCGCATGCTCCAAAGAACGGAGGGTAACTCAGCCGCCCATCGCCCCGCGAATTTCTTCAGTCGACTGAAGATCCGCGGCTTGAGCCCTTGGAGGATCATGCCGTTTGTCCACTCGACCTGGCCGTTGGTTCGCGGATGGGCCACGGCTGCCCAATCGACGCGGATATTGAAGTCGTCGCAGAACTCGAGGAATTCCTTCCCCGTGAACTGCGTGCCGTTGTCGGTGATGATGGAGTTTGGGACTCCGAACCGAAAGACGATGTCGCGGAAGAAAGTGGCCGCCTGTACCGATGTGATCCTGGCGACCGGCTTGGCCTCTATCCGCTTGATGAACTTGTCCACAGCGACAAGGAGGTGGGTAAAGCCCCCGGGCACCTTTTTGAAGGGCCCGATCAGATCAAGTCCCCAAACCGCGAACGGCCATGCGATGGGGATTGTCTGTAAAGCCTGTACCGGAAGATGCGTCTGCCGGGCGAAGAATTGGCATCCCTCGTAGGTGCGAACGATTTGCTCGGCGTCGGACATGGCGGTCGGCCAGTAGAAGCCTCGTCGGAAGGCTTTTCCTACTAGGGACCGGGGTGCAGCGTGGTGACCACAGATACCGCCATGGATATCGAGCAGCAGCTACCTCCCTTGGTCGGCCAGAACGCATTTCTGGAGAACTCCAGAGGGACTCCTTTTGTAGAGGTCTTCTCCGACCAGGACGAAAGACTTCGCCCGACGAGCGAGGCGCCGTGCCTCGATCGGGTCAGTGGGGAGCGATCCATCGGTCAGCCGGCTGACGAAGGGCTGCCTCTAGTCGGGATCGGCCATCGCCGCGCGCACCGACTGGCGACGACGTCCGACCGCCCGTGATCCGGAGTGGTTACCTTGGACAGGTCGAACGGCCGCTCGGGCGCTGAGTCCATTTGGACGGATGGCTGTCGAAGGTCGCAAACGAAGATCCCAGGTGGGATTGGACCTCTTGCAGAGGCGATATTGGCTAGGTAATCGGCCTCACCATTGTAGCGTCTGTAGATATGGTGGAGCTCGAAACCCTTGAACCTTTCCTCAAACTTGTGCACTTCCCGACAATATGCAGCCATGCGGGCATCTCGGGGCTCCACGGCCTTCATGACTTGGTCGACGACAAGTTTGGAGTCTCCGTGGATGTAGAGTCGGTGAGCACCGAGGTCGGAAGCGATCCAGAGACCGTTGACGAGGGCCTCGTACTCGACGACGTTGTTGGTCGCATCGAAGAGCAACCGAATGGCGTACTGGAGCTTGTTTTCGAGTGGGGAAATGATGACGACTCCCGCGCCCGCGCCGTTCTTGGTGTAGGACCCATCGAAGTACATTGTCCAGTACTCGGGGTCTTCAAGCGCTGGTGGCGATCGGGCTTCGGTCCACTCGGCGACGAAGTCAGCCAGGGCCTGCGACTTGATCGCTGTTCGAGGAACGTACGATATGTCGTGGCCATTGAGCTCGAGTGCCCATTTGGCTATTCATCCTGAGGCGTCGCGATTATGGATGATTTCGCCAAGCGGTGACGTTGTCACCACTGTGACGGGATGCCGATCGAAGTAATGGACCAACTTCCTCTTCGTGATGAGCACCGCATAGAGCAGTTTCTGCACCTGCGGGTACCGAGCTTTGGACTCGGAGAGGACTTCACTGATGAAGTAGACTGGCTGTTGTACCTTGAGTACATGGCCTTCCTCCGCTCGCTCTACGACGAGGGCCGCACTGACAACTTGGGTCGTAGCGGTGATGTAAGCGGCGATGGTTCTTCAGTCCGGGCGACCATCACAGAGAGGTCAGGAAGGTATTTAGTTGGGTGAGGGCTTCCTGAGCCTCCTGGGTCCAGCCGAATCGATCGGACTTCTTGAGTAGCTTGTAGAGCGGCATTCCGCGCTCGCCGAGGCGAGACACGAAACGGCTTAAGGCTGTCAGGCATCCGGTTAGCTTTTGGACCCCTTTCAGGTTGCCGACTGGACCCATCTTCAAGATCGCCGAGATCTTCTCCCGGTTGGCTTCGATGCCACGCTCGGAGAGGATGAAGCCGAGTAGCTTTCCTTTGGGGACCCCAAAAACGCATTTCTCGGGGTTGAGCCTTATCCGGTACCTTCGGAGGTTCGCAAAGGTTTCCTCCAGGTCGGGGATGAGGTCATCGGCCTTCCTAGTTTTGACGACGATGTCGTCGACGTACGCCTCGATGTTACGGCCAATCTGGTCATTGAAGCACGTTTGCATACATCGCTGGTATGTAGCGCCCGCGTTTTTCAGACCAAACAGCATTGTTACGTAACAGAACGAGCCGAACGGGGTGATGAAGGAGGTCGCGAGCTGATCGGACTCCTTCACCGCTATCTGGTGGTAGCCTGAGTAGGCATCCAGGAAGGACAGGGATTCGCACCCCGCAGTGGAGTCGACGACTTGGTCAATGTGAGGCAAAGGGAACGCGTCCTTGGGACACGCCTTGTTCAGGCTCGTGTAGTCAACACACATCCTCCATTGCCCAATTTTCTTTTTTACAAGGACGGGGTTCGCCAGCCACTCGGGGTGGCGTACTTCTTTGACAAACCCTGCGTCCAAAAGCTTGGCGATCTCTTCCCCTACGATCTTGCGCTTCTCCTCGTTGAAGCGACGCAGGCGTTGGGCGACCGGCCTTGAGCCTGGTCGGATGTTTAAGGAGTGCTCGGCGACCTCCCTTGGGATTCCTGGCATGTCGGATGGCCTCCATGCGAAGATGTCTCGGTTGGCGCGGAGGAAGTCGACGAGCGCGCTTTCCTATTTGGCGGGGAGCGCGGCTCCAATCCGCATGGTTTTGGCCGGATCCTCGGGATCGACCGCAACCTTCTTCGTGTCCTCGGCGGACTTGAAGGATCCGGTCCACGACTTGCCAGAGTCGGGGGCAGACTCGGAGGTTTCCCCCGGAGGTTCGCGAGTTCGGCTGAGGCGATGACCGCTGATGCCAACTCGCAGCTGCTTCGCTCGCAGTTGTAGGCAAGCTGAAAAGATGAGGCTACGATGATTACTCCCCGTGGCCCAGGCTTCTTCAGCTTGAGGTAGGTGTAGCTGGGGACCGCCATGAACTTGGCGTAGCATGGCCTCCCCAGAATGGCGTGGTAGGAGCCAGGAAAGTCCCCCACCTCGAAGGTGGGGGTTTCGGTGCGGAAGTTGTCCGGTCCCCCGAAAGTCACGGGCAGGTCGACTTGCCCGAGTGGGTGGACTTGCTAGCCCAGAATGACGTCGTGGAAGGGCGCCTTGCTCGGCCGGAGGCTCGAACGGGGGACCCCCATGGCGTCAAGTGTCTCAACATATAGGATGTTGAGACCGCTGCCTCTGTCCATGAGCACCTTGGTCAGGCGCTTTGTCCCCACGATGGGGTCGACCACCAGCGGATATCTCCCTAGCTACGGAATATGGTCGGGATGGTCGGTCCTGTCAAAGGTGATCGGAGATTCCGACCAGCGAAGGTATTGAGGAACGGCGGGCGTCGCCGTGTGGACCTCGCGGAAGGCGAGCTTGAGCCGCCGCTTGTCGGCGTAGCATGCTGGCCCGCCAAAGATCATCAAGCAACCGTCGGGTTCTGGGAACTCAGCGTCAGCCCTCTCTTCCCCGGCCCGTGGGACCGTATCAGGCTTCTTTCCCTTGCCTCGCGGTGTAGCGGGAGCACCGGAGAGGAAGCGCTTCAGGATTTGGCAGTCCCGGTACTTGTGCTTGACAGGGAACCCGTGGTGCGGGCACGGGCTTTCCATTAGATTTTTGAAGTGGTCGGGCGCGACAGCCGGTCGTGCTTGCAGCTTGGCAGGGTGGTCGGCAGCTGCGACCAGGCGGCCTTCTTGGCCCTGTTTCCCTTGCTGCTATCGCTTGTCGGAGCGGTCGGGAGGGGATCCGGCTCGAGCTCCGGGCTCTTGCTTGGACTTTCCCCTTTAGAAGATGGCCCCCATAGCCTCTTCGCCAGAGGCGTGGTTGGTGGCGATGTCCAAGAGCTCCTTGGTGGTTCTGGGCTTGACGCAACCCAGTTTGTGCACCAAGGCTTTGCAAGAGGTACCGTAGATGAACGCCCCGACGACATCGGCGTCGGAGATGTCGGAGAGCTCGTTGCATTGTCGGGAGAAGCGCCGGATGTAGTCCCAGAGTCTCTCCCATTGCGCTGCGACTCTTTAGGTCCGTGAGTTTCCGGCGCTTAAGTGCCTTGGAAATTGCCGACGAAGAGGCTCTTCAAGTCGGCCCATTTCCTGATGGTTTTTGGCTGCAAGTACTCGAGCCAGGCTCAAGCCGAATCCGCAAGGTAGATGGGGAGGTATTGGATGATGAAGAGGTCATCCGTAGCTCCTCCCGCCCGGCATGCAAGCCGGTAATCTTCCAGCTAGACGCCGGGGTTTGTTGCCCCAGTTTATTTGGCTATGTTGGTCGGCGCCCTGAACCTGGCGGGGAAATCCGCATAGCGGATCCCCTGACAGAAGGCCCGTGGTCCTGGACCATCGGGGCTCGGGCTGCGATCGTCGCGGCGACCGCTGTCTACGACCCGTGACCGGGCCACTTCGTCCGCCGCTCTTTTCCGCGCCTCAATGGTGGCGCAGGCATCATAGTCGTTCCGAGGCGCCGCGCACCGGGTGTGCGAGGATCGGGCCGTTAGCGGCTGCCGCCGTCTTATTTGAACCCACCGGTTCCGAGCGACGGTGCGGCTCGGACGACTGGAGGAGGCGCCTGAGTGGTGGGAGCCGGAGCCCTGCATGTGCTGCACGGCAGCGTGCTCGACCAGCCCCTGGAGGTTCTGGTACGTCGCCTTGGCCTCCGGGTCGTCCGGCTCGGGAATGCCACGGAGCAGCATCGCGGCCGTGGCCACGTTCTGGCTTGCGTGGGGGAAGAACGGAGGGCCGTCGGATTCCTCCGCCAGCTGGTGATGCACCTGACGCGCGCGTCCGCGCGCGGCGCCATGCGCGAGTGGAGGCTCGGACTGACTTTGCTCCAGATCGGCCAGGAGTTTATCGAGATCGGCCTTTCGGGCCTCCAGCTCCTCGCGCTGTTGTTGGAGCTCGGCGCGGCGAGCTTGGGTGCGTTCAGCGCGCTCGTGCTGATATTCCTCTTCCTGCGCTCTGGTGCGCTGGATGAGGACTCCCGTAGTCGCGGGGGTTGCGATCGGGTCGACCATACCCGCCATGTTGCACTCGCGAGAGTGCGGCCGGCTGGCAACGCGCTCCGTGTCGGAGCTGGAGTCATGGCTGAAGGAGTCCTCCAGCAAGTCGTGGACGGAGGTCAGCATATAGCCGGCCATCACCACGAGGTGTGAGCCCACAGGAGGTGACACTGTCACCTGCCCGGGCTCCAGGGCGTCGTTTCCAGAGACGGGGCAGG
Source organism: Otatea glauca (assembly GCA_036346275.1). Taxonomy (NCBI): domain Eukaryota; kingdom Viridiplantae; phylum Streptophyta; class Magnoliopsida; order Poales; family Poaceae; genus Otatea; species Otatea glauca. The sequence goes on from CM070724.1 coordinate 26,813,752, forward strand.
GCTTGGTGGGCTCCGGCTTTGAGGCTCGCGCGGGAGCCTCGAGCCGGAGGTTGCCGAGATCGCCAGAGACAGAGTCTAGGTCCCCAGTGGGAGCCTGGTTTCCAAGGGTGGCGGGGATGAGCATGAGCTCTCCCGCCAGAGTGGCGATGAAGTTGAGGGAGCCGAAGCGGATCCCGCTCCTCGATGCAGAGACGTCATCGTAGGTGAAGGAAGCTATCAAGGAAACGAATGGGAATCCGGAGATGACGATGAGGACGCACAAAGGCCCCTACCTAGCACGCCAACTGTCGGCGTTTCGAGCACCGGCGAGTGAATTTGTAAGTCTAAGGGGCCGTGCGTTCCCATTCCTTGAATGGTTAGACTCGGGAGTCCAAGATGTATACTGGTTCGGGCCGAATGTCCCTACTCCAGTTCGTGTGGTGGTGATGTATTGCTTTAGGTGCAGATGGCTGCACGACTTTTACAAGCGGGGGCTTTGAGAACTCAAGAACGTGAGAGCAGGAACAGCCTATTCCTTTCGATCCAGAGAAGGGCGCCCCCTCTTATATAGCCGGAGGGGGGCAGGTTACATGGAAAGTTGGGAGAAGAGATGAGGTGATCTATGCTGTGTTGGAAGCTTCGGTCCTCTGTCTTGGCGATTCAGCGTCTGCCTTGCCTCATGCCGGGTTGGTGGTCTCTTAGAGCAGAGCAATTGGCCGTTCCATTGGGAAACAGCGCACCTGCCCTCTGCAAGTCTGTCAGGCGCTGACGTTGCCTCGGAAGGGAGCGCACCCTCACACTGTGCGTGCCTGAACGATTGAGACCGGAGCTTTGACTTCGGCAGCCTCGTCGCTACCTCGGGAAGGAGCCACCTACCCTCGTACAGTCACTTCAAGCCGTTGTGTCCGAAGGGCACGTGGCTAATGGCTGGCGGAGGCCCGACACGTGGCCCGCGGTGGAGATCGCTTCAGCTTGGTCGGAGCTTGTGGGGAGCCTGACCCATGGCGGGGGTCGGCCGCCCCATCGAGTCGGAGACGAGCTTGGAGAAGCTTGTTAGGTCGGGGACGAGCGCGAGGCAGCTCGTTAGGTCGGGAACGAGCGCGATGCAGCTCGTTAGGTCAGGGACGAGCGCGCCTCGTGGCCCCACGGGGCCTTTGGTCGGAGTCGGTTTTAGGGCGCCCATTCGTTACTCCGGGCCGTTGGGGTACCCATGGTACGAGTATTCGTCAACACCTAAGCCTCGCGTACGACCGGGGTGCTCCTTGCTTCCCAAGGCTGTTGCCAGTACATCTTTTTCTTTGTCCAACCAAAAAGAGGCTTGCGATGATTCTGAACTCAAAGCGACCTGCAAGAGCATGGCAGGCATGTCACTTATAATTATGAAGTAATTACAAACTACGTAGTTAGATATCTTTCCAGGTGTTGGGACACTTCCTCGTCTACGGGGTTCCTGAAGGACACGGTGCCCGAAGACGTGGTATTTGACCTTGCTCTTAGCCAGTTTTGGGCGCACGGGTCTACGATCGAGGCAAATGGCAGGGACTCCCCCATCAGTAGTGCCTTCTCATCCTCGCTCTTCCATTGCTCGCTCTTATCCGTGTAACCAGCAGTGCCGAGTCTGTGGTGTTTGGTATTCTAGGCCTAGAGGGCCTTGAGCGCTTCACTTTGACGCACGAATTCTTTTACCGCCTTCATCTCAACAAATTGTTGCCATACGATTTCATCAATGAAACTATACTAGGCACACGACATCTTTTGGGACCTCAAACGATGCAAAAATTTCTATCACTATGTTGTTGTGCTCCTCGTCGGTCAGCGACTTCCAAGATGAACTGGTGATGGGTACCCATTCCTGTCCAACTATCCCGCACAAGCTCCAGAATGTGTTCACTGCCTTCGGAGGTTGGGTGTGGGCTCCATTCTATGGATTGACTGCCGTGATGGTATATCGGCTCTGGGATATTTTATTTACGCCTCTTGGACCACGCCTTTGTTTTCCTATCTTCGACTCATCAGATCCATTCGGCGACGAGGATTGAGGGGACGTCATCTTCATCAGATATAACCCAATCAACAAAAAGGGAATATATTTTTCAAAATTCAAGTTGTTCATCAGATATAACACAATCCACTACTCATTGACCTACTGGATAAAGAAAAAAAGAACACGAAGTTCATGCATTCGTTTTAAAAGTTCAGCTATTTAAGCATGTACTTGGGATGATAGAGTGCTCTCAGGTGTCAGGCTGCTAAAGGTTACACCTTCAGCCTCCTCACCACAAGGTGTAGGGCTACTAGAGATTAATCTTCTACTCCACTACACTAGGGTCAATTAATCACTAGTTGAGTTAGACAATTATCGTAGCAAATAAGGCATTGAACTCTTACCTTCCTAAATGATGCACCATAAAGCATTAAGTACCAAATTTTACTTATTCACATTAAACAAGTTCAGACACAATATGAGACTATCAATATGATAGACCAAGCCGAACATGAACATAGACTACATATCAGAACTACAACCATAAGCTAGCTAAGAGACAACTTTGAATTTTGACCACTTTGCCTTTTCAACCTAGCTAATGGTTAAATTAACAGGAAGTAACTATCTAGTTCAAGGCCAAACTTACTACTGTAATTGTTCAAAGAAGCTTCTAAAAACCCAAATACATCATTGAACATACAACCCGAGAAACATGCAAGGTCCCCAAGACATTTAAAATGTCTGGCCCTTTTGCAAGACAATAAAGAGTATAATCAGGATATTTTGATAGATAAAAAATTGCCAACATAAAATACATGCATAAATTAGCATACAAAAATAGGAAAAAGGAGCTGCGTAAACTAGTTCACATACTCAAAACTGATGAAACAAAGAGTACCCATTTGTTAAAGAGAGCTAATAGGAATGTAAATTTAATCTAACAAAGTAACTAGGATTCACACCATGTATTGTCTTAGGTGTTGCATTGTCAATTTCCACCATTTTTAACCATTAACTAGGATTCAAGTATGTTGTCATAAATTATTCGTTTCAATGAGCACTACATCATACAAGGCATATATGCATGAAAAAATGGCTTTAGGCTGTATCAATGAGCACCACATGATAAAGGAATATATGCATGAAAAAATAGCTTTAGGTTGTATCAATGAGCACCATAATATACAAGGCATATATGCATGGAAAATTAGCTTTAGACTGCATCAACGAGCACCACATTATACAAGGCATATATACATGAAAAAATTAGCTTTGGGCTGTATCAATTAGCACCACATTATACAAGGCATATATGCATGAAAAAATGGCTTTAGGCTATATGCACTATCAACGAACACTACATTACAGTGTAAATAATCATAAATAATATTTATTATCTTTCCACAACTACATTGTTAGTGTTAGTTAATCATAAACCAATCAATATAAAAAGAGTTGTGAACTAAACATGCTCATTAACGGGTAAATTACTACTCTCATTCTCCTATAATTCCCATAAAATATTGTTGATTCAAAAGTCGAAACCACAACGACAACAATAAATTATTCACTGTATCCGATATAATCTTCTATAACAGGAATGTAGTCTACAAAGCATTTATGCACAACTTCCATCGCCAACCCTAAATTACCATCGCACATGTGTAGTTTTCAGCGAATTAACACAGGGAAGCTCACCTCAATGGTCATGGGGGTGAAGACGAGAAGGTTGGAGAGGTCGAAGTCGAGCGTGGCGAGGAGGAACCCTAGCTGGTAGCACTCCACGCTTGAGGACAGCGGTGCACGGGCTCAAGGACGGCGGTGCATGGGTTCGAGAAGGACAAGGGCACTCGGAATCAAGGAGGTTAACGCATGGGCTCAAGGACAGCGGCACATAGGTTCGAGGAGGATGACGACACAAGGGCGTGGGGATGACAGTGCATAGGCTCGGGGAGGATGGTGCATGGGCTCAGGAAGGACGGCGGCGCACAGGCACAAGAGGAGGCTAAAGGGCACAGGCTGTGGGGAGCGCAAGGGCTAAAGGGCACCCTAGGAATATATATACTAAAGTTACCATAGACGGTTCTATAATAGAACCATCTGTGACGTGTAGTTTAGAACCGTCTATGATGGTTATAGTACAACTAGCAAAAGTAAAACTCCAGATGCAGTTTCCTTTGGGCAAGATGCACTAACTTTCAGTTCATTCAATTTGATCACAAGCTGCAAAATGTATCATTCTGGATCACACTGACATTTTGCTCTTAATATTTTCAATAGAATTTTAAGGTGATTTTATGCGAAAATTATAAAGGTTAGTATGTTAGCAATTGATCACAATCAATATATAGATATGCGCAGTAGGTTTTGCAAAGTTCATCACAATCATCCACTTGCTTACAAATTTAGGACTTTACACATGACAAATAAATATGATGATACCTCCTTATAACTCCACTTGCTTATTCTTTTGTATGAAAATTAGCTCTACACGATGATCGACGCGTGTGTAGCTAGCTTCCTCATGTTGTTCTTCTTGGACCGTGATGGCGTTTTCGATAGGAGTTAACTCATCAAATTGATTGTACTCTTCCTCATCTACTACATTCTCAACTTCGACAATCCTCTTTTTTCCCTGAAGAACTATGTGGCACTTCTTGTTGGATGGGTCGGTTACATAGAAGACTAGTACGAATGGTTCATCTTGATATCCGACACGTTCGAGATCCATAGTAGTGACATCGTACTTTTCAACCCTCATCTACTGGAGTTGGACCCAATAGCACCGAAATAAGGGGATTTTGAATAATATGTAGTCGAGCTCCCAAATCTCCTCTATGAACCCATAGTAGGAGCTCCTCGTTGACTCAACGGTATTGAACACATAAATGCGGACACCGCTATTCTAGTTTGTGCTCTTCATATCCTGATCTCTAGTGTAAAATATGTACCCATTTAAGTTGTATCATTTCCATGTGACAACTGTAAATTTTGGCCCTTTTGCCAATCATGTTAGTGTATCATGATCACCTGACGAGCTCCTAGTGATGGGTTGCTCCTTCAACCATTTGTTGAATTGAAGGTTGTGCTGTCTCGTGATCCAAGACTCCTACCACGCCGAATTTTCTTGCCATAGCCAATGCTTGTGCTCTTTGATATATGGGGACACTATAGCCATGTGTTGCAAAATCGTAAAATGGGCTTGAGCGTAGGCAACCGAATCAGACGTGATTGCCTTTCTTTCGATGGTCCTGATACCCTCGAGCCTTCCCTCATGTCGAGATCGAGGCACACCCATAGGATCGACCTGAGCCATGTAATCAACGCAGAACTCGATAACCTCTTCGGTTGCATAACCTTCGACAATGCCAGCCTTCGACCGAGATCGATTCTGTACGTACGACTTGAGAATTCCCATGTACCTTTCGAATGGGTACATGCTATGTAGGAACATGGGCGCACACACATTTATCTCCCTCACAAGGTGAACAATGAGATTGACCATGATATCGAAAAACGATGGAGGAAAATACATCTCAAGATTATACAAAGTCATGACCACTTTGCCCTGCAGAGCATCTATTCCTTCGGGATCGATGACCTTTTGAGCAATTGTGTTAAAAAAATAACACAGCCTCATGATTGTCTCCCAGACCTCAATCGGCAAAATACTTCTAATTGTGACAAAGAGCATCTGTATCATCAGCACATGGCAATCATGAGACTTCATGCTAGTTAATTTCAAAACTTGTATCGAAACAAGTCTCTTCATATTGGAGGAGTAACCAGATGGAACTTTCACACCATGCAAGCACTGGCACAGTTCAGTTCTCTCGGACTTAGATAGAGTGTAACAAGCAGGTTCGTAGTACGTTCGGCCTTTATTGGTCTCTTTCGGTGCTAACTCAGGTCTATGCCCATATCGACCAAGTCAAGCCGTGCATTGATACCATCCTTTGTTTTGCCCTTAATGTTCAGTAAGAGACCAATCAAGCTATCACAGAAATTTTTCTCTATGTGCACGACGTCGATGCAGTGGCGAACTTCTAGGTGCTCCCAATAAGGTAGGTCTCAAAATATTGATCTCTTCTTCCACATGCTCTTCTCACGGGTCCTCGATTTACGTCCCTTTCCATGCCCAACCTCCAAATCCTTAATTATGTCATGAGCATCTCTCCTGATTAAAGGCCTTGGAGCTGAACCGTCTTCGTTCCTTCTGTTGAATTGTTTCTTCATCTTGCGGTATAGGTGATTCCTCCGAAGGAACCTACGGTAACGCATGTACACGGTTTTGTGTGAGTGATTCAGCCACACACTCTCGATATCATTTAAGAAGTGAGTGCATGCTTTGTCTCCTTTTGTACTCTGGCCCGACAGGTTAGCAAGGGCAGGGTAATCATTTATGGTGCAGAACAACAGGCAGTGCAAAGTGAAGTTCTCTTGTTTGTTTGCATCCCATGCTTGTACCCTGGAAATACACAGTATTTTCAGATCTTTCACAATGGTGCTAGGTACACATCAATATCTTTCTCAAGTTGGTTCGGGCATTGGATAAGTACGGACAACAAAATATGCTTTCGCTTCATATACAACCAAGGAGGAAGGTTGTAGATATAGAGATTTATGGACTAAGTGCTATGTTGGCTGCTCATGTTATCGAAAGGATTCATTCCATATGTACTCAATTCAAACCTTATATTCCTCGGTTCCACACCGAATTCTTGAAACCTCCTATCGATGTTTCACCACTGGGTGGAATCAGCAGTGTGCCTTAGCATTCCATCGTTCTTACGCTCCTTCGAGTGCCAACGCAGCATTTTTGCCTCCTATGGGTTCGCAAATAAATGCTTCAAACAGGGAATTAGGGGCAGATACCACGCCACCTTAGTAGGAGGTCCTTTCTTCACCTTGATGCCCTCGACGTCATCATCTAATTGATTCTTACGCTTGTACCAGGATGCGTTGCTCACCATACATACATGCAAGTTTGCATATTCTTTACGGAATACGATACAGTCATTCGGACGTGCATGTATTCTTTATACTTCCATTCCCAAGGGATAAAGAACCTTCTTGGTTTTGTAGGTGGCAGTGGGCAACTTGTTTCCCTATGGAAGCATGCCTGCTAATTGGCTTAACAACGCCGTGAAACTCTTGTCAGACCACCTGTTGCTTGCCTTCAATTTCAGTAGTTCGAGCACAGATGATAACCTTATGTATTTCGACTTGCAGCCTAGGAACAAAGTTTTCTCTGAGTCGTCCATCAAGCCTCGGAATTTACCGTACTCTATGTCATCACGGTTTCCTTTTGTATCGCGCAACATCTGATCTAGATTGTCATCGTGCAATATATCCTCATCGGAAGCACAATCGATATCATCCGGCATATCGTTGACTTTGTTAGCGATGTTAATACTGTCTGCTTCCTGTATAGTTTGCTCTTCATCATGACTGGTCCAACATGTATACCCTCTTTTGAGAACTAATCCCTCATCTGGCCTCTTTCTACATTTTTTTTCAAAAATGATACCCTTTCGTTTTTTTTTTCAAAAATAGCCCCATCCTACGACATTGAAGCGCGAAACAGTGCTTTTATGTGCTACAGTACCGTAGAAATACTGTTCCGCGCTCCCATGCAGCGAAATTCATTAAAAATTGAATTGTCGTGCCCACACACCATGAAAAACTAAATTGCCTTGCCCCCACGCCGCGTAAAACTGAATTGTCGCACCCCCGCTCTGTAGAAATTCAATTATCGTGCCCTCGCCCCCACTAGTTGTCACGACGACGATTTCTCGCGCTCAGATTCTGTGACATGACGAGTTCCCGTGCTTTGGTGCCGCGAAATGTGCCACGTGTCGTGCCATGGTAATTTCCACTCTCCCCATGCACGGCACCTGTGGGCTAAGGGGCTACATTTGCAAAAAATTTCACATGGGGCTAGTTCTGTAAAAAATAAATTTCATGGGCTAGTAGAGTGAATAATACCCCTTTTGAAACCCCTCAGAATCAAGTGTGCTCCGATCTGCGCTGAGTTTCAAAACATCCTCAGATTCTCGCAGTCAATGCATAGATAAGAAATAAATTGTACCCTCTTATTAAACATATCCTCCTATACAGCTCTTCTAAAACCGGAGACGCTATTAATGTACTTGGTACTCGCACGGTTCTCAGTGTACATCCAGATTCGGTCTATCTATGCTACGTATATAGCAATAAGTGTTACATAATGAAGTACACTAGGAGTGCACTTGCACACATTCTTAAATTGGAGCAATATTAACTAGCTAAACCCTGCCCTAAATCATAAACCATGCTAGATCTAAAGGACAAACTGTTCTACAATCTACATATAAGCTACATTTAAACTTACCAATCTAGCTTCTTAGATCACAAAAAACAAATGGATCTATATATAAGCTACATTTAAACTTTTAGCATCTTCAATGCTCTTTTTACCTAGCTAGCTACATCTCAAGTATAATACAATTAGAACCAAATACTACTTTAGATCACAAAGAACAAATGGATCTGCAATAAGCTAGATCTAAATCATCTTCAATTCCCTCTTTGCCAAGCTAGATCATGAATATAATGCAATTAGAACTAATTACTAATCTTAGATCACCAAGAATAAAAGGATCTACAATCATTCTTCCAAATCCAGGGCCTCTTTTAACCAGATCGCCTCTCAATTGCAGCCACCTCAAAAATAACTTGGGAAACCCTAAAAACACTAAGTGGGTCGGGGCTCTCCATACTTATTTTCAAAAAATTATCATCACAGACGGTTTTAAGCAAGAACCGTAAGTAATGACTACCATTCACATCACTGACGATTTTTGGCTAAAAATGTTAGTGACGAGAATTCGCATTGCTGACGGTTTTAGCCAAAAACCATCAATGATGTGAATAGTAGACATCACTGACAGTTTTTGCCAAAAATCGTCAGTGATGTGAGTTCTCATCACTTACGGTTTTTGCCCAAAATAGTCAGTGATGTTAATAGTAGTCATCACTGATGGTTTTTCCCAGAAACCGTCAGTGATGTCAATGGTAGTCATCTCTGATGGTATTTGGCTAAAACCGTTTAGTGATGATCAACTATTACAAATAGTTTTTCAAAACTGTCAGTGATGAGGGATCTAATATAAGCCTTTTTATAGTAGTGTCATGCACATGATCACGAGCAGGAGATGGTCGAGGACACCGGAGCGAAGCTGAATTTCGTGTTCCACATGTAGTCGAACGTGATCACATCGCTGTTCCTCACCGGGCCACCGCCGCTTGAGGGTGTAGAGCTCAGGTTTGGGAAGACAGCATCGTTGCGAATCTGAATATCCGATCTAGTCAGATTTGGTGCTCGGGGGTCGGAGAAACATGAGCACCACAGATCGAACGAACAGTAGAAAAAGGAAAAAGGAGAAATTGGATCGAAAAATTTTGGACATCATGACGAAAAAGCCATCGAAACGGGAAGACGGTGGGTAGGCACTACTGCGGATCGGGCATACACAAGCGGTTCGAAACCGCTTTCAGAAGCGGTTTTAGAACCGCTTGTAAGCAACCGGGAGTGATACCCCGTCGGGTATCACAAGCAACCGCTTGTGGTTCGACATTTCCACAAGCGGTTTGTGTTACCAACCGCTTGTGGAGAGGTTCTCTCCAAAAGCGGTTGGTGTTACGAACCGCTTGTGAAGAGGCTCTCTCCACAAGCGGTTGGAGTTACCAAGCGCTTGTGAAGAGTCTGACAGCGTAGCGTTTCGATTATATTCAATATAGAATATGTTTTCAGAGGGGTTTTTGATATAGATTTTGACAATTAAAATAAATAGAACTTCATGAGTTTTTTTGACACACTTAAATATATATATATATATATTAGTCATGAGTATTCATTCAGATAATTACAGACTAAAAAATGAACAAGTTGATGAACACATGAAATAATAAGCCACTTTTACAAGTTTCAAAGAATAAAAGGGCGAATCTGAGCTTATTTCTTGCGTGCGTCGCTCTTTGTGCCCTTGGTCGACGTTGATGTCAGTTCACCTGTCCTTATTTCAGGACAATCTCTCCAACCATTTGCGTGGAACTCGCCTTTGGTGGATACAATCTCGTCGACAATAAAGCCGATGAGTTGTTCTTGGATTGCTGCAACCCGGTGCGGCGGGATCACGTCTTGCACATCGATGTTGGGCTGACATGCAAAGCGGGAGGTAAATAAATCTCTGGACATGTAATTATTAAAGTGTAAGTACTAAGAAATTGACATGTGCACACTACCTCGGCGTTGGTTGTCGGCACATCACCGTGGGTAATACTTTGCATATAGTGGCACACATAATAGCCACATAGGTTGTTTCCACCGTCATTGTAGAACCTGCGATGAAATTTGAAAAGAACACGATTATTGGGATGAAAAACTGTTACGGCATATTAATATTCTTTATACGTACTCGAGTGCTTAATTGTACATCAAATTCGTTCTCGAAATCTCCTTGTTGCTTCTTTGAAACCGTGCGAATGTCTGTGTGATGCGTTAGTATGAATGGTAATTATCGAGTTGGAATTAGCAAGGTATTTCAATATATATAATAAGGAAAACTATCGTATATATATGTGCTATATACATTCAGGTGTCAATGATAAATTGATATTTTTCACCGAGTCCTTTTGAGTCTTGAACAATGATCCATTTGCTATCAAGCTTGATGACAAGAAGGATCGAGTGAAACCTATTCATGTATTGCAACATATATGTAACTAGCTAGTAGTATTATAAATGCCTTGGAAAATATAAGAACGAGAGGTTGTATATATACGTACTCGAAGTTGAAGGGCGTAATATGTACGGTTTGTAGTCTTGTCCCAAGAATGCATCGAGAATGTAATCTTCAACATCCTTTCGGTTGTATCCAAAGACGAACTCGTTAACAATCTACGGGTCGATGAAGCCCACGTTGAAGATATTATCTTTTCTACATCGTTGTATCTCCATTCTACATAGAAAGGTATAACTTTAATAGTTGCAATTTTATTATGCGAGGAAGCACACGGTAAAGGTATGAGCTTGACACTTACAGCACCAGACTCATGAGAGACACGTTGATGGAGTCGGCATGGTAAATATTGTATAAGTCGTCAAATTCGAGCCATATGGTGTTGTCCCGCGATAAAAATCATCTTCTTTGATACGGAGGAACATCGTTCTTCCTTGAGCGGACTCTGTCATGTACCATTCGTGAAATTGCCGCATCTTGGTTGGCAGATCTTTTATCTCATTTGGGTCAATCAGCTCCCGGCCCAACTGAAATTGACATCTGACCTTTGTGGCCACTGGGATATCATCTATTAATCCAAGAGCTGCAGCTGTGGAACTGAGTCCTGCCTCCTTCATAAACCTCTCGAGGTTCTCCTGATCTTGGTCTCTCTTCTTCTTCTTTGCCGCCGTCGTCGACCACGTTTATTCTTACGTAGCCTTAATTATTGTCCGTTCATAGTTGGGCCCAGCACAGCAATGACTTTGCACGGCATGTCGCGAAGTGTTCGCCGCTTTTGGATCGATTGGTACCTTTGGCTCTACCTTCTTTTTGCGAAGTGTGCAGCACATACGCTTTAGTGACCGCGTCACTCTCCTCCTTATTCATATCATATGCCCTCTTTGGAGGTTCCTTTACCTTGGCCGATCGGTGGACTCCGCCTTCTTGGGAGCGGTGGGGAGCCTTCATTCATTATCGAGCTTCTTCCTCGGAGGAGATGGTGGGCGTGGTTTTCCTAGAGGGTTCTTTTTGTTTGAGATCTTTGGTGGTGGAGTAGGGCTTCTGCGTGGAGCGGGTGGAGACACAGGAGCTGCTGGTGGTGGAGTAGGGCTTCTGCTCTGTTTTATTGGTGAGGCATTGCGTGGCGGTGACGTTGGAGGGGGCGTGGGTTGCCGTGGTGGAGATGACGCGTCCATAGCAGCTGGAAATATGATGTACCGTTTGCGCCAAAGGATGATATTGTGGAGGGCCTGTCCAAGCTTGGTCACGTCGTCGCCTCCGGCAATATCGGTGAAGTTCTTCAAATCCGCTCGGCACCTCCTCCACCGCGACCTTTGAGTAACCCGGGGGTATCTCGTTGCAGTGGAACATCTCGCCCAGCTCCACCGGATATGCCATGCCGTAAGCCACCTTGATGGAGAGGTTACGTGCATCAACGTGCAGCTCACATCGGCGGCGAACCCTTATGTCATCCACGGGATAGCGGGATAGCAAGGTGTCCGCCGGGGCCCGGTGGGCAGCGGCTACTTCGCAGCGTGAAGGGGCTGATCACGGCGTCCGGCTGATTGCTCGGACCTAGTCCTTGAAGCTTGCTGAGGGCAATTTGTACTTGTTGCACAACTATGTCGCCGATGCTAGCCTGGGTTGCTCTGAGCTCTTGTTCCAATTGGTACACTTTACGTGATTCTCTTGATTTGCTTCTATGCCGGCTCACATGCGTATGTGCGTCCTTAGCGAAACCATACTTCCACGGCGTCGACTTGCCCATACCTCGTGTCCGTCACGGGTGCTCGGGGTTTTCAAGGGCATGTGTTAGCTCGTCATTCTCCTATCGCACCAATGTACCGCCGAGGCGCTCAGCAGCTTGTACAATCCTTTGGCGACCTCTTGTACTCTGGTGCCATCACCAAGCTGCCGTCATCCGAAAGGCTCCCCATGACCCATGAACCAATTGCGCAAGCGCTGTTCCCCTGAGCGGTAGCGGTGTGGCGTCATTCGCCATTAATTCTTCTTCCGCTTCTCCCATTTTGGTACAGCCTTGATGTAACCACGGTGCCAAGATGGTGGTGGTATTTCTTCATCGTGAATTGGCCTTGTTCTTGACTCGCGGCTGGCCCTCACCGGTGACTTGAACTCCTCGAATGCTTCCCAATGATCCGCCAACTTAGGAAATTGGTTGAAGTCGAGTCTTTCTCCCTTACGCACGTACTTGCGGTGAGAGGCGTCTTCAAGCTGAAACATTGTTGCCATCTTCTTCAAAGTAAATTTCTTGGCCTTGTCTTGGACCCTTGAAATGTTAAATTTTCCTTAATATCTTGCAGGCGGGTCCTTGGTAGCTTGAGGAACTTGGCCCATTTACGATGCTAATTGGGACGTGATCCCTCACGTGGTAACCGCAAGCTTTGTTATACGCCCAACTGCTAAAAGAGGGCAACCGACATCCCTTCGTTGTTAACATCGGTAAACACATGCTTCGTGGGCGGCTTCTTGTTAGGTCCCGATGCTTGGATTGGTTGCTCGATGCACGGGCTTGAAATACATAAACATATGTACAAGCGTGTCGAGTGTATTATATTAATCAATTGTGATTAATTAACATGTCTACGGGATTATATTCTTACGCTGTACCTCATCTGGCGAAACCGGTGTTATCGGACTCGGCTCCAGCGTCAATGGCTTCATCACCTTCGATGGTACCCGGTAGCGATGGAGTCCAACAGAACTATTTCTCCTCATCGAAAGTAGGGTCACCACATCTGGTTGCGCCATCTCTACTAATTCGCAAAAATGTTGACATAAATATTATATTACTTTGAAACAACCATATTATAGATTACAACACAAGCATATTATTACATAAATTTCTACAGCAAGCATTAAGTACTACGGCGTGTTGGAACTAGCCCAAGGATCAAACACGAACTCGTGGACACAAGAACAAGAAATACACCAAGAACATACACACAGGGACTATGTGTCAAAAGTAAATGTGCAACATTGACCGTGTTAAATTAATATACAAATCCTAAACTAGAACTGAAATTCAAAATTAAATAAAAAACAACAAAATAATAAAAAGAAAATATGCATTGTTCTGTAATTCCATACTAAGTGAAAAATATACATTTTGGTTTAATTTAGAATTAAAATTTCAAGCAAGCACAACACTTGTGGGCATTTCACCGAACATGTGGTGGGCAGCCGGACTAGAGAGGGAGGACGACGCGTGCACTCAATACCTCGGTCCTCCTGGGTGGACGGCGGTGTGGCGGCGCTTTGGTGGCGGAGTAGGCGTCGGCGGGGTGGTAGAGAAGGCTTTGGCGGCCGGGGTGGAGTGACGGCGGCGACGAGGGCAGCTAGCTAAGCGACGCGGTGTGGGTGGCGTCGGCGAGGTGGTGAGTAGGAGTCGAGAGGTGGCGGAGGAGGCCGGCGACGTCGGCGAGGACGGTGACGCGGGTGCAGACGGAGGCGGCGATGGCGGCGGCGGAGAGAGCGAGAGCTGCAGCGCGCGCGCGAAGTCGACCGGGACTTAGAAAATTTGGTGTGAGAAAAAGGCGGGCGTTTCAAATTTATACAGGAGCACTTCTACAAGCGGTTTTAATAACCAACCGCTTGTAGCAAATCTCTACAAGCGGTTTTAGAACCAACCGCTAGTAGAGGATGACTTCTACAAGCGGTTCAGAACGAACCGCTTGTAGAATATCTCTACAAGCGGATTTAGATCAACCCGCTTGTAGAAGGATGACTTCTACAAGCGGTTGGTGTTACTAACCGTTTACGAATAGTCCACTCTAGAAGTGGTTCTTTTCTAAAAGCGCTTACGAATGTTGCGTTCTAGAAGCGGTTCTTATTACTAACCGTTTACGAATGTTGCGCTCGAAGCGGTTCTTTTCTCAAACCGCTTGATTTAATTTCATAATTTTTAAAGAGTGCTTTTCACTCTGATTTCATTTCATAATTTTTAAAAATGCTTTTAGCAATTTAGTTTCATTCAATATTTTTGAAAAACTTTTAGCACTTGATTTCATTTGTAATTTTTAAAAATGCTTTTAGCAATTTAGTTTCATTCTATATTTTTGAAAAAACTTTTAGCACTTGATTTCATTTTAATTTTAAAAATGCTTTTAGCACTTGATTTCATTTCGTAATTTTTAAAAATGCTTTTAGCACTTGATTTCATTTGAATTTTTAAAAATGCTTTTAGCAATTTAGTTTCATTCTATATTTTTAAAAAACTTTTAGCACTTGATTTCATTTGAATTTTTAAAAGCTTTTAGAACTTTACTTTCATTCCATAATTTTCACAAAATGCTTTGATCACTTTAGTTTCATTCGAATTTTGGCACTTTACATTCATTCCAAATAAACACTTCATCTTTGTAAAAGACTTACATATACATAGTTCATACAGTAGGGGTACATCTTAAGTAGTAACGTACTTTGTCTTTACAAGTGTTCCTTCATTATGATCGCGACGTATGAAAGGAGTATCCACGTCTGTGTCATTGAGGAGGGATCTCGTCGAACTGACTATACTCTTCCTCGTCTGTGACGTCCTCAACTCCAACAATCCTTCGTTTGCCTTGTAGAACCACATGTCGCTTTGGCTTAGTACTACAATCTTTTTGCTTGTCCTTATGCTTCTTAGGTTTGCTTGACATGTCCATTACGTAGAAGACCTGTCTCACATCGTTCGCGAGGACGAACGGTTCGCGCCTATAGCCGACTTGCGTGAGGTTCACGATTGTCATACCGTATTTGTCTACCTTCACACCGCTTGAAGTCAGTTTGACCCATTGGCACTTAAATAGAGGGACCTTCAAAGGTCCATAGTCAAGCTCCCATATCTCTTCTATGAAACCATAATATGTATCCACCTTGCCTTTGTTGTCTTCGGCGTCTATACGGACACCGCTATTTTGGTTGGTGCTCTTGTTATCCTGCGATCTGGTGTAAAATGTGTAACCATTTATCTCGTACCCCTTGAATATCACGATTTCACTAGATGGTCCCCGAGCCAAGCGTTGCAACTGTTCATTGTTTGACCCTTTCAAAAGGATGTACTTTTGTAACCAAGCGCCGAAAGAATCCATGTGCTTGATGTTATCAATCCTCGGACCTCCCGGAAATCGCGGCGTAGAATACTCTTGTGCTCAAGGACATACGGGCCACTATAGTTGATTGTTTCAAAACCGTGAAATGTGCTTGCTTAAATGTAAGAAGATCATTGCATGCAATTGCTTTCCTTCCTAGTGTCCCTTTGCCCCGTAGCCTCCCCTCATGGCGTGATATAGGACGCCGATCGGGTTTAGATCATTAATGTAATCCACACAAAACTCAATCACCTCCTCCGTCCCATAACCTCGGCAATGCATCCTTAGGACGAGAACGGTTCTGAACATACTTCTTTAGCACACTCATGTACCTCTCGAAGGGAACATGTTGTGTAGATACAGGTCCAAGGATACCTATCTCTTTGACAAGGTGAGCAGTGAGATGAACCATAATATCAAAGAATGCAAGAGGAAAGATCATCTCAAGACTAACCAAACTTTGTACCACGTCATCCTGCGGCTTACTTAGTTTATACGGGTCGATGACCTTACGTGAAATCGCGTTGAAAAAGAACACAGCTTTGTGATTGTCCTCGTACCCACTCGGGCGGTATGCCTCTCACGACCACGGGAGCAAGCTGTGTCATTAACACAAGACAGTCATGGGATTTCATGTATGCGATTTTATTCTCTTTCGTGTTTACGAGTCTCTTTACATTCGAGGAGTATCAGGAAGGGACCTTCACACTGTTCAGAACTCTATCACGCTTTTTCTCTTCTTTGCTTAGAGCGTAGCTCGCAGGATGTAGGTAATATGGTCCTTTCTCTCTCTTTTGGGATGTAGGTCGTTCCTCGGTTCCAAGAGTTTAAGGTCCTTAGAGCTTGCAGTGTATCTTTCGATTTTCCGTACATATCTATGTAGCCTAGCGAGTTCAAGCGGACATTCTTCGTGATGTGCATGAAGTCAAGTGAGTGACGAACCTCCATAACTTCCCAATAAGGCAAGTCCCAAAATATTGACTTCTTCTTCCACATGGGTGCATGACCATCCTCATTCTGCACAAGTTTGCTTCCAGGACCCTTTCCAAATACTACTTTCAAATCCTTTACCATAGCAAACACACGTGGCCCACTACGATCTTGAGGCCTTGCGAAGGTCAGGTTTCCGTTAAATTTCTGCCTTCCCTTCCGCAACGGGTGACTCGTAAGAAGAAACCTACGGTGACCCATGTACACAACCTTCCGAGAGTTTTTCAGTGCGCGTCGTCCGTTTCATCTAAGCTTTGGATGCGGGCTCTATATCCTTTGATAGTTAGGTAGGACAGTTACCGAGAGCGAGGCGATCGTTGATTGTTACAAATAACAATGCACGAGGGTGAAATACTCCCTTTGTACTCATCCCATACCCTTGCACCATCGTCCCTAGCGTCACAAGATCTTCAACCAATGGTTTCGGTGAACATCGATGTCATTTCCGGGTTGCTTGGGGCCTTGGATCAACAACGGCATCATGATATACTTTCGCTTCATGCACTGACCATGGAGGAATGTTATAGATACATAGTGTAACGGGCGGTGCTATGGCTGCTGCTCAATTCTCGAAAGGATTCATCCCATCGGTACTCAACCCAAACCTTATGTTTCTCACCTCATCTGCGAAGTCAAGATGCGTCCGGTCAACTTTCCTCCTTTGTGAGCCATCTGCGGGGTGTCTAAGCATCCGTCGTCCTTACGCTCTTCTTTGTGCCAACGCATCATCCGGGCATGCGCTTTGTTAGCAAACATACGTTTCAATCGGGGATCACAGGAAATACCACAACACTTTAGTGGAGGTCTCTTCTTCTTACGCTCCCCATCTATTTCACTGGATCGTCACGCTTCACCTTATACCGTGATTCTTTGCACTGGACAAACATCCAAATCGGCATACTCATTACGATACAGGATACAATCATTAGGACATGCGTGTATCTTACGTACTTCCAATCCCAAAGGATGACGACTTGCTTGGCTTCATATGTAGATTCAGGCGAGTGTTATCTTCGGAAGCAACTTCTTTACGAGTGATAACACCTCATCGAATCCCTTATCGACACACCATTTCTAGCCTTCCATTGCATGAGTTCCGTGTGGTACGCAGCTTTTTGTGGCCCCGCCCACAGTTTGGGTACAAAGGAGTTCTGTGGTCCTCTAACATGCCGTTGGAACTTCTCGAACTATCTTTCATCTGTGTAGTCTCCCTCTCTGTCACGCATGGCATCTGGTCTAGCTCATCATCACCAAAGTCACCAAGTGTTTCTTCCACGGAGCAAGATTGCGTGTCGTCAGGGATCTTGTTGAATCCATCTTCCTCTTCCTCGTCTTCTTCATCGTCTTCCTGGCTAATCACCTCAACTTCGCCATGGTTGCTCCAACAGGTATAGTTTGGCATGAAACCTCTCATGATCAAGTGGTTCATAACTTGCCATCGCTGGGAGTGCTCCTTCTCGTTCTTGCAATCTACACACGGACAACATATGAAGTCGCACGAGGCAAGAATGCAACGCCGCATCGAGAAAAGCACGCACGCCATCAATGAACTCTCTCGGCGACGGTCCGCATTGTAAATCCATTGCCGATTCATCTATACCAAGTTATAATTTCATTAAAAATTATAACAAATTCCGTTAGAAAATTATAACCTAACTTAAATTTCGTAACATTTAAACCCAACAAAAAAAAACTCCACCTCCACCGTCATCCAATTAAAGACCTACCTTTCTAATTATTTTGTATCCCTTTCTACCTTTGTAATTATTTTTTATCCTTCTACATGTTTTTCTATTTTATTTCATACACCAATAATTACTTCCTTGCAATGTTGTACCTAGATCTCTCCCAATATTGTGATATTCAAGATTCTAAAGCTAACAACCACATAGATCTAAAGCTTCCAATCACCTTTACCTTGTAATGTCATATTTTGAACTAGATCTCCATCTACATCTTCATACAACAATAAAACAAGGCACGGAAAACATATTTTCGATAATGCTTAAAAGTTCAAGATTTCTCCACATCCATTGAAAAAATAGCAATATCTAGGTGAGAAGGATGTTCACATGATGTTACTAACTTTGAAACACTTAATTTAGAGCTAATCACCTCCAATTAAAAATTTGGACAGCACCTCCCCAAGAACAGTAGCAGTCGGCCTTCTTTGTTCGATCGTATTCGTACCTCTCTTTGGCGCATGGAGGAAGAAGGGTTTAAATGCGCTGCGGAGAGGCTTCGAAGCGGTTGGAGACACGAACCGCTTACGAAGGTTGCGTTCTAGAAGCGGTTCTTTTCTCAATCCGCTTCTGATTTTTAGAAGCGGTTTGAGAAAAGAACCGCTTCTAGAACGCAACCTTCAGAAGCGGTTCGTGTTTCCAACCGTTTCTGGAAGCCCTCTCCGGACCGTTGCCAACGAACCGCTTCTGGTGCGAAGATCACAACGGGTTCGCACCAAACCGCTTCTAATAGGCCGGTTGTGATGCCCAGTTCTGTAGTAGTGAGGGTTTCAGAACCTGGCCCTCCATACCATGAAACGAATTGAATCCTGAATTCTATTTGAAGAGGAACCCATGTATATATAGACAATTACAGTTAGGCCCAGGGGTTAGATGGGTTAGCCTAATATATACAATTATATTTAACAACATAGAGGAAATACCAGTTTTAGATTATAGTGCCCATGACCTATGGTATTATATATATTACTATTAAGAGGCCTACAAGTGCAGGTTGCTTGTGTTAGTTATAACGGGACGTACAATGCCTCCTTGCCCAGTATGAGGAACACGACGGCCGGAGTGCTGGCGCCGATGGCGATCACCACGTACGCCGGCCACCGCGCCGTGGGCACGACGGTTATGTAGACGGCTGTCATGAGAGACACGACCATGGCGAGGCATGCGATGATGGTGAGCCTGTGGCCCCAGATGAGCTGGTGGAGCTTAAACTTGATGGGGTCCCGCCACGCCCAGATGAAGCAGAAGACGACGACGATGGAGCTACACATGGCGACGGTGTTGGAGATGACGAAGATCTTGAACGCCGGGCGGTGGCCGTGGATGGCCGTGCCCTCGAACTGGTTGTACCCCCCGGGCATGGTAAAGGTGGCGGCGAAGGTGACAGTGGCGATCAGGGTGGCCACCAGGGTGTATGTCCCGACGCTGAGCTCGAAGTACTCATCATGGCCGGACGCCTTGCGGCCGCGCAGCGACTGGTACGTGGCCAACGGCGGCAGCTGATGGTTCTTACACCTGGAGGCCTCGTGCTTCTTGAGCTGCTTCCAGAGGTACATCACGTAGGTGTCCATCTCCTCGTTGGCGGCGAGCTCCTCGACGAGGCTGCGCGCGGAGTGGCCCTTCCAGTTGAGGAGGCACGGGTTGACGCGGCTGTCCTTGAGCAACATCAGCGCCGACGTGATGCGGGCCATCATGGCGGCGAGGTGCAGCGGCGTGTTGCCGTCGTTGTCGGCCCGGTTAACCACCTCCTCCGGGCGCACGTGGCGGAGAAGGCACTTGAGCGCGTCCACCCTGCCGCTGGAGACGGCGGTGTGGATGGCGTTCCTTCCCTTGCCGTCCAACATCTCCGCCACGTCGGGGCACTTCCTCAGCAGCTCCTTCATGGCCTTCGTCGAGCCGTAGTTGGCGGCGACGTGCAGCGGGGATATCAGTCCCTCTCCCTCACTGTTGCGCTCGTAGGCCAGGTTCAACTTATGGTTAAGCAGCATCTTCACCATGAGCGCGTCATCCTTCTGCACCGCGTAGTGCAGCGCGTTGTCGCCGCTCGAGTCTTTCAGGTCTATCAGCCCCGGCTGCCTCAGCAAAATCTCCACCACTCCTGATAGATTAACTGTATTTGTTTATGTACATTCATTGTACATGCATATATATATATATGTATCATGGTGCTCATGTGTTACTCCGCCGTGAGCTATCCGATCAATTTTAAAAGGAATCATGCATGTCGGTTGTATTTTTCAAAGCTGTTAGTTATAACAGGGAAGCTAGTGTTAGATTAATCTTGTTTTTTTTGTTTTTTTACACGTTAGTGTCCGTGCATTGCAATGTATTAGTTGAACGAGTGAGTGGCAGTGCACATGAGTTAGTTTATGAGTCACTAGAATGTTGCGTGCAGGAAAGCTACACTACGCCAAAACCTGCAATAGGTGACGGTCTATTTGTGACGGTTTTTTTCGAACCGTCACAAAGATATTTATCAGTGGCGGTTCAATTTCATAAATGGCGGGAAAAATATCAGTGGCGGTTCTATCCTCGAACCGCCATCGATAATGATTATCGATGGCGGTTCGAGGGTAGAACCGCCATCGATAACTAAATACATTATCGATGGCGGTTGGAGGCTAGAACCGCCATCGATAACTAGGTTATCGATGGCGGTGCTATCCTCCAACCGCCATCGATTTATTGATTATCCGTGGCGGTTCTATCCTCGAACCGCCAGCGATAGTTCGAGATAGAACCGCCACGGATAATGTTATTAGTGGCGGTTCTAGTTAAAACCGCCATCGATAATATTGCCTATAAATAGGTGGTCGAGCAAGACCTTGGTCTTCTTCCTCCCGAGAGCAAACCAAAACTTCTAAATTTGATTTCGTTTTCTCCAATTCTTGTGCTTGTACTTCCTCTAGTTGTTCCTTGGTGAGTTATTTTTTCTCCTCTCTTGATTTGTGTTAATCTTGTTGCAATTTAATTTTTAAACCAAGTTTAATTAGGGTTTATATGTAGATGAGATGAAAAGTTTAGATTTTGTTTATTTTTATTTAGGTACCATTTTGTAGTTGATGAATTTATTTCCTAGCTAGGTTCATTAGATGATGTTGTGTTCCTTTTATAGATGATGAATTATGATTAAGCATATATTTAATATTAATTGCATTTTAAGTTAATTTGATACATGATGAATTTATTATCTAGCTCCTTTAGATGATAAGTAATTAGATTGGTTTTTTAATTACTATTAATTGGGTTCTATTAGTGTACGGACATGTACATCTTGCATATATATGAATTTATTATCTAGCTCCTTTAGATGATAAGTTATTAGATTAGTTTTTTAATTACTATTAATTTGGTTCCATTAGTGTACGAACATATACATCTTGCATATAATAAATTTATTTAATTAAGATTATTGGGTATTAATATAAATGAAATTTTAGTTAATTTGGTAGGTGGGTGCTCATCATTTTTAGATGATGAATTTATTATCTAGCTTCTTTACAGGAAAAGTATTGATTAGTTTTTAATTACTATTAATTTGGTTCCATTAGTGTGGACATATATTAAATTTATTTAATTAAGATTATTGGATATTGATATACATGAAATTTAAGCTAATTTGGTAGGTGGATGCTCATCATTTTTAGATGATGAATTTATTATCTAGCTCATTTAGATGATAAGTAATTAGATTAGTTTTAATCAATTTTATATGTTAATTAATTTTAGATGGATAGGAGATGGATGTACAATGCGAACGTTACTGTAGAGATTACATCGACGGGTATCCGCTTTTCTAAGAGCATTGAGGAGAACAAATTGCATAAGAAGACGGAGTACATACATTGTCCATGCATTGATTGCAAGAATGAGAAAATGTTTTCAGACAAAGAGCACATCCACTTGCACTTGATTCGAAGAGGTTTTGTACTTGGCTATACACGTTGGACAAGTCACGGTGAAGAGGAAAACATACATGAAGGTGATAACGTATTGGATGATGGAGAAGGCATTATGGCGGTGACATCGTTATGGATCGATGAGGATAGGTTGGACATTGATGACGATAATAATCTTGCTCGGATGTTGCGCGATGCGAAGGGAACTACACTAGTCGAGAGAGTTTAATCAATTCAAGGGTTTGTTGGACGACTCGGACACACCTTTGTTCCCGGGTTGCAAGGAGGAATACACAAAGTTGCACACCGTGCTTTCACTTCTAAAATTGAAGGCAAGCAATGGTTGGTCCGATAAAAGTTTCACGGCGCTATTACATCTCTTAGCGGACATGCTTCCGGATGGAAGCGTATTGCGATAACCACTTATTTAGCTAAGAAGGTTGTATGTCCATTGGGATTGGAAGTAGAAAGAATACATGCATGTCCAAGCGATTGTATACTCTATCGCAAAGAGTATCTGAGACATGCATGTATGTCCGTGTGCAAATCATCGCGATACAAGCGTAAAGACCATGACAATGAGGGCACCGTGGTGAAGAAAGGAGCTCCGCTAAAGTGGTGTGGTATTTACGGTAATACCTCGGTTGAAGCGTTTATTTGGAAACAAAAGCATGCCCAATCGATGCGATGGCACTCGTAAGAGCGTAAAAGGATGGAAAGTCGAGACACCTGCGATTACGCCCAGTGGAGAACCATCGATAGGCTCTTTAGGATGGACTTCGGGAATGAACCGAGGAATGTAAGGTTTGGGTTGAGTACGGATGGAATGAATCCTTTCGGTAACATGAGTAGTATTCATAGCACTTGGCCTGTGACTCTCTGTATCTACAACCTTCCTCCTTGGTTGTGTATGAAACGAAAGTACATTATGAACCTGCCAGCCCCTCCTGAGGTGAACTCGCCGACCTCTCTGCGGTGAACCCGGCCTCTCCTACTGGTGAACCGCGGCCTCTCCTACGATAAACCTCGCCTGATCGTCACCAACACATCAGTATGAAAGTTAGTGCGACAACTTCGGTTGACCGACTTAAAACCCTCCTCTGAAGGCATGGCGAATAGACAAGCCATATCGGTAGTCGGTGAAGCGTAAGATATGATGTTGTGTGCGAGAAAAGTAAGGGTAAAGCGGTCTCCAAAGGACAAGCTCTTTGAAGAAAGATGAAATACGAATTGGGGAAGCCGTTTGTCACCCCTTCGAAGCTTCATAGTCTAACAGTGCAGCTAAGGCGATTACATGAATGGTATATGGGCGATCGAACCACCATGTACTCCGAAGGTGATCAACGCCATTTTCAGAGAGGAACATTTCCACCATGAGGGACTGTTGCTTCATGATAGAATTCAATGAGTTGCACAACATGTACTATCAAGATGCCCTCGACGTGTCTCTTATGAGATTGGTCACCGTAAGTGTCAATATAAAAATCATTGTCTACATTCATGTAATACCGATAAATGTGATGTCTAAATCATTTGTTATGTAGATACGAGTTGATCGAACTAAAAAGAACCAAAGGGCGATGGCGTTCCTCGATCCGGAGCGGTTTGCCACCGGAAATCAAAAGAGTACCAAAGGAGGTCGAGGACTACGTATATAACGCTCTCATCAAACTCCAAGACAAGGAGTTCATACTTTTACCATACAATTTCAAGTAAGTGGCTCACTAGCTAGTTCAATTACTTGTTGATCTCGTTCTTTGCTCGAGTTAGGACTAATGACTACGGCATCATACATGTGTACGTAGTTTCCTTTGGATTCTCGTAGTAATTCATCCGGATAAAAGCAAGATCTTGATCTTGGACCCGCGGGACAAAGATCCAAAAGACTACAAAGATATGACAAGTCTAGTGAATAGGGCCTTCAAAGCATATTGTAAAAGTGCTCAAGACACCGTCCTTTCCATAAATCACCGACAATCCGTACTAAATTTCCGTGCGCACAAAAACAATTTGTCTATATCGCACCTCGTAGTCAATAACTCCTTCAATGTCGTATAAGTTTATTTAATTTTTGCGATTGCCACAAGCAACCGCCAGAACAAATTTATGTGGGTACTTAGTTGTGCCAATACATGCGCGAAATCTTAGGCTCTACAATAGTAAACAATGACGTAGAGGTTTGTCACGCTAACATCACACATTGATTTGCACATCTCATTCTCTATATAAGCTCTTAAGACAAACTTTTTCTATCTATAGCGTTTGAAGTGCCTATGGGAGGGTGGTTCCAAATGAAATCCAAGGCATTCAGGGACAGCTCGCCTACTTCATTATGAAGGAAGTACTCAACAAGAACGGCGAGTTTCATGACCCGGATAATAACGATGAAGTCTTCCATACTCATCTACCACCTCCCGAGGCCCCTACCAACAGTGAAGACTCGTAGGCTTATAGTTCACAAAACTAGTTAATTTTTTAAATGCGGTGGTGTAAATTGATGTTTCATTGAATGTCAAGTTTAGTATTGGATGGCATGGCTTGCATATGTTCTAATTTTGTCATTTCATTTAAGAAGTTGTGATTGATCTGCGCTTGTGTTGTTGCCCTTCTCCGTGTGTGTGTGTGTTGATGGGTGGTGTGTGTGCGTGCGTGCGTGCGCTCTAGGCGAGGAGCTCTCCTCTATTGCTTTTCTCTGTGCCCTTTCATGATGGCTAGTAGAGCTTTTTATAGACGTGGGTGATGGATGAATACGGAAAGAACTCAGCCCCAAAACTGCACCATTACAGCAGGTTTATTTGATTGCTTGATTTAGTTGCCGAAGTTTCCTTTTGCATCTTTACCTTCCATTCATAAGATATTTGATTACATGGTCCTTATATTTTTAGATGGTGTGTTTTACTCTAATGTATGATAGTAAATGCCATTAAAAATAGCTAAATGGAGATTATAGAAGGAAAAATAGTAAAAAGTAGGATCAAAATTGTAGAATGATATGTATTTAGGAATAAAAATTGAAAAATAGAATGTCACATATTCAAAAATAGAGGGAGTATAAACTAGCTAATGCATGTACAATATCTGGAGGATGCCACGGTATTCACATGGAATAAGACGGCAATGGATCGGCTAGATTTGTGATACAACAAAAGTGATCTATTTAGCTTTCCATAGTATGATATATAATGACTTCATTTACATACTCTGAGAAATATTGATGCAAAGATGACTGAATTGGAGGAGAAGGGAGCAGGTCCAGCGGGAGGCATGCCCTACACCATCACCATGATCGAGCACCTCATGCATGAGACACTTTAATTGTACATTGTAATTGTGTATATTGTAATTGTGATATGCAAAATCTGTGATTGTAATTGTGATTGATGTATTATATGTAATTGTGATTGATGTATTATATTGTAGTTGTGTATATGCAAAATCTGTGATTGTTGTACATTATAATTGTGCATATGCAAAATTGCAATTGTGATTGATGTATTATATTGTAGTTGTGTATATCACGAAATCTGTGATTGTTGTACATTGTAACTGTGTGTATGCAAAATCTGTGATTGATGTATTATATGTTTCAGAGGGCATGGCTAGCAGCACCTGAGGCTAGCCCAAAATGCAGTTTTTTATTTTTTCGGTCAGGCACTATCTGTGGCGGTTGGTGGATAGAACCGCCACAGATAATATAGATCTGTGGCGATTGATGTATAGAACCGCCACAGATAATATAGTTATCTGTGGCGGTTGGTGGGAAGAACCGCCACAGATAATATTTTTATCTGTGGCGGTTGTAGGAAAGAACCGTCACAGATAGTGTAGTTATCTGTGGCGGTTGGTGGATAGAACCGTCACAGATAGTATTGTTATCTGTGGCGGTTGGTGGATAGAACCGCCACAGATAGTATTGTTATCTGTGGCGGTTAGTATGTAGAACCGTCACAGATAACACTTATCTGTGACGGTTAGAAAACCGCCACTGATAATCCTCGATTATCAGTGGCACTATATCTGTGGCGGTTCAATAACCGCCACTGATGGCGGTTATGAACCGCCACTGATGACGTTTTTTGGTGTAGTGCTAGCTAGTGACTAGTACCTGCATGTGTGTGCACGTTGTGAGTTGCTTGTATACCGAGTTAATGGAGTAGTGCTGACTGCTGAGTGAATAGCCGAGCCATGTATGGATGGCATCAAATGTAGGAAGGTATTGCATGCATTGGAAGTAGTCTTCATGACTGTTAGACGTGCGCATGTATATATGGCGCACGCATGATAGGAATTAGCTGTTTGTTAGAATTGGTTACTTAGTTTGTTAGTGATTGTTAAGCCTATATGTTAGTCTATTTATATTTCAACATTGTGATGCTAAGAAAAGGAGGAATTATAGAAGACAGAAAACAAGAGCTAATTAAACAGTTGCTTCGTCGTCATCTTCTTGTATCACTACTACAGAACACTATATCACTGCCGGTTCCAAACTGGCATCACTACAATCGGCAGTGATAGTCCGGTTCGTAAATCACTCGGTAAAATAAAAAAAAAGATAATTCGCATCTGGACCGACGCACGCCGGTTCCAAACTGGCATCACTACAATCGGCAGTGATAGTCCGGTTCGTAAATCACTCGGTAAAATAAAAAAAAAGATAATTCGCATCCGGACCGACGCACGTGCGGTTGCTAGGACTCGAACTCACAATCTGCTGCCTCACGCGAGACCACCTTACCATCTCACCTATCACTCATTCCTTAACCAATATAGAATATATTTTCCTTTTGTTCCTTCGTCTCCGAAACTTTTAATGAATATTTGGATATCTAAATGAATTAAAATGGAAAGATTGTCAACTACAAAGTTGTAGATCTCGTCGAGAGCTACAATTTTCGTAAAATTTTTATCTCCATCGGACTCCGTATGAAAAAGTTAGGATTTTTCGAAAAATGGTTGATAGCATTATTACTGCCGATTGGGAATACGAACCGCCAATCGGCAGTGATACCACTATTTGAATATTTAAACTACTTCAAATGAAAAAGTTTTCAACTACAACGTTGTAGATATCGTTAAGAGCTACAATTTTTATATAAATCTTATCTCCATCCGACTCCGTATGAAATATTTATGATTTTTCGAAAAATGGTTGACAGCATTATTACTGCCGGTTGGGAATACGAACCGCCAACCGGCAGTGATACCATTATTTGAATATTTAAACTACTTCAAATGAAAAAGTTGTCAACTACAAAGTTGTAGATCTCGTCGAGAGCTAAAATTTTCATATAAATTTTATCTCCATCCGAGTCCGTATCAAATAGTTATGATTTTTCGAAAAATAATTAATAGCATTATTACTGCCGGTTGGGAATACGAACCGCCAACCGGCAGTGATACCAATATTGGAATATTTAAACTACTTCAAATGAAAAAGTTGTCAACTACAAAGTTGTAGATCTCGTCGAGAGCTACAATTTTCATATAAATGTTATCTTCATCCGACTCCGTATGGAAAATTTATGATTTTTTAAAAAATATCAGCACTGTCGGTTTTTCTAAAAACTGGCAGTGATAGTATTACTGCCGGTTCGGACACGAACCGGCAGTAATAAGGAATTTATCACTACCGGTTCATCAAAGAAAAAACCGTTACTACCGGTTTTTCATCCGAACCGACAGTGATAATATTATTACGGCCGGTTTTGATGAACCGGTAGTGATATGGCGACAAAGATAACTGATTCTGTAGTAGTGTATGTTGTTCACTTCTTCTCCTGTGTGTTCTAGATAGAGGAAACTATAAGTGAGTTTCTCCGGGGTTCGGGCCAGCTAGTAGTGGTAGGCCCAAAATAAAATTAATAAATGAACATGTTTCATTCTCGGACTGAACAGCAACCGGCGGTGATACCAATATTTGAATATTTAAACTACTTTAAATGAAAAAGTTGTCAACTATAAAGTTGTAGATCTCGTCGAGAGCTACAATTTTCATATAAATTTTATCTTCATCCGACTCCGTATGGAAAATTTATGAATTTTCGAAAAATATCAGCACTGTCGCTTCTTCTAAAAACCGGCAGTGATAGTTCGGACACGAACCGGCAGTAGTAAGGAATTTATCACTGCCGGTTCATCAGGAAAAAACCGTTACTACCGGTTTTCCATCCGAACCAGCAGTGATGATATTATTACTGTCGGTTTTGATGAATTGGTAGTGATATGGCGATAAAGATAACTAATTCTATAGTAGTGTATGTTGTTCACTTCTTCTCCTGTGTGTTCTAGATGGAGGGAACTATACGTGAGTTTCTCCGGGGTTCGGGCCAGCTAGTAGTGGTAGGCCCAGAATAAAATTAATAAATGAACATGTTTCATTCTCGCCGTGACTGAACGGCACGTGATGGAGGTAGTATATTATCACCTAGGCATATATGGGAAATGACTTGACACTTGGTCTTAATTTGATATATCTCTACTACTTCTAATTACCAGTTGGTGGCGGTGGTCCGTTCTCCACGATTTGAAAGGAAAGTAATAGTGTATCAAATCACGATTTGATAATTGATTGGAAATTGATCTCTATAGAAGATTACGTAAAATTTGAAAGGAAAGTAGTAGTGTACCATATTACGATTTGATAATTGATTGGAAATCGATATCTCTATTGAAGAAAAGGAAAGTAGTAGTGTATCATATCACGATTTGATAATTGATTGGAAATTGATATCTCTATAGAAGATTACGTAAAATCTGGACAGAAGAAAAGGAATATAGTAGTGTATCATACCACAATTTGATAATTGATTGCAAATTGATATCTCTGTAAAAGATTATGTAAAATTTGGATAGAAGAAAAGAAATTTTACTTTGTTTGCCTTGAGCCGTGAATCTGTGATGGCGCCATCATAGCGCGCAAATCAAGGAAACCTACGTACTTACCGTGGTCTTATAAGTATGCAACCGTAGCCATCCGCCCCACCCTGTCTCGCCTCGCGCGTGCAAGAAACAGAAGCCGAGCGAGAACCATGGGCGACACCACGGTTGTCGACGTTGACGCCGCCGCGTGCCCGTCCTCATCCTAACTAACTAAACTAACGTCACCTAATCGTGGACGTGGCAGGTACAAAAACGGCTTGTCGGCGCGCGGCTTGGTCGACACCGATTCGGCGACCGTTGCGCTGTCCGACGACGGGCCAGACAAGAAGGCGAAGCTTCAGGACGTGGTGCTGGGTGCACCACCTCGTATGACGGCCAGAGCTTCCAGGCCTTTGGCGGCATGCTCAGCCTCGGCAACAACAACATCTCCTTCGCGTCCCACGTCGCTACGCGCTTCGGCGGCCGCTTCTCCTACTACCTGGTTGATCACCTCGCCCCACGCAACGCTACCAGCTACCTACCTTCGGCCGAGGCCCAGACACGGCCTCCAGCTCCGCCGCCGCGTCGTCGTCGCAGACGCCGCTGCTTATCGACGGCCGGACGAGCCCGTTCTACGCCCTGACGGTGGAGGCCATCTCCATCGCCGACGAGGCCCTCGACATCCCCGGTGAAGTGTGGAACGTCGAGAGGAAGGGCGGCACAATACTGGACTTCGGCACGAGCCTAATGATCCTCGCCACCCCGGCGTACAAGGGTGTGGTCTCGGCGCTGAGCAACCAACTCGCCGGTCTGCCGCGGGTGAGCATGGACCCATTCGACTACTGCTACAACTGGACGGCTGGTGCACCGGCCATCACAAAGCTAACGGTGCAGTTTATTGGGTTGGCGCAACTGGAACCACCGACGAAGAGCTACGTGATCGACGCTACGCCCGGCGTAAAATGCATTGGGCTGCAAGAGGGCGTGTGGCCCGGGGTGTCCGTCATCAGCGACATCCTACAGCAGGAGCACCTCTGGGAGTTCGACCTCCGGAACCGGTAGCTCAGGTTCAGGCAGACGTCGTGCACCTAATGATTTCGACGGTGCACGATTCGTTTAGCCATGCAAGTCGTAACGGTGGTGATGGTAATATTGTTGCTTTTTGTAAGGCTCTTGGCCAAGTATTAATAACGCTATGGAATGATTTCTGGAAAAGAAGAAAAGGCGTTAGTGCAATGGAAAAATGTTCGGGAATAGCTAATTTGATGGTGCGGTTAGGATGTCCACTCGTTATGATAAGTAACAACACTTCATTCCTTTTATCACTTTTTTCCTTACTCAGCGTTATCCCATTCATCCTTCTCTATTTTTTAACCGTTTTTGAAAGTTTTTAAATCGAAATTTTTTAAACTGAAAGTTTTTTAATCGAAACTTTTTATTTGAAAATTTTCAACTTGAAACTTTCTAATTTGAGAATTTTCTATTTGAAAAATTTTCAAGCTGAAACTTTCTAATTTGAAAAATTTTCAAGCTGAGTTTGCAAAGCTTTCGACTCTCTCCACGCGTAGGGCAATTCAGTCGGATTTCGTGGTTCTGCGCGCGCAAGCACAACTACCGATGGTCGTGCCCACGTGGAAGGTGGCTATGGAGCGACACCAGCCAATCGATGCATAGCTGCAGCTCCTCGTCCTCGGCAAGATTCCCTTTCTGACCCCTCTACGGTTCTCCGATCTGTCTACCACCTGATTATGAAAAGAAGGTGATATATATAGTAAAACGTTATCATCAAATATGATTTTTTTCGTAATTCCCAGGTTTTTTTATGATTCCGGCTAGGAATAGCGGGATAAGCCTGACAAAGGCTGCCATGGAGCAGAGCATAGTCAGGCGTGGCGATGGAGTCGAGGAGGTGTGTAGACCAGGAGGAGTGTAGATTAAGTACAGTGGAGAAGAACACGATGCGGGTCGGGCAGAGTTCAGCTGGTTACTTCAACTGAGTCGATGACTTGATATAACCCAACTCAATGTGTTAGATAACATAATTTTTTTATTCGTAGCAACACACGACCATTTTCTTTTATTGCTTGACCTTTATGTTTCGTTATCAATTTTGTTTTCTGTAGCAATGCACGGGCACTGAACTAGTATATATATAAAAGAGAGATTAGCAAAATGAATCGAAAAAAAATCATTTTACAATTTTGAAATATGGCTTGAGTACTTTTTCAACATATAACTTCAAAACCGTCTAAAATACAACCTTAACTATCAAAATCGTCTAAAACACATCATCGAGCCATTCCATAGCGGTTTTGACTTGACGTGACATCCACGTGGATCCAACAACAACCGACTCAGTTGTTTTCGGCCGACATGGCATACATGACGGGTGAGCTCCACCACTTTGTTTTTATTTACAGGGTGACTAGGACATCATGCTAAAAAAAATTTGGATCCATATGGATGCAACGTCACTACTACAGAACACCAGATCACTGCTGATTTTAAACTGGCATCACTGCCGGATATTGGAACCGACAGTGATAGTCTGCCCACTGCAAATCCAAAAATCACTCGGTAAAAATAAAAAAAAATTATTTGCACCTGAATCACCCTGTATTTACTACGTCACGCGTCACAAGTCACACGATTTTCGTGCGAAATACGCGCGCACGGTGGCTAGGATTCGAACCTGTGACCTGCTGCTCGCGCGACCTCCCTCTTACCATCTCACCTAACAGACACCTCTCAATAACTATAAGATATATTTTCCTTTTATCCCTTCGTATCTGAATGTTGCAACGATTATTTGGACATCTAAATGACTTCAAATTAAAAAGTTATCAACTACAAAGTTTTAGATCTCATCGAAAGCTATAATTTTTATATAAGTTTTGTCTGCATCCGACTCCGTAGGAAAAAGTTATGATTTTTCAAAAATATTATCACTGCCCATTCGGATTCCTAATCGGCAGTGACACTATTATCACTATCGGTTCGAAAGCCGAACGAGCAGTGATAATATTATCACTGCCGGTTCGTAAGCCGAACCGACAGAGATACTTCCTCCATTATCACTGCTGATTCTTCTAATGAACCGACAGTGATAATAACTTATCACCGCCGGTTCATAAGTATCACTGCCAGTTTGTTTCAGAACCGGCGGTGATAAGTTACTATCACTGTCGGTTTTTCTTCGATCGAGCATTTGTGCCGGTCTAGCTTATGAACCGACAGTGATAGTATCACTATCACTACCGATTTTAGCTGAACCGGTAGTGATAGACCGACAAGAAAGGAGTTTTTTTTAAGTAGTGCGTAAGTTAAAACCACTCTAGAATAGGTTAAGGGTTGTGTTTCAGGCGGTTTTGATAATTAATGGTTAGGTCTTATATTGTTCCGAAGTTACGGGTTGAAGTTTTGATTTGAATCATGGTTGAAGGTCGAAACTTTTTCTCAAATGAATTTATGGATTAACTAATTAATTAATGGAGTGATCTTACGGATGTGGCCGCCGAGCACGGCTTGGTGCAGCGCAGTGCCGCTAACGGAGGCGGAGGGTTTAAACTCCTCGTGGACCCAGGGCTGCTCGACGATCTTGCCGACGACGTCCGCGAGGCCTTCCCGGGCGGCGATGTGCAGCGGTGACTGTTTTTTCTCGTTGAGCGTGTGGCCGCCGCCGCTGGGCTCGGCCTCCAGCAGCTTTAGCGCCAGGGCACTCTTGCGGTGCTTCACCGCCACGTGCAACGGGGTGTTACCATCCTTGTTGGTCATCAACAGAGGCTCCTGCATGCATCCATGCATTCCATGGAAATGTCTACACAACATTAATTAATTCACAAGCTTTTTTTTAATCCAGTCTACTGCATGAAAGACTGAAAATTTAAAAATAAATAAATCGTAAATCTTATTTGGAGTTATGATTTTATTCTGAATTTCCATCTTTTTCTGTGATTTTCTTGGATTTTTATCTTTAAGGAAAATCAATTATATTGTTGAATTCCTCCTTTCCAAATTGTGAAGACCAAAATCATATAAAGATAAAATCTGAAGAAAATTCATCTAGACCCAAAGACACCTTCAGAACATCTCCAAAAAGTTTCAAAGGAATTTGAAAGCATTTAATGCTTTAAGAAAATCAAAAACAGTATTGATGACTAAGAACAGTGACACTTTCAAATTTATTTAAAAATGTATGAATAAGATCATATTTTGAAATTTTTATGGTGTCATCTACAGCACTAAAGGACCATTCATAAAAACTTTCCAAAATAGTGAGCCTAATCTGATGCATTTAGAAAATAAAAAACAGTAGCAATTTAAAAACAGTATAAACACTGTCAAAATTTTATAAAATTATACATATTCGATCATTATCTAAAAATTTTATAGTGACATCTGTAGACCCTTAGAATCTAAATAAATTGAACCAAATTTGGTACCTCAAATTGCAACGAATCACGTGTAGATACCAATGTTCCAGAGGCTACCTATGTCGACCACGACTCCTAGTCAGTTCAAGAATTCACTGAGCAAGACAAGCACCCCTTTTACCATGTTGAACCCAGTATTTAAATTAATTTATGTTATTTTCATAAAATCTATTATGCATACGTATATTTTCAATAAATTTGCTATATTGTGGTACTGGTAGCTATAACCTTATCTCATGGAACTTTCTTCATATATATTGAATCGTCAACCTTGATAACCCTATAATAAGGTTAGACAATACGTAATGTCAGCTTGGGTATATACGAACACTTAATGATCATGCTTAGCCATGCTTTAGTAATGAAAATTAAGTGACCAGTCATGTTGTTCTGTATAATTTAAAAAGGTTGGATACGATTAAAGGTTGCTGATATTTTGGTTAAAAATGAAATTAAAACTATGAATTTGACGCAGGCGGATATTGGCAATTGCCGGATGTGCATGGAACTAGCACATAGTTAGGAGTGTTTTCTCGTTCGAGTCGAATTAAGGACCGAATTTACACTACTATAGAAAGGTTTATATTAGACTCCTCTTCACAGACGGTTTCAAAAAACCGTCTGTTATGACAAACATCACAGACGGTTCTCTAGCGTAACCGTCAGTGATTTAATCACAGACGGTTCTCTTTATGAACCGTCAGTCATATCACAGACGGTTCTAGTTAAAACTTGTCTGTGATCATATCACGGACGGTTTTAACTAGGAACCGTCTGTCATAAGGTAATATCACAGACGGTTCATATAACCTGAGACCCCTATATAACCATACCGATAGAGGTTTGTAGCGTCAGATCCATGCGTTTCGTCTCCTGCAAACCCTAGCCCCCCGGCAATCCTCCTTCTCGGCGACCTCCTCCCCGACGACTTTCGCGAGCACCTACTTCTCCCCATCGGCTACCTCCTCCGCGAGCACCATCCATCCCCATCGGCTACCTCCTCCTCCTCCCTGGCCGTCGGCTACCCTCGTCGGCGAGCACCTCCTTCTCCTCCTCCCCGTCGGCTACCTCCTCGTCCGTGAGCACCTCCTCCTCCTCCCCGTTGGCTACCTCCTCGTCCGCGAGCACCTCCTCCTCATCTCCGTCGGTGAGTTGTGTATGAAACCGATATGCTTGACTAAGTTATTGTGTTTGTGAATGATGTTTGTGAAGATGTTTGTGAATAATCTTTGTGAATGATGTTTGTGAATGATATTTGTGAATGATGTTTAGAAAGAATGAGGCTGTAACTAAAGAATTGTAGCTCAAATGCTTGACTAGGGAAACCGATATGCTTGACTAGGGAAACCATTTTGAGTTTGTGAATTAATGATGTTTGTGAATAATGTTTAGAAGGAATGAGGCTGTATATAGGATTCATGATGGTTGAACAAAACTGGATATAGGATTCATGAGAGGTTAAACATAAAATTCTTAGCATGCTGCATATATATAGCTTAGCAAGCTTTAATGCCTCATTAGGTCACTGTAACGCAATTTCATTTTTCTATATCAATATGTTGGGATCTTTATTTCTTTGTATGGATTAGTTTGCTAGCTAGACCTGAGTTATATATATAAGAACATAAAATTCATATAATCTAGAATTCAACATTAAACTTGTTATATCACACAAGGATTGATGTTTTGGAGCTACTATGTGTTGAATGTTCAATGCCTCTTTTGTGCCTATACTAGGTGATAATGTTTGAAACTTATGTACGTGTCATCCTATCTCTATCTTGCATCCTCATACTGAAGTGAACACCTAATTCATTATAATATATTTATGGTAAAGACATGGAAAAGCTGTTAGAAACTAAACAAAAACTCGAAGTGGAGATCGAACAACTGAAGGGGAAATTTGAGATAACAGAAAAGATTTGTGAGATCAAACAAGAACTGAAAGACATAGATGATCGCTTGCAAGATATCAAATCCCTTAACACGTCACTCATCAGTAAGGATCGCAGAGCGAATGCGGAGCTGAAAGAAGCTAAAGCTAAGCTTATAGAGGTAATATGAAGGTTTCTAATACTGAATTCAATGTGGTTATTGCCCTTCTCACAACAACATAATCGCTTTTAATTTGTAGGGATTGAGAGATATGACTGAAGATCAATCGGTTATTGATGTCAAACAAATCGGCACTGTACTGGAGTTATGGAACTTCAGAGAGAACCGAGAAGCCTCTATTGCGGAAGCTATGGCACATATGATGGAAGACATGAAAAAACTATAAGGTTTTCTTGTTTGAATTATGAAATAATGTGGTTTCTAGCTGAACACTTATTGATATTTGTGGTATATATCATATTTTGTTAATGTATTGTTACCTGAACTATGAAATATTTTGTTATCATATTTGTGGTAAGGTCTTCTGGCCTTAACCTATGAAATAATG
Source organism: Otatea glauca (assembly GCA_036346275.1). Taxonomy (NCBI): domain Eukaryota; kingdom Viridiplantae; phylum Streptophyta; class Magnoliopsida; order Poales; family Poaceae; genus Otatea; species Otatea glauca. The sequence continues at coordinate 26,849,938 of CM070724.1, forward strand.
TTTTGCCCTAACTCTCTTGGCAGAACTTCCATGATTAGTATCTGATGTTCGAAATTTTATTCTCCTTAGATATTTATGCAATGACATTTACAAGACACAACCAATTATAGATTTTACAATTCAATATCAAAATATCCTAAATGCATTGAGGCAACAGCTTGTCTGATGAGAAAAATCTCTATGGTACTCTAGATGCAATTGCTTCACACTCTAGATGCAATTGCTTGTGAAGCAATTGCATCTAGAGTACCACAGAGATTTTTATGACCCTATTTTTCTCATCAGACAAGCTGTTGCCTCAATGCATCTAGAATGTTTTGATATTGAATTGCAAAATCTATAATTGGTTGTGTCTTGTAAATGTCATTGCATAAATATCTAAGGTGAATAAAATTTCGAACATCAGATACTAATCATGGAAGTTCTGCTAAGAGAGTTAGAAGGAAAAAACAATAACACAGACGGTTCTATTTAAAAACCATCTGTGATAATCATATCACAAACGGTTCTAATTAAAAACCATCTGCGATTACTTATCATTAGCGACGGTTCTATCTTAGAACCGTCTAAGACAAAAGATTATCACAGACGGTTCGTAGATAGACCCGTCTCTGATATTAGTTTTACTAACGGTTCGAAAACCGTCTGTGATGTGTCTTCTCATCACTGACACATTTTTGCAGATGGTTCACAAAACCGTCAGTGGTGAGGTTTCCGAACCGTCTGTGATGAGCTTTTCTGTAATAGTGTTAGTGTTGTATAATCTATATCCTAGAATATCAATACAATCACAAGTGCGTATGGGATGTCCTTAACTTATTAATTTACTTAGATTTAGCTTCGCACAATGCAAGGTTGTAGTAGTACGGGCTTTCTGGGATGGATTGCTTGAAGGGATACCATCATCGAGGTGTTGGGAATAACGCCTGCCGATACAACGGTGTACGTTGTACTATAGGGAGAAGTGGCACAATAGGGTGTATAACTATTGGTTGTACAATGATTGTACAAATATCTTCTGTCGCTATAATATGGGTTTATCATCACTAGGCTGGTACAAAGTTAGGTCTAGGTAACGTAACGGCTATATCGTGACTTCTTGGCCACCGCCAAAGGAAGCATGAAAATAGTAGCAAAAAGAGTCGGTCATGACTTGTGGGTAAAATTGTACACCTCTGCAGAGTTTAAAACTTTTTGAAAAGTTGTTCCTGCAATTATGGGAAACTTAGTGCACTGACACTAGTTATAAATTTTGGTATTTTCAAAAAGAATTGAATTGAAAATACTTGTTGGAAAGTCGTTATTTCATAACTTATGTCAGGGATTGGCAAAAGACGATACGTTACTCACAATCACGAAGGATTGTGAGTTGTTATTTTTATACTTTCATACTTGTTATTTACATATCAGTCAAATTTGCTCTTACAAATTCCATTTGCAATTATTACTGGATATTCATGTTCAAACTTTGCTTTATGCAAAATAACGTTAGTAGTCTTTTTATTGACATAGCCTGCATATACTACACTTTTGCGATACATTACAAGTCTTGCTGAGTACAAATGTACTCAACTTTGCTGTTGTTGATAACCTTAGTAGTCTTTCTATTGACATAGCCTGCATATACTACACTTTTGCTATACATTACAAGTCTTGCTGAGTACAAATGTACTCAACTTTGTTGTTGTTGATATTTATTAGATGAAGAACAAGATTATCCTGACGACGTATACTTTGACACAGGTTACGGGATTGTAATAACCAGTTTTTCTAGGGTCTAACCTTGTTAGTTGCCTAAGGTTGAATGGACATACTACAAGACTTTTGGATTTTCGTTGCAGTTTATTTTGGTTTTAAAGACTTTATTGTATAAACTGCTTCTACTATCATATGTAATATATTATTTATGGATGTATTATCAATGTTATAAATATGCGTAGTAGATATATTGATCATGGGCTAGTACTGTATAAATTCTAAGTCAGAATAGAGGATCCCCACACTGCATTAATGATCGACAACACTAAGAATCTATTTGGAACACGGTATTTTTTTTCTCTATTTCTGTGGGAATTAAATTATTTTATATGGAATTCTTACGATCCAAATAGAACCTAAAATGGAATCCGTCCAGCAAGAGTCTGGCGCGCATGCCGAATCAAGAAGGAAGGATGTAACGCATAATGATAACTCGCGAAGATAAAGACCGACAAGTTTTATATATTGGAGTACCAGTACATCTAATTGATTGATATGACGGACCTCCTTCCAACAAGCGTCGGCGAGGCGGACGACGCCGATGAGCAGCTCCGCCACGTCCAGCTTCCCCGACCTGGCCGCCAGGTGCAGCGGCGTATCGCCGTCATCGTTCTTGCTGACGAGCAGGTCGAGGTCCATGGCGATGACCTCCCGGGCGAAGTCGGTGTGGCCGAGGCCGGCGGCGATGTGGAGCGCAGTGTTCTTCTGCGGTGTCTTGGAGCTGAGGATGTCGGGATCTTTCTCCGCCAGCACCAGCAGGCTCGCCACGCTCCCCTGCATTGCAGCCTTGTGCAATTCTGGCTTCATGCTAGCTAGCTAATTGCTTCACACTGTGTGCACTCTTCTTTCTCTGTTTGTATGTGTGCGTTAGAGAGAGAGAGAGAGAGAGAGAGAGAGCGCACCTGAATTGAGGTGGGAATGAAAATCTTTGGCCGTCTAATCTATGCCCGTTGTGGAGTATATAGAAATATATGGACACCGGTTGGATTCCTTGCCTCTATTCCTGACATGGAATTGGTCTTGTGCCCTCGTCGGCAAGCTAGGTGGTGCTTTACTTGCCAAATCGACGTTGCTACATTCCTCACCGAATTTACCTTTCCTAGCTAGGGTGCTCCACGTCCTCCAGCCATGGCTACTTTACTGGCCATCGTATCGCCGAAGAAATCAAGCTTGGGTGACATGAAAGTAAAACAAGGGAAATTTTTTTGTACACGCTACTATCACTTTACCAAGTTCGAGTCATTTGGGCTCGAATTTGAGTACACCTTTATTCTTTTTACTTAAAAAAAATATCAGTTCCTCTCATGTATTCTATTTAAGAATTTTTTATCATCCTTTGGAGGTACCAAAAAATAAATTGAGCTAATAACAAGAGGTATAAGAAACTTAAAGGTGAAGATACTAAGTGCTACAAGAGTTTAAGGGTAATTTAATAGTACCTCCTAAGTTTTTTGCAATTACTTTACCATATTTTGGATGTACCGTGAAATCTCTCCTAAGTTTTCCGCTGTTACTTCACCATATTTTGGATTTACCGTGAAATCTGAGATTTCCGCTGTTACTTTACCATATTTTGGATTTACCGTGAAATATCTTTTTCCAAAAAGGGTGCAATTGGTTATCATAGTTATCCGTAAGGCTCAACAATTGAGAGGTCACTCATCAAATCACATTAAATCTACAAATAAACTTGTCTAACATGTAGTTAGTCAGGCTCGAACTGTGACTATTACCCATCAGCCAGAAGACACGAGTGCCACCAGTTGAGCTAACCACTAATTGGCGATCTACCGTTAGAATTTGACTAATTTTGTATTTACCATCCCACAAATTCCTATTCCCCTTTTGCTCTTCTATTGCTTCTCCCTTATCTCTAGTGACTAAATCCACACCATTGGCCTCCTCTCACCATTGGCAACCACCATAAGGCCTTGTTAACAAGGCCTAAGAAAAGCTTTGCTACCACCAGACAACACGGGACTACGGGAGATGGATCTATTCCTCATGCTCTTCCCACCCGCTTCCCCTGCACCAGTCGCCACCTCTGCACTGACTGCAACAATTATCGGACATTTCTTCTCCTCTGATGAGCATGGTAATGCTCCCGTGCTTGTCTTCTCTGTTTTGAGCCAATAACCTAAAAGTTTCTTATGTTCCGGTCGGTAGAGTAACTCTAAGACGAATTATGATGTTCTTGGGGAGCCTGTTTACAATTTGGTCATATTCAGTTATCGAGTACTTTGGACAAAAGTCTAATAAAAAAAAGAGCTCCTACATGCTCACCTTTATGTAAGTATGAGTGCAACTCATCAAGAAAGAGAATGACTACGCTATGTAATGTCACAAATTTATTCCAACCTCCACAAGTTTAAATGTGTGCTAGGACACACACTCGCATGTGCGCGCGTAAGTGGAAATTACGCACCTAGTAAAGTAGTGAAAATTTCCTCTCAATAGAGGTGTCTTACCTTAATTAATTTACATGATCTTTGATGCCGACAATCACAAATGACCCCAAAAGCACGAGCCAAATCCCAATTGCTACACATACATGTATGATCACAACACAACTATCAAAGGAAGAAATTAAACCATCATATATCATCACAACCATAGCACCTCTCGGACGCTCAAACTCAGCAAGGCAAGAAGTGCCCCCGCCAACAGCAGCGTCGTCACGGTGGAACCCCTCGCCCTGAACGTCGAGCTCAGCCCCCCCGCTTGCGGCGGCGACCCCGCCGGCGCCGAGCTCTTGATCGGGCACGCGTAGTTGCGCTCGCTGGGGTCGACCACCCGGTACACGCCCTTGCTGGTGAGAAGGTACACGTCCTTGGCGTTGTCTTCGCCGAAGGAGAAGACGTCGCCCAGCGACGGCAGCGGGCTACTCGCCGCAAAGTCGCACGGGATCTGCGACGTCTTCGAGCATCTGAACGTCAGCGCCGTCACGTTGTACACCTCGCTGTTCTCCGGCATCTTGATCCCCGCCCACATCGACTGCGCGTAGAGATCCGCGTGGAGAAGTTGCACGCAATAACACACGACAACGCCATGATCATTGATCACCGATCAGGTTCAAAATCTCGGCAAAATTCCGGTCGAGGTTTTAAATCTAGATAGAAAAAAAGTTAAAAAATTTAAATTACACAGTGATTTTAAAAATTTCTGGTATTATGACCGGATTTCACACTACTACACAATGGTACATCACTATCGCTTCATCTGTGTCGGTTCTTAAGTTTTTAGGAAAAAACGATTGTGATTGATGATTTACGAGAGTCATTAATAATAATCACTATCGGTTCTCAGGTTATAAGTGATTGTGATGTAGCACTGAGAACATCACAATCGGTTCTTATGCGAGAAGTGATAGTAATGTGCATGATCATCACAATCAGTTCCCACATAAAAAGTGATAGTGATGAGCACGTTTACAGCACCGGAGCCATTGTCTAGAAAAAGGGGGATATAACAAGAGTGAGTACAAAAGTACTCAGCAAGCATTATTAGCAAATGCAGTAAATGATTTTCTCTCAATCCATCCAAACTCCAACTAATACTCACCTTCCCTCAACATCCATTTTTTTAAAAAAAATAGGTTTTTGGTTTTCTTTAAGGGTTGTTTATTTTAAATTTTCAAAACCAGCTACTAGTACTCGTATATGAGGCAGACTTAGCTTCCGTAGCCTCCAATCCAGGAACAGGTATGAATTCATGATTTTTAACTCTACGTAGGTTCATATAATTTTTAGCCGTAGCGATCCCATCCTGTGAGGCCCCAGAACGTTTATCATTAATCTAGCATTTTGATCTCCAACCTTGGTAGCCAACGAGTAGTGGTGTCCTCGACTGTTCCCCACATACCCTTAGTGTACCAGTTGTATCATGCTACCGCAGCAACATTGATACTCCCCTAGGCTTTAAATATAGCGCCTGATAAACTGCGGCTAATATCGTGTTCCTCACTAGGACTCCCGGCATACCCAGCTTCACACTTCTAGATAACTACTTAACCACCAATGTGGAGATTATATTATATTCATAGCACAACCTTTTTTGACAACGATTTATCTTGCTATGGTTGATACTGGAATACGGCTTATTGCCCGAGTGTAGTTGATTGACCTTATATTATAACCTATGTAGAGGACCCCACCGGCTATTCCCTTCTCATCGATGCCCTTTACCAACCATAATGAACATACGCCATTGCCTTTTTCTCCCATCAATAATTCTCAATATTGCTACAGCATTCCATCAACCTAACAATTCAACAATTCACCACCGTACCATCTTATCAATCGCAACCAATTTAGAGTTTCAATTCCGAAAATAGTTTTTTTCCATGCATCAATATACCACATATATCTCAACACATTTAAAAGCAGTTAAATAAATATGATGAAAGGAAACTTGCCTGGAATAGGATCGATATAATCAGTCTCACTCGTATACTGGATCTGATTGTCTGGAATGCTCAGGTCGGATTCTGAAAGTAGATGTTAACTAGGGCAATTAAGGTGAACAATTTATTCTGGCGTCCAACCAACTTCTGATCTGTCGTATATTTTTATCTTGGCACTATTTAATTAATATTATGTTGGTGATTTTTAAGCAATTCGCAAGTTGATTACAGAATCCAACACGGTTTGCTGCAACGAATTATTTTTTCTACCCTTCCCCCCCAACCCACTTTTTCTCTCTTCTTTTCTCTCTTCCCATTTTCTTTCCTTCTTCTTCTTCTCTTCGCTTTCTTTCCCTTCTCTTTCTTTCTTTCTTTCTTTCCTTCCCCTACCTTTTTTCCTTTTTCTTGGCTTTCGGCCGACAGCCATTCGGCTGCCTTGCCCTCGGTTCGGTCACCCTTTTCTTATTTTCCTACTTCCCTTTCTACTCCTTCATCTACCTCATCTCCTCTCTACTCCCATGGCTGGATTCTACTTCTACACCTCTACTCTTGTACCTCCCAGCTGATTGGCTTCCCCCCACTCCTTCTCTCCTCACAGCTCTTCTCTGCTCTCCACCCGATCAGTTCCCCTTCGGCTGCCTCTCCTCCGCGCCTCCCTTTTACCTGGCCGTGCCTCCTCTCCCAGCTTCTCTTCCTTCCGGCCGCACCTCCGGCTTGGCGAGACCCTCTGTGCCTTTTCCTCTTTGGTGGCTGGTGGCTCCTCCCAGCGGCCTCCTCCCTGTGTAGCGCCTCGGCCCAGAGCTAGCTCGGCCCACACGGCTCTGGCCGCAGCTCGCTGGCGCGCGCAGGCGCCAGCTCGCCGCCTTGCGACCGCATCTCCTTGGCCTGGGTTCGGCCTGACCGACCGCACCTCTACTCTACTCCCTGCTTAAGGATGTGTATCGACCGTTGAACATTTAATGAAGTGATGATTAAAAGGTTAAGCATTCGCTGCCCAGGATCGTAATTTATCTGATCAGTCAAAAAGAAGCTGGAGTGTTCTCAAAGATAGATCTTCGATCGAGTTATCATCAGTTAAGAATTCGTGCAGAGAATGTTCTTAGGTCAGAGTTTTCTATGCAGTATAGACAGTATGAGTTTACAGTGGTGTCTGCTAGAATGATCAATGCCACTGCAGAATTTATGAAGATGATGAATGGAGTTCCACGGGAATTTTGGTCAAGCTTTTATGGTGTATAGGTGGGATGTCTTTGTTTGCTTCAAGTCAAAAGGAAAGTATGCGGAACAAGTTGGGATTAGTTTTGGAAAGGTTGCTAGACTAATGGCTGTATGCTAAGTTTAGCAAATGTGATTTTTGGAAAGAGAAAGTTGAATTTATTGCCATGAGATGACTGCTAAAGGAGTTACCGTGGATCCAACCACAAGCGATGTTACGTGGGAGCAACCGAGACCGCTTAGGCAATTAGGAGAAGAAGTTTGCATGGACACCGTAGTGCGAAAAGAATTTTCTGTGATTGAGGAAACGTTTGATGATAGCACCTGTCTTAGCGTTGCTAGATGTGCAAATGCAGTTTGATATATACTATGATGCCTCAAGACAAAATCTTCGATGTGTGTTAATGCAGAAAGGCAAAGTTGTTGCCTATGCATCAGGACGGTTGAGGCCACATGAAGAGAATTATGCTACGCATGAATTGGAAATTGCTACCCTAGTGCATGCTTTGAAGTTATTGCGTCATTATATTATTGGAGATATGTACAGACCATAAGAGTTCGAAGTGCAGACCGGAATATGGAACGAATGGGATGGTTGGAGTTGATTAAGTATTATAAGGCTGGGATCTGTTATCATCTTGGTACGGCTAATGAGGTATCCGATGTCTTAAGTCGTAAAGGCCAGAGTGCCAATACACCAATATCAAGTGATCAATCGAAATTGTGCAAGGAGTTTCAAAAGTTGAAATTAGAAGTGGTTTCACAGGGATTTATAGCTGCTTTGGAAGTTAAGCCAATGCTTGAAGATCAGATCAGAGTGGGTCGGAAGGATGAAGGCTTAACTGAGGATTTTACCGTGAATGACCAAGGAACCACACGGTTTAAAGGTCGAATCTATGTATCGAGCAAGAAAGAGCTTAAGTAGTTGATTCTAGAAGAAGTTAATGATTCTAAAGTATTCAATTCATCCAAAAAGATGTTAAGATATATCAAGGTCTTAAGGAAAGGATTTGATAGCCTAAGATGAAGCGTGAAGTTGCTGAAAATATCGCTTTGTGTGATGTGCGTTAGAGAATAAAAGTAATGCATCATAGATCAGCAAGTTTGTTACAGCCGGTGGAGAGTTCTGAGTGGAAGTAAGAGGCAAATCAGTAATAAGATACCTAGCGTTGAGAATGGTCGAGGGTCCAGAAGGGATATGGTTCCATTTGGGGCCATCGTTGACCGTTGTCCGAAGTTGCTCATTTCACACCCTTAAGACTACCTATTCAGGGATCAGTTGGTAGGACTATTTATAATTGTCTGTTTGCATGGTATGTTTGAGAAGATTGTGTCAGATATAGGTACCTAATTTACCTCGAGATTTTGGAATAAGCTGCATGAAGCATTGGAAACTCGTTTGCATTTCAGTACATTGTATCATCCGCAGACAGATGGTCAGAATGAGGGAGTTAATCAGATTCTTGAGGATATGCTGAGAGCTTATGCTTTAGCCTGTGCTATTTCGTGGGATAAGTGTTTGCCGTATGCAGGATTTAGCTATAACAACAGTTACCAGGCTAGTTTGTAAATGTCACCAATTGAGGTTTTGTATGGACGTGCCTGTCGTACTCCGTTGAATTGGAATGAGACAAGAGATCGTATGGTATGTGGACCTGATATTCTCAAGGAAGCTGAAGAGCGAGTTGCTATGCTTAGAGAGAGGTTGAAGGTGGCTCAGTTAAGGAAGAAGAGCTACGCTGATGCCCGTCGTCAAGATTTGAGATTCGAGTCAGATGATTTTGTGTATCTCAGAGTTCGCCTCTTAAAGGTGTCGAAAGGTTTCACGCTAAGGGGAAGCTTGCGTCAAGATATGTTGGTCCGTTCAAGATTTTGAGCCGTCAAGGAGAGGTTGCTTATCAGATGGAGTCGCTGTAGTCAATGGCAGGAGTGCATGATGTGTTATATGTGTCACAGTTTAAGGAACATCTCAGAGTGCCAGCGGAGCAGATGCCATTAGAAGCAATTGAACTGCAGGAGGATTTGATCTACAAGGAGTAGTCGATTAGAATTTTGAATGTTTTGGAATGCAAGACCAGGAGCAAGTCTATTCGCTTTTGCAGAGTTTAGTGGAGCAATCATTCTGAAAGTGAAGCAACTTGGCAGCGTGAAGAAGATTTGAAGTCAGAATTTCCCAACCTATTCTTTAGTTAGCCTTGAATCTCGGGGTCGAGATTCTGTTAAGGGGGGAGGTTTGTAACATCCCAAAATTTGCTTTAATATGATTTTATGGGTTATTTATGCATTCTATGATATTCTGGATTTTATTGGATTTTCTGGATTTATTTGAATTAACTTTAAATTAAGTATATTGATCTTTTGTTGAAAACTAATTAAATTTATGCAAAGCTAAAATAAAGTTTTGCCAAAAATATTTTATCTAAGTTCAATATGTCTTAAACTATTTTTGAGAATTTTCTTGGATTTTTCCTGGAATGTTTATTGCCTAAAACCATTTAATCGAATTACCAGTTTTATTTTAATTAACTAATCCGAGAAAATTGTTGTATAGTATCGGGCCGAGCCCATCTACTGTGCTCGCTTGGCCCAAGTCTAGGCAGCCCGATTGGCCCGTTTTATAGAAGTTCTTGCGCCAACCGTTAGATCTTAATCCAACGGCTTCCGTCGTCGTGAAACCGTAATCTCGCTAGCCATTGGACTCTAGGATCGGGGAGGATTGTGCCACGTCGCAGAGAATCGTGGCCGTTGATCAGGAATTGGAGGGTCCTCACCTTTCGTCCACGACTTGGACTCTTCCGCCGCGCCGCCGTTTTTCTGACGGACTCGGAGTCCGTGTCCAACGCCTGCACGCCTCCCCGTATGCCTATATAAAGCGCCGTCGGGTGCGTTGGACTCCCCGCCTCGCGTCGCACATGTACCGTAAGCCGCACACGCTGATCCGCCGTCGACCGCCCGTAAGAGCTCGCCGCTGATCCCCCGCTCGCCGTTTGCTTTCTTGCTGTCGTGCCGCCGTTAGACGCCTTCCGTCGCACGAGTTCTGGATCTAGCTTCGCCGGTTCATGCCGCACCGGGCCCGCAACGTTTCATCGTCCGAAGCTCGCCGGGGCGCCACTTGGAGTGTCGTCGTCTTCATCGCCGGTGGAACACCTCTGCTGCGTCGCCATTAGCATCGGGAGAAGCATCAAACCGTCAGATCGTCGCTCAATGCCCCGGATCCGGCCACGTAAACTCGGTAAACAGTAAACACCTCCGTTAAGCGCTGACCATTAGATCTAATTTGTCGCTCGCGATTTTGCCGCGTAGGCTTCAATCGGTACCCGTTAGATGTGTGATGTGTGGATCGGATTGCGCCGCGCAGGTAAGCCAGTAGCACGACGACGTGTGGCGGTGTGTGCCGAAGGGTCATGCACCGAGTTCACGATAGACCAGGGCGGATCCGTGGACCGGGCGCATGGACCCAGGGTGACGTGGCGCGACGCGATTGGTCCGAACCGACGATGACGTCATAATTTGTTTTTTTTGAAGAATAAACTCAGTCAGAAAAACCAGCGGTGCTGGCGTCATCATGAGATCGTGCTGATGTCATAAACTCCATTTTTCAGTATAAAAATAATTCGGTTTATTTCGAATTTCCTAATTTATGTATTTTAAATATTTATTCAAACTTCAAAAGGCTATAACTTTTGCATTTTAACTCGGATTTGAGTGATTCAAATTTCTAAAAATTTGTAAAATCAAGATTTATCTAATGGTTAATTTTATTTGCTTTTTGGAGTTCATTTTCTCTCTGTTTTGGTTATTATTTGCTTTTCTTTTTCGGTACGCGTAGACGTTGAATTGTGCGACGCTTCGGAGGAAGATTCAACAACTCAAGATCAAGTTTCAGAGCAAGACCAGAACCTATTCCAAGACAAGTTGTGCTTTGATCATATTGAACCCATGTTTATAAGGATGCTATGTTGTTTTACCTATTGCATATTATTTCAAGTATATATTGTTTCACATTAAATTGGGACCTAGTTAATCTACCAAATTGATCTATACCCTACCTTGCCATTGTATGCCATGATCTAATTGTCACCCTAGGATGGTTAATTAATAGTTGGTTAATATTGATAATTAACATGGGCTGGTTAGACCGTCGTAGATTGCTTAGCCATGCCATGTCGTCACATGTGTTGAATCATCACTGATTAATCTTGACCAATGGAATATGGAACAATGTTATGAACTTGTGTGTCATGTGTGGTCACACAATGAGATTGCGTTGTGGTGACGAGTGGATGTCACGCAACGAGGTTGACTTGTTGATACCATGTGGTGCTTGGTAATCAACTGGGGTGGTAATGATTTAGATTGGGGTAAGTGGCGAGGGGCACTGTGCCAAGGTGGGCCAGATTTGGCAGAGGGTATGTGGAAGTCTTGCCCTAGTCACCCTAAGGACTTAACCTTGCAAGCCTTTGACCTGAGTCTTACTTGCAACCACACGTCTGGAATGGGACAGCCTAGCCGACTAATTTGTGAAGTCTAAATTTCGGTACTACCGTGGTGTATAGTGAGTTCCGGGTGTACGGGTAGACTCACATGGCGTAAGAGGGGGCCCCGGAGTGTGGTAACCAGTCCCTTCCGTGTTGAAACCTCAGCGAGCAGTACAGGGTCTAGACAGAGCATTGTAAAGGCTTTGTCATGATTATCCTGCCGGCACACCAAAGGAAGTGTGCTAATAGCTTGGCAACAAGGGACGATCATGTCGTGTGGGTAAAGTGCATAACCTCTGCAGAGTGTAAAACTATTCGAATAGCCGTGCTCGCGGTATTGAGCAATGCTCGGGAATTACAGTTAAGGGTTAGCTTAATTAAATGGAAAACATGGTTGGGATGGCAGGATGCCATATTGAAGGTTGAAATTTGTCTTAGGATTGGAAACTTGGTTTACTTGAGAAATGCTGAACCTATCTATTACTGATATTTGTTTTACAGTCCTTGCAATCTATTTATTGTATTTGTTCATAAATGCTGCTTTGTTGCAAAATAGCCATGATAGCCTATCCTTTGGAATAAGCCTTGCATATAGCTATGTTAGAATTGCATCCTGTGCACAATTTGTTGAGTGCTTTAAGTACTCACCCTTGCCAACAATAACATCACTAGTTGCAAAGTCTACATCAATGCTGGAGGAAAGATTCCAGGAGGAGACGAATGTTTAGGGTGCAAGCCTTGTTAGTTGCCTGTGGTAAACTGCGGGGTTGTCTACGTTTGCATTCCGCTGTAGTTTAATATGTGGTTCAGCCTTGCGAGGCGTAGTCATGTAAGTTGACCATAAGGTCATTCAACTAGTAATATATATCATATGATGTCTTTCATAATATTTCCGCTATGTATGATTGTGATATTTACTGATGTTGAGCCTGTGTGCACTAGCGTGATCCTGGACTAGTGTGGTATACACAGAGGGTCCGGATTTGCATATTCGGGTCCCGACAGAGGAGAATCTTAAGATTAAGGGAAGAATAGCAAAATCTACGTTTTGCAAATATGGTAGCCCTCGGAAATAAGATTTTGAATTTGATTATTCTAATGCTAATGACCATTCTATCTAGGGTTTATCCTACAGTCAGCATAGCTCTGATACCAACTATAACGACCCCTATTTTTACATACATGCAAAAATGGAAATCTAATGTGCATTCCGTACTAGTCCCATGATCAGTAGCTAGTACGCACATACACACCAATTGGAATCACAACCATACAACGATATTAATTAAGCGGAAGCTATTATATAAAGAAAACTTTACAACTCAGAGATATAGCAGGAAAAGAAGCAAGGTCTTGTAGTGTGCCCATCCAAAACCCGCAGGCAACTGACAAGGCATAATCCCTAGAAAGATTACGATGAAGAAAAATCCCGCAACCTGCGACGAAAAAGAATCCTTGGAGCTTCGCTAACTTATCCACCTAAAAACAACATATAAAAAAGGGTGAGTACTTTCGTACTCCTCAAGACTTGAGCAAAACCTATAATATATGCAGGCCATTTCAAAAGAGGCTACTACAGTTAATTTGCGTAAAGCAGAATTGACATTTAGAAATCAATTTATTTATAAACGGCATTTGTAAAAGCATATTTGACCAATAGGAAATAAGTAAAGCATAAGTAATACTCACAACCCATCGTGAATATCGAATAATCCAGAAATAGAATCCAACAATGTCGATCCTTTGACATGAAATAAAAGCTGGTAAACAGGTTCCAAACCAAAACCCAATTTTAGAAAATACAAAACATTTAACTAGTGCAAGTTCACCAAGTTTCCCATGACCGAGGGGGCGGCTAATCGATTAGATTTACACTCTGCAGAGGTGTACAACTTTACCCACAAGTCATGACCTTTTCTTTTTGCCGCATGTTTCACGCACCTTTGGCGTGTGGCCAGAATGTTCATGACGAAAACCTTTACATTATCTAAGTTAACTTTGCACCAGCACTGGGACGATAAAACCCATGCTATGCTGGAAGAACTCAGAGCATAGGAATGTTGGAACTTCCCATAGACATAGCGTACACCATTATATTAGCAAGTGTTGTTCCCAACATGTAATGACCCCCATTTTCACATAAATGCAAAAATGGAAATCTCATGTGCATACAGTACTAGTCCCATGATCAGTGGCTAGCACGCACATTTACAACAATTGATATCACATCCATACTCTTTATTACAAATGATAACAGTAATCTATACAATAAAATCTTACAATACAGAGTGAAATGCAGCGGAAAGGATTAAAATTCTTGTAGTGTGCCCATCCAATCCTCAGGCAACTGACAAGGTATAATCCCTAGAAATTCATCGTCAATATCCCGAATCCCGCGACAATTATGTTTCATCGAGCTAATCTGATTCTTCACCTAAAAACAACAATTAAGCAAGGGTGAGTACTTTCGTACTCCGCAAGACTTTTGCAAAACCTATGATATATGCAAGCCATTTCAAAGGAAAGGCTAGTATGGTTAGTTTGCATAAAGCCAATTTGAAATGTAAATACAGAATAGTAGATTGCAAAACAAATCTTAAGTAAAAGCAATTTAATACTGAAATAACAGTATGTAAAGTACGAGTAAGTGAAATCACGAACCTGGGTATCCTGACCATATCCACAAAACTAGTTCTACTGACACACAGTAGAATTCACCAACACACGGTAGAAATCGCATTTTATGAAAATAACAAAGCTGCTAACTATGTGATGACTTTACCAAGTTCCCATAACCGCGGGTACGGCTAATCGATTAGTTTTACACTCTGCAGAGGTGTACATCTTTACCCACAAGTCATGACCTTTTCCTTTTGCCGTATATTTCACGCACCTTTGGCGTAGTGGCCAAAATGTTCATGACGGAAACCTTTACATTATCTAGATTAACTTTGCACCAGCTCCGGGACGTTAAACCCATACTATGGCAGAAGAACTCAGAGCATAGAAATGATAGAACTTCCCCAGAGTATGGCGTACACCGGTGTATCGGTAAACGTTTGATTCATGATCACCTCGGTGTGGACGTCCCTTCGAGCAATTCATTAAGAAACAGCTCGTATTGCTCCAGCCTTCCAAAGTGCAGAGTTAAACTAGATAACTTAATCGGTTTAAGGCTGTCCCATACCAGCACTTGTGTTTGTACGGTAATTCTTGGCCTGAAAATAACCCATAGTTCGGTCCTTAACTCGACACGGGCAATAATCTCCACCCTACACTACGTGCAAAGACATGCACATCCGGCTATTGCCAATAATTGCCCGCATCTAAACCATAACTTTATTTTCATTTTTCCAACTAAAATACCAACCACAAAAATGGTCATACCCATTTAAATGTCATATTCAAAGTCTTTAATCATGTCACAGTTTTATGTTCATTTAAGCTTTGGCTAAGCATGTCACTAAATGTGAGTAACCCAGATTGACATTAAATAATGTCTAAGCTATTCTAGGGTTTTCAAGGTTCACAATTTTTTACTTATCAAGGAAGTTCCATAAGTCTACTGGTACAACTACCATTACTCGAAATATAGCAGACTTTAATAAAATAAAGTATGCAGTAAAACATTTAATGAAAACATTTATAAAACTGGGTTCAATATGATCAAAGGGGGTGCTTGCCTTGCTTATTTATTGCTTACGACGAAGTCGAGGTCGTAGTTGACATCGTTGATGATAGAATCATTATCGTCGGGTTCTACACGTGGCGAATAAAGAACACAATACAACAAATTCAATAAGGGCAAAAAGAAGTCAGATGAAGAATCAAATAAAATCAATTATAAGAAGCAGGTGTAACTTAGGGTTTGTGTTGAATGATTTCAATATCTTATGATTTAGATAATTATTCAAATATATTGTTAATGACTTATGATGAAGAAAACATGGTTTCTTTGATAGGTTATCTATTCTTGAATTACGAATTCAAGAGGCTATAATTATGTATTCTTGCATTTATAACTTCGAATTATAGATGCTAAAATTATTTGGATTAATAGAATTAAAACAAAAATTAAGGGTTATGCGAATAACACTTAATTCCTTAAGTGATTTTGCATAAGAAGGTTTCATATAAATTAGATCTATTGAGTATAGGCTATTAATTATGTACTTAAGGTTTTTAAGAAGGTTCTGGCGATACAATTTACATATATGTTCGTTATTTCAAAGTTTATTCATTCATATAATCAATTCCATACAACATAATACTTAAGGTTATTTGGCTATTAGGATTTATATGCAAAACATGATGAAATAAGATTATTTCTTCAGAATATGATAGTCTAAACATTGAAGAACATTCTTAAGCTGATTTCATACATTTTAGTGTTTAGACGATACATTATATTCTTTGTTGAAAAAGCTTATATGATATTAAGGGTTATGACAACTATATTACTTAAGGGTATTGGGTTAGCCGAATTCAGATGATAAACAAGTTGTAATATGAATATTTTTCCATATTATGGTAGCATAAACATAATAGGATGCTACTGAGCTATTATCTCATTATTTTCCATTTATACTAGATATTTTATGGGTTGCCGAAAAGCTTATATAATTATGCCGATTGCGCGGTTTCGGTCCAGATTTCATTCTTCGATTGCGGCTGCACCTTACGGGATAATCTAACCATTTTTTATACATTAGTAGGGGATATCCCTAAAAGTGTTTTAAAGATGGTTTCGCAATATTTCGCATTCATTTGTGATGTTTTTCACATACATGATCTTTAGGGCTAAATATGGCCTAACCCAAAATTGTTCAAAATGTTGCCATTTCTGTACAGAAAGTTATTATATATTATTTTAAGGTCATAGCATTTGATTTTGTCAGATTTGAGGTTCTTTTGCGAGAGTTATGAATATTTGATCATTTTGCCGATTGAAGGTTTGAGCATTTAGCAAATTGATTAAACTAAAGCAAAGTATAAATATTTTTGACTATTCATAATCTATACAATCCCAGTATCACATTTAAACTGTTTTAATCTAATTTTGAGCTCATATGAACATTATTCTAACCACTTGAAACTTGAATGTTATTAAGGAGTTAAACCAACAATCTTTGATACAAAATACATTAAAATTTATTTTTTTTTGCAGAAATGGAATGAATAGGGTTTCAGATACTTATGGTATTTATTTCATGATTTATGGATCAATATAAAATATACATCCTTCATAACACCTATTTATGGCCTAATATTCAAACCCTAATAAAAACATTTTCCTGCAAGAAACATATGACTTTTTATTTCAGATTATAATTCCTTATTTCAAAACTTAAATTTACAAACTAATTTGACTTCATTTTGACACTCTAGCAAAAAGATATGGAAGTTTGAATGCAAGAGGCAAAAATAAAAACTTATATTGCAAAAGCTGGGATTCGAACTCAGGGCACCTCGGCTGAACCCAGAGCACTAAACCATTGAGCTGCGATGTTTCTTGTCACTAAAGGGAGAGGAATATTACTTGAGCTTACTCAAACACTACTCATGGTCTTGATTTCAAGTTTAAAGATTAAACTAATCTTTTGATTCATGAACTAGAGGATGATTAAGCTTATTACCTTCTGTCTTTGGGCTGACAACTAAGCAACCCCTCAAGTTCCTAAACCATTTAGTTCATGCTTTATTTTCTCATAATTGAACATCATTTTAAACTTGTATAATTGGCATGTGAACTTTTACAGGGTATGAGGATATACATGATTAAGGTCATAATAAAGATTAAACTAGTTAGGGCTTCCTAAATCTTAAGGTGTAGGTATTTGAATGCGATGACCGATTAATTCAAGCCGAGTTAACTTTCTGATTAGGATTTGTATAGGACGTGTATGTATGTATGTATGAATATATTAGAGCAAGTACCATATGAGTTTAAGGATTTAAATTATTTTGAGTTATCTTCTGATATTCGAAGTAAAGATTTAATCTGAACTTGCTAATGACTTTGACCTTTGAGTTTAAGAGTAATTTGCTAAGTTAACTTTTGATCTATAGTTACTTTAATGATTCTATAGGTCTGGTAGATCTACAAGTTCATTTATCTGAATCTTGTTGTCTCACTACAAGAGACTGATTAGTTTTGATGCTAGCTATTTGCTGTTTTTACCTTTTGGATAGATGAAGGGCCACAATCAGTGATTGCAAGGGGCTTCCTCAGCACAACCGAACAGAGCAAAGAACTGCTACAGTGGGCGCCATGGCTGGGAGCTTGGAGGTGCTTCGGCCGGCTGCAAAGCAAGCAAAGGGAGCTTCAAACAATCACCAAAATGGAACCCAAGGACTCCGCTGATGCCCTAGGTGATATTGGTCAGAGCTCTAGTGACCCGAGGAGGCGGCACGACAGAGGACATGGCCGGCGGCAAGAGGGCTCACGGTGGTGGAGCTTCACGGCAAGGGAATCCCAAAATCAAGTAGGGGTTTTTGATTGTGGGTGGATAGGGGTGCTTCATGTGAATTTAATTGGCAAATGGAGGTGTATGCAGGGAGTTGGCCGGTGGAAGCAGCATGGTCGGAGTTGGTCAAGAAGGCGAAATTCACTTCCTCTGATGCTTGCTTGAGGTGGAGGAAGCTCTAGGGAACGTGAGGAATGAAGCAGGGAGCTTGGCTGCCTTTTATAGATAGGGAAAGGCGGTGCAATAGTGGCGCCATGAGTAAGCTCAACAGGAAAAAAAATGGCAGTAGCACAGAGCATGGGAAAGGTTGGTTGCACGATTTTCGAGGCTGCGACATGGCATATCAGGGTATATACGGCGGGGCTTGAAGTCGGTTGTGAAGTTTGCTTGATTTTTGCTTTGATTTTTGATAACAACAGAGAGAGAGAGAGAGAGAGCTCTCTTGGCTGCTTGCTGTCTTCGTGAGGAAGAAGGGCACCAGCGTTGCAGGTCGGGCCCACCTGTAAGCTGTACAAGGAGTCCCCTCTCTGCAATCTTTTGGACAGCACAAGATCTCTCTCTAATCGTGGCTATCAAACCGACTTAAGATTTTATGAAAATTTTTACGTAGGTCGGCAAGGTTAAGATAAGGGTTTAGTAAAAATTTTAGATAAAAATATTTATAAAAAATCTGACAATTCATGGTTGTCACTTCCTGTAAATTCTGAATTTTATTTAATTTAAGATCAAAATCAGTTTATTATTTTATGAAACTTTTTATAATGATCTGGAATGAAATTTTTAACATTATATAAACTTTTTAGATTTTTATATTGTATATTTTAATTTTAATAATTCTCACATTGTAATTTTCAGCTTTTCTAAGAGTCTATTTTTGAATTTCTAAAAATAATAAATGATGGGATAAACTCTTGATATTTTTACGAGACATGGGTAAGACAATCATGTCGGCATGGTTAAAATTGTAACTCAGGTTAAGTTAATATTACTTCTGAAGAAATCTTGCAAGTTCAGATTTTTGATTATCTTTTCATGATTACAATATCTTTTCTTTATTTAATGTGTTCATACTACTTTTGACAGTATGACAAGGTGTTTGACTATTTCTAATATTTTAATATTATTTTTGCACATTTTTATTGCTATTGTGTTTTTATCTTTTTTAGTTTTACCATTTTACCATTTCAATTTATGAGACTTTTCTTTTAAAAGCAAAATTCAAGAAGATCCAATAATTCAGGAAACTCAGAAAATTCAAATTCAATTTAAATATCATATATCAAATTCATTTTTATAGTTTATTTATTTTGGAAGAAATAGTTTTAGTATTGAAATATTTCTTTTCTTTAAAATTAGAATACAAGAAAAGATGAAAAGATATTGTTTAAAATCAAAATATTAATTCCATTTAAATTTTTTTATTTAATTCTATTTTTAAATTTCAAGCTTTTTATTTTTCATATTTTTTAATTTTATGGGATGTTACGTAACACCTCGGTGTGGGCACCCCGTAGAGCAAACCTCGATAGGAGAGCCTATACTACTTCAGCCTACCAATGTGCAAAGTTAAACTTGATAACTTAATTGGTTTAAGGATGCCCCACAACAACACTTGTGGCTGTACGGATTATCTTGGATCATACAACACTAAGTTCGGTCCTTAATCCGACATGGGCGATACTCCACCCTAGACTACGTGCAAATCCCTCTGCACCTCCGGCTATTGCCAATAATCGCCCGCATCAAAACCATAGTTTTATTTTGGGTTTTTAATGAACATACCCATTACCAACAGCTTTATTTCCAACAATTTCCATTTCTCAAGAAACAAATTTTGATCTGATCATCATCCTCATTTGTTCTAAAATCATGGCTAAGCATGGATAAAAGTAATCGTATATACTCATGATGACATTAAGTAGTTGTCTAAGCTCAATCTATGGTTATCAAGGTTCACATGTTCATACTTATCAAAGAAGTTTCATGAGACAACAGGTATAACTACCAGCACCACAAAATAGCGAATTTACGGAAAAATAAACGCATGCATGAAAAACAGAATGCAAATTAAATTCAGGGATCAAGATGGTCAAAGGAGAGTGCTTGCCTTGCTTATTTATTGCTTACGACGATCAATCGGAAAATATAGCAAATAATAAACTTCAATAAGGGCAAAAAGAAAATAGACAAAAAATCAAATAAATATTCACTGCAAAAAACAGGAATACTTTAGGGATTGAATTATATGATTTCAAGATCTCATGTTTTAGATAGTTACACATCCATATAGTTAATGATTTTTATTATGAACAAAACAAGGTTTATTCTATAGGTTATCTATTCTTGAATTACGAATTCAAGAGGCTAAAATTATGAATTCTTGTATTTATAACTTCAAATTATAGATGCTAAAATTATTTGGATTAAAAGAATTAAAACACTAGTTGGGGTTAGGGTTATTCAAATAGCACTTAATCTTAAGCGATTTTGCATAAGGAGGGTTTTGAATGAGTCAGATCTGTTAAGCTGGGTTACTAGATTTATTCATGGTTTTTAAGAAGGGTCTGGTGATACAAATATATTAGCTGCAAACTTCATTATTATTACAAAGTTTAACTATTCATATTATGACACTCATTAAACATAACACTTAGGGTTATTTGACTAATAGAATTTATATGCAAAACATGATGAAGTAAGATTATTTCTTCGAAATCACATAGTATATACTTTGAAGAATATATCTAAACTGATTTCATACATTTTAGTGTTTAGACGAGACATTCTATTCACTACTGAAAAAGCTTATATGACATTAAAGGTTATGATGACTATATTACTTAAGGGTATTGAGATAACAGGATTTAGTTGAAAGGCAAGTTGTAAATAAAATATTTTTCTAGAATATGATAGTACATATCCCAAATACCATTTCTAAACTGATCTTCATAATTTTTACACTTAGACAAGGTATTCTACGGGTTGATGAAAAAGCTTGAGTGATTCTATAACTACACAATAAAGATTCCGTTTTTGATATAAGATTGCGACTTCACCTTATAGGATAATGTATCCATTTTTCAGGTATTAATAGGGTATGACACTATGAGTGATTTAATAGTTGATTTCGCGATAATTGGCTTTTACCCGAGATGTTTTCCCTACAAGCGACCATTAGGGTCTAATATGGATTTATCTCAACCTTGCACAAACATAAAATATTTTTGTACAAACAGCAAGAGTACTATTTTTCAAGGTTATAGGATTTAGTTTTGTCAAATTTGAAGTTAGTTTGTGAAAGTTATAACAATTCAAATTATGCAAGTGTTAACACTTCGACTATTAACCGTTTACTATTTTCTTTGATAAACTTAAATATTTTTACACATCTGAGATCTTTGTAATGCCAGGGATATAACAAAACTGGTTTGGTGATTATTTGAATTCATTTGATTCATATTTGACTGTTTGATTTTCTATACAAATGTATGTACATTTGTACTTATGTTATTTCATACTTTTCAAGATAGTTCAAATCAAGTTCAATTATTAATTATTTTGGAAAATTCAGGTATTCTACTGTCACACTAGTATTTAGAAACCAAATTTTACTTATTCCATATTTCTTTTATTCAAGTTGTGCTTATTTGAATTTCCAATGTATTGAATGAAATCTTCAATAGAAAGTAGTTCAAACATAAATGAAATTTCAATATTTTTATATATTTGAACTTCTGGAAGCATAAGGATTTCATTAAAATTTGTTCCATTCAATTCCAAATTTGTTTGCAGAAATTTTATATAAAGCATATATTTAGCCCCTTTCTTTCAAATTTGAATTTCAATTTTACCAAATGAACATTTTCAAAATATTGTTGCATATTATGAAATTAAATGATTTTACATGAATATATAAATTTATTTCACCAATTTTGGAATTATAATGCAATAGTTATAAGCAATCAAAATATCTCGGGTAATGAAATTCTAAAGAAAACTGAAAATACGTTTTCTGAGTTGCGAGGCGTATTCTACCGGTTTAACTGGCTTCCTCTCGCGCCACTGACAAAAGAGGCCCACAGCGCAGTGAGCCGAAGCAGGGGAGCGGCTAGGGCACGGCGGCGACGGCGCTCCGGCGAGGTTTCGGCCGAATCGATGGAATGGCGAGCATCAGTGGAGTCAGGGGGTTCCGTTTTACCTGTTTGCTGGGTCGGAGCTTAGCCGAGCAGCTATGTCACCGTGCGCCGGCCGCTGGGAAAGATGACTGCGGTGGCAGCGGCATTGCGGGCAAGGGGAGCTGAAATTGGCAAGTGGGATGGGTTCGTTGATGCTCAGAGGCGCTCTAGAGGGGAGTGATTGGGATGGGATGCGCTAGATTGGCGCAATTTGGTAATCCCCCCTTTTTGGGTTCCCAGCGAAAACAGCGAAGAACGGAGGATTTCAGGCTCTGGCGTTTGGTTCAGGGAATGACTAAGGAAGAGGGGTCTCAATGCGACACCCATGAGGTATTTATAGCCGTAGAATTCGGGTTCACAGTGTTTGAACGGGGAAGGGGAGGTTGCAGCTACTCTGTGCGCAGGTGATGATCTGGCGCGGGATTTCTCTCGGCGACGTGCGGCACTGGAGTGGTCAAAGCATGGCACGAGAGACACACGGAACAACGTGGCTTTGGTCGGGCAGAGAAGGCGCGGCGATGCACTGAATCGGCGAGGCAGGCGCGAGACCGAGAAAGATCGGGAGGGGAACGCATGCGCGAAAAAGAGAGGAAAGGAATGGAATTGGTGACTGACAATGGGACCGGGGACCACCAGGCAGAGGCTGAGAGGTTTTCCCGTTGCCGTGCCAGCAAACGGTTACAAGTACGGAGGTTGGTCCACATGTCAGCGAAAGAAGGTGAGACAAGGAGATAACCTTCAACCCGACCGCTCGATGATTGCATTAAAACTGCTAACAAATCATGTTGAAAATTTTCTAAACTTTTTTACTGAGGTCGAATGGTAGCTTTTATCCTCCAATAAAATTTTTGGATCAAAATATCTTATAATTAATTAATTAAAATTCTGACACTGTGCTTTAGCCAAAATTTCTATTTCGGGTTTTTATTTATTTAGAGTTTCAAATTGTATTATTTATTTTTGAAACTTTTATGAAGAGTTATATTTAGGTCAACAATTCTCCCATAAAAATTTCAAGATAACATATTATGTACTTATATTATAATAATTCTGACATCATAATTTTTAGATTTTTAAGCTTCTATTTTTGAATTTTTAGAAAGTATAAATCACATGATAAATTCCTGAAATTTTTACTAGAGATACATTCTACTCTGGAGGTGTTATGGTAATTTGTATGGCTCCAGATAAACTTCGAATATTTTTCATTAATTCTGGCTTACACTGTTTCTAGTCAAAGGGGATATCATTCACTTATTTATTCACTTTTCTGTGCATATAATTTTTACTTGTTGATTTTACTGACTTACCAGTATGGTTAGAGTTCCATGGTAATTTTTCCAAAATTTTACTTTTACCTTTTTATATCTTTACCATTACCCATTCTAGTTCTTTGATTTTTCTCACCATACAAAAATACAAGAAATTCCAAATAAATTCCAATCATGCCAGGAAAAATCAGAAATAATTATATTCAAATTCAAAATATTAATTTTTATATTATTGCATTTTTCGGGATGTTACAACTGCCGACCAATCACTGCCGGCACCAATGACCGGTAGTGATGGCGTTCTGGAACCGACAGTGATGTTCCGTAGTAGTGGATACTCCAAAGTGAGTTCCGTGAAAAATTTCGTCATGATGTACTTTTTATAGCATATTTGTGTATACACTTTTTTTACATATGGAAAAATGTATATAGCAGAAATAAAGGGCTTCGATGAAATTTTTTCAATCATATCGCATTGGAGTATGTTAGAATTATTATTAAGTATACCGAATGTAATAAAAGAGTATAACATATTCGTTTAAGTGGTATATTAGAGGTGGGAGTATGTACTCCCATGGGTACGAAAAAGGCTTATATATATATATATGTATATGTATATATATGTATATATACATATATATACATGTATACATGTATATATATATATATAAAAGAGGCCTACAAGTGCTGGTTGCTTGCGTTCGTTATAACGGGATGTAAAATGCCTCCTTTCCCAGTATGAGGCACACGACGGCCGGAGTGCTGGCGCCGATGCCGATCACCACGTACGCCGGCCACCGCGCCGTGGGCACGACGGTTATGTAGACGGCTGTCATGAGAGACATGACCATGGCGAGGCCTGCGACGATGGTGAGCCTCTGAGCCCAGATGAGCTGGTGGAGGTTAAACTTGACGGGGTCCTGCCACGCCCAGTTGAAGCAGAAGACGACGACGATGGAGCTACACATGGCGACGGTGTTGGAGATGACGAAGACCATGAACGCCGGGCGGTGGCCGTGGATGGCCGTGCCCTCCAACTGGTTGTACCCCCCGGGCATGGTAAAGGTGGCGGCGAAGGTGACAGTGGCGATCAGGGTGGCCACTGTGTATGTCCCGACGCTGCGCTCGAAGTACTGCTCATTTTGGCCGGACGCCTTAAGGCGGCGCAGCGACTGGTACGTGGCCAACGGCGGCAGCTGGTGGTTCTTGCACCTGGAGGCCTCGTGCTTCTTGAGCTGATTCCAGAGGTACATCAAGTAGGTGTCCACCTCCTCGTTGGCGGCGCGCTCCTCGACGAGGCTTCGCGCGGACTGACCCTTCCAGTTGAGGAGGCACGGGTTGACGCGGCTGTCCTTGAGCAACATCAGCGCCGACGTGATGCGGGCCATCATGGCGGCGAGGTGCAGCGGCGTGTTGCCGTCGTTGTCGGCCCGGTTAACCACCTCCTCCTGGCGCACGTGGCGGAGAAGGCACTTGAGCGCGTCCACCCTGCCGCTGGAGACGGCGGTGTGGATGGCGTTCCTTCCCTTGCCGTCCAACATCTCCGCCACGTCGGGGCACTTCCTCAGCAGCTCCTTCATGGCCTTCGTCGAGCCGTAGTTGGCGGCGACGTGCAGCGGGGATATCAGTCCCTCTCCCTCACTGTTGCGCTCGTAGGCCAGGTCCAACTTATGGTTAAGCAGCATCTTCACCATGAGCGCGTCATCCTTCTGCGCCGCGTAGTGCAGCGCGTTGTCGCCTCTCGAGTCTTTCAGGTCTATCAGCCCTGGCTGCCTCAGCAAAATCTCCACCACCCCTGATCGATTAACTGTATTTGTTTATGCACATTCATTGTACATGCATATATCTACCATGCATGGTTTTAGCTCACTTCTATACTCCGCCGTGAGCTATCCGATCAATTTAAAAAGGAATCATGCATGTCGGTTGTATTTTTCAAAGCTGTTAGTTATAGCATCCCTAGGGAAGCTAGTATTAGATTAATCTTGTTGTTTTGTTTTTTTACACGTTAGTGTCCGTGCATTGCAATGTATTAGTTGATCGAGTTAGTGGACATGAGTTAGTTTATGAGTCACTAGAATGTTGCGTGCAGGAAAGCTAGTGACTAGTACCTGCATGTGTGTGCACGTTGTGAATTGCTTGTATACCGAGTTAATGGAGTAGTGCTGAGTGAATAGCCGAGCCATGTATGGATGGCATCAAATGTAGGAAGGTATTGCATGCATTGGAAGTAGTCTTCATTACCGTTGGACGTGCGCATGTATGGCGCACGCATGATAGGAATTAGCGGGTTTGTTTGAATTGGTTGGTTGGTTTGTTAATTTGAATTGGTTAGTTAGTTTGATAGGAATTAGCGGGTTTATTGTTAGCACGCATGATATTCCAACATTGTAATGCTGAAGAAAGGAGGAATTATAGAAGACCGAAAACAGGCGCTAATTAAGCAGTTGCATCGTCGGCATCTTTTTGTATGTTCTAGATAGAGGGAACTATGCGTGAGTTTCTTCCGGATTTGGGCCAACAGCTAGTAGTAGCAGGCCCAGATTAAAATTATTAAATGAACATGTTTCATCACCGTGACCAAACGGCTCGGATGGAGCTAGTATATATATAAGTACCTAGGGCACCATGGTGCCTAGGCACTATGATCTAACAAGAATATTTTCTCTATGTATTTTTATGCGATCTTTTTTGAAATTTTTAGGATACTGAGTTTAACCGGTTTACTAACTAGTTCAAACAAGTTTGAACTGAAATTCAAACTAGAGTTTCCTTTTTTGATGATAATTTGGTTGTAGGTATATGCTGATTTTATATATAAATCAGCAAAGTATGTGATTGAAACTCGTTCAAAATCTTTAAATTCGAGTATATTTTTTCAAAGGTATGTATTTCATTTGAATTGTTGTAGATGGGTTTATACCCTAAAACTGAAATTTTTGAAAAATATACTCGAATATAACTTGAATTCGTGCATTTGAAATCATGGTGCCTGAGCACCATGGTGCCCTATTTTGGCTTACTATATATATATATATATATATATATATATATATATATATATATATATATATACTATTCTCTAGCAGCGTGCCAAAATACCCGTATTTATTACTTGTGTATGGATGCATGGACTATTTATTACTCCCGCTGTTAAACCGACTAGTTAATACATTTTGTAGTTTGAACACGAATATGTTTTCTCTTTGTTTTAGCCATATCATTTTATTGTTACCTCGGTTTTGCAAATGGTTTCCACCAGTAGCTTACTGACAACGAGAGGAATAAAATGATATAAGTCTCGCTATTAAATAGTAATTTTTCTAGATACTAACATAATTTACTACATGTACAATATGAAATTACTACATCTGCAGCATATTCTGTACAGATCGGTTATTCGGTAGTAAAGTCCATGAAAACTATATGTATTAGTTCAAAAAAAATCTCAAAAAATTTCAATAGGTAGGGAATGTGAGTTTATATAGTCCTATAAAATTTGAATACCATACTCAGTAGAATTTGACAGATATGAAATTGACAAGTGCGAATCAGTGATGAATACAAAATTTTATTTTCATATTTTTCGAATGCTATTGGGTTTGGTATTCAAATTTTACAGGGTTATAAAAGCTCACATCCTCTACCTACAGTAATATTTTGAGAATTTTTTAGAACTTATACATATATTTTTTTGGATTTGTACTGTCAAATAACTAAAAAGCTATATGTAAATGTTTTGAAAAATTCTCAAAAAATTACCATACGTAGGAGATGTCAGGTTCTACAGTCCTATAAAATTTGAATATCAAACTTAATAGTTGTCTTTTTCATATCTTTCAAATGCGATTGAGTATGGAATTCCAATTTTACAGATATGTAGAAACTCACATTCCCTACCTACGGTAATTTTTTAATTTTTTTTGAAAACTTGTACATATAGTTTTCATAGATTTTACTGCCGAATAATTGATATGTGCTGTAAAATATAGTAATATGCAGTTCGGCTAAAGAAATGAATCGACAAATAATAGTAAAACATAACATATTACATCGGTAAATGGTAGTAATATGTCTTTTACTATTTTATATACTAACTTTTACTATCTTGTTCACTCCATCTTACTATAAAGAACTAATGAAGCTATTGTTGCATCCAAACCGTGGCCAACCAATTAATAAATGTGTTCTCTAGTTTGTATATAAATATGATTTTCTTTGTTTAGCCATAACATTTTATTCGCAGCTTTGATTCACGAACAAATTTCATCGATAGATTACTGACGACGAGAGGAATAGTACAATATAAGTTTTAGTAATAAACTTCGCATAAATTAAATTTTACTGCTAAATGAACATCAATTTACTGTTTATTAGCGAGACTTATGTTATTTTGTTCCTGTCATCGTGAATAATCTACTGGTGAAACCCGTTCATGAATCAGAGATATGAATAAAAAGTTATGGCTAAAATAAAGAACAAACAAATACATGTACAAACTACAAAAACACTTTTTTTTAGTGGTTCGACTTCTTTACTGCTTTCTGTAAAATGATAACAACATGTGTTATGTTTTTACTATCGTTTACTGATACGATGTGTTATATTTTACTATCATTTACTGATTCATTTCTTTAGCCAAACTGCATATTACTACATTTTACTGTACAGATCAGTTATTTGGTTGTAAAGTCCATAAAAACTATATGTACAAGTTTTGAAAAATTCTTAAAAACTTACCATAGGTAAGGAATGTGAGTTTCTACATCTCTGTGAAATTTGAATACTAAACTCAGTTGCATTTGAAAGATATGAAAATGACAAATTTACTATTCATCACTGAGTAGCACTTGTCAATTTAATATCTTTCAAATGTTATTGAGTTTGGTATTCAAATTTTACACGACTGTATAACCTGACATCTCCTACGTATCTTAATTTTTTAAGAATTTTTTAGAACACTTACATAGGTAGTAGATGTGATCTTCTATAGCTCTATAAAATTTTAATATCAAACCCAGTCGCATTTAAAAGATATGAAAATGATAAATTTACTATTCATCACTGATTAGTACTTGTCAATTTCATATATTTGAAATGTTATTGAGTTTGGTATTCAAATTTTACAGGACTATAGAAACTCATATTCCCTATCTATGGTAATTTTTTGAGAATTTTTCAAACTTGTACATATAGTTTTCATAGACTTTACTGTCGAATAACTAATCTGTGCAGAATTGTTACAGATGTAGTAATTTTATGTTGTACATGTAGTAATTTCTTTTGCAACATATGAATATCACACGTATAAGTTTTCAAAAATTCTCAAAAAATTACCATAAGTAGGGGAGGGTGGATTCTACTTCCCCATAAAATTTCAAGACCAAAATAATTCTCATTTGAAAGATATGGCTAAATAAATAAAAACAAGATTCATATACAAAACTATAGGAACATATTTTCTAGTTGCTCTGGCTATGTATGTAGAATGGATTACTATCGATCTGAGTTCACACTCAACGTCTGGTCGTAAAAAGTGTAAATGTTGTGCCGCTTTAACTACTAGGCCAAGTGTATTTTTTTAGTTGTATGCAAGCGACTGTTGTTGCGACACGTGTGTAGAATAGATATCATTGCGTGATGCTTACGGTCAGCGCGTAGAATAACTAGTTCTACGCGCTGGCGCAGAATGTTTGTGTATATATATATGTATTTTTTTCAAAACAGTCTAAAATACAACCTTAACTATCAAAATAGTCTAAAACACACCATCGACCCATTCCATAGCGGTTTTGACTTGACGTGACATCCACGTGATCTAACAACAACTGACTCAGTTGTTTTCGGCCGACATGGCGTACATGACGGGTGAGCTGATCCAGCACCTTTGCTTTTATTTACAGGGCGACTAGGACGTCATGCCAAAAAAATTGGGTCCATATGGACGCAACGTAAGTTAAAACCGCTCTGGAATAGGTTAAGGGTTGTGTTTCAGGCGGTTTTGATAGTTAATGGTTAGGTCTTATATTGTTCTGAAGTTACGGGTTGAAGTTTTGATTTGAATCGTGGTTGAAGGTCGAAACTTTTTCTCAAATGAAGATTAACTAATGGAGTGATCTTACGGATGTGGCCGCCGAGCACGGCTTGGTGCAGCGCAGTGCCGCTCACGGTGGCGGAGGGTTTAAACTCCTCGTGGACCCAGGGCTGCTCGACGATCTTGCCGACGACGTCCGCGAGGCCTTCCCAGGCGGCGATGTGCAGCGGCGACTGTTTTTTCTCGTTGAGCGTGTAGCCGCCGCCGCCGGCCTCCAGCAGCTTTAGCGCCAGAGCGCTATTGCGGTGCTTCACGGCCACGTGCAACGGGGTGTTACCATCCTTGTTGGAAATCAACATAGGCTCCTGCATGCATCCATGGATTGCATGGAAATGTCTACTCAAAATTAATTCACATGCTTTTTTTTAATCCAGTCTACTGCATGTAACAGATTAAAAATTTTAAAATAAATAAATCATAAATCTTATTTGTATTTTGGAGTAATGATTTTATTCTGAGTTTCCATCATTTTCTGTGATTTTCTTGGATTTTTGTCTTTAAGAAAAATCAATTATATATATTGTTTAATTCCTCCTTTCCAAATTCTGAAGACCAAAATCATATAAAGATAAAATCTGAAGAAAATTCATCTAGACCCAAAGGCACCTTCAGAACATCTCCAAAAAGTTTCAAAGGAATTTGAAAGCATTTAATGCTTTAAGAGAATCAAAAACAGTATTGATGACTAAGAACAGTGACACTGTCAAATTTATTTAAAAATGTACGAATATGATCATCTTTTGAAAATTTTATGATGTCATCTACAGCACTAAAGGACCATTCATAAAAAAGTTTCCAAAATAGTGAGCCTAATCTGATGCATTTAGAAAATAGAAAACAGTAGCAATTTAAAAACAGCATAAGCACGGTCAAAATTTTATAAAATTATACAGACTTGATCATTATCTAAAAATTTTATATTGACATCTGTAGACCCTTAGAATCTAAATAAATTGAACCAAATTTGGTACCTCAAAAAAATAAAAAAAATAAAACCCAAAACTGAAATAGTGACCTTGTCAGAATTTTATAAAATTGTACAAGTACGATCATGGTAAACAATTTTTATGAGAAGATAAGGGTTGCCTTGGGATTATATACTAAAAGTTTCAAAAAATTTTGACTAAGAATGATAGCTCAATTAAATCAAGAACTCTTGTCTATCCAAAAGATGAAACTTAGTTATCATCACTTCCTCTGTTGGTGGTGGTCATTCTCCATCGCCGCCGCATAGCGTCACTGCAGGTCTAATTCTGGCCGATTTCTCCAACCACCGAGCCCTACCCTAGCTCCCTTAGGCCTCCCTCCAGCTTACTGTGCCATAGCTGAGGGAAACCGCTGCAGAAATACCGTCGGCGAGGTCCCCTGTGCCTGGCCTTGCTTTGGCTCACTGAGCCATTGCCCGAGTTGTCAACCGTTCACCCGTGCCGGCTCACTGACCGGTGGACCCCACTGTCGGCCATGCTCTCTCACTGAGTCGCTGCTCAGCTGGTCCCACCTATCGGCTTCATTTTTAAAATTGGGTTTTGAATATGTGATTATGACATGTGGGCCCGAATTGTCAGCCGCACACCAAACCCAAGCCCATGCGACTGACATAGCGATCCCACACGCCAGCGCCTGCAGCAAATCCGAAAAACCCCAAGAAAATCCAAAAAATAAAGAAATATGCCTTCGCTTTATAGAAAGTGTATTTTCCTATTTTTCTAGAATTTTCCAAAACCTAGATATTCAAATGCTAATAACTTTTGCAACTTAACACCAAATTGAGTCAAATAAATTTATAAATTCATATAAAATCACAATATTTTAGAATATACAAAATATTTAATTTTTAATCTCTGTGCAAAATTTTTGAATTTAAAATTTGAATGAACCTAGAATAGTCACTATTTGAAATTGGTAAACCCTAACTCCAAAAATTATGAAATAAATTTATAAAAATTTATGGGACCATAATCATCTCAGATATATAAAAATATATAATATTTGAATTATTTTGAATTAAAATTCATAAATGATGTCACCTTCAGTACATAAAAGAATCAAATATGAATTATTTCCATAAATATGCATTTAAAATATATGAAACTAGTTTTAAAATACTCCAGAAGTCAAGATCCTCTAATAATATAAAAATAATTTAATTTAGATATGATTTGCATTTAATTCCTATTAGGAACCTAAATTCTTACAATACAAACTTTAGAGTTCATAACATGAATACACATGTTTAAATGATGAGAAACCAATCATAGAAATTTTTTATCGTCAGAACCCTCTATTTTAATTCATCTTTGAATTTGATATTATTTTACTTCTTTTTGCATCTTATTGCTATTGCTTTGCAACGAATCACGTGTAGATACCGATGTTCCAGAGGCTACCTCTGTCGACCACGACTCCTAGTCAGTTCAAGAATTCACTAAGCAAGACAAGCACCCCTTTTACCATGTTGAACCCAGTATTTAAATTAATTTATGTTGTTTTCATAAAATCTATTATGCATGCGTGTATTTTCAATAAATTTGCTATATTGTGGTACTTGTAGCTATAACCTTATCTCATGGATCTTTCTTCATAAATATTGAATCGTCAACCTTGATAACCCTAGAATAAGGTTAGACAATACGTAATGTCAGCTTGGGTATATACGAACACTTAATGATCATGCTTAGCCATGCTTTAGTAATGGAAATTAAGTGACCAGTTATGTTGTTCTGTATAATTTAAAAAGGTTGGATATGATTAAAGGTTGCTGATATTTTGGTTAAAAATAAAATTAAAACTATGAATTTGATGCAGTTGAATATTGGCAATTGCCGGATGTGCATGGAACTTGCACATAGATAGGGGTGTTTTCTCGTTCGAGTCGAATTAAGGACTGAATTTAGTGTTGGATAATCTATATCCTAGAATATCAGTACAATCACAAGTGCTAGTATGGGATGTCCTTAACTTATTAATTTACTTAGATTTAGCTTCGCACAGTGAAAGGTTGTAGTAGTACAGACTTTTTGGGATGGATTGCTTGAAGGGATACCCTCATCGAGGTGTTGGGAATAACATCTCCCGATACAACGGTGTACGTTGTACTATAGGGAGAAGTGGCACAATAGGGTGTATAACCATTGGTTGTACAATGATTGTACAAATATCTTCTGCCGCTATAGTATGGGTTTATCGTCACTAGGCTGGTACAAAGTTAGGTCTAGGTAATGTATAACATCCTGAAAACTTAGAACAGTAAGAGATGTACAATTTAAATTTTGAATATAAATATTTCTGGAATTTCTTGGTGTTATTTGCTTTACTTGGAATTTTTTTAGACTTTTGGGTTATGTGATAAGATTAAGCAAAAGAAAAACAAAGGATAAGAAAAGGAAAAAGTAAAAAGGTTAAAATAAAAATTCAGAAAAATTTACCATGGGTCCTATTCAAGCTGGTAATACAGTTTAACTAGTGAATAAAATTTTACATGCTTTGGATAAGGTAAATAAATCATGTAATTGCTTTTTTACTAGAAACAGTAAATCAAAAAGGAAAATGACTGTATAACACACCATTGTTAAAATTTTCATAATTTAATAAACTGGATTAAGCCTCTCAAAAATTCGAATACAGAGACTCCTAAATATAGGAAAAATGATTGTCAGAATTCTTATAAAATAAGTGCTTACGATTTTGACTTGAACATTTTAGGGCAATCTCCTTATAAGGATCGAAAACCTTCCAAAAAGTTTCAGAAATAAATCTTGAAATATGGACCTTTAATTAAAGCAAAATCCGAGACTTAAGCTTTAGGGCAGGGTGCAGTGTCAGAATTTTAGTAAATCATCTAGAGAGTGTATTTGTCTCAAATTTTCACAGGAGATGTAAGACTCCCAGTAAATATTGGTCAAAAATTTTGGTAAAATATTGACTGAGTTTGAAGCTTAAACTAATGCCAAATCTGGAGAATTCCAGTGCAGTCCAATCGCATTAATCATCCATTGTCACTGACAAGTGGGCCCGGCTACTGTGGAGGTTGTCATGCTGGCGAGGCTGAGGCAAAGCCTCAGGTTGCTGACCGGTGGGCCCTAGACCCGCGTGTCAGCCTCAACTCGCAGCGTTCTTCTCCCCTTTCTTCTTCCGGCCGAGGCGAGGTGACGTCGTCTCTGTCCTTCGCCGTCCGGCCCAACTACTCCCGTTCGGCGTGATCGCCACCCTCCACGTCGCGTAGATCTTTCCCTCATCGATGCTTGATCGTCCTCTGTCGAATCGTGATGGAGGGAAGAATCGCGCGAGCTTCGTGGATCGGCACAGGAGAAGCCGACTGAGGCCATGCGCCCAAACTGCGAAAACGATCAATCCCGTTCGGCCTTAAGCCTTCCACTCGCATCGCAGTGCCCTCCTGCACCTCACATTTGCCATTTCACTGAGCCAAGAGCCTCGTGGGGTGTCGTCTTCCCCGTTTCGCCGCAAGAGCCCGAAAGGGGGGAAAACAAGTGATTGGATCAATCTCTCTCCGATCTTCCGAATCAACTCCATCCCGAGCTCCCTTAGCATCACCAAGTTGCTCATCAATCGCCAATTTGGTTTGTTCTTGTTTGTAGCAGTGCTGCACCGCTGCCCTTCTTCTTCCCGACCGGCGCGCGGTGGCAGCTTGTCTCGGGCCTCCTCCGACCTGATCACCCGGTGAGTCCAAATGCCCTCACCCTACTGTAGCTCGCCTAGCCCTAATTCATCGGAAAGATGGCCGTTAGTGAAGCCTTCGCCGGTTCGGCCATGGCGCCGCCGCACCCCCGCGGTTGCAGCCCCCTTCCCGGCCACCTCCCGACGAATAAATGCTACCCCTAGGTGCGCCCTAGCACGCTGAAGCTAGAATCGCTACCCATTCCGTCGCGGCGGAGCTGCTTCGCCGGCGGCGAGCAAGAAACCGAGAGCCTCTGTCCTGAGTCGCTGACCGGTGGACCCCGCTTGTCAGCGAGTTAGCGCATTTGAACATGTTTTTGCGCGCACGAGAAAAGACGCCTCTCAGTAGCGAAAGCACATTTCAGATTTTAGACGATTTTCATAGCCGGCAAAATTTCAAATGCCAATAACTTTTGAACCATCTGGCCAAAATTAGTAAAACCAATTTCTAAATTTGTGTAAAATTATGTAGATTCAGAATATCCAAAAATAAATGATAGATGAGCTCTGTGTAATTTTTAGAAATTTAAAGATGTTCATGGGTAGAGATAAGGCTATGTGAATAAAATATTTTTAGGAAGGTTCAGTTAAAGTAAGATAAGTTTTTATGGAATCTCTGGGTTATAAGGGTTTCAAATAAACAAAAATGTTTACATGTTACCTTGTTGTATATCATGTTTACATAAAAATGAATACCAAGCATAAAGAAGAGGTTATGTAAATAATAGAAAGAATCAAAGTTTAAGTGTTTAAGTTTACTCTTGGAGGGGCATATATCAGTAGGAGCTGGCACATGTGAAGATACCTAGGAAAAAGTATAGGTGATGGTTATTTAATAAAGGAAAACAACATTTATAATGGTAAAAATAGAGGTAACTTACTATGAATAGGTTCAAAATAGTTCAAATTCAGTTTCAAAATGTTTTTAAGATCATGCCCTGATGTCAGGACGAAAGCGAATAAAAGATGATGAGTGGTTTAGTAGTAAATGAAAGTGAAAGATTGAAATGTTGTAAGGCAGTTTTTGTGTTCATATAGCCCTTTTCAACATTGGATAAAATAGAATATATAAATGAGAAAGAATGTAAAAATAGTATAGAAACACTCCATATAGTATATACTAATAGGTTCTGGAAAGATAATGACCTTTTTCTAAGGTTTGTATGCAAAACAAGTTAAGGAAATAAGCTTAACTGATATAGTTTTTAGAGTAGTTGAAATACTTAGCATTTTCAACAGCTTGTAAAGTAGCTCATGCAAGTGAGAATTTTAAAGAGGATAGTGTAGAAATGATCACCAAAGTTTATACTACGAGATTCCAGAAAAATGTTCTATTTGCTAGCTATGCATAAGTATAATAACCTTAAATGATATTGCTTAGTCTGTTTTCCTTAGCCAATTTTACAACCTAAGTTAAGATTTCAACTAAGCCTTTTTAACAGTAGTTTTCAAGCCTTGTCTAAACCCTAAAAATTAAGAGAAGTCATTAGAATTGTTAACCAAAGTGTGCTCTAGCTTGTTCAGGATTTAAACCCTAATTTCATTAGATGTTGTGCATAAATCTCATTAGATGAATAACCCCAAAAAGTCATGTTTTTTTTAGTGTTCACTTCTTGAAGTCATGAGAGGGCAGAGAGTGTGTTTTCCAAGTATTACTCTTTCTTGCCTTTTTCCAAATAAGCTAGTGATCAAAACCTTCTTAATCTAAATAATTTTAGCATCTATAATTCGATGTATGAATTCAAATAATTCGTAAAAAGCAACCCCCTGTTTGGTTCGAACTTGTGTGTAATTGCTTGTCTGTCTGTTTTCTTTTTGCCCATTTGGAGTTTACTAATATTCTTTTGTTCTTCGTTTTCTCGACGAGTAGACACTAACATCATCGAAGAAGAAGACGACTGTTCCGCAGATCCAGATTATATACCTGACAGTGAGCTGCAAGGCAAGCAACCCCTTGAACATATTGAGCCCGATAATTTACCTACCTTATATTGTTTTTGCTTATGTACGATGCATCCGGATAATTCTCCATAGTAGTGCTAATTTGGGTTGGAACTGTAGTTAATCCTATAAATTATGGTTTGTCTTAATCTGTATGGACATGTGAACCTTGTAAACTCTAGTTTGAACTAGACATACTTAATGTCATGTTGGGTATAATTGCTAGCTTAATATTCCTGCTTAAGCTACTCGTTTGAGTTTTCAGTCTTTTCAACCAGTGTATGGTCCTTTTGGGAAATGGTTGGTGATAGTTTGCTAAAAACCCTCAAACAAAACTATGGTTTGACGCGAGTGATTATTGGCGCTAGCCGGTTGTGCAAAAGGATATGCACGTAGTTAGGGTGGAGTATCGCCCGTGTCGGATTAAGGACCGAGCAAATGGGATGTTGTAGATCCATATTTTCGTGCAACCACAAGGGCTTGTATGGGCGAGACTTAGCTTAATAAGTTGTTTAGATGTGGCTTTTCATCTATGAAAGGCGGGAGATTGCACAGACATTCCGGTCAGGTCTGTTTGTAGGGGTTTCTACATACCAATACAACGGTGTACGCCTTGCCCTGGACAGAGATGTGGTGTGTGTGTGATAAATGTGGATCCACGACTTGGGTGAGTGTCTCTGTCTTCAGGGCGAGGGTTAACGTCCCGGGCTGGTGTAAAGCCACGTCTAGATAATGTAACTGCTTTGTATGATCTCTTTGCCGACACACCAAAAGAAGTGTGTTAACTGGCCTGGCAAAAGAGGTTAATCATTCCTTATGGGTAAAGTTGTACACCTCTGCAGAGTGACAAATCTGATCGATTAGCCATGCCCGCGGTAATGGGCACTTGGGGAAAATCCTCCCAATGATAAAGTCTTTTGGGTCTTTTTTGGAAAAATGGGTTTGGTTTTGGAAACTGTTTTGTAACCAACTTTTGTGTCAAAGGATCGACACCGGGGATCTATGCAGTCGGGTAGACTGGATTGAAAATCTGGAATAATTGCTTGTCATATTGTCTTTCAATTGCTTTTATTAAAATGCGATGTTACAATCTAATATGCTTATACATTTTCAATACTTTCATGCAACTGCAAAATAACCATAGCCTGTCTATTGTTCAGCCTGCATAATTACTTATTTGCATCTATGAACCACTATAAGACTTGCTGAGTACCAATGTACTCAATCTTGCATCTGCTGTCTCAGAAGAAGGCTGTGATTTGCCAGATGATGTTCTTTTCCAAGCAGGTCTCGGGGGATTCGACGATAGTCTCTTCTAGGGTGCCTAGTCAGTTGCCTGAGGGTTTAGTGGGCACCGCAAGGTTGTTTGGAGTTGTTCAGCTTTCTTTTGGTTTTCGCTGTTAAACATTTTAAATTTGTACTGAACTCTGTATAATTAATACTGTTATGTATGTCCTTCTGTTTGTTTGCGTGTATGGTTATGATATAAATGTTGTAAACATGTGAGTGCTAGCTACTGATCTAGGGAATAGCACAGTAATCACATGGAGGTTCTTATTCATCAGAACGGGGTCTCACATAACGTAACAACTATATCGTGACTTCTTGGCCACCACCAAAGGTAGCGTGAAAATAGTAGCAAAAAGAGTTGGTCATGACTTGTGGGTAAAACTGTACACCTCTACAGAGTTTAAAACTTTTTGAAAAGTTGTTCCTGCAATTATGGGAAACTTAGTGCACTGACACTAGTTAGAAATTTTGGCATTTTCAAAAAGAATTGAATTGAAAATATTTGTTGGAAAGTCGTTATTTCATAACTTACGTCAGTGATTGGCAAAAAATGATACGTTACTCACAATCATGAAGGACTGTGAGTTGTTATTTTTATACTTTCATACTTGTTATTTACATATCAATCAAACTTTCTCTTACAAATTCCGTTTGCAATTATTACTGAATATTCATGTTCAAACTTTTCTTTATGCAAAATAACCTTAGTAGCCTTTTTTTTGACATGTAACATCCCAAAAATTTGACCTATAATTTCGCTCACGTGCATTTTTGTGATTTTCTGAATTTATTGGATTTTTTCAGAAATTATTTGAATTCATTTTAATTAAGTATATTGAACCTTTGGTGAAAACTAATTATATATAGATAAGAATAATATGAAGTTTTATCAAAAATAATTTATTTAAGTTCAGAATGTTTCAAGGTATTTATGAGAATTTTCTTGGATTTTTCCTGATATTTTTATTGCCTTAAATGAATTAATCTAATTTCGAGAATTATTTTAATTCAAAAAGCTTTTGAAAAATCTTGGAACAAGATCTTGGGCCAAGCCAAAGATGCAGGCGCGCGTGAGCCTCAAAGGCGTCGCGGCTCGTTCACCGCTTCGCCGCCGCCTAGCGCCACCGTTAGATCAAGATCGTGCGGTTAAGATCATGCGGTGTTGGTTTGGAAAGATTTGACCGCATCCGTTGATTTTGGAAGGTGCGGATTGGATTGGATCGGCCGAGATCTAATCGTGGCCTCTCGTTGCAGATCGGACGGCTCTCGGTCGTCGTCTCCGATTCGGTTTCCAAATCCGCCGCCGCTTGCCGTCGCCGCCACGTGATTTAGGGTTTCCTTCCCTGCGTGCATGTCGAGGCTATAAAAGCCGCAGCCCGCATACCAATGTTCCTCGTTCCCTTGCGCAGCCAGTAGCTCTAGCCTCTTCACCTGTTTCGCTGTCGTCGTCGCTCAGGAGCTCGCCGTAGTTCTTTGCAGCGCCGCCGCGAGTTTTTGTGCCGTTCCGCCGCCGTCGAGCCTCCTCCCACCGAATTGGTTCCAGATCTGGGGTCGTCGTTCCAAGACGCGTCGAGGCCGCCACTTATTCTCACCGGAGTCGCGCCGAAACGCCGTTCGGGTAGTCGTCTTCCTCCGCTCCGGTGCAAGCCCGCCGCCGTGTCTCGGAGCTTCGCGCAGCCGTTGGATCTTCGCCGAACCGTCCGGATCAAGCCACGTCGCTTCTTCGCAGTTGTTCGCTCGGTATATTTCTAACCGTTAGATTCGAATAGACGTTCGGGATTGAGGCGGCGTGTGCGTAGTGTGTCACCGTTGGATCGTCTCGCGGATGTGCGACGCGTGTCGGTTCGGCATCAAGCATCGTCGCGCCGGTGCACCGTGGACGGCGTGTGCCGTGGACTTGGTCCATAGACCGAGCGACGTGGCGCAATTTGATTGACCCACGTATCGCGATGACGTCATCGCCGATATCGGTAGGTCCACAAGACAAGATCTCGAGTCCACGGTGGACCGGCGTGTTTCGTGGACTAAGTCCATGCGCCGAGGCCACGTGTCCGTCTCTCGATTGGTCCACGGTCGCTTGCGCATTAATCGGTAATTTCCAGTAGAAAAATAATTCGGGAAAATCGGTTTTTTCTAATTTCTGTATTTTCAGTATTTATTCAAACTTCAAAAGGCTATATCTTTTGCATTTTAACTCGGATTTGAGTGATTCAAATTTCTAAAAATTTTGTAAAATCAAGATCTATTTATTGGTGAATTTTATTTTATTTTTGGAGTTTGTTTGCTCTCGGGTTTGGTGTTTATTTGCTATTTTGGCATCGTTTCGCGTAGACGTTGAACTGCTCGGTGATCCGGAGGAAGATTCGTCGCTCCAAAACCCAAGCTCAGATCAAGACCAGCACCTACTCCAAGGCAAGTTGTGCTTTGATCATGTTGCACCTAATTTTCACCAAAATTGCTATTTTATCTCTTAAACTTTATGCATGATATTTTATATGTATAAATGATTTCAATTAATCTGGGAATTAGATAATATGCCTATTTGAATTAAATCATACCTTGTCAATTTTATGCCATGATCTATTTGTCACCGTAGGATGTGGAATTATAGTTGGTTAATATTGATAATCAACCTGGGCTAATTAGACCGTCATAGATTGCT
This sequence comes from Otatea glauca, assembly GCA_036346275.1. Classification (NCBI taxonomy): domain Eukaryota; kingdom Viridiplantae; phylum Streptophyta; class Magnoliopsida; order Poales; family Poaceae; genus Otatea; species Otatea glauca. The sequence goes on from CM070724.1 coordinate 26,890,365, forward strand.
TAGCTATGCCACGTCATCACATGTGTCCGAATGTTGATTCTTAATCTTGACTAATAGAATATGGAACAATGTTTATGAATTGGTGTGTCATGTGTCGTCACACAGTGATATCAAGTTGTCGTGGCAAGGAGGTCACACATCTAGATTGAAATGTTGATGGCATGTGGTGCTTGGTAATCAAGCTGGGTGGTAATTATTTTAGATTGGGGCAAGTGGCAAGGCGGTGTGCCAAGGTGGGCCAGGGTTGGCGGGGTATGTGGAAGTCTTGCCTTAATCACCTTAAGGACTTAACCTTGCAAGCCTTTGACCGAGTCCTTCTTGCAACCACATGTCGGAATGGGACAGCCTAGTGAATAATTTGTGAAACCTATATTTGATCTTGTCGTGGTGAATAGTGAGTCCCGGTTCTGATTTAACTCACATGGCGCAAGAGGAGGGCCTGTTGTGGTGGTTTAACCCTTGATGTTGAAACCTTAGCGAGCGATCTTGGGTCTAGGTGTAGCATTGTAAAGGCTTTGTTACGATCACTCGCCTTGGTGGTGTTTGGTTGTATCGTGTGGGTAAAGTGCATAACCTCTGCAGAGTGTACAATTTATTCGAATAGTCGTGCTTACGGTATTGGGCAATGCTCGGGAATTACAGTTAAGGGTTGACTTTTGTTAAACAAAAACCTATTGGGATGGCAAGGTGCCATGGAAGGTGGAAATTGATTAGGAACTTGGTGTATTTCAAAAATACCGAATTTATTAATTACTGTATTTGTTTTACTGCTTTCCAATCTTTTTATTATATTCTTGTTAAATGCTGCTTTATTGCAAAATAGCCATATTAGCCATTCCTTTGGATTAAGCCAAGCATATAGAATATTAAACTTGCATTGCTGTGCACAACTTGTTGAGTGCTTTATGTACTCACCCCAACAACAACAACTTCAGAAGAGGAGGAATCTACGCCCTTCGTGGAGGAGGATTATATGGATGCGAATGCTTAGGGTCCGAGCCTCATCAGTTGCCTGCGGTGAACTGGGGAGCTGCTACGCTTATTTATTTTTCCGCTGCTGCTTATTTGCTATTTCTTTTATACGCCCTGTGTGGCAATAATCATGTAAGACAACAGTTACTATTAATTATTAAAGTTATGCTATATTCCGCTGTGTATGATTATGATAGCATCTATGTTGAGCCTGTGTGCACTAGCGTGATCCTGGACTAGTGCGGTATACACAGAGGGTCCGGATTTGCAAATTCGGGTCCCGACATGACATAGCCTGCATATACTACACTTTTGTGATACATTACAAGTCTTGCTGAGTACAAATGTACTCGACTTTGTTGTTGTTCATATTTATTAGATGAAGAACAAGATTATCGTGAAGACACATACTTTGACACAGGTTACGAGATTGTAATAATCAATTTTTCTTGGGTCTAACCTTGTCAGTTGCCTAAGGGTTGAATGGGCATACTACAAGACTTTTGGATTTCCGTTGCAGTTTATTTTGGTTTGTAAGACTTTATTGTATAAACTGCTTCTGCTATCATATGTAATATATTGTTTATAGATGTGTTATCAATGTTATAAATGTGCGTAGTAGATATATTGATCATGGGCCAGTACTGTATGCACATAGAATTCTTCTTGGTATTCTAAGCCAGAATAGAGGATCCCCACACTACATTAATTATCGACAACGCTAAGAATCTATTTGGAACACGGGATTTTTTTCTCTATTTCTGTGGGAATTAAATTATTTTATATGGAATTCTTACGATCCAAATAGAACCTAAAATGGAATCCGTCCAGCAAGAGTCTGGCGCGCATGCCGAATCAAGAAGGAAGGATGTAACGCATAATGATAACTCGTGAAGATAAAGACCGACAAGTTTTATATATTGGAGTACCAGTACATCTAATTGATTGATATGACGGACCTCCTTCCAAGAAGCGTCGGCGAGGCGGACGACGCCGATGAGCAGCGCCGCCACGTCCAGCTTCCCCGACCTGGCCGCCAGGTGCAGCGGCGTATCGCCGTCATCGTTCTTGCTGACGAGTAGGTCGAGGTCCATGGCGACGACCTCCCGGGCGAAGTCGGTGTGGCCGAGGCTGGCGGCGATGTGGAGCGCAGTGTTCTTCTGCGGTGTCTCGGAGCCGAGGATGTCGGGATCTTTCTCCGCCAGCACCAGCAGGCTCGCCACGCTCCCCTGCATTGCAGCCTTGTGCAATTCTGGCTTCATGCTAGCTAGCTAATTGCTTCACACTGTGTGCACTCTTCTTTCTCTGTTTGTATGTGTGCGTTAGAGAGAGAGAGAGAGAGAGAGAGAGAGAGAGCACCTGAATTGAGGTGGGAATGAAAATCTTTGGCCGTCTAATCTATGCCCGTTGTGGAGTATATAGAAATATATGGACACCAGTTGGATTCCTTGCCTCTATTCGTGACTTGCAATTGGTCTTGTGCCCTCGTCGGCAAGCTAGGTGGTGCTTTACTTGCCAAATCGACGTTGCTACATTCCTCACCGAATTTACCTTTCCTAGCTAGGGTGCTCCACGTCCTCCAGCCATGGCTACTTTACTGGCCATCGTATCGCCGAAGAAATCAAGCTTGGGTGACATGAAAGTACATAATAAAACAAGGGAATTTTTTTTGTACACGCTACTATCACTTTACATAATAAGACTGCGGACGCCGGAGCTGACTGTGTTTGATTCCTCGTGCCACGTACGATTTACATGGCACGAAAGAAAATAGAGCTGAGAGAGAAGAAAGTAATATCTTGTACAAGGTATAACTCTTTTAATCAGATCGAGACAGTTAGATACAAGTAGATACCTCTTTTAGGCTCTGTTTGTTTCGGCTTAAGTTTTTTGGCTTTTGGCTTAAAGCTAGTTTTTTGGCTTAACGAGCTTTTAAGCCGTCTGCTTTTAAGGCAAGACATGTTGTACAAGTTCGAGTCATTTGGGCTCGAATTTGAGTACACCTTTATTCTTTTTACTTAAAAAAAAATCAGTTCCTCTCATGTATTCTATTTAAGACTTTTTATCATCCTTTGGAGGTACCAAAAAATAAATTGAGCTAATAACAAGAGGTATAAGAAATTTAAAGTGTGAAGATACCAAGTGCTACAAGAGTTTAAGGGTAATTTAATAGTACCTCCTAAGTTTTCTGCTGTTACTTTACCATATTTTGGATTTACCGTGAAATCTCTCCTAAGTTTTCCGCTGTTACTTCACCATATTTTGGATTTACCGTGAAATCTGAGATTTCCGCTGTTACTTTACCATATTTTGGATTTACCGTGAAATCTCTTTTTCCAAAAAGGGTGCAAATGGTTATCATAGTTATTCCGTAAGGCTCAACAATTGAGAGGTCACCTCATCAAATCACATTAAATCTACAAATAAACTTGTCTAACATGTAGTTAGTCAGGCTCGAACTGTGACTATTACCCATCAGCCAGAAGACACGAGTGCCACCAGTTGAGCTAACCACTAATTGGCGATCTACCGTTAGAATTTGACTAATTTTGTATTTACCATCCCACAAATTCCTATTCCCCTTTTGCTCTTCTATTGCTTCTCCCTTATCTCTAGTGACTAAATCCACACCATTGGCCTCCTCTCACCATTGGCAACCACCATAAGGCCTAGTTAACAAGGCCTAAGAAAAGCTTAATTTGCTACCACCAGACAACACGGGACTATGGGAGATGGATCTATTCCTCATGCTCTTCCCACCCGCTTCCCCTGCAGCAGTCGCCACCTCTGCACTGACTGCAACAATTATCGGACATTTCTTCTCCTCTGATGAGCATGGTAATGCTCCCGTGCTTCCCCTTCTCTGTTTTGAGCCAATAACCTAAAAGTTTCTTATGTTCCGGCCGGTGGAGTAACTCTAAGACGAATTATGATGTTCTTGGGAGCCTGTTTACAATTTGGTCATATTCAGTTATGGAGTACTTTGGACAAAAGTCTAGTAAAAAAAAAGAGCTCCTACATGCTCACCTTTATGCAAGTATGAGTGCAACTCATCAAGAAAGAGAGTGACTACGCTATGTGTAAGGCCCCCATTTTTGCTAAATGAATACCAAAAATAGATACCGTGTGCATACAGTACTAGTCCCATGATCAGTAGCTAGTACGCACAAACACAAATTGATATCACAGTCATACACAAACTTTATTACACAGCGGAAGTAAGATTACATATTATTTTTACAATACCAAAAGTAAAACTGCAGTGGAGACAACTTCTTGTAGTATGCCTTTTAACCCATTGTTCCACAGGCAACTGATAAAGGAAAATCCTTAGAAAAAGTCATCGTTAAATTCCCCGTATCCTGCATCAACGTAAGAATCGTCAGAGAAATCTGTTTCTCCACCTAAAAACATCAACATTGGCAAGTTGAGTACTTACGTACTCGCAAGACTTATGCAAATCCTAAAATACATGCAGGCCATTCCTATGAAAGGCTATTAAGGTTAGTTTGTAGAAAGCTAATTTGAAATGTAAATACATAATAATAGATTGCAAAACGGAATTTAAGTAAAAGCGATTAAATTCTGAAGTAACGAAAAGTAAACATAAATATTTCACAAATGCTTGGGTATAACGACCATATTCAAAACCATTTCCACCAACACAAAGTGGAAATTATCAACATATGGTAGAAACCACATTTTATGAAAATAACCAAAACAGCTTACTATGTGATGACTTTACCAAGTGTCCATGACCGCGGATGTAACATCCCGAAAAATGCAATAATATAAAAATTCATATTTTGAATTTGCATATCTTTGTTTCTGATTTTTCCTGACATGATTGGAATTTATTTGGATTTCTTTGGATTTTTGTATTGAATGAAAAATCAAACAACTAGAATTTAAGAATGGATAATGGTAAAAAGATAAAAAGGTAAAAGATAAATTTTGGAAAAATTACCATAGAACCTTAACCACTCTGGTAAGTCAGTAAAATCAAGAAGTAAAATTTTATGCACAGAAAAATGGGTAAATAAAATGAATGACACCTCTTTTTGACTACAAACAGTACAAGTCAAAATTAATGAAAAATATTCGAAGTATATCTGAAGCTGGAAACATTACCATAGCACCCTCAGTGCAGTTTTTACACCTGGTAAAAATCTCAGGATTTGATCATGTCGGCAAAGCCCTCTAATAATTCAAAAACAGAAACAATTAAAAACTAGAAATCCTAATGTCAGAATTTATATAAAATATTCACCTGAGGTTTTGACTTGAAATTTTTATGGAAATATCCTTAAGACAAAATTAATCCCTATAAAAAGTTTGGAAAATAATTAATATGATTTACATTCCAAAATAAATAAAATACTGAAATTCAAATCCTGTACAAGTCTACAGTGTCAGAATTTTAAATAATTCATTACAAGGTATTTTAACCTCAAATTTTTACTGGAGATTAGAAACTACCAGAGAATGTCGTTCAAAAAGTTTAGCAATTATTAAACTTGATCTGATGTCCGTTTTAATGCTCACATGGAGCTTGTCTCGGTCAGACTTATCCTCTGACTCACCCTCACTCACTGACATGTGGGGCCAGCCTCTTTTCCGTAACGGTTGCTGGTGGCAACGAAAAAGCGTCGCTCTCACTGCCCTGTGGCCCCGGGACCCACCCGTCAGCCCTGGCTTCACTGCCCCTCCTCCTTTTCCCCTCTCGCCCGAGACGAACTCAAGACTCGAGCCTCGCGCTGCCTCGCCGATCCGATTGCACCGCACCGCACCGCGTCGCCCGAGCTAGCAACTGCAGCCACGCCTTGCCGTCCTCTCTGTCTCCCGCGCCATGCCCTGCCTTGTCCGGACGCCAGAGCTCACGCCACCTTGTCCAAACCGAGCCGCCAGATCATCTCGAGTTCAAACCCTGTGGACGATCCTTTCTCCGGCTATAAATACCATATGAGTGTCGCATTGAACCTCCCTTCCTCTTCATTTACTCCCAGAACCGAGCAATCAAGCTGAAACTCAGGATTTTCGCCATTTCTGCCAGGAACCCGAAGTTGGGGAAGAATCGCGATTTCGCCAAATAGTGAGCCTCCTCTCAAATTAATCGTTTCTGGAGCTTACTAGAGCTGCACTGAACTCATCCCATTCACCCTTTTCTGTTCTTCTTGCCCACAGCTCCGCCGCACCGTGTGCCTTTCTTCCTCGGCTCCGGCGACCGGTGGCAGCCCAACCCGTAGCTTCTCCAAGCGAATTGATGGCCAAAATGGAACCCTAGAGACCCACTGAAGGTCCTCGTGCTACCGATTCAACCGGAGCTCCCTTCCTTTTCTTCCCGTGAGCCGCACCTCCCTCCACCGCATGCCACGGTGGCAGCCTGTTCGGCCGACCCGCCGGTGATCGACATCTCCCAGCGCGGCATGACCCATCGGTGCTCTCCGAGCCTCGGCCGAACCCTCGCCGCTCCTCACCGTCGCCGTTGAGACCTAGCCGCGCCCTGTTTTCCCTCAACGACCCATGGGCCCGCTATGTCACCAGTCAAGCAAATTTGGTCAGAGGTGAAATGCGCTTTCCAATTCTGAAAACGTAATTATTACTTTTCAGTTTATTTTATATAACCGATTTGACTCAAACCTTTATAACTTTTGTATTGTAGCTCCAAATGAAGTGAAACAAAATTTTATATTCATCTAAAATCTAGTTCTTCCAGAATACAAAATAATATTTTGAAAATGTTCGCTGGATAAATTTGAAATTCAAATTTAAAGAAGAGGCTTAAATAAGTGCTACATATTAAAAAGTTGTAAACAAACTTAAAAATGAATGGAACCAATTTTAGTGAAATACTCATGCCTCCAGGAGTTCAAATATACAAAAATATTTAAGTTTCATTATTGTTTGAATTACTTTGTATTAAAGATTGTATTCAACGCATTAGAAAATTCAAATAAGCATAATTTGAATTAAAGAAATATGGAATAAGTAAAATTTAGTTTCTAAATATTAAAATGGCAGTAGAATACCTTAGTTTGCCAAAATACTTAAGAAATGAACTCAATTTGAATTATCTTGAAAAATATGAGATAACTAAAATGTAAATATGGCATAGAAAGTCAAATGGTTGTAGTATAGGTCAAATGAATTCAAATAATCACCAAACCCATTTTATTATACCTCTGGCATTGCAAGGATCTTAGATATAATATAATATTTAAATATTACTACATAAAACAGTAAATGTTTAATAGTCAAAGTGTTAATATTTGCATATCGGAATAGTTATAACTTTCACGAATAAACTTCAAATTTGATAAAACCAAATCCTATAGCTCTGAAAAATAGTACCCTTACTGATTAGGTAAAAATATCTTATGTTAGTGCTAGGTTGAAATAAAATAACGATAGACCCTAATGATCGTTTATAGGAAAAACATTTCGGATAAAAGCCAATTGTCGTAAAACCAACTATAAATCACTTCTAATATCATACCCTGTTAATACCTGAAAATGAGTAGATTATCCGAGGCGGTATAGCCGCAATCTTATATCAAAAGCTGAACCCTTAACGAGTAGTAAATTGCACCATCAAGCCTTTTCATCGATCCGTAGAACCTCTCGTCTAAATGCAAATGTATTAGAAATAAGTTTAGAAACGATATTTGGGATATGTACTACCATATTCTAGAAAAATATTTCATTTACCACTTTCATTTCAACTAAATCCTGCTAGTTGAATACCCCTAAAAAGTATGATTGTCGCAACCTTTTATATCACCTAAGCATTTTCAACTAAGAAAATAATGTCTCGTCTAAACACTAAAATATATGAAATCAATTTAGATATGTTCTTCAAAGTATATGCTATCCAATTCCGAAGAAATAATCTTATTTCGTCATGTTTTGCATATAAGCTTTAATAGTCAAATAACCCTTAGTTTTATGCTTTATGAACATAATAAGATTAAGTGAACCTTGTAATAAGGAATTTATACTTAATATATTTGTATCACCAGAACCTTCTTAAAAACTATAAATAAATCTACTTAACTAACTTATCAATCATAACTTAATCAGAACCCTTCGTATGCAAATCTTAAGGCTAAGTGCTATTAGCATAACCTTAACTAGTGTTTCAATTCTTTTAATCCAAATAATTTTAGCATCTATAATTCGAAATCGTAAATACTAGAATTCATTATTTTAGCCTCTTGAATTCGTAATTCAAGATTAGATAATCTATCTAAGGAAACCATGTTTTGCTCATCCTAAAAGCCATTAACTTTATGAGTATGTAATTATCTAAATCATAACAGCTCGAAATCATATAATCCAAACCCTTCATTCCTGTTTTCTGCAATGAATCTTTATTTGATTTTCTGTCTGTCTTCTTTTCGCCCTTATTGAAGTTTATTATTTGCTTTATTTTCCGATCGATCGACGTGTAGAGTTCGACGTCCCTTCCTCCGTCGTTGCCTCCGTCAGCCGTGATCGCGTCTTCGTCGTAAACGATATATAAGCAAGGCAAGCACCCCCTTTGACCATCTTGATCCCAGAATTTAATTTGCATTGTTTATTAAAATATTTCATGCATACATTTACTTTCTGTAAATTGCTATTTTATGGTACTGGTAGTTATACCTGTTGTCTCATGAAACTTCCTTGATAAGTATGAATATGTGAACCTTGATAACCATAGATTAAGCTTAGACAATTACTTAATGTCATACAGGTATATACGATTACTTTTATCCATGCTTAGCCATGCTTTTAGATCAAATGATGATGATGATCGATCAAAATGTGTTCCTTGTGAAATGGAAAATGTTGTCATTGTAGCTGTTGGCTATGGGTATTTTGATTAAAACCCAAAATAAAACTATGGTTTCGATGCGGCGATTATTGGCAATAGCCGGAGGTGCAGAGGGATTTGCACGTAGTGTAGGGTGGAGCATCGCCCGTGTCAATTTAAGGACCGAACTCAGTGTTGTATGATCCAAGATATTTCGTGCAAACCACAAGTGTTGTTGTGGGGCTTCCTTAAACCAATTAAGTTATCTAGTTTAACTTTGCACATTGGTAGGTCAAGTAGTAAGGGCTTTCCTTTCGGGTTTGCTCGACGGGGTGCCCACACCGAGGTGTTGGGAACAACACTTACCAATATAACGGTGTGCTCCACGTCTATGGGGAGTTCCAACATTCCTATGCTCTGAGTTCTCCCAGCTATAGCGTGGGTTTTATCGTCCCGGTGCTGGTGCAAAGTTAGATTAGATAATGTAAAGGTTTTCGTCATGAACATTCTGGCCACACGCTTTAAGTGCGTGAAACTTGCGGCAAAAAGAAAAGGTCATGACTTGTGGGTACAGTTGTACACCTCTGCAGAGTATAAATCTAATCGATTAGCCGTCCCCTCGGTCATGGGAAACTTGGTGAACTTGCACTAGTTAAATGTTTAATTTTCTAAAATGGGTTGTGGATTGGAACTTGTTTAGCAGCTTTTATTTTCATGTCAAAGGATCGACATTGATGGATTCCATTTCTGGATTATTCGATATTCACGATGGGTTGTGAATATATTACTTATGCGTTACTTATTTCATATCAGTCAATTATGCTTTTACAAATTCCGTTTGCAAATAACTTGTTTTACAATGTCAATTCCGCTTTATGCAAATTAACTGTAGCAGCCTCCTTTGAAATGGCCTGCATATATTATAGGCTTTGCTCAAGTCTTGCGGAGTACGTATGTACTCACCCTTGCTTATATGTGGTTTTTAGGAGGTTAAGTTGTCGAAGCTTCGAGGTTCCTTTCGTTGCAGGTTGCGGGTTTTTCTCTTCGTCGAATCTTTCTAGGGATTATGCCTTGTCAGTTGCCTGTTGGTTTTGGATGGGCACACTACAAGACCTTGCTTCTTTTCTTGCTATATCTCGATTTGTAAGAGTTTTCTTTATGTAATAGCTTCCGCATAATTAATATTTGTTGTATGGTTGTGATTCCAATTGGTGTATGTGCGCATTAGCTCTCGATCATGGGACTAGTACGGAAATGCACATTAGATTTCCATTTTGCAAGTTTGTAAAATGGGGTAGATCTGATTGGTATCGAGATATCTTGATCGTAGGATAACCCTAGATAGAATGGTCGTTAGCATTGGAATAATCAAATTCAAAATCTTATGTCCAAAAGTTACCATATTTGCAAAATGTAGATTTTACTATTCTTCTCTCTATCTTAAGATTCTCCTCTTACCACTACTTTCATTTTGATTTGTAAACAAATTCCTCTTTCCTTAAATCAATCCTTGACAAATGGAGTTGAAGCAAGAAAACTTATCAGTAATGGAATATCTACATCGCTTCAATCATCTATCTCGCTATGCTGTTACTGAAGTGTCAGATGAAGCCCGAAGAATTGAGCATTTCAGAGAACATCTGAACGAAGAAATCAAGTGGATGCTAGTCGCCCACGACATTCATGATTTCCAAACCTTAGTTGATAAGGCTATTCGAGTGGAGTTCGGCATGAGAACAGTGATGGAAAGCCGAAAGCGCAAATGGATAGCTCATCAATCAGTAAATGATCATTCTCCAAAGCAGCGTTTATTGCAGCCATTCAATGTTCAGCCACATGTTTCTCAAGTCCAGCAATGCCAAGGGCGAACTCTTCACCCTCAGCAGCCCACAGTTCATTCACTGCGGCAAGCAAGATTATCTTCTAGCACTCAGTGCCAGGAGGTTTGTGCTTGTCCTAAGAAGAGTTCTGAACAGCTTTGTCCGCACCAGCAACCCTCAAGTAGAGATCAGATAATTGGAAATTTGAAAATCTCTAAGTCACCCTCTACTTCAAAACAAGTTACTATTCACGGTAAATCGCACCATGTGACAGCAGAAGAAGCTCATAATGCACCTGATGTGGTACTAGGGACATTCCTTGTTCACTCTGTACCTACATTGGTGTTATTTGATTCTGGTGCATCACATTCTTTCATATCCAACAAGTTTATTAGCAAAGCATGAACTTCAAGTCGATTTGCTTCCCACAAAGATGATAATCTATTCGCCAGAGCAACTATGAAAACCTCAAAACTTTGTTCTGAGGTATGCATCGAGATTAGCGGAGTGTCTTTCTATGCTAATCTTATTGCTATTGAGACCCCGGGACTAGATGTAATTCTTGGTATGGATTGGTTATCTAAGCACAAAGGCTATATTGATTGTGCTAACCGATCTATATCTCTTCTCAGTCCAGACGGAATTCAAGTACAGTTTTCTTCAATCAGTAGCACTCCAACTCAACAACCATTTTTTGTTCTCCGCGATAGTTCTGAAATTGAGTCAAGTACCAGTGGTATGTGAGTATTCGATGTGTTTCGGATGAATCGCCAGAATGCCTCGGCATCGAGACATGGAATTTGTCATTAATCTTGTTCCTGGAACAGCACCCATCTCAAAGCGACCTTATTGCTTACCTCCAGATGAGTTGGCTGAATTGAAGAAGCAACTCAATGATCAATTGAATAAAGGATTTATTCGCCCTAGTTCATCTCCATGGGGCAGTCCTGTGCTATTTGTTCCTAAGAAAGACGGTGGTCTACGCATGTGCATAGATTATCGTGCTTTGAATGAGGTCACTATCAAGAACAAATATCCACTTCCTCGTATTGATGATCTTTTTGATCAATTGAGTGGTGCTCATGTATTTTCAAAGATTGATTTGAGACATGGATATTATCAGTTGAAAATGAAGCCCGAGGACATTCCAAAAACTGCTTTCACCACTCGTTACGGGTTGTATGAATACACCGTAATGTCGTTCGGACTTACAAATGCTCCAGCCAGTTTTATGTGCCTTATGAATGCTCCAGCCAGTTTTATGTGCCTTATGAATAAGGTCTTTATGGAATATTTGGACAAGTTCGTAGTGGTGTTCATTGATGACATTCTCATTTACTCCAAAACTAAAGAAGACCATGTGCAACACTTGAGTATGGTGCTAGGAAAGCTTCGTGAACATAAGCTCTATGCCAAATTCGAGAAGTGTGAATTCTGGTTAAAGGAAGTCGCATTTCTTGGGCATGTTCTTTCAGAAGGTGGAATTGCAGTGGACCCAAGAAAGATCCAAGCCATTACGGAATGGGAACCACCTCAGTCTGTTCCTAAGGTCCGAAGTTTTCTCGGTTTAGCGGGATACTATCGTCGCTTTATCGAAAACTTCTCCAAGATTGCTCGTCCTATGACTCAGTTGCTGAAAAAGGAAAAGAAATTTGAATGGACCCCAGAATGTGAAGCAAGTTTCCATGAGCGTAAGAAAAGGTTAACCACAGCTCCAATTCTTATTGTTCCCGATATTCATAAGAGCTTTGAGGTATATTGCGACGCATCACGACACGGCCTTGGATGTGTTTTGATGCAAGAAAGGAAAGTATCGCATATGCTTCGCGTCAACTTCGGCCGCATGAGCAAAATTATCCCACTCATGATTTGGAATTAGCAGCCGTTGTCCATGCTCTGAAAATTTGGAGACACTATCTTATTGGCAACCGCTAGAAATCTATACAGATCACAAAAGTCCAAGTATTTCTTCACCCACCGATTTAAATCTCGTGCAAAGGAGATGGCTAGAGTTGATCAAAGACTATAACCTTAGCATTCATTACCATCCTGGTAAGGCTAATGTTGTAGCCGATGCTCTCAGTCGAAAGCTTCATTGTCTTTTCATCTCCGATCAATTTGAGTTGCAAAATGAATTCCAAAAGCTCAATTTGGATTTGGTTGAAGAAGGCTATGTTGCTACTCTTGAATTACAACCAACCCTCAGAACTCATATAAAAGCCGCACAACTCAAAGATGAAGCCATTGGCAAGATTAGAAAACAGTTGAGAGAGGGTACTGAATCCGAATTCTCTGAAAGTTCAGACGAAGTAATTATGCGAGGAAATCGTATATATGTCCCCGATGATTCTGAACTCAAGAGACTGATTTTGAAGGAAGCTCATGAATCTCCTCTTTCTATCCACCCTGGGAGTACAAAAATGTACCAAGACCTAAAACAAGAATATTGGTGGCCCAGCATGAAAAAGGAAATTGCTGTCTATGTTGCCGAGTGTGACGTATGTCAGCGAGTTAAAGCCGAGCATCAACGCCCTGCTGGACTCCTTCAACCCCAGCAAATCCCTATGTGGAAATGGGAAGACATTAGTATGGATTTTATTACCGGTCTACCCAGGACTCGGAAAGGAAATGATTCTATATGGGTCATTGTTGATCGGTTGACAAAAGTAGCTCACTTCATTCCAGTTAAGACCACGTATCAAGGAGACAAGCTTGCAGAATTATACATGGAGAATATCGTGCGTCTGCACGGTGTTCCAAGAACTATTGTTTCCGATCGAGGCTCCCAATTTACTTCCCGTTTTTGGGAAAGTTTGCACAGTCTGTTAGGAACTAAGCTAAACTTCAGTACAGCTTATCATCCTCAAACAGATGGGCAGACTGAAAGGGTAAATCAAGTCTTAGAAGATATGCTCAGAGCCTGTGTGCTTTCATACAGCGCTAATTGGGAGAAGAGTCTTGCATTTGCTGAATTCTCCTATAACAACAGCTTTCAAGCCAGTCTTCAAATGTCGCCATTTGAAGCATTATATGGGAGAAAATGCAGAACTCCTCTTTTCTGGTCCGAAGTTGGAGAAAGAAAATTTTTCGGTCCAGATCTTATCCAAGAAGCCCAAGAACAAGTGGATGTAATCAGAAGCCGATTGAAAGAAGCTCAGTCGCGTCAAAAGAGTTAAGCCGATAATCGTCGGCGTGAACTTAGCTTCGAAGTTGGTGATCATGTTTACCTAAAAGTCTCACCACTCCGTGGAGTTCGTCGTTTCCAGATCCGTGGAAAATTAGCTCCCCGATACATTGGACCATATCAAATTCTCGAGGAAATGGGTGAGTTGGCATACAAGTTGGAATTGCCACCTCAATTATCCGAAGTTCACAACGTCTTTCATGTTTCGCAACTTAAGAAGTGCCTACGTGTACCCACGGAATTCACCAATTTAGAAGACATCGATATCCAACCAGATTTGTCTTATCGAGAACGTCCGGTTTGCATCCTCGAAGAAACAGAACACCACACAAGAAACAAATCCCACAAAATGCTGAAGGTTCAATGGAGCAACCACACGGAAGATGAAGCAACCAGGGAACGTGAAGATCATCTGCGAAAGGAATTCCCAGATTTCTTTTAGTCCTTGCAAATCTCGAGGACGAGATTTCTGTAAGGGGGGTAGATTTGTAACATCCCGAAAAATGCAATAATATAAAAATTCATATTTTGAATTTTCATATCTTTGTTTCTGATTTTTCCTGACATGATTGGAATTTATTTGGATTTCTTTGGATTTTTATATTGAATGAAAAATCAAACAACTAGAATTTAAGAATGGATAATGGTAAAAAGATAAAAAGGTAAAAGATAAATTTTGGAAAAATTACCATAGAACCTTAACCACTCTGTTAAGTCATTAAAATAAAGAAGTAAAATTTTATGCACAGAAAAATGGGTAAATAAAATGAATGACACCTCTTTTTGACTAGAAACAGTACAAGTCAAAATTAATGAAAAATATTCGAAGTATATCTGAATCTGGAAAAATTACCATAGCACCCTCAGTGTAGTTTTTACACCTGGTAAAAATCTCAGGATTTGATCATGTGGCAAAGCCCTCTAATAATTCAAAAACAGAAACAATTAAAAACTAGAAATCCTAATGTCAGAATTTATATAAAATATTCACTTGAGATTTTGACTTGACATTTTTATGGAGATATCCTTAAGACAAAATTAATCCAAATAAAAAGTTTGGAAAATAATTAATATGATTTACATTCCAAAATAAATAAAATACTGAAATTCAAATCCTGTACAAGTCCACAGTGTCAGAATTTTAAATAATTCATTACAAGGTATTTTAACCTGAAATTTTTACTTGAGATTAGAAACTACCAGAGAATGTCGGTCAAAAAGTTTAGCAATTATTAAACTTGATCTGATGTCCGTTTTAATGCTCACATGGAGCTTGTCTCGGTCAGACTTATCCTCTGACTCACCCTCACTCACTGACATGTGGGGCCAGCCTCTTTTCCGTAACGGTTGCAGGTGGCAACGGAAAAGCGTCGCTCTCACTGCCCTGTGGCCCCGAGACCCACCCGTCAGCCCTGGCTTCACTGCCCCTCCTCCTTTTCCCCTCTCACCCGAGACGAACTCGAAGACTCCCGAGCCTCGCGCCTGCCTCGCCGATCCAGTGCACCGCACCGCACCGCGTCGCCCGAGCTAGCAACTGCAGCCACGCCTTGCCGTCCTCTCTGTCTCCCGCGCCATGCCCTGCCTTGTCCGGACGCCAGAGCTCACTCCACCTTGTCCAAACCGAGCAGCCAGATCATCTCGAGTTCAAACCCTGTGGACGATCCTTTCTCCGGCTATAAATACCATATGAGTGTCGCATTGAACCTCCCTTCCTCTTCATTTACTCCCAGAACCGAGCAATCAAGCTGAAACTCAGGATTTTCGCCATTTCTGCCAGGAACCCGAAGTTGGGGAAGAATCGCGATTTCGCCAAAATAGTGAGCCTCCTCTCAAATTAATCGTTTCTGGAGCTTACTAGAGCTGCACTGAACTCATCCCATTCACCCTTTTCTGTTCTTCTTGCCCACAACTCCGCCGCACCGTGTGCCTTTCTTCCTCGGCTCCGGCGACCGGTGGCAGCCCAACCCGTAGCTTCTCCAAGCGAATTGATGGCCAAAATGGAACCCTAGAGACCCACTGAAGGTCCTCGTGATACCGATTCAACCGGAGCTCCCTTCCTTTTCTTCCCCGGCGAGCCGCACCTCCTCCGCCGTACCTCCCTCCGCCGCATGCCACCGGTGGCAGCTCGTTCCGGTCGACCCCGCCGGTGATCGACATCTCCCCCAAGCGCGGCATGACCCACTGGTGCTCTCCGAGCCCTCGGCCGAACCCCTCCGCCGCTCCCTCGCCGTCGCTGCTGAGACCTAGCCGCGCCTGTTTTTCCTCACACGACCGCGGGCCCGCTATGTCACCACCAAGCAAATTTCGGTCAGAGGTGAAATGCGCTTTCCAATTCTGAAAACGTAATTCTTACTTTTCAGTTTATTTTATATAACCGATTTGACTCAAACCTTTATTACTTTTGTATTGTAGCTCCAAATGAAGTGAAACAAAATTTTATATTCATCTAAAATCTAGTTCTTCCAGAATATAAAATAATATTTTGAAAATGTTCGCTGGATAAATTTGAAATTCAAATTTAAAGAAGAGGCTTAAATAAGTGCTACATATTAAAAAGTTGTAAACAAACTTAAAAATGAATGGAACCAATTTTAGTGAAATACTCATGCCTCCAGGAGTTCAAATATACAAAAATATTTAAGTTTCATTATTGTTTGAATTACTTTGTATTAAAGATTGTATTCAACGCATTAGAAAATTCAAATAAGCATAATTTGAATTAAAGAAATATGGAATAAGTAAAATTTAGTTTCTAAATATTAGCATGGCAGTAGAATACCTTAGTTTTCCAAAATACTTAAGAAATGAACTTAATTTGAATTATCTTGAAAAATGTGAGATAACTTAAATGTAAATATGGCATAGAAAGTCAAATGGTTGTAGTATAGGTCAAATGAATTCAAATAATCACCAAACCCATTTTATTATACCTCTGGCATTGCAAGGATCTCAGATATAATATAATATTTAAATATTACTACATAAAACAGTAAATGTTTAATAGTCAAAGTGTTAATATTTGCATATCGGAATAGTTATAACTTTCACGAATAAACTTCAAATTTGATAAAACCAAATCCTATAGCTCTGAAAAATAGTACCCTTACTGATTAGGTAAAAATATCTTATGTTAGTGCTAGGTTGAAATAAAATAACGATAGACCCTAATGATCGTTTATAGGAAAAACATTTCGGATAAAAGCCAATTGTCGTAAAACCAACTATAAATCACTTCTAATATCATACCCTGTTAATACCTGAAAATGAGTAGATTATCCGAGGCGGTATAGCCGCAATCTTATATCCAAAGCTGAACCCTTAACGAGTAGTAAATTGCACCATCAAGCCTTTTCATCGATCCGTAGAACCTCTCGTCTAAATGCAAATGTATTAGAAATAAGTTTAGAAACGATATTTGGGATATGTACTACCATATTCTAGAAAAATATTTCATTTACCACTTTCATTTCAACTAAATCCTGCTAGTTGAATACCCCTAAAAAGTATGATTGTCGCAACCTTTTATATCACCTAAGCATTTTCAACTAAGAAAATAATGTCTCGTCTAAACACTAAAATATATGAAATCAATTTAGATATGTTCTTCAAAGTATATGCTATCCAATTTCGAAGAAATAATCTTATTTCGTCATGTTTTGCATATAAGCTTTAATAGTCAAATAACCCTTAGTTTTATGCTTTATGAACTTCATAATAAGATTAAGTGAACCTTGTAATAAGGAATTTGTACTTAATATATTTGTATCACCAGAACCTTCTTAAAAACTATAAATAAATCTACTTAACTAACTTATCAATCATAACTTAATCAGAACACTTCGTATGCAAATCTTAAGGCTAAGTGCTATTAGCATAACCTTAACTAGTGTTTCAATTCTTTTAATCCAAATAATTTTAGCATCTATAATTCGAAATCGTAAATACTAGAATTCATTATTTTAGCCTCTTGAATTCGTAATTCAAGATTAGATAATCTATCTAAGGAAACCATGTTTTGCTCATCCTAAAAGCCATTAACTTTATGAGTATGTAATTATCTAAATCATAACAACTCAAATCATATAATCCAAACCCTAAATCATTCTGTTTTTCGCAATGAAGCTTTATTTGATTTTCTATCCGTCTTCTTTTCGCCCTTATTGAAGTTTATTATTTGCTTTATTTTCCGATCGATCGACGTGTAGAGTTCGACGCCCTTCCTCCGTCGTTGCCTCCGCCACCGTGATCGCGTCTTCGTCGTAAACGATATATAAGCAAGGCAAGCATCCCTTTGACCATCTTGATCCCGAATTTAATTTTCATTGTTTATTAAAATGTTTCATGCATACGTTTACTTTCTGTAAATTGCTATTTTATGGTACTGGTAGTTATACCTGTTGTCTCATGAAACTTCCTTGATAAGTATGAATATGTGAACCTTGATAACCATAGATTAAGCTTAGACAATTACTTAATGTCGCCCTGGGTATATACGATTACTTTTATCCATGCTTAGCCATGCTTTTAGATCAAATGATGATGATGATCAGATCAAAATGTGTTCCTTGTGAAATGGAAAATGTTGTCATTGTAGCTGTTGGCTATGGGTATTTTGATTAAAAACCCAAAATAAAACTATGGTTTCGATGCGGGCGATTATTGGCAATAGCCGGAGGTGCAGAGGGATTTGCACGTAGTGTAGGGTGGAGTATCGCCCGTGTCAATTTAAGGACCGAACTCAGTGTTGTATGATCCAAGATATTTCGTGCAAACCACAAGTGTTGTTATGGGGCTTCCTTAAACCAATTAAGTTATCTAGTTTAACTTTGCACATTGGTAGGCTGACGTAGTAAGGGCTTTCCTTTCGGGGTTTGTTCGACGGGGTGCCCACACCGAGGTGTTGGGAACAACACTTACCAATATAACGGTGTGCGCCACGTCTATGGGGAGTTCCAACATTCCTATGCTCTGAGTTCTCCCAGCTATAGCGTGGGTTTTATCGTCCCGGTGCTGGTGCAAAGTTAGATTAGATAATGTAAAGGTTTTCGTCATGAACATTCTGGCCACACGCTTTAAGTGCGTGAAACTTGCGGCAAAAAGAAAAGGTCATGACTTGTGGGTACAGCTTGTACACCTCAGAGAGTGTAAATCTAATCGATTAGCCGTCCCCTCGGTCATGGGAAACTTGGTGAACTTGCACTAGTTAAATGTTTAATTTTCTAAAATGGGTTGTGGATTGGAACTTGTTTAGCAGCTTTTATTTTCATGTCAAAGGATCGACATTGATGGATTCCATTTCTGGATTATTCGATATTCACGATGGGTTGTGAATATATTACTTATGCGTTACTTATTTCATATCACCAATTATGCTTTTACAAATTCCGCTTGCAAATAACTTGTTTTACAATGTCAATTCCGCTTTATGCAATTAATCAGAGCAGCCTCCTTTGAAATGGCCTGCATATATTATAGGCTTTGCTCAAGTCTTGCGGAGTACGTATGTACTCACCCTTGCTTATATGTGGTTTTTAGGAGGTTAAGTTGTCGAAGCTTCGAGGTTCCTTTCGTTGCAGGTTGCGGGTTTTTCTCTTCGTCGAATCTTTCTAGGGATTATGCCTTGTCAGTTGCCTGTTGGTTTTGGATGGGCACACTACAAGACCTTGCTTCTTTTGCTGCTATATCTCTGATTTGTAAGAGTTTTCTTTATGTAATAGCTTCCGCATAATTAATATTTGTTGTATGGTTGTGATTCCAATTGGTGTATGTGCGTAATAGCTACTGATCATGGGACTAGTACGGAAATGCACATTAGATTTCCATTTTTGCAAGTTTGTAAAAATGGGGGTCTTTACAGCGGACGCGGCTAATCGGTTAGTTTTACACTCTGCAGAGGTATACAGCATTCCCCACAAGACATGACTGACTCTTTGAGCAATCGATATTTGCACACTTCCTTTGGTGTGCCGCAGAGAGTCTTGTTATAACTGTTACATTATTTAAACCTATCTTTGCACCAGCACGGTGACGATAAACCCATTATGTGGTATAAGAACTCAGAGCATAGAAATGATGGAACTACCCACAGTATGGCGTACACCGTTATATTGGTAGACGTTTGATCCATGATCACCTCAGTGTGGACGTCCCGTCGAGCAATTCATTAAGAAACAGCTCGTACTACTCCGGCCTTCCAAGTGCAAAGCTAGTTTCAAACAACTTATTAAGTTAGAGCTGTCCCATACCAGCACTTGTGGTTGTATGAATATTCTTGGCCTGAAAACAACCCATAGTTCGGTCCTTAACTCGACATGGGCAATAATCTCCACCATACACTACGTACAAAGACATGCACACCAGCTATTGCCAATAATTGCCCGCATCTAAACCATAGTTTTATTTTCATTTTTCCAACCAAATACCAACCATAAAAATGGTCATACCCAAAGATGTCATATCCAACATTTTTAATCATATCCAAGTTTTATGTTCATTTAAGCATGGCTAAGCATGACACTAACTGTGAGTATCCCAGATTGACATTAAATATTGTCTAAGCTATTCTAGGGTTTTCAAGGTTCACAAATTTTCTACTTATCAAGGAAGTTCCATAAGTCTACTAGTACATCTACCATTACCCAAAATATAGCAGACTTTAATAAAATAAAGTATGCAATAAAATATTTAATGAAAATATTTATAAAACTGGGATCAATATGATCAAAGGGGTTTGCTTGCCTTGTTGACTATCCTCGACTTCGAACTCCTGGTCGTCGAATGTACCGGATTCGTCGGGTTCTACACGTCGTATGGCAACACATAATAAATACCAAATTTCAATAGGGCCAAAAAGAAATCAGATGGAAATATTCAAATAAAAGAACTTCATAAATTCAGGAATGGATATATGAGTTATTTCTTCTCATTTGCAATTTAAAGATTAAATTCATTTAAACCTTTATTGCATTATTTACCACTCATTTAATAACTTAAGTTTTTATTATAACACACCCTAAGGATTTTTACAGATTCTGGTTTCTGAGGTTACAAAGATTCTAACAAAATTTATTTTAATAAATTTGGAGATTATTTGCAAAATTTGCATATATGACATATTTCTAACCTTTCTTTTGAATTTAAATTCGAATTTCAAATGACATATTTTTGCATATTCTGAATCTACTAGATTTTAGATGAATTTAGAAATTTATTTCATCAAATTTGGTTATGTGATTCAAAAGTTATAGCTATCTGAATCTTTAGGTTTTGAATAATTACTAAAAATCAGAAAACTGCCGAAAATGGAAAATACGCTTTCACTGTGAAAACGCGCTTATTTTCGGCGGAACTGCTGAGGCGCCGACAGTCGGCCCATCTGGCGGTGGCGCGCAAGACGCAGCCGCTGGCCGACACGCGGCCCGCGCTGATCGCACACGCGCTTACTACCGATGCGCTGGGACCATCGGCAATGATCGGCGACACGCAAGAGACCAATAGGCTGTGCCCAGATGGCAGCAGCATAGCACAAAGACTTGGCATGTGCGGCCGACAGCCGGCCCGCTTGGCGGTGACCAGCCAGCAGGTCGCGGCAAAGCGAGCTCACGCGCGCGGCGAGGGCCGAACGGCGAATGGGTTCCACCAGAGGCACCAGCGGGCCAAAGCGCACCTTTGGGTGGTGGCGCGGCGACCGGAGGTGGCCGAGTAGACGGTCGGCACCGGCGAGGGGCGACAATGGCCACGGCCGACCGGCGACGCGACGAACTAGCTATTTCCAAGCTTGAAGATCACCCACACGAGCATCAGCGCATCACAAGGATCCCATTTCTGGGTTTTGTTCAAAGAATGAGCGGCGGAGGAGGGTTCTCACCGTGAGCGGTGGCGGCGGAAGAAGATCACGGCGGAGAAGCTCGCCGGGGAAGAAACAGCTCGGGCAAATGGCGGGGACGAGCTCCTGGAGGCACGAGGGAGCTTCGGGCGAAGTGAATTGGGACGAAATGGTTTGTGGCAGAAGATTTGGGGTTTTGCCTTTTTTGCGGTTTTCGTCGGAATTGGATAGGATGACCAAAGCAACGGCGGAATGGCTGCACAGGGCGGTGGCTAGGTCGGCTGCGACGAGAGGGGTGCCTTTTATATGGGCTCGGAGGCGGTTTGGCGCGGCTGGCGCGAGAAAGACCGAGAGGTCTGCGTCTCTGCGCGAGAGAGAGCGGGGAGAGGTGAAGAAGAAGGCGAGGTGGGAGGCTGACACGCGGGGGCCAGGTGGCAGCGACTGTCGGCTGAGTTGGCTCACTGACAGACCGGGCCCACACGTCAGCGAGAGCAAGAAAAGAACTCTGGCGATGGCTCAGGACAGAATGGGATGTTCACAGCGTTTTCGATGGTCAAATTGACTCAAAATTTTACAAAATTTTTACCATAGGTCGGAAAGGATATTACCAGATTTCTGTAAAAGTTTTGCTATTTAATGATGCATATATAGTTTTAGAAATTTCTCACAATGCGACTGTTGCTGCATTGCCCATTCGGTTTTTCATTTAATTTGCAATATAAATTAAGTTAATATTTTACAAAACTTTTTATAATAGTTTGAAATGGTATTATACACATTCTTTAAAAATTTCAGATTTTAATTATTAATATTTAATTTTTAATAATTCTGACATTACTGTTTTCCAATTTATTTATTCACTGTGTTTGAATTTTTAAAATTATAAAATTAATTATTAAATTCTTGATATTTTTAATTGAGGTTGATACTGTTTTGATGTCGGCAATATAAAAATATTGGGTCAGGATAGCTTCCAGATATTTTTACCAAATTATTTTACCATTTTACCCTGAGATATTTGCACATGATTCACTTTAATTAAATATTATTTTTTTTAATCCAGCTCTCCCTCCGACTTAAGCAAGCTGAGGAGAGCCCTCAGATTTTTATTGTGACTTTGGTAAATTTTGGTTGATTTGGTATTTTTACTTTTTACCTTTTTCTATTTACTATCTTCTTTATTTCATTTTCTTGTATTAAGGAAAAGCCAAAAGAATATTCAGTAAATCCAGAAATTTCAGAAATATTACACAAAAGATTTTTATTTCATTTTTCTTTATTTTATAATCTTGAGGCTGTTACAAATCTACCCCCCTTACAAAAATCTCGTCCTCAAGATTTGGAGATGACTAGAAGAAATCGGGGAACTCTTGTCGGAGATGATCTTCTCTTTCCCAGGTAGCTTCGTCTTCGGTATGATTGCTCCATTAAACCTTTAACATCTTGATGATCTTGTTCCTTGTCTGGCGTTCTGCTTCTTCCAAGATACGAACTAGATGCTCCCGATAAGATAAATCTGGTTGAAGATCTATCCCTTCCAAATCGGCGAGGTCGGAGGGAACACGGAGGCATTTCTTAAGCTGAGATACATGGAAGACGTTATGAACGTCAGATAGTTGAGGCGGCAATTCTAACTGATATGCCATCTCACCCATCTTTCCAATGATCTGATAAGGTCCAATGAATCGAGGAGCCAATTTCCCACGGATTTGGAATCGACGAACTCCACGGAGAGGCGAAACTTTAAGATAGACATGGTCACCAACTTTGAAACTGAGTTCACGACGACGATTGTCGACGTAACTCTTTTGACGAGACTGAGCTTCTTTCAGTCGGCTTCTGATCATGTCTACATGCTCTTGAGCTTCTTGGATAAGATCTGGGCCGAAGAATTTCCTTTCTCCAACTTCAGACCAGAAAAGAGGGGTTCGGCATTTCCTTCCATACAGCGCTTCAAAAGGCGACACTTGCAGACTAGATTGGAAACTGTTATTATAAGAGAATTCGGCGAAGGCCAAACTTTTCTCCCAATTAGAGCCGTATGACAGCACACAGGCTCTTAACATGTCTTCCAAAATTTGATTGGTCCTTTCCGTTTGTCCATCTGTCTGAGGATGATAAGCCGTACTGAAATTCAGCTTAGTACCCAGAAGACGGTGCAAACTTTCCTAGAAACGAGAAGTAAACTGGGAACCTCGGTCAGAAACAATCGTCTTCGGGATGCCATGAAGACGGACAATATTCTCCAGATACAACTCGGCAAGCTTATCTCCAGAGTGAGTAGTCTTGACCGAAATAAAGTGAGCCACTTTAGTTAGACGGTCAACGATTACCCATATGGAATCATGCCCTTTCCTGGTTCTTGGCAAACTAGTAATAAAATCCATGCTGACGTCTTCCCATTTCCACTCTGGAATCTTCAAAGGTTGGAGAAGTCCAGCGGGGCGTTGGTGTTTGGCTTTGACACGCTGACACACATCACAGATTGCGACATATGCAGCGATATCCTTTTTCAAACCGGGCCACCAATACTCCCGTCGGAGATCTTGATACATCTTTGTACTTCCAGGGTGAATTGAGAGGGGAGACTCATGGGCTTCTTTGAGAATCAACTCCTTTAATTCCGGATCATCAGGGACATATATTCGATTCTCGAACATAAGCACTTCATCTGAACTTTCATGGAATTTGGAATCCTTTCCTTGCTTCAATTCTTCATGGATTTTGATAATTGCTTCATCTTTGAGCTGAGCGGCTTTAATTTGGGACTTAAGGGTTGGTTGCACCTCTAGTGCAGCCAAATAACCTTTTTCGACAACTCCCAAATTAAGCTTTTGGAATTCTTTTACCAGATCGGATTGATCAGTCAGAGATGAAACAGAAAGACAATGAAGTTTTCGACTCAGAGCATCTGCTACGACATTGGCTTTACCAGGATGGTATTGAATGCTAAGGTCGTAATCTTTTATCAACTCTAGCCATCTTCGTTGTCTTAAATTTAGATCAGGCTAGGTGAAGAAATATTTCAGACTCTTATGATTTGTGAATACACTGCATTTGTTTCCAGTTAGGTAATGACGCCAAATTTTCAGAGCGTGCACTACCGCAGCTAATTCCAGATCATGAGTCGGATAATTGAGCTCATGAGGTCGCAACTGACGAGAGGCGTAAGCTACGACTTTTCCTTCTTGCATAAGCACACACCCAAGCCCATTCTTGGAAGCATCACAATAAACATCAAAGCTTTTATGGACATCAGGTAACACTAGCACAGGAGCCGTTGTTAACCTTTTCTTTAATTCCTGAAAGCTTCCTTCGCATTCAGGTGTCCATTCAAACTTCCTTTCCTTCTTGAGAAGCTGGGTTAAAGGACGAGCGATTTTAGAGAAGTTCTCGATAAAGGGCGATAATATCCCGCTAGACCGAGAAAACTTCGAATTTTCGGAACAGACTGAGGGGCTTCCCAGTCTAGAACAGCTTTCACTTTACTAGGATCAACGGAAATACCACCTTTGGAAAGAATATGACCAAGAAAAGCAACTTCTTTTAACCAAAATTCGCACTTCTCGAATTTGGCATAAAGCTTATGCTCTCGAAGCTTTTCGAGAACCATACACAAATGCTGCGCATGATCTTCTTCAGATTTGGAATAGACGAGAATATCATCAATGAATACCACTACAAACTTATCTAAATACTCCATGAAAAATTTATTCATGAGACACATAAAATTAGCAGGAGCATTTGTAAGTCCGAAAGACATTACAGTATATTCATATAGACCGTAACGAGTGGTAAAAGCGGTCTTAGGAATATCTTCTGATCTGATCTTTAATTGATAGTACCCATATCTTAAATCAATCTTTGAAAAGATTTGAGCACTAGTCAATTGATCGAACAGATCATCGATACGAGGGAGAGGATATTTATTCTTAATTGTGACATCATTCAAGGCGCGATAGCCACGCACATGCGTATTCCACCGTCCTTCTTAGGCACAAAAAGAACTGGACTACCCCAAGGAGAAGAGCTAGGTCGAATAAAGCCTTTTCTTAATTGCTCTTGAATTTGATTCTTTAGTTCGACTAACTCATCAGGGGGCATACGATAAGGACGCTTGGATATTGGCGCTGTTCCAGTAACAAGGTTTATAACAAACTCTATATCCCTATCTGCAGGCAGGCCTGGCAATTCATCTGGGAAAACATCAGGAAACTCGGAGACAATTGGAATCTGGCTAAGATCTTTTACTATGGCTGCACAAAGGGAAGCTTGAGAATTTGAAGAATTTTGGATGGAAGAGAAATGAACTGGAATTCCTTCAGGGCTAACCAAAGAAATGGATCGATTGGCACAGTCTATGCATCCTTTGAACTTAGACAACCAATCCATACCAAGGACAACTTCTAACCCTGAGGTTTCTATAAGGATAAGGTCAGCATGAAACATAACTCCATTTATTTCAATGCTAACCCTAGGACAAAACTTAATTGAATTCATGACTGAACCAGGGGAATAGATTATCATTTTGGCAAAGAGGAGATCAATTTCTAAGTTATTCTGATTAGCAAATTTCTTAGAAATAAACGAGTGCGATGCTCCAAAATCAAACAATACCAAAGTAGGTACCGAGTGCACAGGAAACATACCCAGTACCACATCTGGCGCTTCGCTTGCTTCTTCAGCGGTCACATGATGGAGACGACCGCTACTCGCACTGCGATTAAGAGCTGTAGCAGGCTTGACGACCTGAGAATTCCCAGCTCCTGAGGGTTGACTTAGGGGTCTCTGGACTCCCTGCAACAACTGCTGCCCTGACGCTTGACCTCTTTTAGGGCAGTCATTTGCATAATGCCCACGCTCTTTACAATGATAACAGGTCACACCGGCGGCTTGATTCTCAACCCCAAAAGTCTTTCCTTCATTGCCGCTCGAGGGACGAGCAAAAGGCTGCTGGGGCCGGGGTACCTGACCTTGACGCCTCTGCTGTCGCTGCTGACGAGGCGGAGGAGGTCGAACATTGGTCGGCGGACCAACGCGCGGCCTTGGCAAACTTGGACTGGCGGCTTTTGGGGGGGTGAATAGGCAATTTTATAAATTCTAGCAATTTTAATCAACTAACTTAGTTTAACGAGAGTAACTTATAGCAAGAATAAAGCAGAATTCAAGTAACTAGTAATAACAGCGAAAGCAATAAAAGAAATGATACAAGAGAGACAAATATTTATCCCGTGGTTCAGAGCCACACTCCTAATCCACGTTGAAGCACTTCTTTCGAAGTTCAGCTTCTCCAAAGCTAGTCGCAGTAGCTCTGGTGTTTACTCAGGTAACTCTTTCACTTCTCCAGTGAGGTGAGTTCCAAACCTCTCACAGACACAGTTGCCTTCCACAAACACCTTTGGACAGGTCACACTGTTTACTTCCTCCAAGCTGTCTAGGATCACCAAGACCCAAGAGTAATAAACCTTGCACAAGTTCTGTCTCTTGGTTCACTTTGCAAATCACACTACTAGACACTGACTTGGAGCTTACACACTTAGGGATGTATGAAGATTTTTGTGTGAGAATGAAGCACAGACTCCTTTTTGAGAATGAGAGATATATGACAATGCCAAAGTGTAAGGAGTTCATCTATATGTTTGGTAGATGGCTCAGGAAATGCTTATATAGCCATTTTAGGTGAAAATAGCCGTTACACCTGTTACAGTAGCCGTTGGACGTGTCAGATGTCAGAAACAACAGAAATACACACGTACAACGGACTGTGTATCTATCAGTGCTTATCGATACTGGTTATGTGTATGACGGACCAAATTTCAGAGTTCAAGACGGACCAAATATTTTGGTCCGTAGTACATGGGTCGATCAAAGAGAATGGTCTGGCATACAACTGAGTGAGATATATGAGTATCAGGCTAAATAGCTTGGTCCGTTACACATGACTTTTAAAGGATTTTGCTTAGGCATAGAGACCTATGTATGTCGGACCAAATTTTTGGTCCGTCATATATGGACAAAGCAAGAGTTTTGCCAGGAATAGAGACACATGTACTTCGGACCAAATTTTTGGTCCGTTTTGCATGGACTTCATAGAAGATTGGTTTTGGCAAGAAGACACATGTACTTCGGACCAAATTTTTGGTCCGTTATGCATGGACTTCATAGAAGATTGGTTTTGGCAAGAAGATACATGTACTTCGGACCATATTTTCGGTCCGTTATGCATGGACTTCATAGAAGATTGGTGCCAAGAATCTTTTTCAACATAGATAAATTTTATCCCAGCTTTTCAATCAAGCAACGGACTTAAAGAAATTAAACACAAATATTTTGTCCGTTTCCTGAGTAAAAACCTCTTTTGAAGATAGAGAATACTTATTTTAGGTTACGATTAAAAAGGAACATCAAAGATTTAGTCCGTCCAAAAACTTATACTCTGAAAAGGGATGCCGGACCAAATTTTTTGGTCTGCTGAAGATAGGAAACCTAAGACATCTTTGGTCCGATACTGAGGAGTGAAAATTGCATGTATGCCGGACCAAAATATTTGGTCCGTCATATATAGACAGACTTTTGACTAAGATGATTTTCAAGGAATGTTTGATCAAGAATATATGGTTATGAAAGCGAGTATATTTTAATCTGAAAATTAGATATACAAAAGGGAGTTTAGACATAGAATGGATTGAAGGTTAGCAACGGACTGAAGAATATAGATAGGTAAAGATTGGTCCGTTGTACTGATAAGTATAGTTTTAGAAGGGTCAAGATTAAGTGTATTTTGCTCCAAGTAATCTAGTTTTGTCTTTGCCTCACTAACTATTTCCTTGTTCGAAGTTCCTCTTTTGAACAACTAAACAAGGACAAAACACCTAGGCTATTTGACTTAAAACATCTTCCAAGACATAACCTATAAACTAAAAGCCTTAATCTTGTTGTCCCAGCTTAATTCATCGTAGGTTCCAGCTCATTTTTCTTCAAGCTTTGAATATTACTAACTTAGTCATCAATACCAAAACCATAATAATATAAAAAAGAATTGAGGGGTGCCTAGATGCTATCAGCTTTCCGCGCCATCCACTTCCTCTTACGACTCTCCATAACATCACGTGAACTATGCTCGGCTATTATAGCCTTGTCCACGAGTGTTTGGAAGTCATGAAAGTCATGAATGGCAAGAAGATGCTTGACTTCATTGTTCAGATTGTCCCGGAAATGCTCAATTCTTCGGGCTTCTGAACTAATTTCTGATGACGCATAGCGGGCAAGATAATTAAAACGGTGAAGATACTCCATCACGGACATATTTCCTTGACGCAGATCAAGGAATTCCCTCCTTTTTAAATTCACCAGGCTCGAAGGAATATGCGTCTTTCTGAAAGCTTCTCGGAAAACATCCCAAGTAATCTCTTGACCTTGGGGCCTTGCTGCTTGAAAATTTTCCCACCAAACTGCAGCGGCTCCCTGGAGTTGGTACGATGCATAAAGGACCTTCTCATGATCATTGCATTGAGCAATGTTCAGCTTGTTTCCAATAGATCGTAGCCAATCATCAGCGTCCAGGGGATCTGATGAAGAAGAAAAGGTTGGAGGCCGGGTCTTCAAAAATTCTCCTAACTTGGACTGATGGGAGGCTTCACCAAATCCGGGCCTAGAACTTGCAGCATCAAGGTTGGTCGTGTTTTGGACCAACTGTTGGAGTAACAGGGTGTTCGTCTGGCAACTCTGTTCTATCATCGCAAGCACTTGGGCCATGGTTGGCGGCCCTGGCAACTGCCCCACTGGAACTTCCTCTTCTTGAACTTGAGGGGGCGGCGAATCTCGACGGCTTGGACGACGTGACGAAGATCCTCGAACTGCCGTCGGATGGATCGATTGGGCCGGGCCGAGTGGCCGGTCACTGGCCATGGGTGAGTTTCGGGGTTTCTCACTCCCGTAATCTCATCCAAGGATCGGGTGGCAGGCATCTGGAACAAGATTATTAATGAATTAATAGATAAGATCTGATTCAATTTTAATCTCAGTTGTTACCATTTGTTTTAAAGGCATGATTCAAGGTTATTTATGAGTTGATTATTATTATTAAGGATCACAACATCGTAAAAATATTAACTAAAAGTTAAATATTTACGAGTAGGAACAAAAAGCACACAAAGCAACGATAAGCAAGAAATTTATTTCAACTTTGTAATATTCACAACAAAACATAACATTTATTTTTGACGTTACTACATAAAAGGGCAAAACAAAAAGCCTCTTCTAACACTACTCATCATCTAGTAAACTCACGGACTATTACTATCCCTACGACTAGAACTCTCGGCGTCAGGAGGAAAAGGGGTCTCCTGACAGCGACGCTCCTGCGGTCTCTGAGGATGCCGCGGAGGAAAACTATGGGTGTCTACCTGGATGCTCAGTAGTCTAGGGCGACTCCCTATCACTGACATCCTCGCCTGGCGACACCTAGGTGGTACTTGGGTGTCATCGGGCGCAGGTGTCTGAGGGACTTGCCCCAGAACTGAGCGAGGGACAATACCTCTGGCGACACAGGGGGCAATGGCATTCTCTAGGAATGCTACACGGCGACGCGCCTCCCTGTATTCAATTATTGCCTGACGGCAATACTGGTCAGAGGCATTTATGAATTCCACTAGGTTACGTAGAGTGGGATTTTGTAACCCTGTGGCATCCATATAACTATTCTCCCCACCTGGTGGCCGGGATGGAATCCTCCTGTATGCAACTGCCAGTTCAGGTAGAATATGGCGTAAACTGACAATTGCCATATAGGTGGCTTCACTCATGGCCATCATGAGGGAAGATCCAGGACCCTCAAAAGATAAAAATTCTTCACTGTCCTCATCTTGGGTAGGGATATCCACCCTAGCTATGTATTCCATAGAGACAGAACTAACTGCCGCGTGGAATACTATATATCGTGGATTTTCTGGAAAATGGGCGAATTCTAGCAAACGAGCAAGAAATCCCGCCATGCCAGAATTCTCCGTATTAGTGGAAGTGTAACATGGGGTATATCCGCCCATCTGCACATTTAACAAGGAATTAGCATTCCTGATTAAATGTAAGACAGTAAAGCAATTTTTGGAAGAAAAGATTCTAGTAGAAATTTAAAAAAAGAAAAGAGTTATTAACAGGTATACACATAACCAAAAGAGAAGTTTCATGCATATAAAGAATAGACAGGTAAGATATCCTAATTCAATATTTTAGTTTGTTTGGATCCTAATGTCAAGTTTTAAGTTTTTATTACTCCCAGACTACCCAAGGTTTCCTACAGTCAGCATGGCTCTGATACCAAATTGTAAGGCCCCCATTTTTGCTAAATGAATACCAAAAATGGATACCATGTGCATACAGTACTAGTCCTATGATCAGTAGCTAGTACGCACAAACACAAATTGATATCACAGTCATACACAAACTTTATTACACAGCGGAAGTAAGATTACATATTATTTTTACAATACCAAAAGTAAAACTACAGTGGAGACAACTTCTTGTAGTATGCCTTTTAACCCATTGTTCCACAGGCAATTGACAAGGGAAAATCCTTAGAAAAAGTCATCGTTAAATTCCCCGTATCCTGCATCAACGTAAGAATCGTCGGGGAAATATGTTTCTTCACCTAAAAACATCAACATTGGCAAGTTGAGTACTTACGTACTCGCAAGACTTATGCAAATCCTAAAATACATGCAGGCTATTCCAAGGAAAGGCTATTAAGGTTAGTTTGTAGAAAGCTAATTTGAAATGTAAATACAAAATAATAGATTGCAAAACAGAATTTAAGTAAAAGCGATTAAATTCTGAAGTAACGAAAAGTAAACATAAATATTTCACAAATGCTTGGGTATAACGACCATATTCAAAACCATTTCCACCAACATAAAGTGGAAATTAACAACACATGGTAGAAACCACATTTTATGAAAATAACCAAAACAGCTAACTATGTGATGACTTTACCAAGTGCCTATGATCGTGAACGCGGCTAATCGGTTAGTTTTACACTCTGCAGAGGTATACAACTTTCCCCACAAGACATGACTGACTCTTTGAGCAATCGATATTTGCACACTTCCTTTGGTGTGCCGCAGAGAGTCATGTTATAACTGTTACATTATTTAAACCTAACTTTGCACCAGCACGGTGACGATAAACCCATTATGTGGTATAAGAACTCAGAGCATAGAAATGATGGAACTACCCACAGTATGGCGTACACCGTTATATTGGTAGACGTTTAATCCATGATCACCTCAGTGTGGACGTCCAGTCGAGCAATTCATTAAGAAACAGCTCGTACTACTCCGGCCTTCCAAGTGCAAAGCTAGTTTCAAACAACTTATTAAGTTAGAGCTGTCCCATACCAGCACTTGTCGTTGTATGAATATTCTTGGCCTAAAAACAACCCATAGTTCGGTCCTTAACTCGACATGGGCAATAATCTCCACCCTACATTACGTGCAAAGACATGCACACCGGCTTTTGCCAATAATTGCCCGCATCTAAACTATAGTTTTATTTTCATTTTTCCAACCAAATTCCAACCATAAAAATGGTCATACCCAAATAATGTCATATCCAACATTTTTAATCATATCCAAGTTTTAGTTCATTTGAGCATGGCTAAGCATGACACTAACTGTGAGTATCCCAGATTGACATTAAATATTGTCTAAGCTATTCTAGGGTTTTCAAGGTTCACAAATTTTCTACTTATCAAGGAAGTTCCATAAGTCTACTGGTACATCTACCATTACCCAAAATATAGCAGACTTTAATAAAATAAAGTATGCAATAAAATATTTAATGAAAACATTTATAAAACTGGGATCAATATGATCAAAGGGGTTTCCTTGCCTTGTTGACTATCCTCGACTTCAAACTCCTGGTCGTCGAATGTACCAGATTCGTCGGGTTCTACACGTCGTATAGCAACACATAATAAATACCAAATTTCAATAGGGCCAAAAAGAAATCAGATGGAAATATTCAAATAAAAGAACTTCATAAATTCAGGAATGGATATATGAGTTATTTGTTCTCATTTGCAATTTAAAGGTTTAATTCATTTAAACCTTTATTGCATTATTTACCACTCATTTAATAACTTAAGTTTTTATTATAACACACCCTAAGTATTTTTACAGATTCTGGTTTCAGAGGTTACAAGGATTCTAACAAAATTTATTTTGATAAATTTGGAGATTATTTGCAAAATTTGCATATATGACATATTTCTAACCTTTCTTTTGAATTTAAATTCGAATTTCAAATTAAATTCAATTCTGACATATTTTTACATATTCTGAATCTACTGGATTTTAGATGAATTTATAAATTTATTTCATCAAATTTGGTTAAGTGATTCAAAAGTTATAGCTATTTGAATCTTTAGGTTTTGAATAATTACTAAAAATCATAAAACTGCCAAAAATAGAAAATACGCTTTCACTGTGAAAACGCGCTTATTTCGGCGAAACCGCTTAAGGCGCCACAGCCGGGCCCATCTCGGGTGGCGGCGCAAGACACACATGGTGACACGCCGCTGATGATCTGCTACTGCGCTGCTGGTGACAGTGGGGACCACTTGTAGCGATCGCGACATGCAAGAGATCGACAAGCTCGCCCAGATGGCAGCCGGGCGCGAAGATGGCGCTTGGCGCGGCGGTGATAGCCCGGCCCGCTTGGCGGTGACCAGCGCAGTCGCGGCAAGGCGAGCTCACGGCAGCCGGGCGAGGACCGAACGGCGAACGGGTTCCACCAGAGGCACCTGCGGGACAAGGCGCACCTTTGGGTGGTGGCGCGGCGACCCGAGGTGACCGGGAAGACGGTCGGCACCGACGAGGGGCGGCGATGGCCACGGCCGACCGGCGACGCGACGAACTAGCTATATCCAAGCTTGAAGATCACCCACACGAGCATCAGTGCATCACAAGGATCCCATTTCTGGGTTTAGTTCAAAGAATGAGCGGCGGAGGAGGGTTCTCACCATGCGCGGTGGCGGCGGAAGAAGATCACGGCGGAGAAGCTCACCGGGGAAGAAAGAGCCGCTCACCGGGGAAGAAAGAGCTTGGGCAAATGGCGGGGACGAGCTCTTGGAGGCACGAGGGAGCTTCGGGCGAAGTGAATTGGGACGAAATGGTTTGTGGTAGAAGATTTGGGGTTTTGCCCTTTTTGCGGTTTTCGTCGGAATTGGAGAGGATGACCAAAGCAACGGCGGAATGGCTGCACAGGGCTGTGGCTAGGTCGGCTGCAACGAGAGCGGTGCCTTTTATATGGGCTCGGAGGCGGTTTGGCGTAGCTGGCGCGAGAAAGACCGAGAGGTTTGCGTCTCTGCGCGAGAGAGAGCGGGGAGAGGTGAAGAAGAAGGCGAGGCGTGAGGCTGACACGCAGGGGCCAGGTGGCAGCGACTGTCGGCTGAGTTGGCTCACTGACAGACCGGGCCCACATGTCAGCGAGAGCAAGAAAAGAACTCTGGCGAAGGCTCAGGATAGAACGGGATGTTCACAGCGTTTTCGATGGTCAAACCAACTCGAAATTTTATAAAATTTTTACCATAGGTCGGAAATTATATTAAAAGCTTCCTGTAAAAGTTTAGATATTTTATGATGCATATAGAGTTTTAGAAAATTCTGACAATGCGACTGTTGCTGCATTGCCCATTCGGTTTTTCATTTAATTTGCAATCTAAATCAAGTTAATATTTTACAAAACTTTTAATGATAGTTTGAAATGGTATTATACACCTTCTGTAAAAATTACAGATTTTAATTATTAATATTTAATTTTTAATAATTCTGACATTTCTGTTTTCTAATTTATTTATTCACTGTTTTTGAATTTTTAAAATTATAAAATTAATTAGTAAATTCTTGATATTTTTACTGGAGGTTGATACTGTTTTGGTGTCGTCAAGATAAAAATATTGTGTCAGGATAGCTTTCAGATATTTTTACCAAATTATTTTACCATTTTACCCTGAGATATTTGCACATGATTCACTTTAATTAAATATTATTTTTATTAATCCAGCTCTCCCACCGACTTAAGCAAGCTGAGGAGAGCCCTCAGATTTTTATTGTGACTTTGGTAAATTTTGGTTGATTTGGTATTTTTACTTTTTACCTTTTTCTATGTACTATCTTCTTTATTTCATTTTCTTGTATTAAGGAAAAGCTAAAAGAATATTCAGTAAATCCAGAAAATTCAGAAATTTCAGAAATATTACACAAAAGATTTTTATTTTATTTTTCTTTATTTTATAATCTTGAGCCTGTTACACTATGTAACGTCACAAATTTATTCCAACCTCCACAAGTTTAAATGTGTACTAGGACACACACTCGCATGTGCGCGTGCGATAATCGTATAAATGGGTTAAGTGGAAATTACGCACCTAGTCAAGTAGTGAAAACTTCCTCTCAATAGAGGTGTCTTACCTTAATTAATTTACATGATCTTTGATGCCGACAATCACAAATGACCCCAAAAGCACGAGCCAAATCCCAATTGCTACACATACATGTATGATCACAACACAAGTATCAAATTAAAGGAAGAAATTAAACCATCATATATCATCACAACCATAGCACCTCTCGGACGCTCAAACTCAGCAAGGCAAGAGGTGCCCCCGCCAACAGCAGCGTCGTCACGGTGGGACCCCTCGCCCTGAACGTCGAGCTCAGCCCCCCGGCTTGCGGCGGCGACCCCGCCGGCGCCGAGCTCTTGATCGGGCACGCGTAGTTGCGCTCGCTGGGGTCGACCACCCGGTACACGCCCTTGCTGGTGAGAAGGTACACGTCCTTGGCGTTGTCTTCGCCGAAGGAGAAGACGTCGCCCAGCGACGGCAGCGGGCTACTCGCCGCAAAGTCGCACGGGATCTGCGACGTCTTCGAGCATCTGAACGTCAGCGCCGTCACGTTGTACACCTCGCTGTTCTCCGGC
Source organism: Otatea glauca (assembly GCA_036346275.1). NCBI lineage: Eukaryota > Viridiplantae > Streptophyta > Magnoliopsida > Poales > Poaceae > Otatea > Otatea glauca. Next base: position 26,925,935 of record CM070724.1, read on the forward strand.
ATCTTGATCCCCGCCCACATCGACTGCGCGTAGAGATCCGCGTGGAGAAGTTGCACGCAATAACACACGACAACGCCATGATCATTGATCACCGATCAGGTTCAAAATCTCCGCAAAATTCCGGTCGAGATTTTAAATCTAGATAGAAAAAAGTTAAAAAATTTAAATTACATAGTGATTTTAGAAATTTCTGGTATTTTGACCGGATTTCACACTACTACACAATGGTACATCACTATCGCTTCATCTGTGTCGGTTCTTAAGTTTTTAGGAAAAACGATTGTGATAGATGACTTAGGAGAGTCATTAATAATAATCACTATCGGTTCTCAGGTTAGAAGTGATTGTAATGTAGCACTGGGAACATCACAATCGGTTCTTATGCGAGAAGTGATAGTAATATGCATGATCATCACAATCAGTTTCAACATAAAAAGTGATAGTGATGAGCACGTTTACAACACCGGAGCCATTCTCTAGAAAAAAAGGGGATTTAACAAGAGTGAGTACAAAAGTACTCAGCAAGCATTATTAGCAAATGTTGTAAATGATTTTCTCTCAATCCATCCAAACTCCAACTAATACTCACCTTCCCTCAACATCCATTTTTACAAAAATTAGGTTTTTAGTTTTCTTTAAGGGTTGTTTATTTTAAATTTTCAAAACCAGCTACTAGTACTCGTATATGAGGTAGACTTAGCTTCCGTAGCCTCCAATCCAGGAACAGGTATGGATTCATGATTTTTAACTCTATGCAGGTTCATATAATTTTTAGCCGTAGCGACCCCATCCTGTGAGGCCCCAGAACGTTTATCATTAATCTAGCATTTTGATCTCCAACCCTGGTAGCCAACGAGTAGTGGTGTCCTCGATCGCTCCCACATACCCTCGGTGTACTGGGCTTTATCATGCTACCGCAGCAACATTGATACTCCCCTAGGCTTTAAATATAGCGCCTGATAAACTGCGACTAATATTGTGTTCCTCACTAGGACTCCCGGCATACCCAGCTTCACACTTCTAGATAACTACTTAACCATCAATGTGGAGATTATATTATATTCACGACACAACCTTTTTTGACAACGATTTATCTCGCTATGGTTGATACTGGAATACGGCTTATTGCCCGAGTGTAGTTGATTGACCTTATATTATAACCTATGTAGAGGACCCCACCGGCTATTCCCTTCTCATCGGCGCCCTCTACCAACCATAATGAACATACACCATTGCCTTTTTCTCCCATCAATGATTCTCAATATTTCTACAGCATTCCATCAACCTACCAATTCAACAATTCACCACCATACCATCTTACCAATCGCAACCGATTTAGAGTTTCAATTCCGAAAATAGTTTTTTTCCATGCATCAATATACCACATATATCTCAACACATTTAAAAGCAATTAAATAAATATGATGAAAGGAAACTTGCCTGGATTAGGATCGATATAATCAGCCTCACTCGTAAGCTGGATTCTACTTCTACGCCTCTATTCTTGTACCTCCCAGCTGACTGGCTTTCCCCCCCCCCCCACTCTTGCTCTCCTCACAGCTCTTCTCTTCTCTCCACCCGATCAGTTCCCCTTCGGCTGCCTCTCCTCTGCGCCTCCCTTTTACCTGGCCGTGCCTCCTCTCCCAGCTTCTCTTCCTTCCGGCCGCACCTCCGGCTTGGCGAGACCCTCTGTGCCTCTTCCTCTTTGGCGGCTGGTGGCTCCTCCCAGCGGCCTCCTCCCTGTGTAGCGCCTCGGCCCAGAGCTAGCTCGGCCCACGCGGCTCTTCTTGCCGCAGTCTGTCAAGGCCAAGCAGCGCCACCGCCGCTTCGCCATGCACCGCATGGCCTTGGCCTGGCTTCGGCCTGACCGACCGCACCTCTACTCTACTCCCTACTCTATTGATGCTATCTAGGGTTTCTACCCCATTTTTATTTTCATGATTTTGCTTTGCCATTTTATTGATTATCACCTTAGCTAATGGGGGTCTATGATGATGATCATTGGAAGCTCTATAGCACAAGGAAGGAAGGGGATTCAAACCTTCACTGCCCTAATGGCTTCCCAACTACTAAGACCATAGGGATGACCCGATCTACTACTACCTCTACTATTAATGTGCACATGAGGCTTCGATTGGAGGGCTAGGTGCTGATGGTGATGAGGAGAAGCTGGTGTTGATGAGGCTAAGTCTGGTCTCCTTGCTCCTCCTCGGATGCCTCCTCTTGCCTTCCTTCTGGACTCTCCTTCTTCTGGCTTCTCTGGCCTTCCTCCTTCTTCTGGATGCTTGTGCTCTTCGGTGGAAATGGGAAAGCTATCTGCTTGTTGGCTCTTGGTTTGTGTGTTGTGTGGGCAATGGAAGATAGAAGTGAATGAGCTGGCTTTGGGTTGCTTGGCATTCAGTTGGCAAAGGCTGGCTTCTTTCTATTCACTCCCTTGGCTGCCATTTTACCTTATGGCCCTTGGGTTTTAACTGCTGGCTATAGGCTCTAAGGGCATTACGGTCATAACTCGCTCAAAACACTAATGGTACCCGCAACCGTACCAGGTAAGATCCTAATTGCCGAATGATGAAACCGGAACTAGCGAGAGGTGCCTGCCTGGGTTCCGGACAGGTCAGGTACCTCGATGAGCGATACCATTACTGCGGGACTGACGACACTTCTCAATCCCTTACATTTTAATTATCTTGCCTAATCAATTTTTATTGCTTGCTTAGTTGCTTAATTATTTTTATTAACTTCGATAACCCCCGGGTTATCACATATGTCTACTGTAACACTTCAAAAATGAGGTCTGTTATAAATCAACTTCTTGAAAGGCAGAATATTCCCTACCTAAATTGACAGAATATTACTTCCAAGCTTTTTACTTCATTTCACAACTTGGAAAGGCGGTTTCTAGCTAGTAGTAAATTTAAGAAGATAAGATATATGAAAGGAGTTATACAATAGAGTTGATTTTAGATGTGCCTAGAACAATAAAGACACAAATAGAGTTGAACGAATTTAAAATAAAGACAATTACCTAAGCTAGGCAAGATACAACAAATTTGACTTTTACAGAAGCAGTAAAATAAGATAATAAAAAGAGCCCCATTTGACATGCACAGAAGTACTCATATAACAAGTTGTTAGAGGAGTTTAACTTTTGAATACCTTTTCTCAATTTATTCATATGAGTTACAAACAAAGTTTATAACGACATCAATAATATAGGTCATTTTCCAAGTCAAGTGTCAAAGTTAAGATGGTAGGAGTAGAGCTACAATCTCCCATTGATTTGTTGGAGAAAAAAGATTACATCTTACACATTAATCTTTTCAGGGAATTTATTATGTTCGCAGTCAAATATATATAATATTAAATAGGTACATGATCAGTCCAGCCTACAAATCACATGCAAAATTACAATAGCCTAAAGTCTTGAGTTAAGCTCTAATGAAAGTTGTATTTAAATAGTTCAGAACAGAACATGAAATAGTTATCAGAGTTGAAAACAAAAGAAAAGATGGTACTGCAACTCTTTTTCTTCCTTTACCTGTCAGTAGTCACTAACATTCTTCTAGTGACACTTTCAAGTAGAAATTTCGAAAATCTTACTGATATTTTTTGAAAGGTTTCGTCGAATTCCCCAAAAGAAAGAGAAACATGAATCAATTCACGTAGTTTATGTACAGAAACATAAAATAATTCTTGTATATGTCAACTGCTTATAGCAACTCACATCATGCTGTTGTTCCATGTGCCTTTAAGCCACTGGGTAACTTCAACTCATGTCAATGTCTCTCTAGAAATGAATCATTTGAGTAACCATGTAGGAGTTCAATGTCTTCTTGCTCCCTTACATTATTATTGAGGATGCAAGGAATATTTCTGTTACTTATGGACTGACTAAAGTCAAACTGTTCTAAAAAATGTGCATTAAACATAAATAATTAACACTCAAATAATACATAATAAAAACAAGACCAATCAAGATATGCTCAATTCAAATTATCCGATAAGTCAACTAATCAGATACATAATCTATTTCAGTATTTCCCACTTTACTGGAAGCTGGCACGTGGTCAAATAGCTAGCGTGTGGTTGTACACCCAGCTTACCAGAGTTAAGTCCTAGACTTGACGCTGGTGCTCACTGATTTTAGGAGTGCACACATGCAAGCCACGTGCTCTGTGAGGCCTTGGGTGACTCCGATAAATCCCTAGCGAGTGTAGGAAATGCACACGCTTGTGTGCGTGAGTGGTGTGTCTTGTACTCTAAAACAAATTGGCACATATACTGTGAAGGAATTAGATCAACTAAGAAAAAATATTTGTACGCTTTTTCTTGACAAATAAGCTATTTGTGTGCTTAAGAAGCCACAAAAATTTGATGTAGATCTTGGACTGGGCACGGCAAATCGCAATGGTGGACGAGCTCAAGTTTGTTACGGATGAGACAAAGATAGAATGATTGTCAGTTGTCACCGGTTGGTTCCGGTTTTTCGGCACAAACCGGCTTTGTTCTTGCCCCTTATTTTTTTCCAGATTTGAACATTGGGATATATACTAGAAGAAATCAGAAGCAATTTGGTATAGAAGTTGATTTAGGAGAGAGGGGGCTTTCGACCTAGACCAAATCGGTCTAGTTGGGTAGAAAAAAAGATCTGGCCTTGACTGAAAAACGGGGAAAACTATGTCATTGTAATAGAATTAGCAAAAATAGGGAGAAATATCCAGGGAACATTATTCTACGTCCTGAAAGTTCTTGAAATATGGACATTATGTCTTTTATTTTTGGCGTTGGGGATTTTTAAATACTGCGGATGGTAAACTGGCATGAAGTGGGCTATATGCACAGGGTAAGGTGACGGTTCATTCTTAATGCGAAATACTAAACATTTCAAAGGCTACTAGATGAGGACTCAATTCATTACGCAGAAATGATAACAAAACAAACAGCAGAATCCCAGCTTCGTCGCTTTTCAATGATTCCTTTGCAACACGTGAAACCCAGAAATATGGACAGCTACGCACATGGCAGGAATCAGGCTTCACCGTGCGACGCATGAATCATGATGGTGTCAGCCCCAGACATGTAGGAACATTTTAAACGATTTCTAAGCAGAGGCCCCCCCTGTTAATCCCCACATTAATACATTCAATTTCAAACATGTATCCCTTTTATTTTACATGCTTGCACCATCAAAGCTACAGATGGAAGAAGATTCGTACAGGCACGCACGAATGTTACAAGCTCACAACAGCTATGGCTCGTTTTCCATAAGCATGGTCGAACAATGCTGCGCGGTAACAAAGCTGTGACCGGACCGCACAATCTTAGCTGTTTTGTCATTCATTTCAACGCAGTCCACAAAGTACCAAGCTACCAGTAGTGTTCCAAACGACTGGTATTTTCTGAATGTCTGCTCAAGGCAACCGTTGAACGTACAACAGGGAAGATATTCTTGCTCTATCGGCTAGAGCGATCAATCAAGTGTTAAATGCTCTAATGGTTTGACTTCATACATTTGTGCTGCAACAACAACCTAGAATAGAAATATCGATTATGATTGTTTCCCCATTTCTCACCAAAATAAAACTGAGATATTGTTCGCTCATGGGGAAATAGGAAATGGTTTCTGAGATCTTAGCAGGGAAAACTATTCATGAGCCACAATACGAAGGAAGGGTTCATGTTCGTGACTGCAGCTGCTAAGTGCCATCAGACATCTAGTCTAGTCGATCTACTCATCAAGAGCACCTAGTTGCTTCATATCTTCCAAGAATGCCATGTAGGAATCATCAATGCTTTGTGGCTTGGATGCTGAGGACGAAGGCTGGGCCTCAGATTTTATGGGGGTTATTGAAGGCTTCAGAGCTGAAGATGATGGCGCCGATGACTGCTGCACCTTTGGTTTTGGTTTGGGGAGAGCAGATTCTCTCTTAACTCGAACTGATGCAGGAACCTGTAACAAAATTTCATTTGAGTTTTTGGCGCAGTGGCAATATGCAAGGCTAACAATGTAAATGTAACAAGTAGTTATTACAAAACTCCGGAAGAACAAAATTTTAGACAAGTAAACTAACAAAACTGTTGAAACCTGAGTGGCCAATCTGTTTTATGCAAGACAGCATAAAGGGGGGGAGTGTAGTTTAATCCTAAATGTTAGGACAGCATGATAATAATTTTAAATGGCCAACAAGCATTTACTTTTTTGAGTTCTCTGTTGTGGGATCTGAATAGTGTAAACTATAACAGGCAAAATCCATAGAAGTGGTCCTAAAATGCCACAATGAATAGCAACATAAGACGAATCCAATATATGGGGGGATTCTCTAGACAAAGAATTGGTGGTGGTGCACTGGTGCCGTAAGAAAACTTGTATGTCTGCAACACGCTATGTGGACAATAGGTGCCTAAAAATAAAACAACAGCCTAGAACTAATTCTGTTATTCAGATTGGAACAATTGTTGCTTTCTTGGAATGCTGCTCCACATCCCTTTATAAATGGAGAGTACCATTTATAAAAGTTGATAAGGCAAAACATATTATTTGCTGCATACTACTCTATCTCTTCTTCCTTAGAAAGACATGTCCAAGCCTTAATTTATAATTGCTTCCTCTAGTTACAAAAACATGTTTTTGGGATAATTGCAGTCAAACTTTCGTAACTTTGGCTATCAATATCTTTTTAAATATTTAAATTGGATACATGAAAACCATGTGTACATTTGTTTCAAAAAGTAATTTCATAATATTGTAATTTTATAGGATTTTATAAATATATTACAACAGAAATTAGGATCAAACTTGCATATTGGAGACCATGTCGATGTCCAAAAATCGATGTTTTGTGACAGGAGGGGGTACTTGGTATAAGGATCAAGCACTGTCTTACACCTTTAATACTTTCTCACCGTGCTTAATAATTTTTCAGGTAATAATCAAACCAATGTTATTAAGTCGTCGACTAATTCATGATTGGCCGTTCAGTTGGTATATGGAGGATGACTAGGCGACTCGACTGGAACGACTAGTCGAGCGACCAAACTACTAATCGGAGACCAACAACTAATCGTCATTAGTTCATGGCTAGCCGTGCGACTTGACGGCCTACGTTCAGATGGAGAGGTGAGACATGTACCAGTTGGATTGGTGTGGTTGAACTATAGCAGATCGAGCAGAGCGGAGCCCTAGCCACCTCCAGTCTAGATCGAGCGAAGCTGAGCTCATTCGCCGCCGCCTCCATCTGTCCACCCCCACCTCCGCTCCTCTAGTCTAGATCGAGCGCAGCTGATCCCATCCGCTGCCACCTCTGCCCCACCAGTCCAGATCGAGCGGAGCTAAGCCCGTCTGCCTCCGCCTCCGCCCGTCTGCCGCCGGTCAGTGCACCCTCTCCTCTCCTTCCTCCCCTGCTCTGGTCCGCTCTGCTCCCCTATCCTCTCCTTCCTCCCTTGCTCTGCTCTATTTTGCTCTGCCCTGCTGGTCCACCCTGCTCTATTGTACTGACTAGTAATGTAGTAGTAGTACTCGTAATGTAAGTAGTGTAGTACTAGAAATGTAGTAGTAGTAGTAGGCAGAGTGTAGTACTAGAAATGTAGTAGTAGTAGGCAGTGTAGTACTAGTAATGTAGCAGCAGTAGGCAGCAGTGTAGTACTAGTAATGTAGCAGCAGTAGGCAGCAGTGTAGTACTAGTAATGTAGCAGCAGTAGGCAGTAGCGTAATACTAGTAATGCACTAGCAAGTACCCAAGTGATGTAGTAGTAGTACTAGTTATACACTAGAAAGTAAGTCATCAAATCATCAGCATGCTCATGTTGTTCTCTTCGTTGCATGCTTTACAATATGTACATGTGTTTAATTGTTTCTATAACTTAGTATATAACATGCCCAGTTAACATACTTCTTAGTTTGGGGACTAGTGGTCGACAAGTCTCCCCTCTGGTGACTTGACTTTACAACTTCATAATCTTGAATCAAACAAAGATTTTAGTGTAGTTAACAACAGGAGTGAAGAACACATACCATAGCTGTTAGCTCAGGAGTATGTTGTGCTAATGGTCTCTTTACAACAGTTGGAGCAGCTGACTTGACATATGATGGCTGCTGAGGTAACTGTGGCCTTGGAGCAAAGGCACCAAAATCATCTGCTTGAAGAGATGTTCCTGGCAAAAATGGAGGCCTAAGCATTGGTGGTGGACCAGGAGGTACACCAAAGGGTGCCATTAGCATTTGAGATGGAGGTAATCCTGGAGGAGGTGGAGGGGGCCTGGCAGTAACTCCAGGAGCCATAAATGGTGGCCTTGAATCTGGTGGTGGTGGAGGTGGAGGAAATCTGGCAACTTCTGAAGTTAGCATATCAGGTTGTATTGGAGGAATCATTGGAGGTCCTGGAGGTAAAGGTGGCAACTGTGATGGATGCGGTGGAGGCGGTGGTAAAACCCTTGAAACTTTAGCATCTTCTTTCAATCCAGGAGCATCCTTGGCATTATTGTCAGCAGCCTGCATTTCATTCGATTTTGGTAGCAAACCAGGGGGAGGAGGTGGTGGAGGTAGCACAACTGAGGCCTGCAAAAACAAAGTTTATTCAGAGAAAGTCGCAAGGGGAACCAACATCGAAACATTAAAGCCAAACATGAGAAACAGCAGTTTGATAATTGATACATTAATAACAAGGACTTCCAGAGCAAACATAAAAAATAAAATATTCAAAAAATTTCTGGAATATGTAAAAGAAACTCTAAGTAGCACCTGTGCAGAATCTGTCAAGCTTGCACCCTCTCCAACAGCTTGTTTATTAGTAAGCTCCTTCGTACCAGGTAGGGGTTGTGGTTGCAAAGACCGCTGTGGTGGTGGTGGCGGCGGCAGTAATGTATGGCTTAACACAGGTTCTCTGGGAGGTGGGCCAGGAGGAGGTGGAGGTGGCGGAGGTAAGCCTGGTGCTGCTGCATCGCTAGCAGGCTTAGGTGGGGGTGGAGGCGGGGGTGGTAGTGGGGGTAAAGGTAAAGAAGTAGGAGATGGATTGATAGGTTCTGAAGAGGCTGGCAATGGTGGGGGTGGTGGAGGGGGTGGCAGAGTGGAAGGACTTGCTTCTTCTGATTCTGGCATGGAAGATGAGGCCCCAGGACTGGATGAGGAAGTCAGTGGGATCCTTGGTCCTGCATGTAATCCAATAAACAAAACTGAGAATTGCACAGGAATCCTGTTAAAGCAAAATGTGAAATTTGAAAGGAAAAAAAGAGGGATGGTTTTTACAAGTTATATAGAGAAACTGAGAAGATATTAACCTATAGATGATTTGTACATGGGAGGTTTGCCAGGTGGTGGTGCCCCAGATGGATTCAAGGTTGGATGATAGTAAACAGAATCCTGCAATGCAAACCTGGTTAGTATCTATGCTCAGGATGCTGTAACAACAGGTTGACGGTTTTGTGAAGAACTGTAAATAACTAAATACCATACCTCAGGCTTAGGATCTTTAGCTCTGTCATCTTCGTCTGCTGCAGGCCGCCTCTTTGGTGGTCCAAGATGGCTGGGGGCAAAGAAATACATATTGAATAACAAGAATAACTACACAAGAATTTAATAAAATGAACACATAACAAATCAATACATCTCACCTGAACATGACTGGTTGCTCACCCTTTTCTTTCAGTTTGTCTGCATATTCCTGGCACAGATAATGAAAAATTAATGAGCTACCAAATCCAAAAAAAAGAAAAGAAGATAACATAGACCACAAAGAAGTTCTTTGGAAATCAGAAGTTCGATTCAAAGATCCAAATAGACTTGCAGGAGAAACAGTGATTAGTAAGCCTTAAAACTAACAGCAAATAAAAATCACTCATACTGCACAACAATGTGTCAAGGGGTGTATAACTCATCAATAACAGCCTTTAGTTAGATTGCACAACAGAGTTAATACAAATAATTCCACAAGTATTATGCCTTTCTAGTTCTAACTCTCCCAATGTTGTGGAATCAAAACTTTCGAATGAAACAAGACAGTATTCACTACCACTAACAGCATGAAACATTTACCCAAAATCTTTTCAAAAACCATGTTCCTAAATCCTGATAAACTTAACAGCCAATTTTACAGCACAGGAATATCATGAAAGGAAAATAATAATAATATGAAACAGTAAATAGTGCAAGCTAAATAACTGCCTAGAAATATCTCCAATCAAGAAACCAGTAAAACCTTATATGTTGGATGGACTAAACAATTACTGCAAATGATATGAAATAGTGATAAAAAAGTCTGGACTCCAAACTATAAGACTCAAACAAATCTGCAAAATAAATATACCTTTCTTTTCTTCACAACAAGATTGTAAGTATCCTCGAGCTGCCTTTTCTTATGTTTCCTAGACTTATCCAGAGCACCATCGGCCTCTGCATCAACCAAAAAGTAATTTCACCATTGAGAAGTACCAAACTAGCCAAAAGCAGTCATTAATGCTTACACATCCACACAGTTCCACCAAGCAAGCAAATAAATCAAAACAGGCAAGTAGGCAACAATCATGCAATTACGCCTACAGTGCAAGTAAAAGAGGCAATAGCACTCTAATTTCAAATTGTGTATTAATACATAATTCAAAAACGAAAAAGCTGCCCTGATAATGTCACCAAGTCATGCTAGTTATATAATTGACATATATACAATATACTGAATATTGAGCAGAGCGCTCAAGAATGAACTGTTTACATTTACTGTGCTAAAATGAGGATTGGTCATAAAACACATAACAGTTGAGGTTATCAGGCCTCATAAAAATAAAGGTCAGTGCAAACCAAAAAAAAAGAAGGTAAAATGCCATCCAGCAAATAGAGGTGGAAAAGATAGCAAATGGACGAGGGAAGTAGGTAAATATTGCAAAATCAAGAATATGATTCATCAGGTTACAATACATATATTTGGGGTAACCACATGCTATTATCACAAGACGCTTTAAGATGCCAGAGACAAAGAACAGGTTCAACAACAGAGGCATACTAGAAACACCACAATGGAGTGATGATTGGCTAATTGCAAGACTAGAAATCACTTTAACCTTATTAAAAGAGTGCACACTAAGTCACGGAGACCATGAATGACAAATCATGATGAAACAATAAACATAGCCGAATCATATATGAATATTAATATCACTACAGAGTAGCAATATGATGGTTTGAGTTCCAAATAAACAGAAGCATTCAAGAGTTCTTTTTAAGAATGACTAGTTTCTAATACATTGATCTAAATCCAGGTTTGCATTGACATAAATTATTACGCATTATACTTACTCATCTTTTCCAATTTCTCAATCTGCTCCCGTATAGTCTCTGGGTCCTTTTTCAAAATACCAACTTCACGTACCTTCTTCCTTTCTTTTTTGTTCTGAAAAGTCAAAACAGCGACAAAAGCTTTATAAAAATGAGGATGAATTAAAGTAATAATTAACATATTAATTAAATCACCATCCTACCACATCTTTATCAGCAATCTAATACAAAACAGAAGTTAAAAAGACTAAAAAAAATTAGCAAAACTGATAAGAAGCCATACAGCTAGTAATATTTGAGGCTCTATTGACCACTATTATCACCTTACAGTTGGAATATGTGTAACAGGATTTGTGACCAGGTACACATTTCCAGATCAAAATGTCGCATATTAAAAACAGTAACATACTAACATCTCAAAGTGCAAGAGTCCAACAGCAAACAACAATCTGTGTTGGTCACTATGACAAACTAGATTGCTCCTCAAGTGTCACACTCAATAATATTCATCTAATAAAGCTTGGGTACTGTGCAAAAAAATTCCATGTAACCAAGACCACCAACAAGTCTAATCAGCAATAAGCCAATAACATTTGCATTAACCTTCCATTATGCATCAAATAGCAAAATTTCACATTGAACTGATCGAGTAAATCAAGCTACCACCCCAATTTCACCTAAAATAATAGACAACCAGATAAGTCGAAATTGCACACCAGAACAACCTACAAATTCTGGTCAAGACTTGATAAACGAATCAAATTACTAGGAGTACTCGCCAACTATGACTAATCGTTCGGTGTGCACATCAACACAAGTCTAAGTAATTGCTTGGTTTATCTGCTGCATTCAAGATCTTCAATTACAATATCTACTAATGTTCATCTAAATACGGTTGTTGCAGGCAGAATTTCCAACGCTAAATAATCCGATTGAACCAAAATCACCGACCAATTTACTAGGCGATAGCAGATCAATCGACCGTCGTGATCACAGAAGCCGCCAAATTTCGCGCTAAACCGATCATACGAATCGAGCTGCGAAGTTACTGCCATATTTCCACCTCAGATAGCCCTAATCCACCTAAAAGAACAATAAACCTAACGAATCGAATTACTATGTAATCGACGAATCCAGTGGAACTCCGCATCGCACCGATGAGGCCTGTTCCGCTACTCCCCACGAACCCGCGTCGCATGGAGCAGGAACCCTAGGGTTGGAGACTCACCCGCTTGAGCTCCTTCTTGCGCTGCTCCTTGCGGAAGGCGTCGGTGGGGTTCATCACCTTCCCTCCCTTGGTCGTCTTCATCTTGTCTTCCTCCTCCTCCTATCCCTCGCCCTCCGGCGACAGCGGCGAGGGATTTAGCCGAGAAGAGGGAGGGGGCGTTGCGGCGGACGGCGTCGGGTTCGGGTCGGGTCGGTGCCTGGTACAACTGATTCGGAGCTGCGGCTACGCGGAGTTTTGGACCGATCTGTTTGTTGGACTCAAAATTACGATCTTTTTAAATAATATATTTTAAAATAATTTTATAAAAATAATACCCGAAAAAACAAGTACAAAAAATACACTTTCGTCGTCAAATTCATTTGGCGTCAGGATCTTGGTCGCCAAATGATTCGACGTGGCGACAGAAGCCTATGCGTCAAATCAACCTGTCAACCAAATGAATTATCGACAAAAACAAGCATATGTTGTATGTATTTTTTGTAATTGCTTTTTTCAGGGTATCATTTCATTAACTTTATTTTTAAAATTCATCATTTTTAAAATGTATCACTTTAAAAAAATTCAAAATTACAGAGTCACCGTCCCCCTCCATCTCTACTCTAGTCTCCGCTACCACTTCACTCGCTTGCCCTTCGCTAATTCACTCCTCGCCATCACCTCAATCATGATGGTGGCGCCGCTCGCGACGCTACTCCGCGCCCTTCTCTCTCGGCTTTCCACTCGCCGTTGTCTCTCCCACCCATCACCACCCTACCATTCCATTCCCGACCCACCTTCTCCCCCCTCCTTGCCGCCCCTGTCATCCCATGCACCGGCCACAAGAGCCTCCCCACCGCCAGTTGGGCCACCTTACCCGCATGCCGCTCGACCAGCAGCACTGACTCGTTAAAATTTCTGCACCAGTGAAATCTAAGACCTCAACAGTTCATATCTCTTTCTGTAATTGCAGGGTGTCTTGATCGAGGTACAGATCCTTTGTATTTCTAAATACTTAGGACAACTATCTTTGTTTTACACTATGCTTCTAGGATTTATTTGTTTGTAAACCAAATTTTATGTGTTTCTAAATGCGTCGGGAGGACTATACGTGCTGCGCACCGTAACTTGCATTAAGATCTGATGTATATGTAATCTCTAGTAAATCATAGTACCATTCTTATTAGCTGAGCTTTAGTGGAGCTCAGACTGGAACAAACATGTAAATTAACAAGAATATCTGTGCATTTTAGAAAACTCCACATACTCTTCAAGTGGAGCCCAGCCTGAACCAAGCACGAAGACTGCACAAAAGCTTAGGGAAAAAAGCAAAAGGAAAGTAGAATTTCAGAACCTCTCATGCCCCATCTATACCCTTTTATAATGCACGTAAGCAATTTTTGCTACGTCCACCCTAAATAATGCACCTCATTAGAGATGGTCTAACGTTCGTGCACCCAACAAAATGTCCCTCGAAACTTGCATTCATCAAAATGAACATCTCGGATCTTTCCTCAGCTTTACTCACCCACATCCGATGGCCATTATTTAATGTGTCTAATCATCCCTGTGGCCCACAATAGACCTCCCCCACCTACATATTTGGAAGGAGAGCGAATCAAACAAAGAAATAAATAAGGAGGATCCGCATGCAAGGAAACCAGACTAGAATTTTTTACTGGCCAAAATTATACGTACTACATATTTGGAAGGAGGGCGAATCAAACAAGGAAATAATCAGGGAGGATCCGCATGCAAGGAAACAAGACTTGAATTTTTTATTGTCCTGGTATTGTGATCATATTTTTTTTCTGAATATGACTCTTCTCGAGACTTTTTACGAATCTAGCCCCATAGAGCCTAATTTCAGCGCACGGAGAGTGCTGAATTTTTGTTTTTATTTTTATCTAAGGAATCAACGGTCTGTGAGTGCTGCTTAATTCTTTTAATTTTTCTCGCAAAAACCGGCCAATGAGCAATCGCTTAATTTTATCTTTTTTCCTTTGCGGATCCAAATGATCGGCGAGCGCATTTATTTTTTCATATTTTTCAAATCATCCTCGTGGCCCACAAATGACCTTCCTCACCTCCAAAGATCAACAAGAAAAAGGAAACAAACGTCCCGGAATCAAGGAAAAGAAACAAACGTCCCGAAAAGGAAAGGACCATACATTACGTGCTGGGAAAAGGAAACCGGGAGATGGGGCAGCGCGGCCGGGAGATTGCATGCGACGACCGAGGTAGCGCGGCCGGGAGAACACAGGTCTGCAATGGCTCCACGGTCGCCATCGGTGGCTTTGCCGATGCGGCGAGGTTGTTGGTCGGCGACCTCGTGGCCGCCGTGCCTCGACAAATTTATAAGTTATTTTTTTAAAAAAATAATTTTATTAAGTACAAAATAATCGAATGTTTTTTTAGATTTTTTCTAGAATTTTTTAACCTAATGTGCTATCTTTTCAAAAATCCTTCTATATTTAAAAAATGAAGGCAACCCACCTGTAGCTTCTTCTCTTCCCTCCCTCCATTAAAGCAAGAAAGAAGCTCCAAAGCTTCATCAATCCCGCACCAAATCTCCTCTTTCCATCTATGGTGTTAATTCCCCAAATTTCCTCCCAATCTGATTTGATCCCAAATTATCGTTTCCATAAATATACTTGTTTCGGGGCTATAAAAGCCGACGAGCTCTCCTCCACCCCATCGCATTGCGTAAATCCCCAAGTGCTCCCTCTTGTAAAGATCGCCGGATTGTGGAGGTAACCCAAGCCATCACCGTCATCTTTCCCGTGAAATTCACCACAACCGTGACTCCTCCCATGAGCACCGGTGCGGCGATCTCGCCGCACCAAAGGCCGACTCATCTGCGACCGACCGCCACCCCGGCCTTCCTCCCCTTGTGTTGGTTAAGCCCAGAGAGCCTGTTGTGCTCTCTATGGAAGCTACAAAAAAATAATCTAAAATCGAAAATTATTTTTCTTTCTCTTTCTTGATTTAAAATCTTTTGGGAGCCCGCTACCATTCGACCTCCATTTAGTTCCGTTTTTCTTTCTAAATTCATTTAAAATTCTAAATTTCTCTTTTATTATTAAGTGTTGTATTCATACTTATCTTCTCATTTAATTGATAAGCGGGTGTACTGCCGTCGTAGCGTTAGCACAGGCACTATACTAGTTTACAGGAAGGAATTCCATGTACCTGTAACGACTGTGTAGGAAGAGTGGGGTCAGGAGAGTAGGAATTCAATGTTTGTAGACATGGTTCATGAGTGTGGGATCTTGATGGCGGTGTGAATAAGAAAGGGCTTAAAAGCCAACATCCTGTAACAAGCAAGACATCCACCAAAATGGATTGAAATCAGAATTCCCCTTCTCTTGTTTCTTCTTCTTCCTCGAGCTTTCCTATATCTCTATGTGATTTGTCTCATGTCACGGTGAATCTCACCGGCGGCCACGAGATATTTACCCAAATCGATAGTTGAGATCTTATATCTTAGCGATTCCATTATCAACGGCCAAGGGATGTGATAGGATATTTACCCAATTCCTACTCTCCTGACTCCACTCTTTGGTCACATCACGCCCCTTGGCAGTCGATAATGGAATCGCCAAGATGTGAGATCTCAACTCTCGAATTAGGTAAATATTTAGTGACCGCTGGCGAGGTTTGCCGTGGCGTGAGACGAATTCACACAGAGATAGAGGAAGGGTTGACGAGGAAGAAGAAGAAACATGAGAAGGGGAAATTCTTATTTCAATTAATTTTGGTCGATGTGTTGCCTCGTACAAGATGTTGGCTTTTAAGCCCTTTCTTACTCACGTTGCCATCTGTCTACAAACATTGAATTCATACTCTCCTAACCCCACTCTTCCCACACAGTCATTATACTATTGTCCCTTGGAA
This sequence comes from Otatea glauca, assembly GCA_036346275.1. NCBI lineage: Eukaryota > Viridiplantae > Streptophyta > Magnoliopsida > Poales > Poaceae > Otatea > Otatea glauca. Next base: position 26,942,296 of record CM070724.1, read on the forward strand.
AATTTGCTTCTCCCCAAGCAAAAGCATAGCCTCTACAGTGGATTTTCTTCAGGTCTTGAAGGTAAAGCGTAGGCAATTCCAATGGCTTCTGGACAAATTGAAGAAACCTTGATATTTTACCAATACCTAACGTTGCATTCATAAGAGTAATCCCATAATTCTAGGATCCCATTGCACATAAAGCTCAATTTCAAGTATTGTTAACCTGCCATCCTCTCGTGCGACGATTTGATGGCCACCCGATCTTGTATCGGATGCTTTAACTGCATCTATTTGGAACAATGACCGCTTATTAGATCAACAAACTTGAGCGGCAGTCTTGTATTAGTTGCCATGGACAGGACCACCTCATCCTCCACATAATCAACACAAAATGCATTGGAATTCTAAGCCATACGTTAGTTGTTGTGATGCAAGAAAGCATAAATCAAGCATCGACATTCATAACCCAAATAGCAGCTCCCTGCCTGAACATTCCCTCCATTGTAAGGAACCAATCCAGGATGGATCCAAGTGCATAGAGTACCAATTCTCAGCAGATGTTTATGTACAGCAGATACTAATACCAAGACAAAACCACCACAAACAATGCATCATGAGTTGTACCTCCATAAGTAAAGAGCCAAGAGTTACTTTGAATCAGTAGATGGGATAGTCTGCAGGAAAAGCAATAACAATTCCAGAGTAAGAATTACGCTTTGGCTTTCAAACATTTTGGTTGTCATCTCTATGCGAATAAGCTCCAGAATACCTGGATCTCATTGCCTAGTGGAACAGGTTGTCCTCTGTCTCAAGATGTTGCTCATGTCTCCTAGGGTTGAAACTTTTCGTGTCCATGATGGTACCTTGTCAAACACATGGTGAGCACCTTTTATGTTAATTAGGAACTTCAGCACATGCACACTAGGATCCCATGGCCTTGTTGCTGACAAGATAATCAAGGGCACATTCTCATTAGCACACTGTAGTATGATTTGGGCCATAGTAACCTCACTTCTAGGATTGGACCCACTACACCTCCATAGTGGCATTTCCTTGAGCACCTAGCAAGCACCTTTTATTTGAGGATTTCCAGGGCTAAAAGCACTTCCACTCCATAGTGGCATTTTGCCAAGAACCAAACAAACACCATCCAGTCTATACCTTACTCCATGCGAGATAAATTGCTCACTACCACTGTTCCACTCATGGCTAGCACTCACTCCATTGCAAGTAGTGAACCTCATTCTTACAATCGTGGCCCTGTATGTAGCTGGTAACAACAAAGTGCATGGCTCCTCCTCTTGGTCGTCCAAGCACTCCTCACGCCATGCCAACTACTGTGAACAGTCATTGCATAGGCCGAGTTCATTTGTTGTCTCCTCGGCCCACACCACCTCCTTACTAGACATTTTGTAGAACATTTGTGGGGTAGCACTGGCCAGAGACTGCAGCAGCAACATGAAGTATGTAACATCCACATTTTGGCTTCAAATGAGTTTTTAATGCATTTGTAATTTCTAGGAATTTTTGGAATTTTCTGGAATTTATTTGAATTTAATTAATGTAATATGAATTAGACCTTTTGCAAATATTATTTAATTATATGTGAAATTTTACACAATTTTTTGTCAAAAATATTTTATTTGAGTTTTAAATGTCTCAAAGTATTTTTCAGAATTTTTTTGGATTTTTATTGATATTTTTGCTATTTATTTGGAGTCAATTAAATTTTTGGATTTATTTTAAAAGGAAAATCCATGGAAATCTGGTTTTGGGTTTTGGGCTGATTCCTTTGGTCTGGCCCAAGTTCTCCTGTTTCTTTTTCCGCGTCGCTGGCTCGCTTGCAGCCCGTTTCGCCTCAGCAGGTTCGGCCCGTTTGCACTTGGCCTAGCCTACCTCTATTCCGCCACCGAACCCTAACCGTAGCTCTGTTGTGTGTGTTCTATACCCGACATCGTATCCTACTTTGCCTCGGCGTCCAAGCTTCACACGACGCGAGTGGGCTTTAAATGACGAGCCAAACCCCCGTCTGAGGCTCCTCATCCACTGCCACACCTTTCGTCTCGCTTGGTTCTGTCCGAGACGCCACTGACCACCAGTGCTTGCTCACTGGAGTTCTCGAGCACAATTGTTGCCTTCTTCCGCATGGAGCACCGCCGTCATTGGGATTCCATCGAAACCAATGCCAAATTTGGATTCCTCGTGATGAGACCCTTCAGATCTGTCGTAGCTCGAAGTCTTTTGGTCATCGGAGCACTGAAGCCCTTGCATCTTCTTCACCTCTGGTAGCTCTCCACCGCCAACCTCATCGGACTTGGAGCTGTAGTGCTCAGGCTAACGTGGCAGTCGATCGCTACCACATGGATGCCATGTGTTGACATGTCGGTGTCGTGTCATTGAGTCAGCGATCACATGAGAGCTTGTGTTGGTTGTGCCGTGTCATCTCGTGGGGCCCACTTATTGGTCACGCGCGTCATGGGTCGGATCCATGGTGGGCTGATTGACTCCCGTGGACATGGTCTATGGACATCTAGGCCTACATGTCAACCTCTCAGGGAATTTTTTGATTTGATTTTAATTTAGGAAATTGGTCGCTAACGTTAGCATGACGTCAATAATCGATTTTCCAGTAGAAAAGTAAATCGGGAAATTCGGGTATTTTTTCGGATTTATCTTTTATTTTAATCTTTCGAGAGCCCGTTCTTTTTCATACAAGCTCCGATTGAGGCGAATCAAGTTTTTAATTTTTTTAAAATTGAGATCTACTTAATGGTGAATTTTATTTGATTTTTTGAGTTTATTTGCTCTCTGGTTTTGTATTTATTTAGTATTCTCTCTTGATTCACATAGATGTCGAAGTGCCCGGATTGCTTGAGGGTGAAGTGTTGACTCAAGATCAAGCTCAAGACTAAAACCAAGACCTTTTCCAAGGCAAGTTGTGCTTTGATCATGTTGAACCCAGTTTTGCAAATGCTATATTGTTTTAAATTACTGCATGTTATTTTATACTTAGAACTGTTTTCAATTAGTTTGGGATCTAGTTATTCTACCCAATTAGATTATACCTAGCTACCTTGTCATTTGTATGCCATGATTATTTGTCACCCTAGGATGGATCATTATTAGTTTGTTGCTAATAGATGCCAACGTGGGTTGGTTAGATCATGAATAGTGTGCTTAGCCATGCAATGGGTTATTGATACCATTTTGAAAGTTCAAATCAATATTGACTAATGGAATATGGAACATGTTTATGAAAAGGTATGTCATGTGTTGTCACACAATGATGTTGAGTTGTTGATCCATATGGCATTGGGTTGACATGTTGATTCATGAGTGAATGTGAGGTGGTTTCTATGAGCGATTTGTTGAAAGTCTTGCCTCGGTCAGTTAAAGACTCAACCTTGCAAGCCATTAAACTAGGCTAATCATGCAACCACATGTTTGGAATGAGACGGACCTAACTAAGGAAATTGTTGAGTCTTGACGTTTGATGCCTCAAGTGGATAACCAAACTACGTGTGCGATTATTGGGAAGTGTGTGTGCAGTCGTCTCATATCTGTCCAACGGTTAGTCCCTCCTATTCTTCTGCTCTATGTGAGGGAAGAAATAGTGAGTTCAGAATTAACGGGAGGATAAGTTTTAATATGGAGTTTCTAAAAGGTTTTGTTATGATTTTCTTAGTCGCACACCTATGGAAGTGTGTCAGATGGACAGTTTAAGATAATCATATCGTGTGGGTAAAGTGTATAACATTTGCAAAGTGTAAATCTATTTGGATAGCCATATCCCCGGTTATGGACAATGCTCGGGAATTTCAGTCAAGGGTTAGATTTTGTAAAACAAAACTTGGGAAAGGAGGTTGTGTGCCATTGGAAATATTGGAAGATGTTTAGGTCCGTGTGCCAAGTTTACTGTTGAGATTTACCTAAAAGTTATTATTTATTATTATTTGGTTTGCTATCATTTCAATCTACTTATTGTATTCATTTGTAAATGCTGCTTTATTGCAAAATAGCTATATTAGTCATTCATTTGGAATAAGCCTTGCATATAGTTATATTACACTTACGTTCTCTACACAACTTGTTGAGTGCTTTATGTACTCACCCTTTCCACAACAAAATCATTAGTGGAGGAGGAATCTACACCTGTGCTGGAGGATGAGTTTCAAGAGGAAGCGAATGTCTAGGGTGCGAGCCTTGCAGTTGCCTGTGGCATACTGTAAGTTCAAGATCCTTTTGATTTTGGTGATTGGTTTTCGTAATTAATATTTAATTATTAATTAATGATAAATCTAATTATTGTGAGACTAATCATTATCGAGATTATCTTTTATTAGTCTCAATTGGATGAAACGATAAAAACCAAAGGTATGCGTTCAATGTTACATTGATTTATATTATTGCATTCCTTTGATATAAAATTCATGATCTCATATTGATAAATCCTCATATGAGACTAACTTGTTTATTGAGTATATTTTTTATTAGTCTCATCAAAATAAAAAATGGAGATCCAAAAGGTATCTACCCAATGCAAATTTAATATTTCTAGACACATTCCTTTGTTTCAAGATAAAGGGTGAACTCCACCATAGTTTTAACCTTAAGTTGTGCATAATGCCTCAATTCCATATACACATGAATGCAAACATTTAAGGGGATTTCATACTTTACCTTGATGTTTCATAAGTATTGATCCTTTCATTCTTACCAAATAAATTAAGGATCATTACATTGAAACAAATCCTTAAGTATATAAAAACTTGTGTAGTTGTAGTATACTCATGGAAATATGGGATAAACTCCAAAGCAATCTAAAATTGAATATATGCATATTGATTCAAAGTCAATTATTTACATGCACACATTTAATGGAGTTTATTCTATGCTTGATGGTCAAGAGTATTGATTCATTTCCATCACTCCACATAATTTGGACCATTACTTAGAAATAATCAAAAGGAGTATATGAAACTTGTGTAGTCGATATATACTCAAATTGTATTTGGTTGTCATCTAATCATAAGGCTCTCCATCATATGTTGATGGTATGTTTCGTTGATTAAAGGACAAACGGAATTTCTTGAGTATATGAAGCATTAATTGCACTAATATACTCAAGACAAATCAAATCTTTCAATCACTTTATTTGGGTTGTGGTCAATTATCAAAGGATTAGATCAAAGGATCTTAGGGGCACCCATTATGTGTTAATGGAGCACGTTGATGATTGAGACAACCGTGCTTGTTGGACTAACAATCTTTTATGAGTTGTGAAGTAGGTTGAGTCCAACGGTGATGAAGATTTGGATGGTATCATGTGTTGATATCCATCAAGTCGAGAATTGGGATAAAGAACATCATCATGTGTTGATGAGCGTCAAGAGGAGATCTTGAAGAGAAGAGCAATGGAGTTCATCATATGTTGATGAACGAGACGATATCCTGACTTGAAGAGAAGATGATGGGAATCATAAAAGCTCCAAATGGATGTGCTAGAGGTAAAGTTGTAACTAGTTAGGGTTAAGGATGTGTTCCTAGTTTTTTACCGGTCTCGGTGTTTGGATGGGAGACCGGGTTGCTAGTTCAGTTGTCGTACTATTAAGAGGGGTTGAGTCATTTAACTTGAGCTTCATCATGTGTTGATGAACTCAATTTGGTTCGCTCTAGCTCACTCTCTTAAGTTGGTTTTTGCATGATGCTCATATTTGCATGTGTTACAAATAAGGGAAGCTCATGCTTGCTTCTTAATTGATTTGGATTTTGCATGGAGCTATTGATTTGCATGTGTTGCAAAAGGAGATAGCTCATGCATTCGGTTTAACGATTGTTCTTTGCATAGAGCTAAGTATTTGCATGTGTTGCAAATAGTGAAAGCTCATGCATTTGTTTTCTTAGCTTGTGACTAGTAGGGTTTGCAAATGTGATTTGCAAATTGTTAGTGATCTTGTGTTGATCATCATAAGGCTAATCAAGTTTATTGCTTGGTGTTTGCAAAATGAGTTTTTGCAAAATATTGATGTTTATACTTCTTATCTTAAAGCATGAGATAAGCTTTTACAAATGTGTTTTGGAAAACGTTGTGATCATGTGTTGATCATCTCATGGCTCAAGATTTGATTTTAATTGAATGGATTTGTTATTTGCAAATGTGTTTTGCAAATAAACTGAAAGTTTATGAGATTGGTCCTAGAGCATGTGTTGGCATTTGCAAATGTGTTTTACAAAGTGCCGGGATCATGTATTGATCCTTACATGGCTCAAGGGTTGACCTTATATATTCTTGATTTATTATTTGCAAATAAGTTGAAGTTTAATGCAATTCTTAGAGCATGCGATGAGAATTATCAAATTGGTGTGATCCTATATTGATCATCACATGGCTCAATGAATTGATCTAAAATGGTTCTTGATTTGAAAAGGAAAGATTTCTGTGTAAAACCTGGATTTGTTTGGAAAATCTAGTGCTACCGTTGGGCTAAGGCTGGTACTACCGCTGGTCTGGTAGTACCACCCCTCAGGTCCGGTAGTTATTCTCCAAAAGGGTTGTTTTCTCTGAGGTTTTGGAGGCCAGAGCTACAGACCATGTGGGAGCAGTACTACCGGAGGTTTGGGAGTACCGACCCTATGGAGCGGTAGGTTTTTTCCAAAGCATGTGTTGCTCGTGGATTCTCTGGCCGGTGCTACCAGCGTTGGAGGTCGGTAGTACCGCTCGAGTGGTAGTATTGCTCCCACATGGGTATTAGTACCGGGCCACTGTGCAACGACTGGTTTTTTGTACCGTTTTTGACCGTTGGAGTTGAGGCCAATACTACCGGTCCTACATGGGCGGTAATACCGGTTTTGCTGAGTTTTGCCCAATTTGGCCCCCAACGGCTAGTTTTCTTTGGGGAGGCTATAAAAGGAGTCTTGGGGCTGCCATTTGGGCTTGCTGTGGTTTTGGAGAGTTTATTGCTCTTTGTGGTTGAGTTATGCATGTGCTGCACTCTCAAATTTGGTTCTTGAGCTAAGAGCGATTCTAATTTGCATGTGTTGCAATTAGAAGTGGGTTGAGCGCTCCTTGTGCAGGTGTTGCACTTGGAGGAGAGCTTTGTGCATGTGTTGCACTCAACGGTCACCATTTTGCATGTGTTGCACTTGGTGAGGTTCAAGCTAGAAGGCTTGGTCTATTATTCTTTGTGTTTGCCGACGCCTAGATGGCCGAAAGGCATTGCGGTCAGTGATCTTCTCAACTGAGATTGTGAGAAGGCCCGACGAGTTGTGAAGGTTGGAGCTCACCTACTTGGAGTGGGAAAGAGCTACCACTAGTGGATTCGAGGTGGGCGCTCAATTCGTGGAGCCGGTCCGATGTGTTTGGGCTAACCTCAATGTGGACTAAGGGAGACGGGCAAGTCTCCGTACACCACGGTAAAAAGTATCGTGGCTCTTGTGATTTACATTCTATTCTTTATTTACATTCAAGCAATTTATATTCATAGAACTGAATGATTGATTGCTTGCATTTATGATTGCAAATTATTGTTAGAGACTTAGTTAGTTAGTGCACTTAGTGAGCCTAGTTGATTTAGACTTTAATTGTCAAAACCTTAGAATTGCGCTTTCGCATATTATTTAGGTTTTGGCATAAACGTTGATTCGTTAGTCAGAAAATCAAAGAGAATTTTTTAAAAAACCGCCTATTCACCCCCTCTAATCGGCATCCTCGTCCTTCACTTCCATGTAATTATTCGTCTGAAGTATCACATGTCAAGATATCGGTAATCCTACTTAGTTAGGTCCGTCCCATACCAGATATGTGGTTGCATGTTTGACTCATTTCAAATGCTTGCAATGTTAAGTCCTTAAAATGACCGAGGCAAGACTTCCACATACCTTCTACCCTTCTGACCCACCTTGGCACACTGCCCCTTACCACTTGCCCCAATCTAAATTATTTACCACCCCGGTTGATTACCATGCACTACGTGCCATCTACAAGTCAACATCTTTTCGTTACACATGTCACTACAACTCAACATTATTGTGTGACAAAACCCGACACACCTTTCATAAATATGTTCTATATTTCATTAGTCAAGATTCACTTTTGATATACCGAAAGACATGAGTTACACGTGGCATGGCTAAGCATACTAACACGGTCTAACCAACCCATGTTGATTACTAATATTTACCAACTAGTAGTGAACCATCCTAGAGTGACAATTAATCATGGTATACAAATGACAAGGTAAAGTATAATCCAATTAGGTAGAATAACTAAATCCCGAACTATTTTGAAACAGTTGTGGATATAAAATAACATGCATAATGTAAAACAATATAGCAATTTTATAAACTAGGTCCAACATTATCAAAGCACAACTTGCCTTAATAAAGCCCTTATTCTAGCTCTAGTCCTTGGTATTGAGTCAATGATTCCTCCTCGGACACTCCGAACATTTCGACATCTACGCGTATCGAAAGAGAACACCAAATAAATACAAAAATAGAGAACAAATAAACTCTAAAAATCAAATAAAATTCACCATTAAATAGATCTCAATTTTACAAATTTTTATAAATTTGAATCGCCTCAATCGGAGCTCATATGAGGAAGAACAAGCTCTTGAAAAATTTAAAAATAATAAAAAATAGAAAATTGGAAAATACCGAATTACTTGAATTATTTTTGTACTAGAAAAACTATTTAAGACGTCAGCTGATGTCAGGGGCTATTTAGATTTTTGACTGAATTAAATTTCTAAAGAAAAACCTCTTGCAGAGACTGACGTGTGGGCCCCACACATGAGCCCCTCTGACGTCACCAATGACATGATGCGACACACGGCGAGGCATGGGCTAGGCCACGTCGGCCGACGGTGGCGCATGGCCCTAGGGTCATCGACGGCTACTATGCAACGGCTAGTTTTTTGTACCATTTTCGACCATTGGAGTCGAGGCTGGTACTATCGGCCCCACATGGGCGGTAGTAAAGGTTTTGTTGAGTTTTGCCTAATTTGCCCTCCAATGGCTATTTTTGTTTGGGGAGGCTATAAAAGGATTCTTGGGGCTAGTATTTGGGCTTGCTATGGTTTTGGAGAGTTTATTGCTCTTTGTGGTTGAGTTATGTATGTGTTGCACTCTCAAATTCAGTTCTTGAGCTAAGGGCGATTGTAATTTGCATGTGTTGCACTTAGAAGTGGGTTGAGCGCTTCTTGTGCATGTGTTTTAGTTGGAGGAGAGCCTTGTGCATGTGTTGCACTCGGTGGTCACCATTTTGCATATGTTGCACTTGGTGAGGTTCAAGCTAGAAGGCTTGGTCTATTACTCTTTGGTTTGCCGACACCTAGACGGCCGAAAGGCGTCGCGGTCGGTGACCTTCTCAACTGAGATTGTGAGAAGGCCCGACGAGTGAAGGTTGGAGCTCACCTATCTGGAGTGGGAAAGAGCTACCACTAGTGGATTCGAGGTGGGTGCTCGATTCGTGGAGCCGGTCCGATGTATTTGGGCTAACCTCAACGTGGACTAGGGGAGACTGGCAAGTCTCCGAACACCACAATAAAAAGTATCGTGTCTCTTGTGATTTGTATTCTATTCTTTATTTACATTCAAGCAATTTATATTCATAGAATTAATTGATTGCTTGTATTTACGATTGCAAATTGTTGTTAGATACTTAGTTAGTTAGTGCACTTAGTGAGCCTAGTTGATTTAGGTTTTAATTGTCAAAACCATTGAATTACGCTTCCACATATTTATTAGGTTTTGACATAGGTGTTTATTCGTTAGTTAGAAATCGAAGAGAAATTTTTTAAAAAACCGCTTATTCACCCCCTCTAGTCGGCATCCTCGTCCTTACACATACTGAGGGGTTTATCTAAGAGTTTAATTTTCGCTACAGTTTTATCTACTATGGTGTAATATCCCAAATATATTTTTGCTGTTTTGGGCTGAATTTGGGTACTGTGTGGGCTGTTTTGGCCTCGTGGGACTGTTTTTGGGCCGCCAGTGACCAGTTTTGGCCCATTGGGGGAGAATTCTAACTTAACCCTAGTTTTTTTCCTCCCACCCCTCCCCAGCTGTCCCCCATCCCTTTCTACTGCACCAACCGTGCGCCCCTCTTCCCCGTGGAGACTTCTCCCTCCCCCTCCTGGCGATTCCTCCCTGGTTGTGAGCCCCTCCCTCTTATGGCGCCCCTAGCTTCCCTCCTGGCGCTCCTGGCTTCCCTTCCTGGCCCCTGACCCTGCCAAGCCTTGTCCCCAGCCGAACTCCCTTGCTGCCTGGTGGATTGGTTTGCAAGGGGGTGAGTAGATTGTGCGATCCGAAGGGGGGAATTCCTTTTTCGTCATTGATCTCGCGGGTCTACGGGAAGATATAAATTCCTGATATTATAGTGATGGTTGTGGTTGCTGTAATTTGGCTATACCATGTTAGGGTTCACTTTTTAATTGTTGAGATTTTGTTTGATTTTGGGGAATTTAGGTCCTGGATAGTTCTGGACTCGAGTAGCATTGTTTGCGATTTTAGATCTGAGTTTTGAAGTAGTTCTGGTAATTTTCAGAGGGGTTAGTTGTTGTGAAAGTTCTAGATCGTTGTCTTAAAGTTTAATTAGAGACCAAAAACACGAATTTTGGTTAAGCGGTTAAAATTTATGGCCATTTGAATCCCTGCTATCCAGAATTTGTGCTTGTTAGCAGCAGCCGCGGTAATTAGCAAATTAGGGCTATTTATAAATTATTTCAATAACTATAGAAAGCTAGAAAATTTTCTATAGATTTCAAAAATATCATCATTTGCTTAATTTGGAGTTGTACAAAAATAATTACAAAATGATGAAGTCTTTTGTCCAGGGTGACGACAGATCTATTTTTTAGGCTGAATTCGAGGGATTAGTGTAGTCATTAAAAAAGTTGGATAACTAGAATATTGTAGGTATTCTTGTGAAGTCTTAATAAATTGTATGAGTTCTTATTTTTGGGCTTTTGAGCTAAAAATTATGGTATTCCATCTAATGGGATAGCAAGGGGTTAATTGGTTGTCGAGAAGGATAGTTTAATTCGGTGTTGGTGAGTAGTTGCGCTAAGGTTATATTTGGCGTATGTACTGTTCTAGCATGTTTTTGAGGAGGTTTGTTTGCTGTAGGTGGTGTGATTCCTGGTGTGGCCTCAAGCTCACGCCCCTCCTCTTCGCGTGGTAAAGAGGCAAGTAAATCGTATGACTGAAGATGGTTGAATTGAACTTCAGGTTAAATGAATGAGTTGCTATCTTGTTGAATTTATTTTTTGAAATATGATGTTGCTGCCATATTATGATTGAGATATTTATATGATGGTTGACTGCATGTTATGTATGGTCATTGGTTAGTATGGTTACATGGCAAATGTAAAAATGAAATATTATGTTGCATCTTTTGCATTCATGACATGAAAAGAATTCAAGCCAGGTCAGTGAGAAAGTCATATGAGGTCATATGACTAATTCGGAGTGCTCTATTGTAAAACCTACCAAGTAGTCCCATCCACGGAGATGGATAGGAGTGAGACCTACTTGTAGGCCCCTCCACTAGGATGATAGGGAAAGAGAGGGTGCGACATCGACGGGTGTGCACTCAAGCTATACCGGTATAGGCTATGAATAGTATATTATTTAGCATGAAAGCATGATGCATTGCATATGAGATTAAAAATATGATTCTAACTGTTGAGATTCACTACTTGTATGGATGATGAAATATGTTGTATCTTGCTGTTGAGTATCTTCATGTCTTTTATCCTTGTATGATTTACTTTGCTGAGTTTTTGGACTCACGCTTGTGTATTCAATGTTTTAATTCTTTGAGGACGTCATGAAGGGATGGGATTTAGCTTCACCACGTCACACACATTCATACCCTTTCATAATATTTAGCTTTGGAGCAATTTCACCATAAAGAATAAATTAGTTGTTCAGTCATGGATCATTGTTTAACATTTGGATGTGTTCTATTTGGTCTTGTTGATTAAATGCTATCTTGGTCAATAGTAAAACTGTGTTACATGTTGAGCATAATTGTTGGACTAGCTATGAGATGTTGATGTTGGTGAAATTAATTGCTGTAATGCTTTTCTAGTCGTTATTATGCATGAGATTATTGTCTTGTGGTTGCTTATTTAATTATACTCATGTTTGTGGTTCATGGCTTATTATAGATCTGAGATTTTATTTAGATTGCTTGCTGAAATTTTGAGAGTAATTGGAGCAATTGTTAGTATTTGTGGTTGTTGTGGTGATATTCAGAGCACATGTCGTGCTAGGGTGTTACATATGGTTTAAGCCCTACGTGACATAGTGATGTAAATTCGAACATAAGATCATTCAACTATCTTATATTTAATAAATGAAGTCTTTTATTTTGTTTCCGCTATGTATGATTGTAATTGTCATCTATGTTGCAGTATACACAGAGAGTTCATATTTGCATATTCAGGTCTCGACAGAGTAGTGCAGTATACACAGAGAGTCTAGATTTGCATATTCAGGTCTCGACAGAGTAGCATCATCTTCCTCTCCCTTCTTGTCACCCATGTCAAGGACATGGTAAGGTGCCGCATGGCCCGTGGGTGTCACAATGGTTGAGGCGATGGCTGGCACTTTAGGGCTAGCTTCCTTGCTTGACATCCATTGTGGCAGCTCGCTACCACATTCACAACCAGCAAACCTTCTCACATGACTTGGCAATTCACCTCCAATGCCTAGATTGGCACACATCTTCCTCACAACTGTCGTTGTTTCTTCCATTTGCTTCTGCAACGAACCTGGGGGTGTGGGTGGTATTCCATCGAACACCAAGTGGGCAGCACTCACTGCCGGTGTACGCAGCTGCAATGTGATGCTACCACCTCCTTTGTAGGACGGAACCACCTCGTGCAGTGAAGGTCGCGGGAGAGACAGAAATGCAATGGCTTCTTTGCTCTGTGTGCGCGCGCACGCGTGTGTCTCGACTCCTCGAGTTGTGAGGCTGTCCACCAGCTACTGGATGGGAGGAGTCGTGGGTTACTAAGGGACGAAGCGAACTTAAGCATTGAGAGCACTTCTTAGGGCAGGTACAATAAGATCACCTCAGCTTACTATTGGCATATACACATTAGCTTTATCCTATATGGAAGAGTGAGAAAAGAGGAGAGAGAAGAGAATCGGCTCTCATGTAGTAGCCAGCATCGCACGGGAAACAACGTGCTATAGCCAGCCAAAAGCCTGTGTTGAAGCAAGTATGCTTACTCTAGATGACATGCATGAGATATAGTTATTGTACAAGCTTTAATGTTATAGCCAAAAGTGTTTCTCTAGAGACAACTTTAGATAAAGTTATTGTATAAGCTAGATTTATTGCTTACTCTAGATGACATGGATGAGAGATGGAGTAAGTAGTGGGCTTTATTATTGTACCTGCTCTTATAGTTCCTTTTTTTGGCACTACTTCTTATAGTTCTTTTCAGTATTTGCTAAAGGCTTACCTCATCAGAATTTGGGTAAATATGAAAGAGTGAGGGAGGGAAAGGGAGATAACTTATTGCTTGCATGAGTACCATGGTAGAACTCACCAAGACACAAGAAACAAGCTAATGAACTGATGGAGGGGAATTTGTTACTAGAAAACATTTTTTGTGGGCCAATTAGAGATGAGATATTCATGCAATAGTAAATTTATTTTGGGACCTTCAGTAACAAGTTTTAGCAACAAATTATTGGCATACGTGTCTCTAAAATCCCTCTCTTTCCTCTAGTAACAAGCTAAAGTAACAAACTATTGGGAATACCCCGATAAATAGGAGACGAAGAGTGGAATTGGACTGGCTGGGTTCGCATGAAATCAGTGCCACAAAGGATGGATCCAACGAACAAAATCGTCACTAAGTTCAGTGGAATTCTTCAATGCTTAGGATTGATCTAACGACTAGAAATGTTTGGGATGACAATTGACATGACATGCTAAAAACGAGGAAATTAGCACTAATTGCAGTTGGTGGGAATTCGTGTGGATGTCTTTCAATAGATTAAACTTAGTGATTGAAGCTCTGAAATCACGGTATGCGTTAATTTGAGAGCCGTGCCCAAATTTTTGGGCTGGCATTCGGGAGTGCATGGAGCAGTGAGGCGAGGCGAGCATGCAGACTCCGACTGGCAGTGTGGGTAAGGATGGGGCGCAGAGTTGAGATTAGGGATCCAAATTTCAGCGAAATTCGACAAAATTTCACCAAAATTTTGGATTTCGGGCCCACCGAGACCAAACTACCAGCCGAAAAAAATTTGAAAATGCTACGGTAAATTAATTTTTTTCGGCGAGATTTCGGTCAAACCGGGCAAAATTTCATGAAAAAATCCGGATTTTGGTTTTTTATGGCCGGATTTGACTTCAATTACATCAATAACCCATAATAAAGTGATCTTTGATGATAATTTGTCCAAAAACTTTTTTTTAAGACATTTTAAAATTTTGGCAGAAACACTGTTAGAATTTTATAAAATTGAATATACTTTGTAATGCTATGAAAAATTTATGGTACAATCTTAAGAAGATATGATCAAACATAAAATTTATAAAATATTTTAACTTCATTTGTTATCTTTTAAAAATAAAAAACAGAATTAGCATAAATGAGGTAGTAACAGTGTCAGATTTGTATAACTTTTTTCATGTTTGATCATCATTTGAAAATTTTATGGTAATATTAGTGATGCATGAAGAGTATAAATAAAATTTTTCAAAATTTTCTAGAATGGTTTGAACTATTTTTAATTCGGTTGAAATTTGTTGGTCAGCCTTCAGTTACACTGTCCGAATTTTTAAAATTCATGAAGCTTGATCATCACCTGAAAATTTTATGAGAATATTAATTATGGATCATAACCATGCACAAAAAATTTCAACAGTTTCTAACTTGATTTGTACCATTTTTCATTCGGATCAAACTTGTCGATCAGCGTTTTATCAGGATAGTACCACTCTCCGAATTTTTAAAAATTCCTCAAATGTGATAATCAGCTGAAATTTTTGTGAGAACATCAGTAATATGTCAGGAACCTCCAAAAATAATTTCAAAAGTTTTCGTTAAAATTTCGACCACTTTTCTGCCAATGCAAAAAAACCCAAAATTTCGGGCATTTCGCCCAAAATTTCAGGGTTTTTCGCCGAATTTTGGGATTTTTCGTACTATACGGACCGGATTTGAATTTTCAAATTCAAATTTCATTCAAAATTTTTCCAAAATTTCAAAATTTCGGTGAAATCTCGAGATCTGGCTAGGGACAAAATTTATTCCGAAACCAAATTTTCAAACCTTGGTTGGGACACATGGGAGACTCCATGGCATGATGACGTGGCTCAGGACCATTTGAACCACATAAAGGCAAGGTGGTGGGTGCGCGCTAGGGTAGGCGAGTGAGGGCTGGCAGCATCAGGCGTCGGTGTGGGTCTAGGTCAGCGTGGGAAGATGAGGGCCAAGGCCCACTACACTAGAGTAGACGTGGGCATTTATTCAATGAAATACCGAACCAATTTTACCAAAATTCTCGGTTAATTTGATTTTTGTGATCAGCTTGATTTTAAATTTGCTGCTATTCGTTATTAGGTTAGTCTTTCATATCTTACAAACCGAATAGAACATACTACTGAATAACCCAATAGGCTAGCACCCATTAATCCCAAGATCCAAGCCCAGCGAAGGCAGCCAGCCTAACGTCCACCTATTGACCTCCCAAACCCAAAGTCCCATGTAACCATGGCATGAGTGCCTCCATCAGCCATCTCTCTCTTTCCTCGACCCCCCTCAGAAACACACTGCACGCAGTGAGCCAGTGAACCCGAGTCCCAGACCCAGTCCACCTTGTCTGACCATTGTGTGTTGACTCTAGACTTGGCAACGTCAATAACGTCGAGGAGGACCAGAGGGGGTGAATAGGTGATTTTAATGTTCTCTTTGGTTAAAATCTGATTTATATATGGAAGCATAAATCAAAGTGATTTTGCACAATTAAAACCTAAATAAACTATTCTCACTAAGTTCACCAACCCCCTATGTCTATATCAAGATTTGCAATCCTAAGGTGACAATCAAGCAATTCAATTCTAGAAATATAAATTGAAAATTTTTAAATGAGCACAAGAGAGTAAACTACAATACCATAATATTCTTTTTACTATGGTGTTCAGAGATTTGATGGTTCCTCCTAATCCACTTTGAGATAAAATGAAATAAATTAGACCAGCACCACAAATTAAACCAGACACCTCAATCCCCTATGGTTGCTCTTTCTCCACTTCGGAGATGGCAAGGACCAAACCACTCACAACAAATTGGGCCTTCCCACAAGTTTCTTGGGAAAATCACCGGTACACTCCTTCAAGTTGTCTAGATGTCAGCAAAGAACAAGAGTAACAAGTCAAAGATGCTCACTTGAATGAATCAAGTACTAGAAGCTCAATGGATGCACAATCTACCACTCAGGTGCAACATATGCACAAGAATTTGCTTTTCTCCCTCTCTAAGTGCAATACAAGCACAAATATGAGGAGAGGCTTTGCTTTTAGCTTAAACACCACTCTTTTCTCTCTTAGATTGCTTAATTAGGTCACAAAGGTTGTCTATAAAGTGTATACCTCTAATTTGACTAGGAGCAACAACAAAACATCCTCAACTCGAGCCCTTTTGTAGCCTTCACATAAAAACTTGCTGTTGGAGCTAAACTCAGCAAAGCTACACTAGTTAGGACTTGCCTTAACTCCATATGGAATGGCTAGTTCACTGTTCATGTGTTAGTGATTGTTGGGGCTAAAAATCCACTCGTTAGGACATGTCTTAGCTGAACTTAGGACTTGTTCTAACTACTCTAGGTTGCAAGACTAATTTTTTGGAATACACTAGTTAGGACATGTTGTGACTAACATTAGGCCTTATCCTAACTGCATGAGGGTTTAAAGGCACAGTTCTAGCCCTTACTTACTCAGCACAACTCCTATACAGCTAGGACACACATTTGCTTTCACTCTACTTGGATCTCTCAAGGCTTATTTGTGCATAAAGCAACCTCAAGTTGATGGCCAAGCTACTAGATATGAAATGCAATCCATTGAGCATTTCGACACCGATTTAATTCAAGCTAGAACTATTAACCTTAATAGTATGGCAAAGCTAGAAATAAACTCTAGTTAACCCGGTTTTCCTCCCAACACTAAGACCGGTAAGATGCTAACAAAACATCCTTAGCTGTGATTACATATCTTTGTCTTGAGCTAATCAAACTCAGGTGACATTAATCTCTGATGTCACTTCTAAATTTCTCATGTCTTGATCCAATGGTAAACATTGCTTTTGCCAAGTTTGGGTTCTTGACTTGTTCATCAACATTACTTCTCAATCTTCATGGACTATTCCTTTCATTCAACTCCATAAAAAACATTAGTCCCCTAATCTGGTTGTCATCACTAAAACAAATAATCACATTGAGTCAACCTAATTGCAAATAATTGAATTTAATTCAATTTCGACTATATAAGCGTCATATACCCAAGTAATGATTTCCAAAGTAAAGAACCTCAATAAAAGTGAATTTTGGAAATTAGATCATCACTTACGAAAAAGCAAAACATAGGTTAAGTTCTCCCTAAACGTGTGCATACAAGAATGTGTATGAAAAGTATATGCACATATTCAAGTTGAAATATTAGTGGAGTTCACCCAATGTTTTGGATCCAAAGAATGTAACGAGATATAAAAATATGATATCGAATGCATAACTCCGTGATTTTTATCTTTCTATCCAAACGAGACTAAACAATATCATACACAAAAATCAAAATTGTCTCACATTTAGATTTGTCATTAATCACCAAAGCCAAATTAATGGAGCTTGAACTTACAACTATGGGGATCAAAGAAGGTAGACGACGGTCGATTTGGCGCCTCCACCCATGATTGGAAATCCCCACCCCAGCCATATCTGAGTTCTCTGCCTTCGAGCAGAGGCTCACTACTACAAAATGGCCTATATTAGATGCCTCATCACAGACAGTTTTCAAAAATTGTCTATGTTAAAGCTAATCACAGACGATTTTGCTAGTGCGACTGTCTAAGTTACTGGATATTCTAAGAACCGTCTGTAATATGAATACATATCATAGACGATTTTTACAACAAAACCGTTTGTGATATTTCATAGACGATTCGTGGAACAAACCGTCTGTGATATGACTACATCACATATGGTTTTCTGAAAATAACCGTGTAATTTGTCATCGTATGGAATTCGGGCTAGCCCGTTTTGTCAAATGGAATTGGGTCTTTAGATATACTTATTAAATACATCATACTAGGGTTTGTGCTCGCCGTACTCCTAACTCAAACGAAATCTCACTGCGCCCCTCTGCCTCCTTCCTAACTCAAACAAAATCACACCGCATCCCTCTGCCTCCTTCCTCGAGCCCGTCGCCGCCACCCGTCGTCGTCACCTACTCCCCAAGACCGCGCACCTCCTCCGGTTAACCCTTCCCCGAGCCCGAGCGCCTCCTCTGGTTAGCCCTTCCTTGACGCCTTCGGTTAGCCCATCCTCGATGCCTCATTTTCCATAGATGATGATGCAATCAACAAACTATTTGATGGGTTTGTGGGTCAGTTCTTCAGATTATACATTAGGATGTTTTGCTCTAGGATTTGTGGGTCTGTTCTTTAGATTAGAAATGGTTATACCGTTTTTAATATGCTCAACATGTATAGGCCTTATGTTAATCGTGTTCCACTTTTTGTTACAATGTAGTTCTAGTCTTGGAATCAGTGCACTTTCTAGAGTCATTTTTCTTACACGCTTTTCGGTTAAGGTTTGTTAGTTCAATTGTGATGCTGCTTGGAATGCGAAACTGGTGTGGAAATCTTGCTGCCAAATTAAAAATACATTATGGCAGTGGAATGCCTTATGATTAGTTGTGTGCTTGTTGTGTACACAAAGCATTATCAATGTTTATATTTTAATAAATTTTTACCATAAGCATTAGATTTTTTTGAAAAGGTTCATCTAAAATGGTGATGAGCTCTCTACACAAGGCAGTTTTGAGAATGCCATAAGTTAAACAGAAGATGTCGTCCCCTCATTCTTTGTCGCCGAACGGATCTAATGTGCTGATGATAGGAAAACCGATGCGTGGTCCAAGAGGAGTAAATAAAAGGCCCTAGGTTTGACCCTGCATGCAAGGCTGTGTTGGATGCTTCTCAAAGCAGCAATACTTCATGGGAGTTGATAAAGGTAATAATATTGTAATTACAGAAAGGATTTCATTGCTCAGATGATCATGTAAGTACTATTTTAACTAGTTTATTCTATCCTTGTAACCTAACAAAAAATACTTCAAACAAAACTTAGCTATAAAAACGATACGAAAGATCGAAAAGTTATCCTATTTTTGAATGACTGCTCTTGTGCCAAGAAGTTCTGCAAGGAAAAGGCTGCTATTGCAATACAGGGCTGCTTGAGGAGAGTTATGTTAGAGGATTGTGCTACTGATTTCTGCATTGAGTATGTGTCCATAAATTAACACTATCAATAGTAGAGTTACCTTCATTCCTTGTTTGTTTGTCTTGTTATAAATCATCAGGGGCTTCTTCGGGGTCGACTTCATAGGCTATAGTGGCATATGTGTAGAGATACTTGGGCTATAAATTTATGAATTATAGTGGCATATGTGTCAATTGTTAATTCGTGAATTTGTCAATTGTGCATTCAATTGGTTAATATATCTGAGTTGATTTCTGAAATGGTTGTGCTGTGGTGTAATCTGTAATCTGCTTGTGCTGTGATGTAATCTATAAGCTACTTTTGCCGTGATGTAATCTATAATCTGCTTGTTTCAAAGGGCATGGCTAGCATTTCCTGAGGCTAGCCAATAAACAGAAAAAGCTTAAGCAATACAAAATAATATCACAGACAATTCCTTAGGAAAAACCGTCTGTGATATATATCATATCACAGACGGCATGTAATGACCCTCCTTTTTGGTACAGAATACCAATAAGGATGATCTATGTGCATACAATACTAGTCTCATGATCAGTGGAGTACACACATTTACAACATTGGTAGCACATCTATACACAATATTATTATTACGAAAGCTATTTATACATTGTAGTCTTACAATTTAAAGTATATTGCAGAGGAAAGAAACAAAAGTCTTGTAGTGTGCTTATCCAACCCTCAGGCAACTGACAAGGTATAATCCCTAGAAAGTCGCATCATCGAAATTCCCATATCCTACGGCGAAGTGTACATCTTCGAGGGCCTCTTCTTCAACTAAACCAACAAATAAGCAAGGGTGAGTACTTTCGTACTCAGCAAGACTTAAGGTGTATCACAAAATGTAGTAAATGCAGGCTATATCAAAGGAGGCTTCTACGGTTACTTAGCATAAAGCAAAATTTAACATGTAAATCAAGTAGTAATTTGCAAACGGAATTTATAAAAGCAAGTTTGACTGATATGAAAGTAACAAGTATGTAAGCATAAAGTAACAACTCACAGTCCTCCACGACGTGAGCAACAATTCGAATCATTCCCTGCCAACACAAGGCATAATACTGAATCACCAGAGAGGTAAACTTTACAAAACAAGTTTCCAAATCATCCATTTTTGAAAATTCCAAAACATCTAACTATGTGATGACTTTACCAAGTGCCCATGCCTACGGGCGTGGCTTTTCGAAAAGATTTACACTCTTCAGAGGTGTACAACTTTACCCACGAGACATGACTGACTCTTTTTGCAGATCATTAGCACACTTCCTTTGGTGTGCCGTAGAGAGTCATGACATAACCATTACATTACATAGACTTAACTTTGCACCAACTCCGGTGACGATAAACCCATGCTATGGCGGCAGAAGATATTTGTACAATCACTGTACGACAAATAGTTATTATACACCCCATTGTCCCACTTTTCCCCATAGCATGGTATACACTATTGTATCGGTAAACATTTGATCCATAATCACCTTGGTGTGGACGTCCCTTCGAGCAATCAGTCACAAAAAGTAATCAGACCCGAATATGCAAATCCGGACCCTCTGTGTATACTGCACTAGTCCGGGATCACGCTAGTGCACACAGGCTCAACATCGATAAATATCACAATCATACACAGCGAAAACATTATGAAAGATATCATATATTAAATAATACTAGTTAAATGACCTTAAGGTCAACTTACATGACTATACCTCGTAAGGCTAAACAACAAATTAAACTGCAGCGGAATGAAAACATAAACAACCCTTCAGTATATCATAGGCAACTGATAAGGCTTGCACCCCTAAACATTCGTCTCTTTCTGGTACTTCTCTTGCAGCATGGATATAGACTCTTCAACTGGTGATGTTGTTGTTGGTAAGGGTGAGTACTTATAGAATTCAACAAGTTGTGCATAGAATGCAATTCTATGTAACTATATGCAAGGTTTATTCCAAAGGAAAAGGCTATTATGGCTATTTTGCAATAAGCAGCATTTATGAACGAATACAATAAATAGATTGTAAAGACTGTAAAACAAATAACAGTAATAAATAGATTCAACATTTCTCATGTAAACCAAGTTTCCAATCCTAAGTCAAGTTACAACCTTCCATATGGCAATCCTGCCATCCCAACCAAGTTTTTCATTTAATTAAACCAACCCTTAACTGTAATTCCCGAGCGTTGCTCAATACCGCAAGCATGGCTATTGGAATAGATTTACACTCTGCAGAGGTTATGCACTTTACCCACACGACATGATCGTCTCTTGTTGCCAAACTATTGACACACTTCCTTTGGTGTGTCGGCGGAGAGATCATGACAAAGCCTTTACAATGCTCTGGCTTAACCCAGCACTACCCACTAAGGTTTCAACACTGGTGAGTCTGAAAATCACAACCAGGGCACCCCTCTTGCGCCATGTGAGTTGCTCCATAACTCGGGAACTCACATCGCCATTGATAGTACCAAGCTAAGACATCACAAATTAATCAGCTAGGCTGTCCCATACCAGACATGTGGTTATATGATTGACTTAGGTCAAAGGCTTGCAAGGTTAAGTCCTTAGGATGATCGAAGCAAGACTTCCACATACCATCTGCCCATCGGGCCCACCTTGGCATACTCGCCCCTTGTCACTTGCCCCAATCTAAATGATTACCACTCCAGTTGATTACCAAGCACCACGTGCCATCAACAATTCAATATCATTGCGTGACATAACTCGCCACTACAACTCATTCTTATTGTGTGATCTCACATGACACACAAGTTCATATCATTGTTCTATATTCCATTAGTCAAGATTAAACATTGATGATTAAGGTATATGTGATGATGTGGCATGGCTAAGCAACTATGGCGTTCTAACCTTCCCATGTTGATTTTATTATTAACCAACTATAGTGAACCAATCTAGGGTGACAATAGATCATGGCATACAAATAACAAGGTAGGTATAGATCAAATTGGTAGATTAGCTAAGTCCCAATTTAAATTGAAACAATTGTATACTTGAAATAATATGCAATAGGGTAAAACAATATAGCAATTTTATAAATATGGGTTCAACATGATCAAAGCACAACTTGCTTTATAAAAGCCCTTATTCTTGCTCTGGACCTTGGTCTTGAGTCGACGAATCTTCCTCGGATGAGACACACAATTCAACGTTTGCGCGAAACGAGAGTGAAAGCCAAATAAACAC
This sequence comes from Otatea glauca, assembly GCA_036346275.1. Lineage (NCBI taxonomy): Eukaryota > Viridiplantae > Streptophyta > Magnoliopsida > Poales > Poaceae > Otatea > Otatea glauca. The sequence continues at coordinate 26,965,007 of CM070724.1, forward strand.
CAAAACAGAGAGCAAATAATATCTAAAAAACAAATAAAATTCACCATTAAATATATCTCAATTTTATAAATTTTTAAAAATTTGAATCACCTCAATCAGAGCTCGTATGAAGGAGAACAGGCTCGTAGAAGATTCAAAAATCAGAAAATTAAAAATCAAATAATAAACCGAATTATTTTTATAAAGAAAAAGATAATTATTGCATCAGCATGACATCATCGCGGTTGTGGCATTGACATGTGGCCCTCCGGCCCATGCACCTGGTCCACGGGACCAAATCCATCCACTGTGGACCCGGTGCACCGATCTACCTCACCGACACACGGGCCCGCACTAGCTGACGTGTGCATTCACGCGTGCGATGACATGGATGACCACACGGCACCACCTCAGCCCTGAGCGTCCATCTGACATCGTGCTGGCACTGATTCGACCGCCACGCGTCGCCCATCCGACCGTGCCACTTCGGTTACAACGGCGCAACGCCCTAGGGTCGCCGGCGGTGAGCGCAAAAGCCACCAACCGCAAGCTCTCGTCAGCGTGAACTTAGTGACGCGATCAAGACTTTGTGCACGGGATCTTGGGCAGTGATGTCTTCTTCTCCAACGGTGGTGACCTCCATGATGATCTCTTTCTCCGATGAACTTCGGGTGAATCCAAGGTGCACACCATGTAGATCTCGCGATGGCAAACATGATGCGACTGGTCCCGAGCTTCACGGTGGCTTGACGGTGAGCATCGGTGTTTTCCTCCTTGTAGCAGCGCTCTCGGTGAAGATCCTCAATTGCGATTAAACGACAGCTACTTCGGTGCAATTGATTGAGGGCTTTTGATGCGGACCAGATTGCGCAGTCGGGGCCTCCCTTAAATAGTGCTAGGAGTCCACGCCTTGCTCGCCTCCCACACGGTCTCCATGCCCACCACGGCTCGAGCTCTGAGTCCTAATCGGAGAAGACAAAGCCACAACTTGCCACGTGGCAGAACGGACAGGCTTGATTCAATAAAACGTGGCCAAATCCAGCACGTTCGCGAAATCAAATGGTCACAAATAGATAACAATCAACCAACACGCTTTACTTTCCACCGCACGATTACGATCCGATGGTGGAGATGAGCTAGGGTTTCTCAAAGATGATAGCCGCACAATTGCCATCTAATGGCCGAAACCTCATCCATTCGAGTGGTGCGAAGGTAACCACACAATGGAAATCCAACGGTTGATGCCCTAGCTTCCAGAAACAGGCCGAATGGCCCAAGGAGCACAGTAACGGCTTTGACCCAAAACTTTCATAACTATTTTCTCGGGTTTTCTTTTTAAAATAATTCTAGAAATTCATTTAATTAGTTTTAGGCAATAAACATATCGGGAAAAATCCAATAAAATTCTCATAAATACTTTGAGAAATTTTGAGCTCAAATAAAATATTATTGGTGAAACTTTATATTACTTTTATCTATAAATAATTAGTTTTCACAAAAGGCCAAAATACTTAATTGAAAATAAATTCAAATAGATTCCAGAAAAATCCAATAAATCCAGAAAAATCACAAAACACACAAATAACAATAAGATAATACTAAAGGAAAATTTTGGGATGTTACAGTTGGTTTAGGTACTAACTTGAAGTCGTGGTCGATAGTCGTAGCTTCGGATATATCGGTGTCTACACGTTCATATCGTATAACATCATTAAGAAACAATAAGAGGCAAAAAGAAATCAAATGAAAACAAATTCAAAGATGAATTAGAATTGAAGGTTTGGTGATAAAAACATTTTAAATTCTGATTTCTTATTATTTAAGTTCATTGGTTTGTGTTATGGGTTTTAGGGTTCGAATTGGGGAAGTTTAGGCTTTTAATAGGATTCAGATGCAAAGTATATATATATATATATATATATATATATATATATATATATATATATATATATATAATTATTTCTACAAAAATAGAATGATCTTGCCTCAGGAGCATTTTTAAGCTAGTTCTATTGGTATTAGTTTTTATTTACGATATTATATTTATTTCCTGATCTTAATTATTTTAAAATTATATGTTATAAGAGGTTAGATTTCGTTTTAGATTTGCGACTGCAATACACATAGATATACAACCATTTTTGTAGCATTAATAGGTCTTGACCTTAAAAGTGTCTTGAAACTAGTTTTTCATCTTTTTGCTTTTATTTGTGAGTGTTATTTATATTCCATTTTTATGCATATAGAAAATAAAATCTTTTATGAACTTAGTTCCAAACTAATTCAAGTTTTAAATATTTTTGTGGATTTTTTTTTGGGGGGGGGGGGTGTTAAGGTTCCAGCAAGCTTTTAGAAACTTGTTCCATAATTTCTGAGGTCAATGTATAGTAACCATGAGTAGTGACTTTACTAGGTCATATATCACTTACAAATGTACTTACCACACATCTTTAAATAAAAATTAGTTCTTACAAGGATTAATTCAATTACTGTTACAGAACAGCAGTTATATGGTTTTACAAGAGTTTAGAAGTTGGTTTCATTTGTATTACTATTTATCTGCGATACTTTATTTTATTCTTGCATGCATAGAAACTAAGTTATTTATAAACTTGATTTAGATCAAATATGAAATGTTTTTTCCATAAACAGGGATATTATGGTTCTAGGAAGGCTTAGGAACTGATTTTACTTTATTTTGAATTTATAAACACTAAATATAGCTATTTGTATTCTTTATGCATTGAATAATAATCTATTTATAAATTTAATTCAAACAAGGTTCAAATTTAAATGCTTTCACAGAAATGGGTTTCTTAGGATGTCAGGAGCATGTAAAAATTATTTCATTATTTTAGGGGCTATGATTTACATGTTTCATATAGTGTCCACATTAGGGTTTATTCCAATTTTAAATTCAAAATTTTCAAACTGTGGTTCAAAATTAAATATTTTTTCATATTCTGTCTTGTGATTTTATATGAATTTATAAATTTATTTTACTGGATTTAGAGCTAAGATGTTAAGCATTTGATTTAGTTCAATTAGAAAAAGCAAAAGGAGGGACAGTGACCTGCTGACTGCTTAAGGTTTCTTCATGACAGAAATTCCTTTGATCATTCAGGCCAAGCATGCCATACACCCATATTTGAATCATTAGTTCAGTTGTAAAGCTTCTTATGAAGATTCTATATGACATGAAAGCATAAGGACATAATGTAGATAAATGTTGTTGGCACTAACTAAAGTTTGCTTAACTTAAAATATTAATATATGAGTTTTAAGTTTTAACTAATTGCAGTTATTTAAGTCAACTTTCGACATTTTTTTAGTTGGGATATTATTTGAAATAGTCAAATCATGCTAGAGAGCCATGCACTACATATCTTTTATATTCAACATCATTCTAATTTACAAAGCTTTATACGAGGGCCTTTGGGGACATACATGCATATTTGTATATTTAGAACAGGGATCTTTTAAGCTTATTCAAATATTACTTACTTTAGGTTTCAACGTTTTAATTAAAGGTTAATCAGGCTGAAGCTTCTGATTTTTTAAGTGAAGGGTTCCATCAAAACATCCTAACTATTTCAACTAGTATACACAGCTCATGAGCTTTAGCTAATCAACCACAGACTACACTGGTTCCATGTTATCCTCACATTTTCCAAGCATCAATTTAAGTTTGCATGAGGGTACATGTTATACAAGCACATGGATACACAAACTTTATTTAGGTTTAATCGAATTCTACTTAAGTTGGGGTCTTAATGTTTTATCCTAAGGGTTAATTAAACTGAGGGAGTCCATTTAGATTAACCTTTGATTCTTGAATTAGAAATTTCATTTAAATCTAATAAGTTTGTTACATTTTATTTACTGCTCTGGACTAGGCAACCAAATAGGTTCATATGATGGTCCTAATAACAGTTAAAATATTTGAGTTTACTTGATTAATCTTTTAATTTGCGTTGGTTTTTTTTAAAAAAAAATACATACTTTGCTCATCTTCTGTATCCTAGACTGGCTAAACAATATGCTCACAATTAGTCGGTCCCAGTATCATTTCTTACAACCATATATCTTGTGAAATTTGCATGAGGGTTTTCATAGGACATGTACGTGTATATGTATTTTCTTGACTTGGATTATTTGAGCTTTAATCTTATATTATTTAGCTTTTAGATCTTGAATGTAACTAATCATAGCTATCCGAATTAACTCCCTAACAAATTTTACCTTCTATTTTTGAACTTTAATCAGACCACAAACTTGGTTCACTTCATGGTGGTCCCACTGGTCAGGGGAAGTCACAGGGGAGAACAAAGAACAGAGCATGCACAGGAGGGGAGGCGCCGTGGCTGGCCTCTGGCTTGCCTCGGCCGACAGCAAAGCTGCTGCAAGGAGCTGCGGGAAAGGCCAAAAATGGAACCCCGAGGTCACGATTGTGCCGTAGGTGGTCTCGGTTGGAGCTCTGGTGGTCAGTGGTGGCTGCACGGCAGAGGACATGGCCGGCGGCACCATGCTCTCGGTGGTGGAGCTCTCGGGTAGAGGAAGCGCGAAATTGATTTAGGGTTTTTCCTTGGTAGTGAATGAGGATGCTTCAAGAATATTTAATTGGAAAATGGTGTAGCGAGCTAGTAGTTGGGCTGCCGCTTGGCCGAATTGGAGAACTCGGTGGCAGAGGCAATGTTGCCCAAATTGGAGCTTAGTTTGGGGAAAGGAGTCTCTAGGGATTGTGAGGAGCATGGTAGAGAGCTCGGCCGGCTTAAATAGGTGCAAATGGTGGCGGCAATAGTGGTGTGAACCGGGCTCCATGTGCAGCTCGGTTTTGCGGTGCCGCAAATTCAACAGGGAACCGGGATGAGGTCGCGCAGGGTATGGGCGTGGCAGCGTAATGATTACGAGTGTCTTGCGTGGCTTCGGTGCAATGAATTTGCTGGAGATTGCGGCTTGATTTGACAGAGAACAGAGGGGAAGCTCACATGGGCGGGAGGAGGAAGATGACTTCGGCTGGGAGACTGCCTGGTGGATCCCAGTGGTCAGTGAGAGAGAGAGAGAGCAAGGAGTTCATCCCCCTGAGAAGAGATAGAGTTCGCATTAAATAGCCCATCAAATCACATCTGGAATTTTTTAGAATTTGTTTTATTAATACTTAAGCAATTTTTTTCATACTTTAAAATTTTCAGCTCAAAATATTATGTAACAAAATTATAGAAATTCTGACAAGCCTGTTGTCCAAAATTTCCCTTTTCTATTTTTAAATTTTATGAGAATACAAACTTTGTTAAAAAAATTGAAACTTTTTATGAGAGTTTTTTATGAATTAAGTATACTACTGTAAAATTTTTAGATGATTTACTTTCATATTTATTGCATAAAAATTCTGACATTCCATTTTGGGAATTTATGAAGTTTTGGTTTTTGAATTTTTAAAGGAATTAAATGTGATTTATAATTTATTTAGATCACTGTAGTCTTTTGAATGATGTGGTGCAATTTTCAGATGAAGATTAGGTCCGTACATTTTTAATAAATTCTGACAAGTTTACTATTGCTAGTCCAAATTTAGTGTTTTTAAACCCTTATCCACATTAATTGCATTCATACCACCTTGGGGTTTTGCGAAGGGTTTCTAATGATGGAATTATATTTAAATATTTTTTAGATTTGTTTATCATATAATTTCGTTTTTTCCATAGTTTATAATTCAAGAATCACATGCTAAAAATAATTTTCTTTGAGTCCAAAATTCAAGAAAAATATGGAAAAGATGTAAATCCAGATTAAAATATTAATTCCAATTTAATTTTGCATTTTATCTATTTTGTAACTTTGGCTTTCTTTAACCATTCTATTTGAAATGGTTTTATAAGTTAACAATTCAATATTAAAAATGGTTTTCTTTAAGGTCAAATTTCAAGAAAATCATAGAAAAATAGAAATTCAGATTGAAATCATAATTAAATTTAAATTTTATATTTTATTTAGTTTTATATTTTTTTCGGGATGTTACATGGCTGGGACTATGAACCGTCTATAATAATACACTATCGCAGATGGTTCTTGATAAAGACCATTGCTATCACAGATGATTCTAAACCGTCTATGATAATAAGCTTTCACAAACGGTCTTTATCAAGGACTGTTCGTGATAAGTGTTCCACAGACGGTTCAAGAACCGTCTGTAATGCGTCACATTATCACTGACATATGCTTACAGATGATTCAGAAAACCATCTGTGATGACGTTTTTGAACTGTCTGTGATGGACTTTTCTGTAGTAGTGACTACAGCTGGGCTCGAAGGCAAAGTCCAAACCTATGCACTCTCAAGTCTCTAGTTGTTCTTGTTTGGAGAAGCCCTAAATTGTTAGTTCGGCATATACCGAAATACCAAATTACCAAACCGAAATAATTATGTGTATTAGGTTTGGTTTTTTATTTTAGCTTAGTAAATTCAGCGCTCACATTTCAAAAACCGAATAATATATTTACCGAATATACCGAACGAGTAAACCAAATAAACCGAATGCCCACTCCTTGACCGAAGGGCGCAGGAGAGAGGGAAATAAATAGGCTGGATAAATGGGCTGGCCAGGAGGGGCTTTAGATTTTGAATTGTTTTAGGATTTTAATTCTAGGGTTTTCATAACATGTTTCCCAATTGAGAAATAAATCAGGAAAGCCAAATAAACATCACAAAATCAGGAAATTTTATCAAAATATCAGAAAAAGCAGAAAAAAATTATGGAGTGTTTTGTTGGGTGGTTTGTTTTAAAAAGTTTGCAAAATTTGGGTTGTTACGTCCGGTCGAGGGCGGTGACGAGCGATGGGATCCGACTACGCTTCGGCATCTCACTTCCTGAAATGAATGGATCATGTATTTGTACTTGATGCTTAATTGCCTTTGTTTTGTACCGCTGAATGAATGAATGAATTGAAAATGAGCAAATTGCCTTTGTAGCTTCTAGACGCTGTCTTTCTTTTCTATTCATGAGTAACGATTTAAATTGAGCTAAATTTATCCCTTAGCTTCTCATCTATGCGCCCAGAATTGAATTGATGAATGAATGTCTTGGTCGACTCCAGAATCAAACGGCATATAATAGTATATGTAACAACAATTAATTGCATCTTATACCTGAACAACATGTGTCTGGGACTTGGAACTTTTTGCACCCTATGTATAGAGGAGGTAATCTCAACACCTCAAAACGGGATAGGTTATCACAATTCACAACCCATCCTATCTACCAAACAAAAAATTGGTATGACCGACCAAACACTAATTCATACCATCACATCCTCCGAACAAAATAAGTAACTTGGATTATCTCATCCCATGAACCAAACACTACCTAAATAACAAAGCCGTAGAGAACAGAGATCCAGACCTATGGCACAACCTTTGTTTGTTTCGCACGTATATGTCCAAACCCAAAGTACACGGTATATAATGAAATCGACTCATCCAAATACACAAGGCACAATCTTTGTTTCGAGCATGCCTTTGTTCGACGTTTTTCAGGATGGGGGCCAGGGGAACTTCGGTTTTGTACTTGATTTGGAATCTACATGGGAAACAAAACACCTGCAAGACAGCGCGCACATGTTCCTTTTATCTGCACGACTGCTCAGCTCCAGCACCGCTGCTCCCCTGCCAACACAGTGGTGGACGCACAATGTAGACCTGTCGGGGCTAGCATACCGGTTTCAATCGTGGTATCCCTGGTACTCGTTTTAGGGTCATTTTCTATTGTCCACATGTACAGGTGGTTATCTGTAATATACATTCATATCATCTATAAACAACACTAAAGATAATCTATACAATAGACTGTCTATAAAGCTCTCTGTAATGATCTCTCATATAATTAATAGACTGCCTATATAATGGTATTGTTTGCACCAAAATTCGGCAAGTTAATCTAAATCAGGCAAATAAAGTTAAAGATACGGAAACTAACGGAGGTTTGGAAAGAATCCGAGATGTTTGGTAAAACTGTAAGATTTTTAGGGAAACAACCTCTCAAGATAAGGCCGATACGGATATGGACTTTGAAGCGTGTTGGAATAGGACACGATCGGCCGAAGGGTATAAAGGAAGAGCCAAAGCAAGCTGCAGAAGGATCAGAAACACATACAAACAATCAGCTTTACTTTTCATCTATTTTTACTGTCGACTAGGAGTAGTTCTTGTAATTTAGTCTTTGTAATTCGATCTTGATCAATAAAGTTGCGCATCGCCGATTGTTGATCTTCGTCAATTACGCCCCAGGTTCGATTTATTCTGATTTTGTTGCGCATCGCCTTCTTGTAATCGACCGCTTTATCCTCCGATTAGCCTTAATCGGCTAATTAAATTTACCTTGTTACTTTGATCTTGATCGGCTTCAAGTCGATTAAGTCTAAGCCGATTGATCTTGACGATCGGCTTGAGTGAATTTTATTGTTTTTCCTTGTCGATTCTGAGTCAAATCGACCGCACGCTCTGAACCGGTGTAAATCGGTGTCTTTGTTGTCGTAAATCCTACCTCAAGTTTTTGACGCCAACAGGTATATGCAATATAAAGCTGTTTATAAAATCGTCTGTTAAATAGTAGATAGCATCATTCTCTTTCCTCATTCTCTCCTCTCCACATCATCCAAAATCTTATGTGATATACTCTTATGGACAGCATACGTATATCATTGTACATGCCCTCGTAGCACAGCACCAATCTGTAAAAAAATATCCTCTACATTTTCATTCTGCATACGTGGTTGCCCACCCAGCTGCCACCCCACCGGCCGATTAGCCCGTATGTACAACAATTCCTCCATCGCACACTAGCTGCACCCCCGGTGCGAACCAACCCGGCGCGTGGTCGGGTCACTGTACGTGCGCCGCGACGGCGAGCGCTAGCAAATAATTCCGCGGGTTTTGGCTATGTCGATTCGTTCCTCGATTCTGGTCGTATGTTGACTTATCCTGACTGGTGTAGCAACATATGATAGCAACTAAATGCACATGCACACGCCATGTCATCAAAATCGGGTAAGAGTCAATTGCACCAGTTTTGCTAGTTAGAGAGTACGAATTACACGGTTTTGCAGTTGAAGATTGTTTTCTAGACTCGCGCAATGGTTGGGACTTATTCCTTAAATACTATGGTTGATGGTATAAAATGGACTTATTCCTTGAATAAACTACTGAACTTAACCAATTCAGCTTCATAATCTACCTCAGTAGGGATTAAGCCATGATTAATTCAAGCTCTCAGTGCGCCAGTCTCACAGAAAATTATGGTAGATGACTTCACCAGCACCCACACCCACTAGAGCCCCAACTATAGCAAAGCCAACTGTGTCATCCTGGTGTTTGCTTCCATCCATTCTTGGCACACTCCACAAGTCCACATACAAAATATGAATGGGAGGCAAATCATAAGAAAGTCATCTCAAGCACGAACAGTTAACAGAAAAAATCGAATTGCATGCACTATCGCACACTGTATATGTAACACGCACCTTTTGTCCTGCATCAGGTCATCTATCATCCCAAAACAAGTTTCCCTTGTAATGCTTGCGAATGGGGGTCAAACCTTGCCTTTGAGGTTGTGTAGAACATGTTAACACCCTGCATAACAAAACAATTTTCGTAAAGATAACATGCAATCATAGTACATAGATGGGGCAAAAAAAAACATTGGTAAATAAGAAGGCCCGAGCTCACTAATTGGAAAACGATTATTGACGACGACAGATGTAGTAGTTAAAAGTCAAGATGTGATCGTTAAGACATCGTTAAAGGCTCTGTCTTAATAGTATTAACGGCCGCATACAATTTCCCGTCTTAAAGAAATAACGATGGGATAGCATAGCATTGTTAATTATGAGGAAACAACGACCCTTTTTTAGTTTTAATAGCCACTTTTTGGTCTTTGCTAATAGTGTAGTAGCCACGATTAGAGCATTAACGACAACTTTATAGTATCAACGATCACCTTTTATCATATAAAAAAGCATTCAACAACCATTTTTGTAACATTGGCGATCACTTTCTTAGTTTTACAACCACTTTATTACTGAAAGAATTGCACACGTAACATATACGATTGTAAATTAAAAATATATAATTTAATATCAATACTCGGGCATTTGTTTGGTATAAACTTTAACAAACAAATATCTAAAAAACATGATCACTGGATAATAAAAAGTTTCTACACTCATACAACAATGTGGATGTCAGTCGTTTACATCTGAAGACAAATGCTACTGTACAACTACTAGAAATCTCGAAGGAACTGCCGAAATGGACAAGCCATGGTCAATTATTCTTGCTGTCTTACACATCAACTCTCCTCATGAATCCTACAGTAAAATTTAACAATTTGGCACAAGTAAGATATAACACATATGAAAGGAGAGGAAAATATGTTATGATAATGACAAATTTAGTAACATTCCATAAGCAATTGATTTGTAAAAATTAATTTGTGTACTTCTCACCTTCAGGATGTTAAGTTCATCTTGTATTAGTTTCCGAGTAGATTCTGAGATGTAGTTTGAGTCCGTCTCAGTCCGTGTGCGTGTAGCCTAGGTTGAAGTAGCGACCAACTTGGAGCAAACTAAGTAGTGTATAGCAAGCTGAAGTTGAGTCCGATTGCCACACGATTATGAGTCTATGTTTGAGTCGTTGTGTCATCCGCTATATAACTGAGTCCCCTGTAATCTGTTTTAGTCAACGCGAGTAAGAAAATAGAAAATGTGCTAGTTATGTCGCACTACAAATATTTCTCTCTCTGTTCACGAGTTCTCGTGCTTGATTTTTACCATTGTATATTTGGACTGATCTTGGTTGAAAGCCATCAATTGGTATCAGAGCGAGAGTCTAATGTTGATGTCATGCTTGCCCCAGGAGAGGCCACCACTGCTGCACCTTGTAGCAGGATATCGTCGCTGAGCGACGAGTGTTGACCGGGATCTAATGGCGCATCAAGCGCGACTGCGGCTCCATGATGAGGAGATGGCTAGGTAACCAGTTGTCATCGAGGTACGCACTATACACAATGTGTGGTGTACGTGTCTGTATACTTAGGTCGTTGTGGTAGTATCCTATATGTGCGTGAGTTCATGTAAGTGTGAGTCCAAGTGCTCGCGTGTATAAAGCTCTAGTTCGAGTCTCCGTGCCATCGAAGTTGCACCGTGAGCGGGAAGAGTTGGCGAGAAGATATGGCGGCGAAGGGTGAAGGAGGCATGTCTCCCTGCTACCCACAATTGACGAGTGTCATCTACAACCGATGTGACAAGATGGCATTAGCAGCCATCTAAGTGCCTCGTTGAGAAGACGGCCAAAGCTGCGCGTTCTCATGTGTGGTGTGTCCACAAGATACTATGTGTGATCACGTGAGTTCTTATGCGAGTTGTGCCTACGAGATAAACGTGTGCAAGTTCGTTTAAGGATGCCGTGCGGATCAAAAGAGATCATGCTACATGAGAACATCAAGAGGAAGCCACTGCGTGTGATAAGAGGTTGTGATAATGTGCATGAGTGAGTCCGTCCTGAGTCAACTAAGTAAGTTGAGACCAAGATGTTAAGGAGATGTATTCGCCGTCCCGAGTCAGGCAAATAAGTTGAGTTCAGGATGTTGAGAAGATATGTTCACTGTCCTATGTCAAGTAAAAGTTGGGTAAGTTGTAGTTGAGACCGACCGTCTCAATAAGTTAGAGTTATGTCAGAAATTAGAGATGGTTGATGTTACAAGATTAAGGGGTGCATGTTAAGAGTTAATGTTGTAACAAGAGTAGAGTCCGAACAGAAATAGGAAAAGAAAAGAGTCTGATTATGATTCAGTTTTGAATCCGTTTATGATTCTTTGAGCTGTAGATTAAGGGTATAAATTCCTAACTAGTCATGAGGTTTGTAAGCAAGCAAAAAAACTAATAAAATGATTAGTTGTGTTTTGTGTTTCTTCAACGTTTTTCTTCAATCTTGGGGTTTTTTGTGCCAACACAGGAAACTCCATTTGCAATTATTTGAGTTGTACTTCTCACCTTCAAAAAACTCCAATTCCTACTAATTAGCTTCCCTAATTCTTCTCTTGTCAAGTACCACTACATCTGTACATCCAACATATTTAGGCGACCAGTCCCAAAATAAGCTTCTTTGCTTTGCCATGTCAAATTGAAGTATCCGTCTGTTCATCAAGAGAAGGCGTGTCTCATATGTTTAGTTTATACACAGAATTGCTTCGATAAATCAAAAGAGGGTAAGCTTCTGGCTGTTGATGCTTGCACTGTTTTTGAGCGAATTCGCACAGATTTCAGAACCAAGGGAGGAAGAATTATGCATAAATCAGCTCTTTATTCCTCCATGTTATCATTCAATGGCATTTAATATAATTAACGAAGGATAAGTTATCATATAACAGGAACTCAGGTAATAGGTAAATAATTATCCACTACCACTGGTGTGATGGTACATAACATTGATACAGAAAATGCAAGTTGACAACAATAAGCTACATGCCTTTTGTACATAGGACGTTTAACTCTCAAAATGTTCTAATGTGTTGTTTGTATCTTTCAAAATTTATAACCCAGAGATTTATATTAAATATAATTCCAGAAAACAACTAATCATGTCTATCTTGGTTACAAACTACAACAAAGAAGGTTTGCAACTATTTGGTGAAGAAAAAGTAGAAAAATTACATTTCATACAAGAAAATTGATGTTATAACTTACCTAAAACTTTGCTTAAGAAATGCTATGCGCGCATCCATCCCAATTATCTGGACTGACCCCTTCAAGAACATCTCTCCCACTCGTTTCATCTAAATACTGTGAATTTGAATGAAGCTCTGTCACATCTTTTGGAGGTAACAGTCATAATTGAACACAAGCAGAGTATAAATAGAAGAAAAATCTGACCTCACTCGTAAAACCATCAAAGATTGTTTGCAGCTCACCTAACAGATCAATATCCCACACTACATCATTGTTGCAATGTGACCACTATGATTTGAAGTGAACCACATCATCTCTTTTCAGCATACATACCATTTCCTGTGTCATCTCAGTCGATGGCATACTCAAAATTTCATGGCTGCAAGATAGTAGGAATAAATGATAGCTTATGCAAACTTCATTATAAAATCATAGGTTATGCAAGCTTGATCGCTTCGCTGGCAATGAGGGTACCGGCAATGAGAGCCTAAACATAGTCTGACATGTTCTAAAATTAGTCACACATGACGCTAGTCAAGAACAGGACAATAACATACTGAATGCATCACAACACTGATTTTGTGTTTATTCAGTTCATAAAATAGTGCATGGTTATTTAGTAATGCTGGGTTTAATATTAATTACTGGATAAATAGTCCAATGGGATAAGCACAAAAAAAAATAGCAGGTTCTACAAGAATGACCAGATCACTGAAGAAATAATCCAACAGGGTAAACACACATTACATGCTCAACGAGGTTTGCAAGCTGCAACCGCTAATTACGAGCAGATAGCCCAGATAACTTTAGAACAACACTGACGAAGAAATTATTTTGGAATTCAGTTAAACAACTAAAATTCTCCAAATTAGATGCCTATGTAGAAAGAAAAAAAAATTGGGGAAACAGGGAATCAGGATGAACCTGTAGCGATCGATGGGCTCGATGGCTGGTAAGGCGAGGAACAAAGGAAGCGGGGGCTGCGACACCGGGGAGGGATGCCGCCTGCACCTCATGATGCTTCAGCAAAGGAAGCAGGGATGAGCAGGCGTGGGGTGGACGCCGTGACGCGGTGGCGCACACGAGGCTCAGGGGAGCGAGGGCCCCATGGGGGAAGGCGGTGAGGAGGGTGGCTCCGGGAGTGGCGGTGCAAGCGAGGTTCGGGGAAGCAACGGGCCAACGGCAGTGGGGGAAGTATGTGGAGCGGCGGCGGTCATGTGTGCCGCAAAAGGTAGGCAAGGGTGGAGAGGGCGGCTGGATGTGAGGGGGACTGCTGTTGCGCAGGCCGCTATGGCCTACGGATGGGGACCGGCGACTGCGGCGCAAGGGAGATGCAAACACGGCACTCGCGGAGGGAAGCAAATTCCGAGAGAACTTTACTTTTTCTAATCCGTAGGGCTTTTTTTCTTTGTTTAACACATAAAAATATATCAATCTCAAAGCAGTTAGTAGGTCCTTCTTCTTTGTTTGGCATTTAAGAGACCTTTTTTTTTGTTTGGCATTTGCTTTGAGATTGGTATAGTTTCACGTGTCAAACAAAGAAGAATGGTCTTTCAAATTAGAAAAAGAGAAGGTCTCTCAGAATTTGCTTCCCTCGCGGAGGGAGGGGAAGGGACGGACGTGTGGTTAAGGGTCTGTTTAAATTCATTAGCACTAATAGTTAACTGCTAAAATTAGCAGCTATGAATTCAAACATGTCTATTAATAGATTTATTAATTATTAGTAGCTCATCCTGCTAACAATTAATTTATTAGCAGGTTGTACCCTACTAAAAGTTACTAATAGACAGCTAATTGACATTTTTGCCCTCCTCCAATTCGGTCAACCTCATGCAAAAGGGCATTATAGTCATTTCTTCTTAATTGGTTGATTTTATGAACTTTATTAGCAGGTCTATCCAAAGAACTCCTGTTAATAATTAGCCAGTTAACTATTAGCACTAATGAATCCAAACAGAGTCTAAGTGCATTTAGAGTAGTATTACTTTGTTTTTCTTCGTAAAAGTTGCGCAAACTTTAAAGCAAGGTAATTATTATTTAGCTTACGTTTATATTTTAATATTTATGTTACTTTTAAAAAGAAAAATATAAAAACACCCCTCGCATTTTTATCTTATTAGAAGTTGAGATTTTATTTCAAAATCCCTATCGAGTTGTGTTTGTATGCATCTGCTCCTAATACAAGTTACATAAATCTTAAAACAAATGAAAAGATAAGTAATGAACATTCACTTTTCATTCATACTTTAATATCTATGTAACTTTAAAATAGCTATAGAAGTCATTTAGTTTAGCAACTCCGTCCAAGTAGTGAAGAATGTTATCATGAAACAATAACGACAACAACAAAGGGAAAATAGCGACCAACAATCCTTTGGTCGTCGTTTCACCTGTACCGAGAACTTTTCTTTTCCGTGAACTACTCCCGGATGGTATCATCGACCAAAAACTTGAACCGGTCGTTAAGAACTGGTTGTTAATAGCCTAATTTCTAGTAGTGGATTTTGCAAGTAGATGGCATATGAAAACTGGTTATTAAACTATTAGAAGAGATACTTTCCAGTGGTGTGTGGAATTGCGGATTAGCTAGGAACCCCGTATCAGTTCAAGATTCTCTGTTAAGTAGTTAAACCAAGGGCGTGGCTCAGGTCTAAATAAGTGGCAAATTTCGTGCCGGTGTCTACAGACACTAGTCGGTTTGATTCAAGAGCAAAAGGTGAATGGGATGAACTCATTTAAGTTCATATTTAGCTGTAGGGATGAGAGATAGATGGGATGAGTCAAATTTTTGTTTAGTTGGAGGGATGAGAGTTGGATGATGGATGGAATGAGAATTCAAATTTTGTTAATAGGATGAAAGTTACATGGCCTTATCCAGCTAATTTCATTGGATGACCTCACTAAACATCTCCGAAGAATATTTCTGAGAGTTAGCTGTTCTCATCTACCTATCCATCTATCCAACTAAACGGTATAGGTGAAAAAAGACAGATAAAGCTATCTCATTCATCCTCTACACTTGAACCAAACAGACCCAAGATTGGTTGCTGTCACCGCTGCCACATTTCAGAGCCTCACGATTTTCACTTCCAAGAACAAGTTCATAGAAGTAGCCACTTCCACCCAAGGTTCCAAAAACAGGCAAGATTTCGAAAATCTTGGCCGATATCTCAGATTCCGGTCGAGGACGGGATCCAAAATCTCGGTCGAATAAAAAAATTGAAAAAAAATAAATTGCTACCGTGTCATGAAAATCTCAGTGAGATTTTGCCAAATGTCGCCGAAATCTCAGGTAATTTGACCAGAATTTGACTTTTTTGACTGGATTTGTCCCAATAACCCTTAAGAAGTCATCTTCCATGAAAATTTGTTGAAAAACCGAATTTTTGAGATGTTTTAAAATTCTGGCAGAAACACTGTCAGATTTTTATAAAATTATACATGCTTCATCATACTCTAAAAAATTTATGGTACTATATTCAGAAGTATCAAATCATACAAAATTTTTTCAAAATAATTGAAATTCATTTTTTATTTTAAAAAAAAACAGAATGAACATAATTGTGACAGTAACCTTGTAATTTTATAAATTTACTCGAGTATGATCATGATCCAAAACTTTTAGGAGAGCTTAAGAATTTCCTAAGAACCCTTCTATAAAATTTCAAAAATTTAAATTTTTTTGTTTGCTCAATCAAATCTAGAGATGCATTGAACTTCATTTGTTATCTTTCAAAAATAAAAAACACAAGGAACACAAATGGTACAGTATCATTGTAAAAATTTTATAAATTCATTGATGTGCGATCATGATCCAAAATTTTTATGAGAGCTTAATAATTGCCTCATCACCCTTATCTAAAATTTTCAAAAATTCCAACCCTTTTTTGGTTGCTCAAGCAAATCTATGTATTGATCATCAGGCTTTTATCAGGATGTAGCACTGTCAGAATTTTTGAAAATTATTTAAGTTTGATAACTATCTGAATATTTTATGGAAACATTGATGATTCATCAGTACCATCCAAAAAAATACAAAATTTTCTAACATAAGTTGAACTATTTTTCATTTGGTTGAAGTTTGCCGGTAAGTCTTTAATCAAGACAGTAGCACTCTCTGAATTTTTAAAACTTTATGAAGCTTGATAATTATTTGAAAATTTTATGTAAACATTGGTGATGCATCAGAACCACGGAAATTTTTTTTCAAAAATTTCTAACGTGGTTTGCTCTATTTTTCATTCGATTCAAATTTGTGGGTTGGCGTTTTATCATGATAGTAGCACTCTCTGAATTTTTAAAAATTCCTCATCCTTTATAATTATCTGAAATTTTTATGGGAATATTACTGATGTGTCAGGACCCTCCACAAAAAATTTGAAATTTTTTGATGTCGTTTGAACCTTTTTTCGCTTGGTTCAATTTCACCGAAATCTTAGCAAATCTCGCCAAGATTTTTTTTCGAAATTCTGAGATCTCGGCGAAATTTTGGATTCCGCCGTCTTTGAAATGTCTACCGGAAATAAAATTTGAAACCTTGCTTCCACCCCATTCGTTCACAAGACACTCTTCTTGAGCAACTCCAATCCCAATCCCACCCCTTATATCTCCCCTTATCATAAAATTTTAAGGGTAATTGAAAAAAATAGACCTCTAACCCACCCCTATTAGATACCCCTATTCTAGGGAGACCTCCTAAAGCCCTTTTCCTCCTTCCCCCTATTATTTCTTATATAATTTTTTTAATCACACAACAATTAGATGTTTAGTTGTATCATGAATATAGTTAATATATTTGGTCTTCATTAGTCTTTGTGATTCTTCATATGATATTTTTCTTGTGATATTTATGGTTTACAGTTTTTTAGCGTAATAATAGAACCATCTAGACAATAACAAACTGTGATATAAGAACTGTATTTTGTTTGAACAGACCAGTGAGTAACCAATAATAATTTTATAGTGCTCGTGATCTCTAGCTCTCGTTTCAAGCTTCTCTGTTACTGGGCCGTGCATTGTTACTTTGAGTGGGGAGCTTTATGTAGGACTAGTTTTGTCTTCTTTGATGTTGTATCTTTCACTTTCATAGCACGTTGTATAATACTAGTTCACAAGACTAACTCATGGCACTATAAAAAACGCGTAGCCATTCAAAACCATAATTGATATTAAAATATTAATTCATGAATGTAAAGTAATAATAATATTTTAATAAATAATATGGGTAAGTAATAGGAATGATGGGTTGGAGACAAATTTAATATAGGGTGCTCCTATTTTTTATACCATCCCTATTTAGGTGATTTAGAGGTGAAATATAGGGGTTTGGGTTGGAGTTGCTCTAAGAATCCAACCTTGCTACCCAGATCACAAATGCATGCATGGTGAGTTGGCACGTTCACTCCAAGGTAGGCACGGCACCAGCGCGGGCACATGGGTTGGCTGCTATGGCCGACCAGGGTTCATAATATCGATTTCAAAAAACCGTTTGAAATTCAAAAATCGAGTCAAAATCGCTAAAAATCGAAGGGTTTCGAAATCAAACTTTACGAAGAAAAAATCCAAAAAAAAAATCGATTTTCACCGATAATCGACCGACCAAGTGAACTTCTTTGGCGATCGATTTTTTGAGCGATTTTCGCTCGATATTCATAAAAAATCGAGCGATATTCAGTGATTATCGCAATATTTACGTTACATAAATTTTTCTGAATTTTTGATATTTTTTTAATATAACTTGTTTATCGACCAACATTAGATACCAAACTGGCTTAATATAGTCAATAATCGCGATATTCGAACTATTATCGACATATTTCGAACCCTAAGCGGGAAGCAATTTTCTTCCGCAGAGAGACAGGACGTCCACGCTAGGTTCGCGGGGCAGGGACGGGTTACCTCCACGTAGTGATATGGACTATGGAGTGTCTCATCTAATAACATAAAATCGTGACAGTAACTTGGATTCACGTAATACGACGAATTAATATCGTCAACCGCTGTAAGTACAATAATCTACGATAAAAGAATTCGTCCGACAACACACTCGTAATCCTGTCTACTCGATTACATAAAGTATACGAGTTATCGCTCTTGCAAGACACGAGGAACCACAAAAACAATATGGTAAAGAACGCCCAATTACCTCTAGATTGCAACTGTGTGTCAAACCTAGGAAGAACAAGCAAATAGCTCTCTGAATAATAGGTTCAATACACGTGCCACGTGGTCCCTGCCACAATAGAATTTTTTCCGTATTAGCCGGGTCACATTTATTTTTTTCACATCTAGAACTGGTGGCGTTGAGTTTTGGATTCTAAACCCCTTTGGTGAAATTCAGTGGTTGTAGTCAGCTGGATATTTTTTTTTATTCCATGGCTGACAGTTTCCCGCGGTTGGGTTGCGCTGGGTTTTTTTCATGCTAAAAATTTTCCAGTGGATCTGCAGAGCTGGAATTTTTTTTGCCGAAAATTTCCCACGCGCAGGTAATTATCCAGCTGTTTCCGAGCACCGGAAATTTCTTGGTTTTTTCCCTTCGTTGCCGACCGCTGGACTGCAGGAGAAGAAGTTTTTACTGCACTGGCCGCCTTGCTATAATTTTTTTCAAACATAGCCTTCCTCGCGACGAATTTACGAATCTAGCCTCCTTTAATCGAAATTCCGCGGGCAGCAAGCGCTGAATTTTTTAACCAGCGGCCAGCTAGCGCGGTTTTTTTTCGCGGGCAGGGACCGCTGGAATCGGCTACGCTGCTATTTTTTCTCCTTTTATTTCAACGGCAGGCGACTGCTGGAAAATTTTCAAGCGGTCGTTGGCTACTTGAAAATTGCTTGGCTTTCTTTTCTTTTTTTCCGCTGGAAAATTTTCTAGTGGTCGTCGGCCACTTAAAAATTGGTGGGCTTTCTTTTCTTTTTTTTTCCGTTGAAAATTTTTCAAGTGGTCAGCAACCGTTTGAAAAATGGTGGGCCTTTTTTTTACTTTTTTTCCACTGGACAAATTTTCAGTGACTGACGACCGCTTGAAAACCGGTTAATTAACTAATTAATTAGTTATACATGTAAACCAACGATAGGCCGATATTAATTTGATTTTTTTTGCTGTACTGGGCACCTGGCTCTACTTTTGTTCCTATATGCCCCTCGTCGCGAAATATTTTTGAAAATAGCACTGTCAATTCGTGAAAAATTTTGTACAATACCGACCGCCTAGCTCAATTTTTTTTCGCCTGTGGCCCTCATCGCAACGATTTTTTGAAAATAGCCCTGTCCATACGAATTTCTCTCCGAACCATTTTCCATGCCATTCATTGGTCGTTATGAACAAAATCCAATTATAAAATTAATACTGCAGTTAGTAAAAAATATTTCATCGCATATTTCCCTCTGTAGTCATTTTTATCTGAAAATTCCGCTCGCTACTCTATTTTAAAAAGGAATAAAAAATTTAAGCGTCGGGGGCTATTTCTTGAAATAACATCCAACAGGGGGCAGTACAAAATTTTTTTTAGCTGGCAGAGGGGCCAGGCCACCCTAGCGAGTGCACACCGTGTGGCGTCGGCTTTCCAATGTGACAAATTCGTGTGGACAGGGATATTTTTGAAAATTCATCGCGACAAGGATCACATACGGAAAAAAATAGAGCTAGGTGGCCTGTATAGTACAAAATTCTTTACAAATTTACAGTGCTATTTTAAAAAATTCGTCATGACGAGGGCCATATACGGAACAAAAATAGAGTACCCAGTACAGCAAAAACAATCGAATTAATATCGACCGATCGTTGGTTTGCATGTATGACTAATTAATTAGTTAATTAACTGATTTTCAACCGATCGCCAGCCACTAGAAAATTTTCTAGCAGAAAAAAAAGAAAAGAAAGCCCACCAATTTTAAAGTGGCCGAGGACCACTTGAAAATTTTCCAGCGGTCGAATCCAGCAGTCACTTGCCCCTGAAATAAAAGGAGAAAAAAATAGGCGCGAAGCCGATTCCAGCAGCCCCTGCCTGCGGAAAACAAATGAAAAAACCCGTTCTAGTCAGCAGCTGGTTTAAAATTCAGCGCTTGTTGCATGTGAAATTTCAACTATAGAAGGCTAGATTCGCAAATTCGTCACGAGGAAGGCTATGTTCGAAAAAAATTATAGCGAGGCTGCCAGTGCAGTAAAAAATTTTTCTCCAGCAGTCCAACGGGCCGGCGTTGAAGGAAAAAAAAAACAAGAAATTTCCAATGCTTAGAAACTGCTAGATAATTACCTGTGCGTGGGAAATTTTCGGTGAAAAAATTCCAGCTCCGCGGAACCGCTTGAAAATTTTTGGCACGAAAAAAAAACATCGCATCCTGACAGCTGGAAACTGTCGATGGCGGAATAAAGAAAAAGCCAGCTGACCCTAATCACTGGATTTCACCAAGGGGGCTAGAATCCGTAATTCATCGTCACCGGTGCTTGATTTGAAAAAAAAATAAAAGCGACGCGACAAATACAGTAAAAATTTCGTCACAACAGATACGTACAGGAATAAATAGGCCAAGTTTAGGGGTCGAACCCAAACTCCTGTTCGGTGCACTCGTACACCTCCCAAAAAAACTACTAAAACTTTGGTTTGGACTCACCAGGATACAAACCAACTCAAACATGAGTTCAGCCAAATAAGTGACGCACATGTCACGATTTGATCTCCTCTTAAAGTCCTATCCAATTAATTTTGCCAATAAATAGGTTTTCTTAAAGATATAAAAAGAATCGGCCCTGGTTCTCTTGGGAAAGAAACTCACATGCAGATTTCCTCTTGGCTGAGACACATACAACACCACCTCCTCGCTCCTTCCTTCTATTATTGGCGCAAATCTTTCCTTCTCTCGGACTTCTTTTTTTAGCGCACAAGACAACATTCATGCGTGGCTCATGCACTAGAGACTTCCGTGTACCGAAACTGTAGCTTTCGTTTTCTTTATGCGGCAGATGTATTATTTTCTTTATAATTTTTTAATATGGGATATATATTCTTTTCTTATAAGTAAGGTATCAATGTGTTGCAACAGGGTCCCAAAAGAAGGTGACACATTGATATCTAAGAACAAACATGGCTTGTTAGCCTTAGGAAAAAATACGACAACCTAAGAATCTAATTCCGACAAATGACAAAGGCGGTGATAATGCAATGAACGAAAGGAGAACGCCATCGATCTATTAATTGTTGAAATGATGATTTTTTTTCAAGCAATAAATCATGGAAATTAGTGACAAATCTAGAAAGCATCGTTCTTTAATTTTATTGATAAATCATCGATTAGCATTTCAGTAGCATCAATCATTCATTCAAATATGCATCCACTCATACATGCATCATTTGGAACCAACGATTGTTGAGAGCATAGAAGCTAGAGGCAGAAGAGACCAAACCTGAAGGTTAGGTGTCGGGTCAGAGTTGTGAAGGTCTAACACCACCATCATCTCATAAAATGCATTTGTATATTTTCCAACCATCTTACATAGGTTTCCTCCTCCATGGAAGAACACAACCGTTGTCCATATGGAAAAATTGTTAATAGTACAAAAAAAATAATTGTACATAGGCCTCATCCTCAATCTAGAAGGTAATAGTACAAAAAAAATTGGCCTACTTCTATTCAGAAAAGTATATAAAATAAGACAAACATGAGTAGAACCTAATAGAAAGCGAAAAAAATAAGATATCTAAATTTATAACCGATGTCATAATACAAAAAGGAGCTATAATAAAACAATATTCTTACCATGAATTACCCTGTAAAAAATCTTCACATCTCTATTTTGCTACACATAATATTAAACTCTTTTGACTTGTATTTGGAAATAAACAAATTAATGTATGCAATATGTTCAATGACCACAGCTAATCACTTGGCAAAATCATGCAAGTCAGGTCCCTAAAGTAGCTCAAGGACTTCCAAAAAGGAAACATATATGAGTAGAGTAAGCTCCTCTGACTTACATATATAACTATATGCCTTATATTTCATCTAATTTTTAAAATAGGTGCAGCTCAAGATCAAGCTAAAACATAATGATAAGATGGTGGTGAGAGATACCAAAACATGATTAATAAGATCGAAACGAGTCATGTATAGTTGTAACAACATTAATTTCCCTATTTTCCTAATATCATAATATCTTCAGCCTAATCAGACCAATAAATACTTAATTGGGAATTATTGGATATAGCCAAACTAATCCAAATGGGCTAGTATTAAGTTCACTACTACATAATGGTACATCACTATCGCTTCATCTGTGTCGGTTCTTAAGTTTTTAGGAAAAAACGATTGTGACAGATGACTTAGGAGGGGCATTAATAATAATCACTATCGGTTCTCAGGTTAGAAGTAATTGTGATATAGCACTGGGAACATCACAATCGATTCTTATGTAAGAAGTGATAGTAATGTGCATGATCATCACTATTGGTTCCCATATAAAAAGCGATAGTGATGAGCACGTGCACATCACTATCGGTTCTTATGTGAGAAGCGATAGTGATGAGAATGCACATCACTATCGCTTTTCACAAAAGAAACGATAGTGATATGCACGTGGTCATCACTATCGCTTCTTATGTGGGAACCGATTGTGATGACAACGCACATCACTATCACTTCTCGCATAAGAACCGATTGTGATGTGCATGATCACATCACTATCGCTTTTTATATGAGAACCGATAGTGATGTGCGTGCACATCACTATCGCTTTTTAATTGAGAACCGATTGTGATGTGCCTCGTTAGGTTATTTATACCATTCGAGCTGAACTCTTCTCTGTTATTGTTCTAGAGGAGATTTCTCTGCTGCCACTCGAAAAAATAGCTCATATTCTGTGGTTGGAAGCAATACTTGGGTGTGAAAAATTGAAATCCTCAAGGGTGGGTGTTAAGAGGGTAAATTTGAAGCCCTAGCTTGAGGAGATTTTCCCTTATTTTGCAGAATTTGTGGTTTTCTTCAAAATGTGAGAATTCCTTCAAACCCCTTCAATTTTGCACTATGTAATTTTGATATGTCGCGAAGAAAGTTTAGGTTGCACTGGTATTGTGTATATCCTATCAGATTTCACACCTTTTATTTGACAAGCACACATGTATTTAATTATTTTAATTTGTAGTGCTCTGATGTTAATATAGAATTATTATTGCTGTCACATGATGAATGGTAGAGTTTAGGCTACGGAACCTACGTCTCTCGTTCGAATTTATAAGCAAGCAGTCTCGAATTGTCCACGTTCTTTGGACAGTTCAAGTATATGTAGTTCGGGTAATTTCCTGAATTGTTGTACAACTCTAGAGTAGATTTCAGTAGCATCTCCCTGTGGTGTTCTTTGGGTACACACCCCTCTTGACTTGTTGTCGAGACGTGTATCTGGAGAACAGCGGGGAGATGCTGCCGAAATTTTCTCTGGAGTTGTACAACGGCTTAGGAACTTTTCCGAACCACATAACCTCGAATGGGATTAGGACCTAACCTATTTAGAGATTAGGAGTCATCGTTGGTACCCTTGTTTTGTTTCATTGAAGTCAAAAGGATTTGCAAGCTACTGCAGTATATAATTAGTTTATTCGATATCATTGTTGATGTTTGCAATGTATGTCTCCTAACTAGAGAATTGATAGCTCTTAACTAGGGAAGAAGCTAGGTATTGATCTGTCCTCTATTTTGCAATGGTAATATTAATTGAAATGATGTCTCAATATTTGAACTAGCTAGCCAGCTGTCGCTCTAGTTTTTCCTTAATTTATTATGCGAAGTCTAATTGCAGATGGACCATGAACAATAGATGTATCAGAAAAGCCGTGTGAGTGATGAATTTTAGAGAGGTGTTAAGGAGTTCAAACAAATTGCAGAACATGACATGCTGAAGAGGGGTGTAAACTTCATATATTGTCCTTGCATTGATTGCACCAATCTCAAGAGATTTAACAACTCAGCTTAAATTGAGGATCACCTGATTCGACGTGGCTTCGTGAGGAATTACACGTGTTGGATCCATCACAGGGAGACAGGTAGTACCTTTCCGGTATGCAACGAAGACATGATGGAACCTGATGACGAGTTGCAGCGTGATTGTTTGAGGAGGACAATTTAGAGCAAATGTTGCGGGATGTGGAAGAAAATTACACGAAAAGTGTAAAAACCCACCCATTTGTTTATAAAATAATTGGGGACATTAGTGTCGTATGTTTATCTTCCGTTAAAAGACCAATAGGACTAACTCAAAACCACGATGCTCAACCTCAAGGGTTCCAAAATCCGACTGTAGTATCGATCTCTACTCGACTCTTCACCCCAACCAAAATAAGACCTAGTAGACCATGACACTAAGACTGACGGTGCGGACTTGGCGATGGATTTCTCAAGACATATAGACCATCACATTTTATAAGTGCATAATACTACATTTACTTCCATCATTAGTCCCAAATGCCAAATGCATAAAACATTATCTTAACTCCATGTTTTGTGCAGTGGATAGTTTAGGAGAACAATTAAATCAACATAAATATGTTTTTAAGACCCAATATTATGAATCGTACTCTAGATGTATGCTTCAATGAAATAACGTGCCAGATACTTAATGTCCAGTGGGTGTGCAAGAATTCACATACATAAACTAATTGTTTATTTTAGCATATCTAAGCTTACACAAAAGCCACGGTCTGAGTAACTAGTTGCGAAAATAACAGTAAAATGCCAACACTTAGAGACCTACCTCTCTTAGTGCTAATTTTCATACCCGGCTAAGCAACATGAGGTGATAACTAAAAATGGCCGCATCAATCTAGTTATTTAATTAACTTACTATAATATTAAGTTAAGAAATAATTCCTTAAATAACTTAAGTCACATAACCAGCCCCAAAACATTTACCGCCACCAATGACCTAATCAATTAAAATTCCAGCGAACTGTAACAGTCTTATTTAAACCCTGTCATAGCCATTTTATTTCACTAAGACATCGGTACAGATTTTAACCACAATTAGAATACATTCATATCTTTAAAACCAGAAAGACTAATCATATGGATACATACACGCATACACATTAACTTTCTAAGTAAACACTTGAAGACATCAATAATAACTAAGCTTCCTAACTCATGATCAGGCAATCATCCAAACAAAAGTAAAATAGTCACACAAGGGAATAGTCATTCTCAAAGGCATTCATATTAACAGAAAGGTAAAAATATAGATGCATAACAATTCAGTTTGTAGTCTAGACCTTACATATCAGAACCTCCATTTTGACTCTCAAACTTTACAGAAGTGCTCAAATTAAAAACTCAGTTCTTACAAATTAGACTTTAGACTCATTTCCTTCGCATCTTGACATAGCCGGCTAGTAGCTAGCTCACCTAGGCATCTTCTACTGCCATCTGTGCACATGCTAGTAGAGGGAAGGGTAGGTGGCAAGCTGCATGTCTGCCACCTATATCTCAGCCCACAGGTTCACCTTCTAGCCCATGGTATACACCCATCAGCCCATAGTTTTCACCCTAGGTGTAAAAAGCCACCCACCAGCCACAACTTGCCACCTATGCAGCAACGTGGAGGGAGGAATACTTGCATGCCCTCCTGTAAGTTCAAGCTCCATTAGTTTTGGTGATTGGTTTAATATTAATGTTTAATCATTGTTTAATGATAAATCTAATCATTATGAGACTAACATATTTTATTAAGCTATATTCTTATTAGTCTCATATTTGGATGGGAAATGGAAAACCTAAGGTATGCACTTGTATTCACTTTATTATCTTAATGCATACTTAGGATTCAAGTTAAAATATGAACTCTTCCATTGCTTTAGTCCAAATATGTGCATTATGTTCCTAATTCATATATTACATGAATGCACACATCTAGGGGGAGTTTATAATTTAACTTGTTGTTTCAATAGTATTGATCCATGTCTTATTGCTAAATAACATATAAAGGATCAAGACTTTGAAACAATCATTTAAGTATATATAACTTGTGTAGTTGTAGTATACTCATGCAAATATAGAATAAACTCATATGCAATCTAAGATTGATTATGTGTATATTGATTCTATGATCAATTTGCTATATGCACATACTTAATGAAGTTTATTCTATAGTTGATGGTCTAAATATATTGATCCCATTTCCATCACTCAAACACATATGGATCATTACTAACCATCACATTGAGTATATGAAACTTGGGTAGTTATATATACTCATGTCAATTTAAATGAGTTTAAATTGAGTTCGACTGTCTTTCAATCAATCAAAGAACATTTCATCTTGTGTTGATGGTCTCCTTGTTGATTAAAGACAAGCGAAAAGTTCTTCAGTATAATGAAGCATTAGTTGCATCAAAGTACTCAAGACAACGATTAATTATTCAAATTGATTTGGGTTGTGCTCAATCGATCTTAGAGGCATCCATTATGTGTTAATGGAGTGCGGTGATGATTGAGACAACTGTATTTGTTGGACTAACAATCTTCTATGAGTTGTGAAGTAGGTTGAGTCCAAGATAATGAAGAATCGGGAAGAAGAAGAAGTCATCATGTGTTGATGAGCTTCAAGAGGTGATCCCGAAGTAAAGAGAAGAGCTAGAAGGTTCATCATGTGTTGATGAACAAGATGAAGAAGATGTGATCCTGGAGAGAAAATGATTGGATATCATAAAAGCTCCAAGTGGATCGCTAGAGGCAAAGGTATAACTAGCTAAGGCTAAGGATGTTTTCCTAGTCTTTTACCGGTCTCGGTGTTTGGATGGGAGACCGGATTGCTGTTAGGTGCCGTACTATTAAGAGGGGTTGAGTCTTTTAGCTTGAGCTTCATCATGTGTTGATGAACTCGATCCGGTTCACTCTAGCTCACTCTCTTGGTTTGGTTTTTGCATGGAGCTAACCATTTGGCATGTGTTGCAAATGGGTGAAGCTCGTGCATTGGATTTTGCATGAGCTAAGAATTTGCATGTGTTGCAAATAAAGGAGCTCATGCTTGCTTCTTAATTGAATCTTATTTGATTTGGTTTTTGCATGAAGCTATGGATTTGCATGTGTTGCAAAATGGGAGATAGCCTATGCAATATTATTTATATGGTTATTGCTTGGAGCTAAGTTTTGCATGTGTTGCAAATAGAGAGCTCATGCACTTGAGTTTGAATTGTGGTTTGCATGGAGCTAGAGATTTGCATGTGTTGCAAATAGAGAGCTCATGCTTTGGTGTTTTAGCTTGTGATGGGATCATGTGTTGATCATCACAAGGCTAAGCTTGGTTTGTGTTTTGAGTTTGCAAAATGTGTTTTTGCAAAATGATTGAATGGATTTGTTATTTGCAAATGTGTTTTGCAAATAAGCTCGAAGTTATGAGTTTCGATCCTAGAGAATGTGTTGGCATTTGCAAATGTGTTTTGCAAAGTGCCGGGATCATGTGTTGATCCTTACATGGCTAAGAGGATTGATCTTATGGGTTCGTGGTTTATTTGCGAATGTGTTTTGCAAATAAGTTGGAGTTGTTAATTTGCAAATGTGTTTTGCATATGAACTTGAGATTATGGGTTTCAATCCTAGAGCATGTGAATAGAGTTTGCAAATGTGTTTTGCAAATTGACTTGATCATGTGTTGATCATCACATGGCTAAGAGGATTGATCTCATAAGTTCTTGGTTTATTTGCGAATGTGTTTTGCAAATAAGTTGAGTTTAAAGCGATTCTTTGGAGCGTGTGAATAGGGTTTGCAAATGTGTTTTGCAAATTGACTTGATCATGTGTTGATCATCACATGGCTCAAAGAATCAATCATTATTGATGTTTGATTTGAAGAGAAAAGATTTCTGTGAAAAATCTAGTCCTGTCTGGAAATCCGGCACTACCGATATGTTAAGGCCGGTAGTACCGCTGGACCGGCAGTACCGCTTATGGGAGCTGAAACTGCCGCTCGATCGGTACTACCGCCATTGTGCGGCCGGTAATACCGGAGGTCCGGTACTACCGAGTGATGACCGGTAGTCTTTTTCCAGAAGAACGGATTTTGTGTTCGGTTGAAGGCCGAAGCTACCGCGGTAGATTGGTGGTACCACCGGAGGTGCGGTAGTACCGGGCCCAAGACACCGGTAGCTATTTTCCAATGAAGCGTGTGTCTGGAGTTTGCGCTGAAGTCGGTGGTACCGCCTGTGTGGCCGGTACTACCGCTAGAGCGGTACTACCGGGCTTTTGCCTGCGATAGTACCGGGTTTCCTGCGCAACGGCTAGTTTTCCTAGCCGTTGGCTGGAGGCTGGTACTACCGGCCCTAGAAGGGCGATAGTACCGAAAATGCTGAGTTTTGCCCATTTTGCCCCCCAACGGCTAGATTTCGTGTGGAGGGCTATAAAAGGATGCCAAGGGCTGGCATATGGTTAAGGCTGGTTCTATTGAGGTTTTGGGTGAGGTGTTGCATGTGTTGCACGCTCACATTTGGTTTTTGAGCTAAGAGTGAGCTCTAATTGCATGTGTTGCAATTAGAAGTGGATTGAGGGCCTTTTGTGCATGTGTTGCACTTGAGGAGGATCCTACTGCATGTGTTGAACTTAGGAGATCACCATTGGCATGTGTTGCACTTGGTGAGGTTCAAGCGGAAGGCTTGACTTGTTACTCTTGGAGGTTGCCACCTCCTAGACAGCGTAGAGCGTCGTGCGCGGTGAGCTTCTCAACGGAGGTTGTGAGAAGTCCCGGCAAAGTTTGTGAAGGTTGGAGCTCGCCTACCCGGGAGGGAAAAGGAGCTACCACTAGTGGATTCGAGGTGGGTGCTCAATTCGTAGAGCCGGTCCAATGTGTTTGGGCTAACCTTAATGTGGATTAGGGGAGACCGGTAAGTCTCCGAACACCACGGTAAAAAGGATTGTGTCTCTTGTGCTTGCATTGTTTTCATTATTTATATTCAAGCAATTTATATTCATATAATTAAATTGATTGATTGCTTGTCTTTAGAATTGCAATTATTATTAGAGACATATTAGTTAGTGCACATAGTGAGCCTAGTTGATTTAGGCTTTAATATTCAAAACCTTAGTTTATCGCTTCCGCATTAATATTTGTTAAGGTTTTGGTATTAGGATAATTAGAGGTGAATTGCTTTGTAGAAATTAGCGAGAGAAATTTAAAAGCCGCCTATTTACCCCCCTCTAGTCGGCATCCTCGTCCTTACACCTCCACATACACATCAACCCACAGTTCTACCCAGTTGTAGCCCTGGTTGTCACCCTATAGGACCTCCCCAAACCAACATTCAAGGTATATATATATACATTTTCAAGGCACCATCCACCAACTTTCACCGAGCAACTTCCCAACCTCACCATCTTTTGCTGCCAGACGAAGGGGAGGGGCAGCAGCTATCCCTCTTTCCTGCCATTCCCTCCCTGCCTCCTGCAATGACGAAGGTATCAATCATATTAGTCAATGTCTTTATTCCACCATTAGCATGCATAATGAGTGGTAGAAACACATTATTTTGCATGTAAATCAAGTGCATAGTGCTATACTACTTTAGCTAGTCAATGCAATGACTCAAGCATGATATGGAAAGAGAATATCAAAATACAATAACATAGCCCTGACAACAGGAATCACAGTTAGCACAACACTCTACTTAGCAAATAACTAGTAGTACTCGACTCTACAAATGAATTCTGTCAGATGAATGTTTATAAAATCAAGTATGGATAGTCAATTAATCATCACTTAACAAACATGGACTAATAAGCATTTCACAAACTGATCAGTAATGAAAGAAAACATGGGGAGCAAGAGCGCAGTAACACATTACTCAATTTAGAGTTTTGTGCAGAAGATAAATAAATATGACACAGTTAGCTCTAAAGCCACTTTTCTGTTTTAAGCATTATAAGTATGCAAGACTTCAGTCCATACACTACCCTCTGTTCCTAGAATACAAAATACCAGCATTGACCTCACTGTCAGTATATATATACACACACTTCTATAGATCACATTGCACAAAAGGTAAATCCTTGGGATCTTGCACACCTTAATCTCAAAGGCATACATAATACAAATGTGCATATAATCCTTTTCGGCAAATAACAGTACATTGCATCCCCTATGCCCTTTCTCTTACAAACAAGCATAAGAGTAATCATTTCAGCATATATCTCTGCAATGCTTATATATACAGTGTCCTAGTTTAAACATGCACAAACACAAACCGAACAACTATTTTGCTCACTACCAACTTTCCCATATTTTAGAATTTCATACAAGAACTCATCTACATAAAAATCCGTTGGACACTAGCTGCAGCATGGCCAAAATCAGAAAAAATTACTTAATACACATCATTAACTGATTAACACAAAATACTGATCTTATGATCAATGATTCGAG
Organism: Otatea glauca; assembly: GCA_036346275.1. Classification (NCBI taxonomy): domain Eukaryota; kingdom Viridiplantae; phylum Streptophyta; class Magnoliopsida; order Poales; family Poaceae; genus Otatea; species Otatea glauca. Next base: position 26,996,090 of record CM070724.1, read on the forward strand.
CTAAGAGTGGCATTCCATTTATGAAATCATAAAGGAAATAATTCAAGATTGAACACATTTTCTATCCTAAGCATAGAATTATCAAATTCAAGTATCTGAATACTGCTCCCTGACCAAAGTATGCAAAACGATTGGCATCTCCCCTAGCAATCATTCATCCTATCAGCTGGATACCTATACTTTAAGTGATCACAATGCACCTGGGACCAATTTTCTGAATCTACATCCCCTAGACTCCATTACTGATAAGCATGTTCAAGCACATTCAACAAACCATTTTATCACAAGCATTAGCTAGAAACCCAAGAGCATTCTACTTCTACATCACTAGTTAATGGTGTAGCATCTCTAGTACTAAAAGAAGAGGAATAAGGATAGTAGCACTTAGCTTAGGTTCTTGTAGCCATGGTCGTTGCTTCAGTCTTGGCTCACCATGGCCGATGGGGGATGGGGTAACCGGCGCGAGTGGTCGCCGTGCCTCGCGCATGTAGCCCGAGGGCTCGGGCTCCCTTCTGCCATCGGATCCAATGGAGAAAGCCGAGCAAGAGCACCGAGCAAGGCAGCGGCTGGGTAAAAATGATCGGAAAAAAAGAAGGGTAAGGAGAAGAGGGAGTGTAGAAGAAGAAAGAAGAAGAGAGTAGGGAGGTTGCTTACCTCGGGGAGCACCGGACTTGGCTAAGACCGTAGGTCCTGGTGTGACCCGCCAGATCTGATGAAGGAGGAGGCAGCACTCCAGTGGGGAGAGAGAGAGAGGCGACGCCAGGGGAAGATGACGCCGGGTAGAAGCGTGTGAGCGTGAGAGGAGGTGGAGAGAAGGAGGGCGGCGCACGGGGGGAGAGTGGCGTGAAGCTCGGGAGAGTAGAGGGAGGCGAGCGCAAGGAGGAAAATGGGAGAAAGGTAGGCGGTGGTTGAGAAAAATGGGAGAAAGAGAGAAAGGACGGCTAAGGTTAGGGTTAGGAATATGGGCCAGTGTGTTGGAAAATGGGCCGAGCGCATAGAGAAAAAAATGGGGCCTAGGTAGGCCGGCTGGGCTTAGGCCAAATAAAAAAAGGGGAAGCTTTCAGACCGAAAGCAATACTAAGCAGGTCATAGTTTTCATTTTCTTCCTTTTTTTTCTTTTCTGTTCTTTTGATTAGTTTATAAATTAAACCATTAATTATATAAAATTTATAGTTTGCGACCAACAAGCTATATTGCACATAACCCTTAATAACGATATTATGCACCACGCATGATCTCACATGTCTCTTAGGACCTATTTAGGAAATTTTTCAATGGTTGTAATTATTTAAAATTTTCACTAGAAAATCTCATCGAGAGCAATCTAAGTCATCAAGAGTCAATTTCTACTTAGGAAAAGTCAAGATTATATATATATACATATATATTTCTCTCTCTTTTCTTTTCTCTTAATAATTGAGTTCTAGTCTCTTAAACTCTTTATTGCATCTACTCATACACTGCGGAATACTCTTAATTAACATAAATAATTAAGACATACAACATAATTGCAATTAAAATATTTACAAATTAGGAAAACGTACAACATACATAAATAAGGTTGTGCACCATACTCAAGAGCATTCATGGTTAAGATTTAGCATCATGCTTAAAACATAGAATGAGTTAGAACTTAAATTGATTCATTGCAAATAGTCATCTCAAGAGCTATCTAAGACACGTAGGAACACTTTCAACGCTGGCAAGCTTGATGGAGCTCACTCAGGCAAGTCGCCCTTCGACCATGTCTTGTGAACTGGTTTTGTGTCTTGGGTTGTTTGAAACTCTTGCATTCATCCCAAAAGTTAATTTCTAAAAGAAATTAAATCACACTAATTGGATCAACTAGATCCAGTGTTAGAACTGTAACCCTGGTGGGGTTATGGAATAAATGGTGGGTGGAGGAGTTCAGGGTATGAGCAACCCCGGTTGGGTTGCTATGAAAGTCAGGGCTCCTCCACATAGGATATCATTTAAGGACAAACTAAACTGGTGCTTACTTCAAAATCGGCGCAAACCGTGCTGACCATAGACACGGTATGGGACGGACTAAACTAAGAAACCAACAAGTAGCTGACTCTGCCAAGGTGAGAAAGGTGACTGTGCCAGGTGAGGGCAATCACCCTAGGGCGAGACGCCGGGGGAGGAGTCTCGACCAGCGTGCCTTTGGTGAGGCGAGACGGTATGGCAGAGGTCAGAGTACGGTTGACCAAATGTTCTGTTTCCTTGGTTTATTAGTGTGCCTAAGGAAGCGCACTATGACAATAAGCCAAGTGAATGCTATGGGCAAAGCAGTACACCTCTGATCAGAGTCAAATGTGATATCACTCCTAGCTTCTAGGTTTGGAAGTGCGTCGTGTAGGTTTTCCTCTAACACAGGATGTAAAACCCCACGTTGTCTTGCAGTCAGTAGATTTAATTATTAAAACTTGACTTTTTATAACAAATGAGGAAATGGTACTTTTGGTAAAGTGCTACTTTGGAGTAGTGGCTCGGTGGCCAAAAAGTATATTTATATACCCATGCATAAAGGTTCCGTAGCTTGCTGAGTACTGGAGTACTCAGCCTTGCTTTCTCTGTTGTTTTTCAGAGCATGTTGAGTCCACCCACCCAGATTAGGTAGAAGGCAATTTTCTTGATGATATGAATATTTATGATGATGCTGATGTTGATGTGGAGGGATATGAATATGAGGGGGATGACGACCAAGACCTGGCGGAATAAATCTACCCTCAGGAGGGAGGCATCTAGAATAATATTATAATATTAGGTGGGCGGTGTAAAAATCACCGTAGCCGGACCTAAGACAGTACTATATGTACTTTAAGAATAATTCTCCGAGTACTATTCGGTGGAAGTTTCTGTTCCACATGTGTTGTTTTCCTTAGCTTGATCATGGTGCACTCTGCTCTGTGATGGTTCTACTGGTTCTGGCCTGGTTAGGCAAAGTGGGGGTGTCATAGAAAGAGAGTTTGAAAAGTTTAAAAGCTTGATGGAAGACGATGCCAAACCTCTGTTCTCGGGTTGCAAAGAAGAATACACCAAGCTGGGTTCGGTCCTTGCATTGTTCAAACTGAAAGCAAAACACCGTTGGACAGATACAAGTTTTAATGCACTTCTAGTTCTTCTATCGGATCTGCTTCCGGAGGGAAACGAGTTGCCAACTATCAGGGACTGGTTACCCCGCACAGGCAATGACCGCTGGGCCCGAGCTCACTCGACCAAGGATTGAGCTCACTCGACCAAGATCCCAGCTCACCATTAAGGTCGGGCCCTTAAGACTCGGTTGGATTGTGGAAACCGACGGTTACCAAGTCAAGGAGGGGCCTTTAAAGGATGAGTTAAGGCGAACGTGGGCAACGGTTTCCAGAGCCATTACCGTCAAACTTCATTGCGCATCATGTCCGGATCTGGCGCCACACCCCCGAGAATCTCGCTCGGCCGTTTTATTGTAGTGAGCTAAGCAGTAGAGGTATAAAAATCTTCCCCCTGCGTGGGAAGAAGAGGACAACACAGGTAGTAGACAGGACATGACACAAAGAACCAGCGCTCGACCTCGGCTCGAGGACCCCTTGTATTCAACCACAGTACATCATCGTCTACTTTTCGCCTCCAGGTAAGATTGGAGTAGAGCTGTTACCCGCACTAGGGGCTCGAACCAGTATAACTCCTCGCGTAAACCGCTCTCTTGTTCTCATCATTAGCGGCAACCAGAGTTCCTCCCTTCGGGCAAGCACGATCTTGGGTTCCACTCCTACATCACTACCCCCCTTCTTCTTGCGGTCAGACGATCCCAATCATCGACAGCTGGAGCCCAATCGTCGATAGCTTGTTGACGTCGAGATTTGCCATGATCTCCAGGTCCTCGGTGAGACGCTGGACGCGGATGATGTTGTACACTGGAAGCACGATTACGACTAGGGCAAGCTCGGCTTCAACTTCAACGAGGCCGAACCATCTAACGCCAAGGGCGACGGCTCAGATCCACACGCTAAAAAGTAGAAGAGAGACCACGGCAGCGGTGGCGCCGACTGCGCGTGGTCGCTGCGATGAACAGCGAGTGCGAGGTAATGGAAGTGCGGCATCCCGACCAGGGGCAGCCGCGACCCGACCAGGGAAGACCTCGACCTCAGCAAGGTCGACCATGACCTCAACGAACACAATACTGACCCCAGCAGGGGCAGAATCGGCTTGGCCCCAGCAAGGTGACGCCCGACCACAGGGTGTTGAGGTGTGACCCAGGTATGATTTCAACAAGTTCTGCCTGTTCCATAAGGCCCACAGCCATGACCTGCGTAACTGCAGGACCTGGCAGAACAAGCTGGACACCTTTTACGATGGGCGTGGAGAGATGCCCATGCTCCTGAAGGAGGATGAGCGACCCGACAGGGTCAATGCCTGCGAGGACTTGGAAGGTCTTGACCTGGAGTTTCAGCAGGGCGACCGCCGTGTCGATGTAATCTTCGGTGGGTCGTCGGCGTATCAATCTCGGCGTGAGCTCAAAGATGCTGCGTGAACCGTATACCAAGCCCCTACTAGGAAGCCCGCTGACTAGCCTAGCAAGTGGGCTGGAATCCCGATTACTTTCTCCTGGGATGATGCTTCCCCAGGAATGACCAAGGATTTCAAGACCACACTAGTGACCCCGCCATAAGCAATACTATGGTCGGGCGAGTCATGGTCGATGGGGGCAGCTCCCTCAACTTGCTCTTAGTGAGCACGCTAGACCGAATGCAGATTCCCCGATCGAAGATCAAGAACATAGCAGTTCCCTTCTTCGGCATTGTACCATTGTGCTCCACCACACCACTCAGGCAAGTGATTCTGCCTGTTACCTTCGGCGACTCCGCCAACTTTCGCACCGAGCCGGTTACCTTCGAGGTGGTCGACGGAGACCTTCCCTACAACACCATACTCGGGCGTCCGGCGCTGATCAAGTTCATGGCAGCAAACCATTACGGCCACCGTTGCATGAAGCTTCCAGGGCCCAATGGCGTCATATCAGTCCGCGGTGACCTCAAGGCAGTGCACGATTGTGAGGAGAAGGCCTTGGTGCTCATCGGCATGCTGCCCTAGCGAGGCTCCGAAATAGCTTTGAAAAGTGCCCGCCGCAAGAAGACGATCCAGCCCAGTGGTGTGACGAAGGCTGTGCAGCTCGAAGAGGGCGACTCGAGCAAGAGTGTCCATGTCGTCTCCGAGCTCAATTCGAAATAGGAACTTGAGCTCGTCACCTTCCTTCACGCTAATAAAAACATATTCGCTTGGGAACCGGCAGAAATGCCAGGAGTCCCGAGGGAGGTGATCGAGCACAAGTTGCAAATAAGGCCTGGCTGCTGACCTGTACGCCAGATGCTGCGCCGCTTCTCTCCCGAAAAGTTGATGATAATAAAGGAACATCTTGGCAAACTCTTAAAGGCCGGCTTCATTCGTGAGATTGACTATTCCGAATGGCTAGCTAACCCAGTTATTGTGCAGAAGAAAGGCGGGAAGTGGAGGATGTGCGTCGACCATACGGGCCTGAACTTGGCATGCTCGAATGATAATTTCCCTCTTTCGCGCATAGACCAGATCGTCGATTCCACCGCCACCACCAAGATGCTGAGCTTTCTCGATGCCTACTCTGGCTATCATCAAATCAAGCTCGCAGTCGACGACGAAGACAAGACGGCCTTCATCACACCGTTTGGAACGTTCTGCTACACGACCATGTCGTTTGGCCTACGCAATGCGGGTGCAACGTTTCAGCGGCTGATGTTCAAAACTTTTGACCCTCAGATTGGCTGCAACCTCGAGGTCTACGTCGACTACATCATCGTCAAGAGCTCTTCTGAACATGACCACATCAACGACCTCGCGGAGACCTTCACCAACCTGAATAAGCACGGCATCAAGCTCAACCCCAAGAAGTGCATGTTTGGTGTGATCTCGGGCAAAGTGCTTGGCTACATGATCGGGGGCTCGGGGGTCGGCCCGAACCCAGAGAAAATCGAGGCAATCGAGAAGATGGCTCCTCCAACATCAACAAGACAGGTCCAGTACCTCACCGGCCGTATGGCCGCTCTCAGTCAGTTCATTTCAAGGCTCGGTGAGCACGGATTGCCGTTCTTCAAGGCGTTGCGCAAGCACGGGGGCTTCGAATGGACACCCGAAGCTCAACAATCCTTTGATGAGCTGAAAGCATACCTGTCGAGACCACCGCTGCTCACAACCCCGCGGCAGGGAGAAATGTTGCTTCTTTACCTCGCAGCCACGACCCAGGCTGTCAGCGTCGTCCTCATGGCCGAGCACGGCAGTCGGCAGCAGCCAATCTACTACGTCAGCGAGGTACTCCATGGACCAAAGGAGCGCTACCCTGAGGTCTAGAAGCTGCTCTATGCCCTCTTCATGGCTTCACGCAAACTCCGGCACTACTTCCATGTGCACACAGTGGTTATCCCGAGTGGATTCCCGCTCGGCGAGATCCTAAGGAACCCAGAAGCCGAAGGTCGCATCGCCAAGTGGGTCATGGAGTTGGGAGAATTCGACATACGGTTTGTAGCACGCACCGCCATTAAGTCGCAAGAGCTCGCCGACTTCGTGGTCGAGTAGACATCACAGCCGACTCTCGAGCCTAAGGTCAAGGAAGAGAAGCCCTGGAAGATATACTTCGACAGCTCCAGGTCGTTCGAGCGCTCGGGGGCTGGTATCCTCATCATCACACCCCGGGGAGACAAACTGAGGTATGTGATTCGCTTCGGTTTTCCCGCAACTAATAACATGGCGGAGTATGAGGCCCTTTTGGCGGGTCTTCGAGCCTGCAAGTCGCTGGGCGTGCGTCGGCTGGTCGTCAAGGGTGACTCCTAGCTCGTCGTCAACTAGTACAACAAAGACTACCAGTGCTCGGAGGGTTCGATGGCCAGGTACCTCACCGAGGTGCGTAAGATGGAGAAGTGGTTCCAGAACTTGAAAATCAAGTACGTGCCCAGGAAGGACAATGCCAGCACTGACCTCCTATCCAAGCTCGGGTCGTCTGGTGGTGAGATTCCGCCAGATGTCATCCTCGAGACCTTGGCGACACCCTCCGTCACCAACCAAGAAGATTCGATCGCCCTCCTCGAGAGTGTTCCCTCGTGGATGGAGCCGATTACCAAGTACCTCGATCGGGGCGAGCTCCCGGACGACCCGACCGAGAGGAGAAGAATTAGGCACCGAGCGAGCTCATACAAGCTCGTTAACGGGCAACTCTATCATCAGGGCACTCTGGGTGTTCTGTCGAAGTGTGTTACCCCGGAGGAAGGTAAGTACCTGCTCAACGATATCCATTCGGGTTTCTATGGTGTTCATTTCTCTTTCAAGACCATGGTCTGCAAGACGTTCCACATAGGATTTTATTGGCTGACAGCGCTGTAGGATGCTCGAGACATCGTTCGTACTTGCCGAGCCTACCAATTCCATGCCCAAAAATCACACCAGCTGACCTACGCCCTCCAAGACCATACCACTCGCCTAGCCATTCTCGACCTTGGGCCTTAACATCCTCGGCCCTTTCCCTCAGGCGATCGGGGGGAAGAAGTTCCAGTTTGTCGCCATTGACACCTTTACCAAGTGAATCGAAACTGAACCGGTCTCGGCCATCACCGCCTGAGCAGCCGTAAATTTTTTCCACTCGCTCGTGGTTACAAGGTACAGAGTCCCGTGCAGGATCATCACCGATAACGGCTCACAGTTCACCAACGAGCTATTCCAGGAATATTGCGAGGACATAGGCACCAGGGTCTACTATGCCTCGGTGGCCCACCCACAACAACAGAGCGGTCGAGCGCGCCAACGGACAAATCGTCCAGGGCATCAAGAGGCGAGTCTTTGATGAGCTCGAACAATACGGCCGGGCCTGGGTGGACGAGCTTCCCACCGTACTCTGGCCCATTCGCACCACGTCCAGTCAAGCGACGGGATCCGTCCTTTTCCAGCTCGTGTTTGGTACTGAAGCCGTCCTGCTTGCTGAAGTCACGCTAGGCTCTGCTAGGGTCAGCTCAGTTGACCAAGTCGACTTCGTGCAAGAGCGGTCTCTCGACCTTGCCCTAGCAGAAGAAGTAAGGAGTCGTGCACTGCTACGATCAGCGCACTACCTGCAAGCGCTTCGTAGGCATGCGTCTCGATCAGTTCGACCTAGGGAGCTCTGAGTTGGGGATCTGGCCCTAAGACAAATTCAGGGCTCTACCAACACCAACAAGTTGTCCCCAAAATAGGAGGGCCCCTACAACGTCGTTTCAGCAGATCGCACAGGAGCTTACCGACTGGTGATGCCCGATGGCAGAGAGATCACAAACTCATGGAACATCGACCAGCTACAAAAATTTTATGTGTAACACTCTTGCCTTAGTTCACAATAAAAACTATTTTATTATTCATGATCGTGCTTTCTTTACATTTCCTTGCATTTTTTGAGCCTCGACCTGAGTGTCGTGATCTCACAGTACACCTCCAAGGGCCACGCCAGCAGTAAGCCGATTCTTATCGCATCACGGCTCCCCCTGTAGCAGGACTTGGACCAGAGACCGCGCTCAGCTTCGAGCAAACATGTATGCTTTGCGAAAAGGTCAGGCCTGAGTGCTGCCAAGCCTGACCTGAGCGCATTAAGAACCAGCGCTCGACCTCGGCTCGAGCACCCCTTGTATTCAACCACAGTACATCATCGTCTACTTTTCGCCTCCAGGCAAGACTAGAGTAGAGCTGTTACCCGCACTAGGGGCTCGAACCAGTATAACTCCTCGCGTCAACCGCTCTCTTGTTCTCACCATTAGCGGCGATCAGAGTTCCACCCTTTGGGCAAGCACGATCTTGGGTTCCACTCCTACATCACTACCCCCCTTCTTCTTGCGGTTAGACGATCCCAATCGTCCACACCAGCAAGTATTTCTGAAGCGAAGAAGCTACTATGTCCCATGAGAATGGAAATAGAAATGATACATGCATGTCCGAATGATTGCATCTTGTACCATAATGCACATCAGGAGCTGCACATTTGTCCAGTTTGTGGTTTGCCCCTATACAAACAAAAGGAGAAGCATAACGACAAGAAGTGTAAGAGCCGGGGCAACGACGGTGAAGAGGTCACTAAAGGTGCACCGGCCAAGGTATGTGGTACTTGCCCATCATTCCCCATCCTTGTTTGTGCAAATCCCAGAGAGATAAACTTGTTGCATTGGCATTATGAGTCTCGAAAGGAAGATAGCAAGCTGAGATACCCTGTTGATTCGGCTCAATGGAGAAACATCGATTGAAAACATGAGGAGTTTGGTGCTGAAATGAGGAACATAAGATTTGGGTTGAGTACCGATGGAATGAATCCGTTTGGTAACATGAGCTGTCGTCACAGCACCTGGCCAGTTCTGTTGTGTATTTACATCCTCCCTCCTTGGTTGTGCATGAAGCAGAAGTATATCATGATGTCATTGCTAATCTTGGGACCCAAACAGCCGGGAAATGATATTGATGTGTATCTTGCTCCACTGATTGAGGATTTGGTAAAATTATGGAACGAGGGCGTCGTGGTATGGGATGCGTACAAAAGAGAGCATTTCACCCTACAGGCAATGATATTTTGCACCATAAATGATTTCCCGGCCCTTGGTAATTTGGCGGGCTACAGTACGAAAGGAGCCAAAGCGTGTCCTATTTGTGAAGAGGAGAGTGAGAGCCTATGGCTGTCGAATCCCAAGAAAACTATGTATATGAGTCACCGTAGGTTTCTACCTCGGAGTCATCGATACCGTAAGATGGATGACAAATTCGATGGGAAGAGGGAAGTCTGTTTGGCCCCGTAGCATAAGGGTGGAAGGCAAGTATATTCACGTGTGGAGGATATTGATGTTCAATACGGAAAGAGTCGTAAATCTGTTCATCGTAGGACCATTTGGAAGAAGAGATCGATATTTTGGAACTTACTGTATTGGAAAGAGTTAGATGTCTGGCATTGTATTGATGTCATGCACGTTGAGAAGAATGTCTGCGACAATTTGGTTGGCGTCCTGCTGAACATACCTGGGAAGACCAAGAATAGTGTGAATGCTTGTCGCGACATGGCCTACATGGGAATCAGGCCTAGGCTTGCAGTGATAGAGGAGGGTGGAAAATGTCCATACATCCCCACTGCATGCTACACCCTGTCCAAGAAGGAGAAAGAAGACCTCTGCAAGTGTCTACAAGGTATTAAATTTCCATCTGGCTACTCTGCGAACATTAAGAAGCTTGTGTCCATGGATGATTTGAAGTTGCTAGGCATGAAGTCCCACAATTGCCATGTCTTGATGACCCAAATGCTCCCAGTTGCAATCCGAAATATTTTGCTAAAGGATGTCAGGTTGGCAATCACGAAACTGTGTTACTTCTTCAATGCGATCTCCTACAAAGTTATTGACCCCGATGTGCTAGACAACTTACAGAGTGAGGTGGTGCAGACTTTATGTCTGCTTGAGATGCATTTTCCACCCTCGTTCTTCGACGTTATGGTCCACCTTGTTGTTCACCTTGTCAGAGAGATTAAGATATGTGGACCCGTATTTCTACCTTATATGTATCCATTCGAGAGGTACATGGGTATATTAAAATCCTACATGAGGAATCGGTCGAAGCCTGAGGGTAGTATTGTTGAAGGTTATGGGACTGAAGAGGTTATTGAGTTCTGCGTGGACTATCTTGGGAAAAGACAAGCAATCGGTGTTCCTATATCTCGCCATGAGGGCAGACTTGATGGCAAAGGAACCGTTGGGTCAAAACTAACGAGGCCACGGTTTGATATGTATTGCAAAGCGCATCTGACAGTCTTACAACATAGCGCAGAAGTTGCAGGGTACATCGAGCAGCATAAGTTGATATTACGGGAAGAGAATCCATATATGGATGAGCTTTCCATTACGCTAGAACATAATGATAGATTTCTCACATGGTTCAAAGAAAAGGCGGAGGTCTCCGTTAGTGAGAATATCAAATGGTTAGCTGATGGACCAAGATTTAATGTACAGACATGGTAGGGGTACGATATTAATGGCTACACCTTTTACACTGAGATTCAAGGTGACAAGAGTACTGTCCAAAACAGTGGTGTGAGCATAGATGCTTTCTCCGATGATCATTACTCGAAAAGAGGATCGTCAACCGCAATGAACTCTTACTACGGGATGATCGAAGAAATTTGGGAGCTCGATTATGGAATATACCAAGTTCCATTGTTTCGATGTAAGTGGGTGGGACTTTCACATGGAGTGACGGTCGACAAGAGAGCTTTTACTATTGTGGATCTCAGTAGACTCGTCTACAAAGATGACCCGTTCGTCCTTGCGAAGCAAGCAACTCAAGTCTCCTACGTGCATGATCCGGCCAATCCGAGGTTGCACGTCGTTCTTCATGGCAAGAGGCAGATCGTTGGAGTCGAAAATGTCATAGATAAAGAAGAGTACAGCCAATTCGATGAAATACCTCCGTTTGCGGATGGGGTCTGTCTTAGCGAGGACGACGACACACATGGAAGAAATTACATGCGTGTAGATCATCAAGAAGGGTTGTATTGTAAATAAAAGGAGTACGTCATTGTATCAGTTGCTATGTGTTTGAAATGTTTGTATTGTACATAACTGTAGTTTTGGGTTTGGAAAACTTATGTGTACGTAAGAAACTTTCACAATTTTTGTGAATGGATTCTGATGTGTAGCTACATATTGCAACAAAAAGAAGGCACTCTACATCAAATCAGTTATGGAAATTTTCAAAATACTTGGACTTTATTTGAAAAAGGTTTTGACTTTTCTACTCTTTGAGCAAAAATCATGCCTACAAAGTGAATTTTGGCTTCTTTTTTCAATGCTAGCTCTTCTTGCCAAAATTCTTTTTGGAAAAGATTTGTAGTATCACAAAGTGTGTTTCTGCAAAATTTCAAATAATTTCAACTATATTTGCAAAAGTTATGGCCTTTTCACTCTTTGATCAGATAATTCTAAAAATTCGAGCTTCATGGTTTGTCTGGAAAACCAATAGTGCAGTGAACTACATTTGTGTCTGTTTTCCAAGAAAAACCGATAGTGATAATAAATTTGTGTCGGCTTTTTTATAGAAAACCGATAGTGCTATTTTAACCATTTGTGTCGGTTTTTCATGGAAAACCAATAGTGATAATCTATACATGGGATTGCTGTCGTAATCATTTGTGTTGGTTTTTTTTATAGAAAACCGATAGTGGTATGTAAACATTTGTGTCGGTTTTTTTTAAAAAACCGATAGTGATGTCCTATACATGGTTTGTGCAGTGGTATACATTTGTGTCGATTTTCTATGAAAAACTGATAGTGCTATCGTACTCATTTGTGTTGGTTTTTCATTGAAAATCGATAGTGATACTTAAGCATTTGTGTCGGTTTTTTAAAAAACTGATAGTGATAATCTATACATGGGATTGCTATCGTAATCATTTGTGTCGGTTTTTTTTATCGAAAATCGATAGCGATATGTAAACATTTGTGTCGGTTTTTTCTTGAAAACCGATAGTATTGTAGATCTATGTGTGTCAGTTTTATTACCAAACCGATAGCGATATAATAACTTGCATCGGTTTTTAACATTTCTATCTGTTTTATCTCGAAACCGATAGTGATATATTTTCGTATATTTGTCTCGGGTTTTGCTGAGAACCGATAGTAATAGTCATTTCCTGTTCCTAGCTAGAAATTTTTTAAAACCTATATTTGTATCGGTTTTATTTAGAAACCGATAGTGCTTCACTCGACTAATTGTATCGGTTCGCAAAGAGAGCCGATAGAAATGATCTCTCTATCTGTATCGGTTCTGTTATAAAACCGATAGTACTATTTTATATTTGTGTCGGTTTTTTCTTGAAAACCGATAGTATTGTAGATCTATGTGTGTCGGTTTTGTTCTGAAAAACTGATAGTAGTATATAGCTATTTCTCTCGATTTTTTATTTAAAACCGATAGTATTGTAGTACTATTTGTGTCAGTTTTTTCTGGAAAACCAATAGTAATGAGTTCTACGTTTGTGTCGGTTTTTTGTTACAAACCGATAGTAATGTGGTTTTATTCGTGTCGGTTTTTGTGGAACCGACACAATTAACACCTTAGCTCTTTTAAGTCAGATTTTTTAGTGAACTCTCACGCGCTCTGTTTTTCCCTAGCTCCCGCATCCACCTCCGCGGCTCTCCCTCTCCCCCGCGGCTCCCTCTCCCCCGCTTCTCCCTCTCTCACGCCGCTCCCTCCCGCCCACGCCGCTCGCTGCCTCCCCCATCGCTCGCTCCCCCACCTTGGCAAACCCTAGATACGGGCCCCTCCCCCCGCAGCCGTCGCGTGTCACCCCCGTGGAGCTTGCCGCCGCTACCGTCGTGCCCCCGTGGAGCTCACCACCGCAGTCGTCCTGCCCCCATAGACCTCGCCTCCGCAGCCGTCCAGCCCTCGTCGACCTCGCCATTGCAGCTCGTCTTGGTGAATATTCTAACAGCGATGATATATGCATTATGTTCTTGTTCTTCAATTTCTACATGTTTGCCATCTAAAATGAGTTAACATACATTTTGGAATTTCAAGAGCTATGCCTAATAAAGATGAACCTGTATTACTGCAAGCACAAGTTAAAAATGTACATTCCATCCTGTGTCAGTTCGGTTGTCTATTAGCATGCCTTTTGTCTTTGTGATCGTTGTACCACATGTTGAATTTGATTGTGGAAGCAGACCAAGTGCCCTTATGTCATGCTGAATTTAGGCTTGTGCTTATTTGGTCATGTTAGGCTATGGAGTAACTTTTTAGGCTTATTTTCTCATGTTAGGCTTATTTTGTCATGCCCTTATGTTAGGCTATGGAGCAGGTTAGAATTCAATTGAGCAACTTTTTAGTACATACACTAGACAGTGAAGGTGGCTTTGCAGTCCACTTTTTCTCCATATTTTGCACACTGTATTGATGTGATAGATTATGGTAAAGAGATAAGAACTTCCACAACTTCTCTACTTATATTCAGTGTAATGCTAAAACCATAGTGTACACCCTTTGTTGGTTAGATTTGGATACCTTTTTTACTGCTTTGTGGTTTATCTGTTAAAGGAAGTTAGAAACATATACTCTATGGTCTACAACATGTGTGATGTGTCCTTGCCATGAGCTCTGATATTTTATTACTGGATGTTCTACTACTACAGATATTGTAAGTATTCACTTTGATGTTTAGCTACAGCCAATAATTCTTGAGATTACAACTCATCAAATATATTTAATTATTTATACATGTGATTCTTGTTCCAGGACATAGCTAGTGAACACCCTGAGCGTTTTTTTGTGGGGGAAATAGTGAGGGAAAATATTTTTGTTCAATATAGGCAGGAAATTCCATATGCATGCCAGGTATACCTTGTGGTGCTTTTCCCTATCAGTTCAGTGCAGCATCTTCTCTCTTTTTGCTAGCCTGTGTTTCTGAGATGTAATTTTGTTCATGACAGGTTAATATTGTAAGTTACAAAAGCAGGCCTACTGCCAAGGATTTTATTTAAGTTGAGATACTTGTCGAGAAGGAATCACAAAGAAGCATTACACTTGGGAAGGTATCATGAATAGCTCTGTTTGGAAATATCATGAATAGCTCTTTTCTTCAAATCCCAAGTGATTGATTAAATAGAAGTAAGCTTTATTTTTTCTATTAAGATTAAATAGATTATCATAAAAGGAAATAGGCCATAAATTGGGATATATGAAGTTCAAGAGCTCTTTATTTTGCTATAACACTTGGGGTGGGCTGTTGAGTTACTTCAAGGTATATTCTTTAATAGTGTGCACATTCACAATACTTTTTTTTTGTCGAGCATATCTACTTTAACTTTTTACTGTGAGCAATGTTAGAGTTTAGGTTGCGTAACCTACGTCTCCCGTTCGAGACTGCTTGTTTATAAATATACCGTTTTGGAATATTTATAAGCAAGCAGTCTCGAATTGTCCATGTTCTTTGGACAGTTCGAGGATATGTGGTTCGGACAAGTTCCTGAGCTGTTGTACAACTCTAGAGTAGATTTCGGTAGCGTCTCCTTAGTGTTCTCCGGATACACACCCCTCTTGACCTGTTGTCAAGATGTGTATCGGGAGAACAGCGGGGAGATGTTGCCGAAATTTTCTCTGGAGTTGTACAACGGCTTAGGAACTTGCCTGAACCACATATCTTCGAATGGGATTAGGACCAAACCTATTTAGAGATTAGGAGTTATCGTTGGTACGTATGGAGTAAAGGTCAACAGATAGACTTTTCTTGAAGATCATTTGTTCATCTGTTACTCTAGTGCAATATTCAGCTGTTGCTTTACATGATTTATTGTCAAGTTCACATAATAGCTACGAATTGCTTTCTCATGTCAAATATATGACCATGTCAAACAAGAAAACTCAAAATGTCGCAATTAAAGAGCATCGTCTCATCGCCAGACAGAGTAGAAGGTGCTCCTCAGGGGCAGAGCCAAGTTCTAAGTGTTGAGCCGAGCCATGTTCCAAATGTTGAGGGACCGAGTAAGGTGAGGAAGGCCCGAGGACCAAACAAAGGGGCCACAGGGAGAACGCCGCAGGTTCTCCACTTCAACGCCACGGGGGTTTGCACGGGTCCTCCCAAGTACAAGGGGCGGTACCGCTCATTCCTCGGCTAATTGGTGAGGGAGAGAGTTCCCATAACGGTTAAGGATTGGAGAAAGGAAGTCAGCACCGAGCAGAAGAATCGGCTATGGGACGAGGTTAAGGGAAAATGGATTATAGAAGAGGAAGATGAAAACAATGCAAGGCGAACGCCATGAAGAGGATGGGTGTTGCTCTGAGGCACTTCAGGGTCTTCATGCATAGTGAGTACGTGCTGAAAGGCCGTACACCATTCGAGAGGTATCCGTTTGTGACTCCTGGTGTTTGAGAGGAGTTCGCGAGGATTAAGAGTACATCCGAGGCGGAGGAGCTTAGACAAGAACATTGCTACCCAGAGGCAGAACACGCACGCGCACCACCTCGGTTCAGGTGGCTATGAAGGGAAGAAGGTAGAGTGGGCGCGACTAGCCGAGGAGTGCGCGACCTCCGGGACTGCGATGCCATACTCGCACATATGTGAGGAGCGGGCACGTGATTGGGTATTAGCGAGGAAAAAGAAAATCGCGGATGGGCAGCTCGTAGTACCAAACCCCGCTACTACGTGCGTCGTCTCCACCATCGTAAGATATCTAACTTAGTACATTGTAGTTGACCATTCCTGTTGTATTTTAGATCTAATTCGTACTCGCTTCTTGCAGGAGGAGGTTAGCCAGCGGAAAGAGCAGGGATCTTTTTGAGCCAAGGGCCAGGTGCTTACCGCAGGGGCAAGGCATACGAAGAAGACTTCCAAGATGAAGCTGCGAGTGCCAGATCAAGATCATGGGAGGCACGTACGGAGTGCCTCAAGGACACGCTTAGGAAGCAGCTGAGGGAGGAGATCAAGGAGGAGATGAGGGGGGAGATGACAGCATATGAGGAGGAGATGCTGGCACGTGAGGAGCGCCTGAGGGCCGAGATGATGGCGATGATCTCCCAGAGTCAAAGCCAGATGCCCCCGCTTACCGTAGAGAAACTTGTGCCCCGACCAAGTAGCTGCGGTTCCAAAAATGGTAAGTCTGGTCCCCAGCTGGAGGTAATAATAAATTTTGCCTAACTTAAAGGTGCGAGGGTAAGTCTTCATATGTTTTCTATCAAGTTGTGCACTTTTGCAGGTGCCTACCAAGTGCTAGCTCACCGTAACGAAAGACGGATTTCCTGTTGAGGTTGCACGCGGGGTTGCATTATCATGCAAGGAGACCGGCACTGTGCATGATCAGCCTTTGTGGAAGGGATACATGAGAGTACAGGTGGACTACGTCCACATCGCCTCCTTATCACATGTGCTCGAGTTCCCCCCAACGAAGACATCACCACTCTCGGGCAAGCGCGGATGTCGTTCATCAAGTGGCCCATGACAGGCATCGTACTGGTCAAGGTAAAAATCCCCCGCGTCTTCTCTACCATTCCAGTAGTACGGCAACAAGTTACATATGCGCGTGCTTCGTAGATTCCTACCGTACCTACGCCTGCTTCACGACTGTGACGTGTCCTGCACAGAGTACAGAGATGGCATGTAAAAGGACTAACACGACAGCCACAGAACCGCTGGAGGCCTCGGAGACTCCTGCTAAAAAGGCAAAGCTCACAGAGGCCACAGCGCCCCCTGATTTACATGAAAAGCCCACTGCCCTGGCCTCGGAGACTCCTTCTGCACAGAAAGAAAAGTCGGCACAGGCCACAGAGAGGCCTTATGATTTTAAGGCCTACGTACATAGAAAGCCCCTTTTGCCTTCCAACAAATTGAATCCTCCAGGCAAGTGGACTCGACAGTTCCATGGATGGTACATTAACAAAGTGAAAGAGGGAGAGTGGCGAGTCGACTTCAATGTTAAATACAGAAAGGGACATTTTCACCGCGAGGAGGATGGGACATTCCCAGTTAGTTTCGAGGATGCATTAATGCGTACCAATTGATAGCCATCGATATTTCTCTTTATCACGATCACGGGCCTGTGAGTATCGCACCATATAGCACAAGCTTATGACTTCCATAGGATTTTGCATTATGTTTTTTAACATGCAACACGAGTTGCAGGGCAATGAGGCAGCGAGTCGTGATGAATCGACAACCCGTTGGGTTCGTCGACCCTGAGCTTGTGTCCGCGACCATGGCTAGGCTTCATCCGGAATGGGTTGCCGGCTACATCAAGGGGGCATTGAGAGCTGAGTTGAAGAAGGACTTCGTTCTACTCCCGTACCATGAGGAGTAAGTACCATTTTACCCTTCAATTACTTGTACGCACTTAAACCGTATGTGAACTTATTTCCTTCGCTGCATACCATTTAATAAGTAACCACTGGGTTCTACTCGTGATCATTTCGAGTGACAACATAGTCTACACTTTTAACTCGATCGAGAAGAGAACAATGGCCTACGGCAATCTAGCCTCCTTTGGAGCAGTAAGTGCACTACTCTTACCTAACACTTTCTGTATTTAACTACGTTAATTTTTTTCCTAACTCAACGGCATCTCTCTAATGTATATAGGGGTTTCTCGAAATACATCGCTGAAGGAGGGATACACGATGACAAAAAGGGCTCGAAACTAGAATATGTGCGCTTCAAGGTACAAGTGCCTACCATATATAAGATTAATATTTTCTGACATCTATTATTCATCTCTTAATTTCTTTTTCTTTCTTCATAGTGTCATCAACAGGGCAATGACGACCACATGATGATCGTGGTTTGTACGTCATGCAGCACATGATGGTCGTGATCGGCGGCTGTAACATCCCAAAAATTTGACCTATAATTTCGCTCACGTGCATTTTTGTGATTTTCTGAATTTATTGGATTTTTTCAGAAATTATTTGAATTCATTTTAATTAAGTATATTGAACCTTTGGTGAAAACTAATTATATATAGATAAGAATAATATGAAGTTTTGTCAAAAATATTTTATTTAAGTTCAAAATGTTTCAAGGTATTTATGAGAATTTTCTTAGATTTTTCCTGATATTTTTATTGCCTTAAATGGATTAATCTAATTTCGGGAATTATTTTAATTCAAAAAAGCTTTTGAAAAATCTTGGAGCGATCTTGGGCCAAGCCCGACCTTTGTCGTCGCGTGTGAGCCAGTCGTCGCGACCCATTCGACTTACGCCGTCAGCCCGCGCACTAGCCGTTAGATCAAGATCGTGCGGTTAAGATCATGCGGTGTTGGTTTGGAAAGATTTGATCGCATCAGTTGATTTTGGAAGGTGCGGATTGGATTGGATCGCCGAGATCTAATCGTGGCCTCGTTGCGGTCGGACGGCTCTCGGTCGTCGTCTCAGGTCGGTTTCGAATCGCCGCCGCTGCCGTCGCCGCCCGCGTGATTTAGGGTTTCCTTCCCTGCTTGGCGCATCCGAGGCTATAAAGCCGCACCGCACTCCAATGTTCCTCGTTCCTTACGCGCCCGGTAGCTCTAGCCTCTTCGCTGTTTATTTGTCGTCGTCGCTCGGGAGCTCGCCGTAGTTCTTTGCGTGTTGCCACGAATTTTTGCGCCGTTCGCCACCGTCGAGCCTCCTCCGCGAATCGGTTCGGATCGGGGTCGTCGTTCCAAGGCGTCGAGGCCGCCACTTATTCTCGCCGAGTCGCGCAAACGCCGTTCGGGTAGTCGTCTTCCTCCGCTCGGTGCAAGCCGCCGTCGTGTCTCGGAGCTTCGTGCGCTCATTGGATTTTCGCCGAACCGTCCGGATCAAGCCACGTCGCTTCTTGGCGGTGTTACGCTCGGGTATATTTCTAACCGTTAGATTGAATAGGCGTTCGGGATTGAGGCAGCGTGTGCGTAGTGTGTCGATCGTTGGATCGTCTCGCGGATGTGCGCGCGTGTCGGTCGCGAATGCCGAAGCATCGTCTTGCCGGATGCAAGTGGACGGCGTGTCGTGGACTTGGTCCATAGGCCGGCGGCGTGGCGCAATTTGATTGGCCCGTATCGCGATGATGTCATCTTGATATCGGTAGGTCCACGACATAGTATCTCGAGTCCACGGTGGACGGCGTGTTTTCGTGGACTAAGTCCATGCTTGCAGAGGCCACGTGTCCGTCTCGATCGGTCCACGTGTAAACTGCGCGATGTCGGTAATTTCGATGAAAAATAATTTGGGAAAATCAGTTTTTTTTTCTAATTTCTGTATTTTCAGTATTTATTCAAACTTCAAAAGGCTATATCTTTTGCATTTTAACTCGGATTTGAGTGATTCAAATTTCTAAAAAATTTTTAAAATCAAGATCTATTTATTGGTGAGTTTTATTTTATTTTTGGAGTTTGTTTGCTCTCGGGTTTGGTGTTTATTTGCTATTTTGGCATCGTTTCGCGTAGACGTTGAACTGCTCGGTGATCCGGAGGAAGATTCGTCGCTCCAAGACCCAAGCTCAGATCAAGACCAGCACCTACTCCAAGGCAAGTTGTGCTTTGATCATGTTGCACCTAATTTTCACCAAAATTGCTATTTTATCTCTTAAACTTTATGCATGATATTTTATATGTATAAATGATTTCAATTAATCTGGGAATTAGATAATATGCCTATTTGAATTAAATCATACCTTGTCAATTTTATGCCATGATCTATTTGTCACCCTAGGATGTGGAATTATAGTTGGTTAATATTGATAATCAACTTTGGCTAGTTAGACCGTCATAGATTGCTTAGCCATGCCACGTCATCACATGTGTCAGAATGTTGATACTTAATCTTGACTAATGGAATATGGAACAATGTTTACGAATTGGTGTGTTATGTGTCGTCACACGGTGATATCAAGTTATCGTGGCAAGGAGGTCACACATCTAGATTGAGATGTTGATGGCATGTGGTGCTTGGTAATCAAGCTGGGGTGGTAATGATTTTAGATTGGGGCAAGTGGCAAGGCGTGTGCCAAGGTGGGCGGGGTTGGCGGGGTATGTAAGTCTTGCCTTAATCACCTTAAGGACTTAACCTTGCAAGCCTTTGACTGAGTCCTTGCAACCACATGTGCGGAATGGGACAAGCCTATTTGAATAATTTGTGAAACCTAGATTTGATCTTGTCGTGGTGAATAGTGAGTCCAGGTTACGGTTTAACTCACATGGCGCAAGAGGGGGCCTGTTGTGGTGGTTTAACCCTTGATGTTGAAACCTTAGCGGCGATCTTGGGTCTAGGTGTAGCATTGTAAAGGCTTTATTACGATCACTCGCCTTGGTGGTGTTTGGTTGTATCGTGTGGGTAAAGTGCATAACCTCTGCAGAGTGTACAATCTATTGAATAGCCGTGCTCACGGTATTGGGCAATGCTCGGGAATTACAGTTAAGGGTTGGACTTTTGTTAAACAAAACCTATTGGGATGGCAAGGTGCCATGGAAGGTGGAAATTGATTTAGGATTAGGAACTTGGTGTATTTGAAATACGAATTTATTAATTCTTGTATTTGTTTCTTGCTTTCCAATCTATTTATTATATTCTTGTTAAATCTTGCTTTGTTGCAAAATAGCCATATTAGCCATTCCTTTGGATTAAGCCAAGCATATAGAATATTAGACTTGCATTCTTGTGCACAACTTGTTGAGTGCTTTATGTACTCACCCCAACAACAACAACTTGAAGAGGAGGAATCTCGCCCTTCGTGGAGGAGGATTATATGGATCACGAATGCTTAGGGTTCGAGCCTCATCGATTACTGCGGTGGCCGGGAGGCTACTACGCTTATTTATTTTCAGCTGCTGCTTATTTGCTATTTCTTTTATAAGCCTGTGTGGCAATAATCATGTAAGACAACGATTACTATTAATTATTAAAGTTATGCTATATTCCGCGGTGTATGACTATGATAGCATCTATGTTGAGCCTGTGTGCACTAGCGTGATCCTGGACTAGTGCGGTATACACAGAGGGGCCGGATTTGCAAATTCGGGTCCCGACCGCGACTTAGACCTTTTCCCTAAGGTATATGTACATGCATAATAATACAACTAGTCTTTCACACAGAAATTTCAAAACTTAAATTAGAGGACTTGTTTCTATTTTGCAGCACATCAATATCCCCCAGAAGAGCTTATACAGTTCTGCACTCAACAAGTTACGAGACCACTTATGCCAATGGTACTGGATGGAAGTTATCTCGCAGATGGGTAAGTTTACAGATCCTGAAAGCTCATACTAGTCCACATGTGAACAATATTACATATGTGAACGCGATTGCATGTGTACAGACTGTGAAACATGTTTGAGTTCTGTTTTGTGAACGAATGTGATATGTGTTGTAAGAAAATGTTTGTATTCTGTGAATGTGATATGTGCATAATGTGTGCTATTGCTGTGTTAATGTGATATGTGCATACTGTGTGAAATATGTGCTGATTGGAGGGTGAATTTAAAAACAGGACACCCCCTCATCTCTATCGGTTCTGAGAAGAAAACAATAGAGATAAGGGGGTCTCTCTATCGGTTCTTTGTAAGAAGTGATAGAGATGACCACCTCATCTCTTATAAGGAACCGATAGAGATGAGAGTGTCATCTCTATCGATTCTTTAGAAGAAGCGATAGGGATGACACACTCATCTCTATCGGTTCCTTAAGAACCGATAGAGATGAGGAACCGATAGAGATGATGGGGTCATCTCTATCGCTTCTTGTAAAGAACTGATAGAGATGATGCACTCATCTCTATCGGGCAAGAACCGACTGTAATAGCGCCGCCTCATCTCTGTCTCATGACTTTGTGTCGCCATCAGAACCGACAGTGATGATAAAAAAGAACCGATTGTGATGTATATTCGTGTAGTAGTGGTTCTAGACCAGGTCAAGACATAACTATATGTTGCAAGGAGTATTGATATTTTTAAGTTAGAATGCCTCGTAAATATCACCTATTTTACGGCATGAGCTGAAAATCTACATTCTTTATCTTGATTTATGATCCTTGATAGCCTATCAAATGCATTCAGGGATAAATCATCTCAAAAAATAAAACAATGACAGTTTAAGTAAGAAATATAACGGCATTCGACGATCACTTGTGTCATTTCCTCCTCTATGCTCTTTCCAGTCTTCAACAAGAGAATGTAGTGCACTTGCTTCCTTAGCAGAAATTTCTATTGAAGGGAAAAAGAAGAAAATTAGAACACAAAGGAAGGAGAGAGAACAAGGAGGAGACAATGAAGGAATTGGCAAGGAGGAAGGTGATATTGACCTTGATTATGCCCCGACAGTGACGAGGCTGCTCGAGGAGGAGGCGTCCTGCTAGGAGGGGGTGCTGTGGCGGCTAGAGGAGGAGTTGCACGGGGAAGGATGAGAAGGCCACGCATGGCATGCGAGGCGCTGTGGAGGAAGTGACGGCTAGCTTGAGCCACCAGCGCTGGATCTATCGTCCTCAACCCCCCAGCACCAGATCCGCTACTTGAGGTCGACTTCACTAGATCTGCCCTCCTCTTCTGTTGTCGTCCTCTTGCCATCACCCCACAAGAACGCCTCGGCGACAGTGGCAAGGTCAGCATAGAATTGCGTGGATGATTCGAGCGCTACAGTGGAGGCGGAAGCGAGGAGGAGGTGCAGAGCGGGGGAGATGAGCTTGGCGAGTGGTCGAGGCAATGATGGGGGTGCCCAAGTAGGGTAGGGAAGGGGATGCGAGAGGAGGTAGAGGGGAGAACAGGGAGGGGAGGGTGCAGCGGAAGAGGAGGCGGTGTAGCGGGCAAGCCACAAGGGCCAGTAGGGGAAGTTGGATCTAGCCATCTTCCTTGCCTCTGGGGTGGTAGTTGTGGCGCATATGGCAAGGAGGACGGCAGCGGCGGTGAGTAGGACAAGGAGAGCAGCAGCGGTGGGACCTCGTCTTCCCCGCTGCCACCTCCCACTTTCGTATGATCTGGTGGACAGTGAGGTGTCCTCCATCTGGATCTTGCGACTTCGACCTCCCCTCCCTTGATAGCCCAAGTTGGGGAAAGCAATGCTGGATTGGCAGGGGAGGTGATGGGGAAGGCAAGGTCTGACAGAGAGGTGTTGGGATTGGCAATGACGTGCAGCTGGTTGTGGGGGCAGCATCAGGTCGGAGGCACTTGTAACGGTTGAGCAGAGGGGAAAGCGTGTGTGCAGGTGGGACGATTGTCCCAGAGATAGGGGTAAACTATTTCATTTATAAGTTCTCATGCATGCGGGTGAGATATCGACACGGTTTTCAACATTATATACTTGGATAAAACTATTTCATATATTTAGATAAAAACTATTTCATTTATTAGTTGTTGTGTGTGCGGGTGCAAGAAAAGTGTTGTCGGGGATTGGCACCCTCGCCACGTGTAAGCATCCCCCCGTTGCCTCGTGGCGGCTTTCCGCGAGCCCAGGGGCTCATCTCCGACCTGGGAGGTGCTCTCCCGATGCTCGAGCTCGGAACCAGCGAGCTCGGGCGCGGGCGCAGGGGCATGCACCCTCGACCTCGACCTCAACGCCCTCGTGGCCGCCAAAGAAAAGGACATCTGTAACGTTTTCATTTATCTCATGTAAAACCCTCCCTTGTGTAGGAATAAGCGCTCTACCTGCCCCCTGCATGGGAATTAGGGTTCAACAGCTCCCGTCAGGCTCTCAACGGCTATCGACGACTTTCACCACCCCCGTCAAATCGCCACGAGCTCCTGACGTCGGCCTCGGGACCAAGCAGCAAGGTTCCCAAAGGGCTACAAAAAGCAACAGGTCACCCCACTCAGAGGGGGACAACGAACAAGGCAACACACACAACGCAAAACGCGTGACACAACACAAGGCAACCAGAAGATACGCAACACAGCGCTCCCCTTTTGCTTGGACCCTGTTCTTGTATTCTCCCACAGAATCGCATATACACCCTTCGCCTCAGGGCAAGACTGGAGTAGAGCTATTACCCGACCTCGGGTGCTCGAACCAGTATAAACCTCGTGTCTGGTATCCCTTCCCTGATGATATCCCTGCGACGCCAGGCACCTTCAAACGAGCACAACTTCGGGCCCCGCTCCCGAACGATCTTCTTGCATCCCCTTTTTTCTTCTGCGATCGACGGTCCTGATCGTTGATAGCTGGCGCCCACCGTGGGGCCCGAGTTTCGCTCGTTCAAGAGTTCTCTACTCCGGCGTCACCGGCACCTTTGGCTTTAATGACGACATGTCACGATCAGCAACGCCAGACTCGGTCGACGGACCCGAGTATGAAGGCTCCTCTCTCTGGACATCCCGCCCAGGCGTCAGTAGGTTCGCGACCAGCGTCGCCCTGACGACGTCCCCCTTAACCGCCAAGACCATCGCGGGGTGCGCCGTCGGCTCGAGTTCGATCACCTCGCCAATGACGATTCTGACCATAGCAGTGGGAGCAGCGTTGCCCCAACATACGGCTGCCCAGCGTACTCCGTCGGCCTTCGTCGGGTACGCTGGCCGGCTCGATTCAAACCCGTCGCGATGGAGCGATTCGACAGGACCAAGAACCCCGACGAGTTTCTCTCGATCTACTCTATCGCGATCCTGGCGGTCGACAGGGATGAGGCTGTAATGGCCAACTACCTCCCTACCATCCTGGATGGCGCTGCTCGCACCTGGCTCTTCAACCAGGCCCCTGGCGCCTCCCAGTCATGGCGCCAGGTGCGGAGTGCACTCCGATCAAACTTCCAGAGCTGCTATGAGCGCCCTGGGCAAGAAAGGGACCTGGATCGTGTCATCCAAGGCAAGGGCGAACCTCTTCGTGACTTCGTTCGCCGGTTCACCCGCGCGAGAAATTCAATCCTGAACGTCTCCGGTGAGGCCGTCGTCAAAGCCTTCAAGTTCAGTGTCCGGGATAGGTGCCTCACCGAGGACCTGGAGATCGCCGTCGACCTCAGCGTCAATAGGTTGTTCTGGATGGCGGAGCGTTACGCGGACGCGGACGACTCCGTTCGTTGGAAACGTGACTACGACCAAGGCAAGCTCGGACGCATCCCTGGCGAGGCTGGGCCGTCTAGCGCCAAGGACGCTGGCCCAAACCCGCACAGCAAGAAGAGAGGGCAAGGTCGCCGCGACGGCAGCGGTCAGCTGCGCGTGGTCGCCGTTGAGGACGCAGGCCATGAGGTGTTGGAGGTGCGGCGGCCCGACCGCATTGAGCCTTGCCCTCAGTGCGGCCAACCGCGACATCCACAAGCACATCAACAACCCCAACAAGGGCAGCGTCGCGCCGCGTCACAGCAAGGGTAGCGGTGTCGCGAGCCTACGCATGCGGCTTGGCACAGGTATGACCGGACAAGTTACGCTGTTCCACAGGGCCCACGGCCATGACCTGCGGAGCTGAAGAATGTGGCAGTTCAAGATGGATGCCTTCTACGACGGGCACGGAGAGATGCCTACACTCCCAAAGGGGGATGAGCAGCCCGACGCGGATGATGCTCGCGAGGGCCCAGAGGGCCTCGATCTACAATTCCAGCAGGGCGATCGCCGCGTCGACATGATCTTCGGTGGTTCGTCCGCATACCTTTCCCGGCGAGAGCTCAAAAACGCCGCGCGAACCGTATATCAAGCTTCGGCCAGAAAGCGCGACGACCAGCCTTGTAGATGGGTGTAACATCCCAAAAATTGAGTTTTGGAATGTTGAATTCAAAAATAAACCATTTGCATTTTTTCTTGAATTAATTCCAGTTTAATTTGAATTTTCCATTAATGGAAGGATTTAATTTGACTAAACTATTCATCAAACTAAATATTTTCAATTTTAGTTGGGTTCATTGTGCTCCAAGGAATTTTTTTGTATTTTTGGAGATTTTTCTGAATTTATTTGTACTTATTCGAATTTCTGGAATTTTGATTAATTGGAAAAGGTTTTAATTTTTCTAAAACTCCCTTCGGGCCGAATCTCTCTGTTCGGCCCATCTCCTTTCCTCTCCGGCCCACTTCGCTTCGTGCTGCGCAGCCCAGCCAGCCCGCGTTGCGTCGACCGTCCGATCGACACCACCCGTGCGACTGCGATGCAGCCGCGTCGCCGCGCCCTGCGAAACCCTAACCCTAGCCGCCTCGCAGTCCGTACCCTTCACGCCTCCCGAGACCCTATTTAAGGTGCCGCACGCCTCCCAAGGATCCCCTATCCGCGCCGCCTCTTTTGCCCTCTCGCTCGCAGCCCGAGCCGCCGTCGTCGCTCCGCGCGAGCTCGCCATTGCTTTCCGCCGTGCCCGAGACCTTCCGCTGGCCGGATCTCCGCCGTCGGTCCTCCTCCGCCGTTGCCGTTTGCTCGCCTGAGTTCACCGCGTTGCCCTCTCGCAGACCCGCGTGGAACCGTGCCCGATTCATCACCGTAGGGCCGTTTGCCGTGTCTTCTTCCCCAAGTCCGGTGAGTTTTGCCCCGTCGCTCACCGTCGTTCTCCTTCACCGATTCATGGCCGTCCGATCGCCAGCCGACGCTCCTGATCGCGCCACCTCTTTCACCGCCCGCGCCTTGTTCTCAGCCGCCCGATTCCGCGCCGTGCCGCCGATGCGCGACACGTGGACGCCTACGTCATCGCCTGCGTCACCGCTTTGTCGTCACCGCCGCGTGTCGCCTTATCATAATGGCGCCATCGTACCGGGTGCGCGGTGAGCCGGCCTTGATCGTGGATCGAGTCCACCAAAAGCCGGATGTCGTCAGCATTGCTTAATAAACCAATTTTCCAATAGAAAAATAAATCGTGAAATTCCGATTTTCTGATTTTCAGCATTTTCTCTGAATTTAATCTTTCACAGGCCCGTTCTCTCTCATACGAACTACGATTGAGGTGATTCAAGTTTCTAAATTTTTCTAAAATCAAGCTCTACTTTCCAGAGCCATTTATTTTCAATTTTGAGCTTGTTTGAGTCTCTGTTTTGTATTTATTTAGTTTCGTTGCCTTCTTTTCTGGTAGACGCTAATTCCGAGGGAGCGAACGAAGACGTCGAAGACCAAGACTCAGCATTAGATCAGCAAGGCAAGTCATAATCCTTTGATCATGTTGATCCTATGTTTGCAAAAGTAATTTACTTTTATACAATTGCATGCTATTTTGTGTATCAATGCTTATTTCATGGGAGTAGATATGTTCCTAGTTGATATGATGCCACCTTGATTAATTGGGATGCCATGTATCCATTGTTAAACCTAGGTTAGAACATTACTAGTTGGACATAATCATTATACCAACATTGGGTTATCGTAGTTATGCTTAGATATACGTTGGGATTCATGTCACATGTTGAATAATGTTAATCTTGACTTAATGAGATATTGAATCGTGGCCGTTAGCCACTGTTGTAAAATTTGTTATACCATGGCGGGGTTTGCCATTGGTCTTGGTTGAACAATTGTTTTCCCTCGGGCAAGTGATCGTGCGATAAAGGGGTGCTTTCTAGCACATTGGGATGTGGATGTCTTGCACGAGATAACAGGACTTAATCTTGTGCACCATTGAATTGGGCCTAACAGCACTACCACAAATGCGGTATGGGACAGACCTAGGTGATTAATTTGCAATGTCTAGTCTTGAGTCTTGCCAATTGGTGGTGTGGGTTCGGGATGGACAGTAGATTCGCAAAGCGCAAGAGGGGCCCTAAGAGGCGAAACCTTAGCGAGCGATCTAGAGTTTAGACGAGTGCATTGTAAAGGCTTTGTCATGATATCTCTGCGACACACCAATGGAAGTATGTTAAGATCGATTGCACAAAGAGATGGTCATGTCTTGTGGGTAAAGTTGTACAACCTCTGCAGAGTGTAAAACTATTCGAATAGCCGCATTCGCGGTCATGGACAAAGCCCGGGAATTTCACACGGGGTATAAAGTATTTCATGAAATGTGGAATGTGGAATTGTTGGAATGTGAACGGGAAGTTCACTGCTGTTTTGTTGTCTACCATTGATCTATCAATTATTTATTTATCTTTTTGTAAATATGCTTTCAATCTATTTATTGTATTTCAATTCAAGTTATTGCTTTCTGCAAATGAACCATATGACCATCCTTGTCAAGCCGTGCATGAATATATTGCATCAATTTCCTCGGCTTCGAGTACTTTTGTACTCACGGCTATCGCCTTTGTTGATCGATTCTTTGAGGAAAGATCGAAATCTTGAGTATCATGAGGAGGAATTCTATGAAGACTACGTAGATTAGGAATCGTTCCTAGGCGATTGCTGTGGCATGTCAGATAGCTCAAGTTATCTTTTCATTTGCAATAGTATTTGTTTCTTAAGCCCTTAAGGCATAATGGTGTAAACTTTGACCATTAGGTCGTTTGCTTTATTAATAATAATTTGCTTCTTCTTAGTTAATTCGTTGTATGGAATGATATTTCATCTATGTTTCCACTTTGTGTGCACTAAGCGTGATCTGGACTAGTGCGGTATACCTGAGGGTTTTGGATTGCAAATCCAGGTCCCGACAATGGGCTGGTGTTCTGATCACCTTCTCCCGGGACGATGCTCCCCCGGGAATGTCTAAGGACCTCAAGACCATACAGTTGTATCTTGGCCGTGAGCAACCACGGGAGCTCCTCAACTTTGCTCCGGCGTACGTTGGATCGGATCACGATTCCCGGTCCAAGATCAAAAGCATAGCGGTCCCCTTCTTCGGCATCGTGCTAGGAAGTTCGACCACCCCGCTCGGACAGGTGGTCCTGCCCGTCACCTTTGGTGACTCGGCGAACTTTCGCACTGAGCTGGTCACCTTCGAAGTGGTGGACGGGGATCTCCCTTACAACGCCATCCTTGGGCGGCCGGCTTTGATCAAATTCATGGCGGCAAACCATTACGGCCACCGCTGCATGAAGCTCCCTAGGCCCCAGGGCGTCATAACTATCCATGGCGACCTCAAAGTGGCGCACTACTGCGAGGAGAAGGCCCTGATGGTTGCCAGCCTACTCCCCCAGCGGGGCCCCGAGGTAACGCCAAAGGACGCCCATCGAAAGGCGGTGATCCAACCCGGCGACCCGACCAAGGCCATCCAGCTCGAAGAGGGCGACCCGAACAAGTGCGTCCACCTCGCCACCTAGCTCGACCCGAATTAGGAGCTCGAGCTCGTCACCTTCCTCTGCGCCAACAAGAGCATATTCGCGTGGGAACCGGTAGACATGCCGGGGGTCCCAAGGGAGGAGATCGAGCACCAATTGCAAACAAGGCCTGGCTGCAGGCCTGTGTGCCAGAAGCTGCGACATTTTTCCCCCGAGAAGGTGGCAATAATTAGGGAGCACCTCGACAAGCTCCTGAGGGCCGGCTTCGTTCGTGAGATTAATTACTCCGAATGGCTAGCCAACCCGGTGATCGTGCAAAAGAAAGGCGGGAAGTGGAGGATGTGTGTCGACCAAACAGGTTTGAATTCGGCATGCCCGAAGGATAACTTTCCCCTTCCGCGCATAGACCAGATCGTAGACTCCACCGCCAACGCTAAGATGCTAAGTTTCCTCGACGACTACTCCGGCTACCATCAGATCAAACTCGCGGTAGGCGACGAGGACAAGACGACCTTCATCACGCTGTTCGAAACATTCTGCTTCACCACTATGTCGTTCGGCCTCCGCAACGCTGGAGCGACGTTCCAGCGGCTGATGTCCCGGACCTTCGACCCCCAGATCGGGCAGAATCTCGAGGTCTATGTCGGCGACATCATCGTCAAGAGCTCTTTCGAAGCCGACCATGTCAACGATCTCACGGAGACCTTCACCAACCTGAACAAGCATGGAATCAAGCTCAACCCCAAGAAGTGCGTCTTCAGCGCGACCTCAGGAAAGGTATTCGGCTACATGATCGGGGGCTCCGGGGTGGGCCCAAACCCGGAGAAGATCGAGGCGATCGAGAGGATGGCCGCCCCGACGTCAACAAAGCAGGTTCAATGCCTCGCCGGCTGCTTGGCCGCCCTCAGCCAATTCATCTTGAGGCTCGGGGAGCGCGGGCTGCCGTTCTCCAAGACCCTACGCCAACCTCAGGGTTTCGGATGGACCCCGAAAGCCCAGCGGTCCTTCGATGAGCTGAAATCGTATCTCTCGAGCCGCCTGCTCACAACCCCCTTGATTAGGCGTAGGGCCAAGCTACTACACTGCGCGCCACAGCGCAGCTGTCGGCCAGCCGTCTGGTGGCCGCCGAGATGGTCGGCAGTAGTTGATCTACTATGTCAGTGAAGTGCTTCACGGGCCGAAGGAGCGTTACCCCCAGGTCCAGAAGCTACTCTATGCTCTCTTCATGGTCTCGAGCAAGCACCGGCATTACTTTCAGGCGCACGTCGTGGTCGTCCCGAGTGGGTTCCCGCTCGGCGAGATCCTAAAGAACCTAGAAGTAGGAGGCTGCATCGCCAAATGGGCCATGGAGTTAGCCGAATTCGATATTCGGTTTGTGGCGCGCTCCACCATCAAGTCTCAGGCGCTCGCCGACTTTGTGGTTGAGTAGACGGCGGAGCCCGCCCCTGAACTCGAGGCTGAGGAAGAAGGTCCCTGGACCATTTTCTTCGACGGCTTAAGGTCATTTAAACGCTCAGACGCTAGCGTCCTCATTATCACCCCTTAGGGAGATCATCTAAAGTATGTAATTCGCTTCGTCTTTCCCGCGACCAACAATGTCACGGAGTACGAGGCCCTCTTGGCTAGCCTTCGGGCATGCAAATCGCTGGGCGTGCGTCGGCTGGTCGTGAGGGGGGATTCTCAACTCGTCATCAACCAGTACAACAAAGACTACCAATGCTCAGAGCCATCAATGGCGAAGTACCTTGCCGAGGTACGCAAGATGGAAAAATGGTTCAAGAACCTTGAGATCAGGTATGTTCCCAGGAAGGACAACTCTGGCACCGATCTCCTGTCCAAGCTCGAGTCGTCTGACAACAAGATCCCGTCGGACGTCAACCTCGAGACCCTGTCAACCCCGACCGTCGTCGACCTGGAAGCTTCGGTGGCCCTCCTCGAGAGTGTTCCCTCGTGGATGGACCCATTCATCAAGTTCCTCAACCTCGACGAGCTCCCCACCGTGACCGGTGAGCAAGAGACTCGCGCCGTCGGCGCGGCTCGCGCGAGCTCATCGGCGGACAGTTATATCGGCGGGGCATCTTGGGCGTCCTCGTCAAGTGTATCACCCCGAAGGAAGGTAAATACTTGCTCAATGATATCCATTCGGGCCTCTATGGTGATCACTCTTCTTTCAAGACAATAGTCGGGAAGGCGTTCCGAATGGGCTTCTATTGGCCGACGGCGCTCCAGGATGCTCGGGACATCGTCCGCGCATGTCGAGCTTGCCAGTTCCGCTCTCAGAAGGCGCACCAGCCGGCCTACGCCCTCCGGACCATCCCCCCCTCGCTTGGCCATTCTCGACCTGGGGCCTCGACATCCTCGGCCCTTCCGCGTGATCGGAAAGAAGTTCTGTTCATCGCCATCGACACCTTCACGAAATGGGTTGAGGCGAGCGATCTTAGCCATCACGGCCCGTACGTGGTGAGATTCTTTTCGCTCA